>VDFB02271358.1:1020535886-1020648395 GCA_007258455.2 Sequoia sempervirens
GCCATCTACTCCACTCTGAATTAAACGTCATCAAGTGTAGAGTCTTCTTGCACCTCAAGCATCCTCTCTAATACATGAAATAAGTGGCATGTCTATTTTTTATAGATTTGAGGAATTCTTTATTCAAAAAAGTCTCGAAGAGAGCAAGAGAGATGTGGTGGATGCAAATGAATATTTGAATGTTTCTATCTTTTGCCACCACTTGCTTCACCTAATCTATCTTCCCTATGTCTTTCAATGCGTTGTTCAATTTATGAACACATGGGGTCCAAAAGGTGTGTTTGTAAGCACTCTCCACTATCATGCTAACTAATTTGCACACATTTTCTGAATCAAAGACCGCTTGTATATTTGAGGGCCCAACCTCCTCTATGGCTCCTCTCAAAATGTGAAATTGGAAGTCCCCATTTTTGCACTTCTGTAAACAATTAGTGGCTCTTAAGAAAATAAGAGCCATCTGCATGTAACTATGATGTTGATGAGTGGTCAACATTTAATATCGTCCACCTCTCCATAACAATAGAGAAAACCGTCCTAATCCAAGTCCGCCTCATGTCCTCCATCACCAAACTCACCTAGGAATATTCTATCAAAGAGGGTAATGCATAGTTTATGTTCTCCAATGGGGTGAATGAGGGACCAATAGAAGCTGCATCTTTGAACTTTTTTTTGATGTAAGGAGAACACACCACATGAAATGGGACGACATGGGCATATAAAATTTGGCAATGGAAGACAACCACAGTTTGTGCTCGCATATTTAACATACTTGCAATTGTCCCTAACCTCTCGCTACCACTAGTCTTTCTTTTTCCTCTTGGGGAAACAGCAGTGTTACCACTACCAACTATAGATGGCATAGGCATAGCCGATTGAGCAAATTGTATTGACATTAGCACACCCTTGGATCTTGTGTTTGTCTCCATACACAATGAATTAACCTCTACCTTCTCATCCTCCTTTATACGTGGACTTACCTTAACCCTATGTCCTAAAATGTCCAAGAGATGAGAATATACCTTGGGGTAGCTTCCTCTAAAAATCTATCTTGTGAATATGACACAACCACTCTCTGCTCCCCCTTGAATTTTCATTTTGTCTTGTTTGGGGATTTCACAATTGGAGAAAAGGTTTTTCGGAATTGAAAGGGCCCTTTGCATAGTTTTTCAAGATGGTCGAAGGGCACTCAAATGGGACATTTGGTTGTTCTATTTCACTCACAACACTCTTGTACTATGATGAACCCCTAACTAAGGTTAAAACCTTAATATTTCTTTCTTCCATATCATGTTTACTATTGTCACTACTATCGGCCATGTTGTTTTCTAAAACAATAATGCAAGTGCAAACTGAAAAAAAATAAAAATCAAACATTTCTTTCTTAGAACCTTGAAAAAAAATTAGAAAAGAAAAAGAAGAAAAGGAAAGAATCATTTACCTCTACTGCTTGTTTTTCTATCTCATTGCTTACTACTCATTAATGCTGCCCTAGTTTTGATCTCTCCAATTGCACCTTCAAACCTTGTTCAAAATGATTTTTTTTCCTTCAACTTAGCTGTAAATTTTTTTGGCATGTAAAAATGAATTAGAATAGAAGAGTAGGGCTTCTTTTACTCATTTAGGGACAAGTGTAGTGTGGGGGCCCACAAAAGAAAACATTAAACTAGGTTTCAATTGATTTTGAGCTTTTATTAAAATTTGTTTTTACGTGGAGTTGTTTGGCCATCTTTGGGATAGTCCCCATGAAGTCCCCGCTTTTTGGGGATGGTTCATGCAATTTATTTTTTGATTGGGGACAGTGGGGGGACATTTCTGAGACATCTCCATGTCCCCAGAATGTCCCCAATACAGGTATACGGCAAAAAATGTCAGGGACACATCCCCAAGGAACATAGGTTCAACAAAATTCCAATGGCCTGATCCTCATTGTTTTAGTAAGCATTCTCCTAGTTGACAAAAGGAACTTCTTTAGTTCTATGGGCTATTCACCTCAATCACTTGATCTTCAAAGCAACGGAAGATTCCCATGCTTGATAGTTAGACATTGTCAACACAGTGACCATTAGAATCATCTCCATGTTTACAAAATCTAACACAATTGAATAACACTACACATGATTAAAATCATACCATTAACAAGATCTTTGGAAAACAAATCCAACAAGTTCAAAATGAGATTTAATGGAATCCATATGACAAAGTTAATTGCCTTTAAAAGATAAAAAATCAGATACAAATCCACCAACCATTAATTGTCCATCGGCAAACATTTCTGGTTACTATTATTACAAGTCATCATTAGTAATCTCCCTTAGAACATAAGACAAGTAGGCTAACCTAAAAATTAAATAGTAGGCTACTTTACAAAATTGAAATGTCCCTCCTATTAGCCTAACTGGTATATTTATTTCTGCTGGATTAAATTCTATTTATGTTCCTTCAGTGAAGAGATAAGTAACCACCATTCAATGGGAAAATTAACAAATTACAAGTACTGAACCAAGTCTGAGAGTAAACATATATAATTTTGATGCCACAACAAATTTGCAAGTTTGATTGAATTATAAAATAGGCACTTCCGAGCACAACCCTAAGGGTTTGTAATATCAAATTCACATTCACCAACAATTTGTATGCAGATCAAAACTAAATGTACCTACATGAAGACTGATTTTACTCACAAAATGCTCTGTTTGCCTCTTAGGAGGTACAAGGGGTGTCCAGATCTGATTATGGATGACTGTAGACTTCAATACAATGCCTAGATCTGAAATGAATGGCCACAGGTTTCAGCGTCTATGTCCAGATTTGGGGCAGCAACCACATATATATGCAAAGCAGATGTTAGACCTTCCTTCCTCTGCCCACGGAATGCCCTAAGTGGCAAATTGTCCAATGATGGAAGATCTGAGTTATAATCCTATGCAAGCTGTGCTTGGTATCTCCTGACAAGTTGGATCTGGTATAGGCGAATTGAATTTGTGAACACATGAAGTGCTTTCCCTTCTGCAATCTCGCCCTCTTTATTGTGAATTCCTCCAAGCATATGAATAAATTGGCAGTTCACCTTTCTTATTATGAAATTCCCTTAGATTTGGCAGGTAATGGCAGCAACAATGTGGACCTGGATTGGGTGATCAACAACCTACATAATTCCTTCTTTGGCACCCTTTCAAAATGTATGAAATATATATATATATATATATACGATCATGCAATAATGATGCTTAATGATGCTTGCAGCAATTATTGATCCTTATAAGTAATTATGATTCTTCCTTTATTATAAATATGGATAATTGATTCTTATAATAATCTATTTCGAATTTAGAGAAGTGATTGCAAAACAGGAAGGTCGATCAACCTTTCGAGTTCACGAGAAGTGAAGGCTCGACCGACCCACCATCAAGTATGCTACCCCCGAGATGGAGTGCTTGTGGGCTAGGAGGAAAATGTGTGCTCCCGGGCTTGGTGGAAGGGAGGTAGTCTTCACACTCTTATCAAGCACGCCACCCCGAGATGCAACGCTTGTGGGTTGGGAGGTGAATGAGTGCTCCTGGGCTTGATCAAGGAGGATGGAGCACCTGCAAGATGGATTGAGGGATGGAAGGGTGGCCCACCTTCCATGCTCTTGTAGTACAAGGGCAATTAACCTTGAGACTGCGGTTTGCAAACATTCAACGAATTCCTAATAAGATTATTATGGGAATCCATATTGGAATAGCTATTGCATTGATTAGAATTTTGATGTGATTAAGGTGCGTAGATATCATGATGTCTACTAAGGACTAATAACATATATTATCATGGCTTATGAGCTAACGTCAATTTCTAGTGATTAATATTGTGTGCAGGACCTAAACCAGGATTCGTATCTTATAAAGGGCATTCCAATTGGTAAATTTTGTAATCTTAAATGTATTACATTTCTTATTTTGGATTCTAATTGTGGTTTTAGGGAAAAATCTAGGAATATCCCAAGTAGGGGACATTATAGAAAATTGGTAATGAATTGTGGTAGCAACCTATAGATTATGAAAAATATACTTTTCGCTGTTGAAATTGTTTTCAGGTTGGTCATAAGGTGGAGGAATGCAAAAATCCCAAAAGGCCCTTGGGATGAGCAACATGGTGGAAGGAAGCTAATCCCCAACATCATTTGATTTGTTGCTTATTAACTTCAGCCACAAATAGCTTGCAGGTAGAGGAAGATAATCAAGTCTTTAAGGAGCAACTTTCGAGTAGGATGGGGCTAAAGGAAAAAGAACAGGTAGAATCAAAGGCATGATTGGAGCAGCCATTGAAAGAAGAAAAAGGGAGGTAGAAGTATAGTCTAAACTTGAGGATCATATGCTTGACAAAATGGATATGAGCAGAGGAAATTCTAAATATCTTAGTCCTCTCCTATGTGAACTCAAAAGGATGTATTGAAATGCCAAGCTATTTAGAGCAAGATCCTTTTGTGTCAAAAGAAGATTTTACATTTGAAGTTTGGACTAAATAACGAGATTGGTATGGAGGATGAAAAGACAATTTCTCCCATGAAATATGAATGGATGAGACTCCAAAGTCATAAAAAGCCAAATCCAAAAAGAATGCCTCTATGATAATGGTTATGAGGTTGCATTCAAAACAACAATTATGAAGTATTGGATTTAGGCCATGAAGTACTTAGCGTTTGGTTTTGATTAGTGAACCATGGGGATGTGTCTCCCCTAAAAACCAAGCATTTTGGGGATGGGGACATGGGGATGCCAGGGAGACATCCCCCCACTGCATCGCCATAGCCACCGAGATAGCGGGGACACCGTCGTGATGGCAAGGGTGTTGGGATGTCCTGGGGACATCTCGAGGATGGCTAGATGTCCCTCGACCGTCCTAGGAATGCCCAAAAGTCTCCCACAACAGCCAATAGAATAAGTAACAAAAAAAAAATCCTTTTCTTTTAAAAATTAGAGCCCAGTGCTGAACCCTAATGGCCAAAGGGCCCCACCAATGCCGCCTAAACTCTATAAAACACTCCAAATTCCTCATTTTTACTCATAGTTTGATTTCAACAACTAGGTTGAAGAGGAGCAACAGTGAGTGAAGGAGTGAAAGAGTGTGATTGAAGTGCTACAAGTGCAAGAGGGGTGAGAAGGAGCAAGAAGAAGAGGAAGAAGAGGGATTCTACACCAAGTTGGAAGGATTTTTCAAGTATAAGGTAGGATTTTATGACCATTTTAATGGTTTTTGATTTTGATTTTTTTGATTAATTTCATTTTCAATTTTTAATTTTCAAATTTATTCATGATTTCATAGACATGGTTGCATGTGCATATTCAATGATTCATAGCAATGTTCATTGTTCATATTGACATCAAAATTCAACATTGATTTTTATTTTTTTCAAGTTTGTCAAACTAGGCTGAAACTTTTGTGTATCCTACTTTTGCACTTCGTTGCAACCTGAAGTAAGAAAAACAAAAGAAAAATCCTTGGTTGAAAAAGATTAAGAGCAACGATTTTTATTTGTGTATCCTCTGTTTCTATGCTTCGGGTGTTCTGAAGTAAGAAAAACAAAAGAAATATGTCTTAATCCTTTGCATGCATAGTTTGAATTTTATTTTTAGAATTATAAACTTATAAATTTTATCTTGTTTATTCTAGTGTCACAATGAGTTCTCATGACATGAGTGAGGATGAGGTTGAGGTTCACATTGAAAGTATTGAATCCAATTATGCACCTGATGCTGAGGCTGAGAGGGGTGACCATGATGATCAAATCCAAACCACTAGTTCCATGGCAAGTGCAACTGAAAGTATTAATTGCCCCTCCACATTATTGGTAGAGTATGCTAAAGGTCTTTTTGATTGTAAGTCTCCTTTGAAACAATTTGCAACAAAATTACTGAGCAAGCTTGGGACATTTGGGGGCACAAGGTTGTGGAAGTGCCACTTTTGTGGCCTTGAATTTTTTGGCAACATTACGAGAGTTAATGCCCACCTCCTTCATATCCGAGGAAAAGGTGTGGAAGCATGTAAGTTTTTGGGGAGACTAGCAAACTTGAATTACAAAGTTGAGATATATAAGCTATGGGGTGTTAATGAAGACAATGCACTTGCACTTGCATCGATTACTTTGTCTTATAGGTCGTAGGGTCATCAGGGCCAACTGCATGATGCTACTTCTACTTTGTAGAGGCAAGTTGCACTAGGTTCTTCTTCAAGGGCCCATGTAGTAGAGGCTAGGGGAAAATGCAAGTTGACAAGTGATGTTGGTAGTGGTAACCCAATAGATGAAATATTCAATGTGCAATTGAAGGATGATATAGATGATGCCATTGTAATTTTCTTCTTTGCCAATGGAATTCCATTCCTTTTGGCTTGATCTCCTTATTATAAGGAGATGATGTCAATGGTAGCAAGGGGAGGATTGTCATATGTGCCACCAGAGGAGACAAAATTGAGGACCACAATCTTGGATAAGAACTATTCCAAGATAAATGTGTTAATGGAGAAAATGAAGGAATGTTGGGTGCAAAGTGGATGCAGTATAGTCATGGATGGGTGGATGCCTGGACGGACATTAGGCATCGCCCACTCATCAATATCATGGTTGCATGTACAGAGGGCCCATTTTTTCTTATGGCAGTTGACTGTTCAGGATATCACAAAAATGCCGAATTTCAGTTTCAAATCCTCAAGGATGCTATTGAGGAAGTTGGGCCACAAAATGTGGTCCAAGTAGTGATAGATGCAACCCTTGTGTGCAAAGCTGTAGGGAAATTGATTGAGACAACTTAGACATATTTGCTGGAATCCTTATTGTGTGGATGCCATGAATAATGCACTCAAGGACATGAGAAAGATTGATTGGATACAAGCAGTGGTCAATGATGCTAGAGATGTGTAGATGTTTATTTGCAACCACCACACTTCACATACACTCTTCAAGAGCTTCTCTAAGGAGGAGTTCTTGAAACCTGTCAAGACAAGATATGCATCCTATTTCATTCTCTTGGAGAGAATGCTTGAGTTGCAAGAGGCATTGTAACTAACGATTATGACAGTAGAATGAAATTGATGGCCCGAATCCAAGACAGAGCAGGGGAAGAGAGTGAAGGATGTAGTGAAGAGTGATGTTTCTGGGGGTGATGCAAAATATATGGTCTCCATAATTACTCTAGTATTCCAAGTGATTAGATATGGGGATGCCAATGCACCTAACCTTGAAGAGGTGTATGAGTGCATTGATAGTATGCTTGACCAAATGAGGGTTGTCATACGAGAGAAAGACCCCACATTAGCATTCTACAATGGCACATTCAACCAATCATTCATCAGAGTTGGGAGAAGCTCAACACTCCCTTACACATGGCTACGTATGCTTTGAACTCCAAGTGGTACAAAATTACAAATAAAGGCTTGGTAGAGTTACACCCTTACACAATGTTGAGGTGAAGGCAGGGTTCTCTGGGGCCATCAAAATGATGTATGATCTTGTAGAGGCCGGCGTCATTCATAATGAGTAGACAAAATTTGCCACTCTTAGGGGTTATTCTGAGGCGGCCAAGATGGATATGGCAACTATGGCACATGAGGACCCAATTTTGTGGTGGAATTGTCATGGACCGATTTCTTTGACTACCACTTTAGCCATTCAATTGCTATCTCAGGTTTCTAGTTCTTCAACTGTCAAGAGGAATTGGTCTACTTATAGCTTCATCCACTCTCTTAAGAGGAATAGACTTACCTTTAGGAGAGCATAGAAGCTTGTGGTTGTACATAGTGCTTTGCGTCTCATTGGCCGCAAGACACTTGTTTACAAAGAGAGTCTAGTAGCATGGTGGGTTGTAGAGCCAGAGGAGCCAACGCAGATTGATGAGGATGCTACAGTTGCATAGGTAGGGCTGGTTGGTATTAGTTTGGTAGAGCTCGACCATGCGTCCACTTCCAACTGTTCTAGTGATGAGGAGTTTGGGGATGATTAGAGGCCTCACTTCACTCCATTTTGTTATTTTGACATCATTGTACTCATTGTAATCATCATTATGAAATCTTGAATATAAAATCCAAATTTGACATTTTCATTGTTCAAACTTCAATATTAATAACTTAATTGTTAAGTAGTATTAATAATATTATAGTATTTTTGTATTTAGTTTTTAGTATTTTTACTTTTAATTTTACTAATTTAGTAATTACTAATTTGCCAAAGTTTCATTTGTAAATTCAAATTTGTAATCCTTATACACCTTTTTATAACTATTTTTTCAAGTACTATATGTATATTAGTGCTGCTCCCTTGCCATCCCCTCACCACCATCCCCTCACCGTCCCCAAACTTAGGCCCTTGGTTCCCCCGTCCCTGCGTCCCCCCGTTAGGAAACTCCATGGAACACTGATTTTGATAGTTGCTGATGTTCTTTAGGAAGAGTGTTTGTTGCCTTTATTAGTTTGGTTGCTTTCTTTGTAATAGCTTTTTCTTTGTTGCATCGTGCTATCTATTTCAAGGGTGAGACCCTAGCCCCCTATAGAAACCCCTCTAATTTATCTAAAATAACAGCTAATTAAAAGCACCAACCAAGTGCTAACAGCTCAACTAGAAATAATAGAAATAACTAGCACATTTTAGAGATAAATACATAAAATTGGCATGAATTCCACAAAGTTAAAATGGATTCACAACTGCCCAACTAAAAACAAAAGCTTTAAGTGTGTATTTTACTCATAGATAAAAACATATATTATGTTATGTACATTGTAATGAGACTCGCCAGGACTTGCCAAGACTCGGCGAGTCCTTAGTCGAGTCACCCTGGCCGAGTCCTACCGAGCCCTGGCTGGACTCACCGAGTTTGGTGGACTCGCCGAGTCCAGGAGAGTCTTGTCAACAGGACTCGGCAACAGGTAGGGTTTGAAAAGTACAAAAAATTACTTGAAATTTAAAGTTAAAACTTGTTTTTTTCTTACTTATTGTGAATGCAAAATGATGTACGCCATGAAGGTTTGTATGGTTTTGGATGTCTTAATTTGGGCTTGGTGGTGGGGGCTTCGCCCCTCGACCCCGCCCTATATCGTGACAGGGAGCGCGCCCAGGGCGCTGCCTCGAGACCCCGCTGGGGGCGCTGCACAAGGGGCGTTGCCCCTTGACCCCGCTGGGGGCGTTGCCCCCAGACCCCTGCAAGGGTTGCCCCGCTTGGTGCTGCCCCCCTACCCCCGCGAGGGGCGCTGCCTCTCAACCCCACTAGAGGCACTATGCCTACACCCCCACAAAGGACACTGCCCCTCAACCCCATTAGGGAAATTTCCCTAATACTTGATATTATGGCTACTGCATCATCCATGACCTATCTTAGACACATTCGTAGGAAGGATGCAGGCTCCTTTGAGCCATAGACTTCTAGTTATTGTTTTGAATCTTTTGATATTTCATATTTGTTTGGAACATTTGATGTCATGGATTTCATATTCGATGATTTTTGTATACATTTGAGTCTTTGACTATATATCTAAGTGTGCTATTTCCTTGGGCAACTCAACTACAATTTGTGTTTATACTTATATGATCGATGTATACTTGTGTTAGTGACGAGGACCTTGATTGGGTTGACTGGGAAAATAGAGGCTGAGGCTATAGCCATGGCAGAGGAGGAGGCTAAAGCATGAGCAAACACATCCACAACTAATGTTGGTGAGGGTGGCATGGAGTCACAAGCAGAGACTATGGTTGTAGTTGCTACATCATCTAGGACCCACCTTAGATGCCTTCGTAGGAAGGATGCAAACTCCTTTGAGCCATAGACTTGTAGTTATTGTTTTGATATTTCATATTTGTTTGGAACATTTAATGTCATGGATTTCATATTCCATGAGTTTTGTATACATTTGACTAATTTTATATATCTAAGTATGCTATTTCCTTCAGCAACGCAACTACAATTTGTGTACTTTATACTTATGTGATCGTTGTATACTTGTGCATGTGATCAAATTTTCTTTTATTTGTGTTGTATTCAATAAAGGGTGCTTGAAACAAGTTTTAAATCCTTTAAAATCTATAAATTTCTAGGGTTTTTTCAACTTTTTTTCATTTTGCCAAGTCCGAGTCCCAAGTCGCCGAGTCGCCAAGTTGAGTCACCCTTGCCTAGTTCGAGCTGAGTCCAAGTCTCGTAACTATGGTTATGTACCCATTGAATCCTTGCGACTAATTTGATTATATCTCAAAAGGGAACCATAAGAAACAGGACCAATTGATTGTTTTCTATCATAAGGGGATATTCTTGAAAAATGCTAGTGCATAGCTCTGAAACATATTAACATTATATGAAGCTTAACTGCAGATACCAAAGCACACTAAAATACTTGGGCAAAGCAAAGACCGCAATATAGAGCAAAGACCGCAATATAGGGCAAAGAGATTTTGACGTCTTTCAACAACATTTCCATGAAGAACTATCAAAAAAACTTCAAGATTGATATTGAGAAAATAGACACAAGAAGAAATCAATATCTTTTCACATATGAAGGAAAATTATTTCCTCATTGGATTCACACTTACATGGGTTAGAAAATGTTTTGATAATGAACAAAATTGTTGTAAAATTCCATTCACATATTTAATCTGGAATGCTATAAACAAAAACTACAAAGCACTACATTCATGTCCACAAATAATTCTAACTAGGACGTCACTAGACATGGATATCATGACACATATGCTCTGGTAGAAATGTAAATCAGTTCAAAAGAATTCTCTGCAAAAGGAAAGATAAACGAGCCAAGACAAAAGAAAAGTGATTGTTGACAGATTCAGGTGTGCCTCCATGCCACAACAATACCACAACAATGTATGACACAACCAGTATATATCAATCAATAACGCAATCACACATTTCCCAAAACATTAGCCATCAGCTAAAACATTGGCAGCATGATCGCTACACAACCATCATCCAAGCCCATTAATTTGCACCAGCCCCCTGACATTCAAGGCCACTGTTTATACTGAACACATAATATCATACAATTTCAAGAAGTGCAGCAACTTGGTTTTTCTGCAGCTTTGCCTAGCCTATTTGCCTGGTTTATTGATCTTGATGGTCTGGGGCTGCAAACCAATAAAAGAAAATATGTGCCATTTCTCTTATCAGCAAAAGATATTTAAACAGCCAATTCGGAAAAGGTTGAAGACCAAACCACAAACTAGAAAATGCTGAAATTGAATTTACTTCAACTATGTAGACACTCTCTGCAAGCCTTTGTTATCTCATTCAATTGTAAAGAAAGCTTGTTCCACACTTAAGTTTGTTTTAGCACTCCAATCATGTATTTAATAAGATTCTGTTTGTTCCACTTTTAAGTTTGTTTGATATCACTTTCTTAAGTGTTATTTCATCAAAAGCAAGCCAATTCTGCTCAGAAGTCATAGGTCACTATCAGACATCTATGATTAGTTCCAAGTCAAAATAATAAACAAATACATGATGCTTATAAAAAGCCATGATTTTTTTAGATGGAAACAATTAGATTACATAGATATCAGCATCTCTGTCTTTATGTAAGAATCCAGGTGACTCTCAACCCCAAACCCTAACTGAAATCACTGATTTTGTTTGTTTTGTAGTTTTTTCGTATTTTAATGGTTTTTTGCATAAAACAAGAAAGCTGCGATTTTGATCTAAAATTGCTTAAAAATTCATAACAAATCTTAAGGCAATGAATATACTTTGATAATGCTCAGAAGATGTAGGCGCATCAATTTATTAAGTTTCCAGAGCACATACAATATCAAAAATTGAACATATAATGGAAATACAACTTTATTTCAAAAGAACCTGATTGCTATTGCAGCCACATGAAAGAATGAAAGAAGATAGTACAGCCAACTCAGGGACATGAATCTCCAAGCACAGAACAAAGAGAAATCTCCAAAAACCCAAGGCGCACTAGTTCCCACTGACAGAAACTGAGAGCTGAAGGCGTTTCCTCCTGAGAAAAGAAGTACGACCCTGCTAGTACAGATCTGTACGGCCCAGCAGCTGTAATAAATATGGTACGACCTTATTGAAAGTAGTGCCAGATCCCTGTGTAAAGATCTCTGAAAGGATCGCCCCAAATAACTGATGAATATCCTCTGCAAAACTCTGCCTGAATCGATCAATAAACTCAACTGCAACTTCTGTGTGAAGTCACCAAGTAGACAATCTTCAACTGGTATTGCACAGTCTCAGTATGCCAGATCTTGAAGAGGTATCGTTCTTCAAAACCAATCGTCTGCTGAAACCCTAGGTTTTGCAAACTTCAATGCTCAGAGCAAAAAGAAAACAAATTGAATAATCAAGACATAAGAGTTCGATTTGTCTTTAGCTGTGTATATATAGCTTCTCTTGAAAATTCGACCCAAAACCTCTTTTTAATAATCATTTAAATAAATGATTAAATACGCCCTTTTGACTTAGGAGAAATATAATTAATAACTGGCGCCCTCATCATTAATGAATAAATACTTATTCATTATATTAATTTTTCACTTTATTATAAGGTATAATAAATACTTTATAATACGCCTTTTATCAAATATTTAAATAAATTAATAAAGTGACTTTAATATAAAGTCAAAAATATTAATTATTTAATTAATCATTAAATACTCCATTATTTCTCCGTCTAACCATCAAACTGATGAAATGGGTCGACTCTGAGCTAAACAGCTGAACCAGGTGCCCTGCCCAAAATAGCAGCTTCTGCCTGTCTGACTTTCTAAAAATAGCAAGTCTCTGAAAAACCACTCTAAAGGATTTTGCGAAGGCCCAACCTGACACAACTGCAAAAATGAAGCTCCTGAATGCCGGGTAACTGTCTTAATTGATCCTCTGAACACATCTGTCAGCCTACGAGGATCGAAATAATAGGCTAACCACATATCTAGCTATGCTGACTAGGATGGGGACATAACAGTCCGCCCTCCCTGAAATTGCTTGTCCTCAAGCAATCTCAACTCTAGATGCTGTAAAATCTCCTTTGACTCCCATGTAGCATCCTCAACTGGCAAATCTCTCCACTTGATTAGATATTCCCTGATCACCCACCTCCGAAGGTGTCTCTCTCTCATCTCGAGGATGGCCTCAGGTACTAGTATCAATTTCCCTTCGTCATCAAGGGGTGGTAGAATTGGAGAGGGTATCACATGCTGACCCAATGCCTTCTTTAGGCGAGAAACGTGAAACACATTGTGAACCCTGCTATCTGTTGGTAAGTCCAACTCATAAGCAACCTCGCCCACTCGTCTGACAACACGAAATGGACCATAGTAACGAGGCTTTAGCTTCTCTGCCCCACTCTTCCGCAGAGTAGACTGACGATATGGCTGCAACATAAGGTACACCATATCACCCACATCAAAGGAACGCTCAACCCTCTTCTGATCAGCATACTGCTTCTGCTGATTCTGTGCCTGCTGGATATTGTCTCTGAGAGACCTCAAAATGTCCTGCTGACTTTGCATCATATCCCCTGTACTCGGCACTCTGCTATCACTCAATATCAGGTCCAAAAGGTTGGGCGCCTCATACCCATACAAAGCCATGAAGGGTGTCATCTGTATCGTCATGTGGTAAGTCGAGTTATAACAATACTCACAGAGGTATATCCACCTCACCCAAGCTCTCTGCTGTCCAGCTATGTAATTGCGCAAGTAACCTTCCACCCACTTATTGACAATTTCTGTCTGCCCATCTGTCTGTGGATGGTAGCTGGTACTCGGTGTTAGTTCGGTCCCATAGAGCCTAAACAACTCCTGCCAAAAGTTGCTCATGAACCGACTATCTCTATCACTGACTATCGTCCGAGGCAACCCATGCAACCGGAATACCTCTCTGAAGAAAAGCTCTGCAGTCTGCAATGCTGTGAATGTAGTAGTAATCGGGAAGAAGTGTGCATATTTAATCAACCGATCAACCACTACGTAGATGCAATCTTTGCCTTGGGCTTTCGGCAAACCCGTGATAAAGTCCATCGATAAACACTCCCACTTCCTGTCAGGTATCAGAAGTGGCTAGAGCAACCCAGCAGGATAAGTGTGCTCCTGCTTGTTCTGCTGGCAAACAGAACACTCTCGAACATACTGTAGAACATCAGTTTTCAGCCCTTTACAAGTAAACCGTTCCCGAACCAACTTATATGTTTTGAAGTAGCCGGGATGGCCCGCCATAGGAAGATCATGAAAGGCTCTCAAAACTGTATCCCTCACCTCAGAGCCAGGAACCAGAAAAATCCGCCCCTTGTAAATGATCAAGTCATCTACAATAGTGTCATCCTGCTCTGTCCTGTCAACAATGCTAGAAGCCCATGGGTTCTTAGCATACTCTGCAATAATCCGATGCCTCCAATCCTCTAAGATTTGTGCCATGGCATTCAACTGAGGTCTACGAGACAAGGCGTCAGCTACAACATTCTGCTTCCCCTTAATGAAGGTGATGTCAAAGTCATACGACTGCAGTTTGCTAACCCATTTTTACTGCCTCTCATTTAGGTCTCGCTGTCCAAGGAAGTGTTTCAGGCTATTATGGTCTGTACGAACACTGAATTTGCTGCCTACCAAATATTGCCTGAACTTAGCCAAAGCATGCATAATGGCTAACATCTTCTTGTCGTAAATGCTGTAGAACCTCTCAGGACTCCTAAGCTTCCTGCTCTCAAAAGCAATAGGGTGTCGCTCCTGCATCAAAACGGCACCAATGCCCTCTCCTGAAGCATCGCAAAACAAGTCAAATGACTTCGTAAAGTCAGGCAATGCTAGCACTGGACATGAAGTCATGATCACCTTGAACCTGTCGAAGCACTCCTGCGCCTGTGGTGACCAAGTAAAAGCCCCCTTCTTTGTCAAATCAGTAAGGGGTGCGGCGTGACGTGAGAACCCACTAACGAATCTCCTGTAAAAAGAACACAACCCAATGAAGCCTCTGAGTTGCGTAAGGTTCTCAGGTACCGGCCACTCAACTATAGCCCGGACCTTCTCGGGGTCCATACTCACTCCCTTGGCACTGATGATGTGCCCCAGATACAACAACTCCATACCTAGCTCACACTTGGATTCCTTGGCATAGAAAGACTCATCAGCCAAGATACCCAAAACTGCGTCTAAGTGAGCTAAATGCTCCTCCCATGACCTGCTATATACCAGAATGTCGTCGAAGAAGACCAATACAAATCTCTGCAACTGAGAACTGAAGACCTTGTTCATAGTAGCCTGAAAGGTGGCAGGTGCATTGGTTAGACCGAAGGGCATAACCAAGAACTCGAAGTGATCGCAATGACACCTGAAAGCGGTTTTCTCAATATCCTGCTCCCTCATCTGAATCTGGTGGTACCCGGATCTCAAATCAATCTTTGTGAAGAAGATAGCACCATGTAACTCATCAATCAACTCATCGATGCGTGGTATAGGGTACCTATTCTTAATTGTCCTCTTGTTGAGCTGTCGATAGTCTATGCACATCCGAAGTGATCCATCCTTCTTCTTCACCAATACAACTGATGAAGCAAAAGGTGACTTGCTAGATCTAATATGCCCCATAGCTAACAACTCATTGATGGTCTTCTCTATCTCATCCTTGAGTCTTTTCGGATGTCTGTAGGTTGTGATCATAATGGGCTTTGCGCCCTCCTCCAACTCAATGATATGCTCCGTGCCTCTGTCTAGAGGTCTACCAGGTGGAATGTCAATATCTGAATGTCAGGGTGGTACTCACCCTTCTGCTGCTCCTGCTGTGCTGGCATCAACATACACTCTGCAGCCCAGTCAACCATATCATGACGAATGAGTCTCTCCATCCGCCTGAACGAAACCATCCTCAGATTACTGTCTCTAATGGCCTTGATGACATGAGGTCTCCCATCAACCTTAAACTTCATCTCCATGTCTCGCAAATTGAGTGTGAACTCACCCAAATCGTGCAACCATGCCATCCCTAACACCACATCAATATCTCCCATATTAACAACATAGAATTCAGTCTTGAACTCATAGTTGTTCAGTCGCATCGGAAGGTCAGTAATCTTCCAGTCACATCTGAGGGTGTACCCATCAGCCACCTTAACTCGAATGCCCTCAAACTGCTCTATCTGAATACCACGTCTTTCTACCAGCCGTGCATCAATGAAATTATGTGTGGCACCCGTGTCTAGTAAAGTGATTACCTTCTGACCTGCTAGGAGCCCGCGAAGTCTAAACGACCCATCTCTCTGGAGGCTAGTCAAATGGGCTTCCTGTAGCTTCCTTCCTCCTTCGTTTTCACCCTCGTTTTCGGACCTGTCATCATCTGAATGCTCGGAATCAGCTTGCTGGTCTGACAGATCAGATTGCTCTTCGCCCTCATAAAACCATTCCATCTGATTATTTTTGACCTTGGGACGAAGTGGGCATACATGTTTTTCATCGTAGGGTGCCTTGCACCAGAAACACAATTTTTTCTTCCGTAATTCATTCAGTGTTTCTCTGTCAAAGGGTGGTGCATTCTGTTTCTTAGGATCTGGTGGATCCCTCCTTCTGTCAAAGGGCCTATTCTTGTCAAAAGACCTATTAGGCCTCGTGTAGGGTGTCGAACCTGGAGTGAACTTGCTGCGAGGTGCTGCAAGCTTCATATTCCGTGCCTTCCTCATGGCCTCCTGAAGGGTAGGAGGGTCAAATGCCTTGACCCAACCTCTCATAGGCTCTGTCAACCCTTCAACGAAAAGTATCATGAGTCTCCGCTCTGAAATGCCTGTCACCATGACTGCAACCCTCTGAAACTCACCAATATAAGAATCCAAACTACCCGTCTGTTTGAGCTGAGCTAGCTTCCTGAAGTAGAGTTCTGGATCCTTCTTATCAAAACGCTCTATGAGCCTGCTGGTGAACTCCTGGTAAGTATTGACCGCATGATGGCCAAGTGTGTACATGCTGTGATGCCACCAATCATGTGCCAGCCCATCAAGATGCAAAGTAGCAAACTTAATGGCCTCGTCCTCCTGCATAGGTCTCAGTGAAAGATAGTTGTCCAATTTCTGGACCCAAGACCTCGCTGACGTCTTATCAGACCCATCAAAGTATGGCAAGGTGATCTTGCTGACTGCATACTGCAAATCCTTGTTCACCTGTGGCTGTGGCTGCTGGTGCTGAGGAGCTCTACGGTCAAATCTACCTCCTCCTCTAGGTTTATGAACATCCATAAACTCATGAAATGATAATGCCTGTCTGATCTCAGGTGCTAATGATAGATACTCACCGTGAAATCTAGTCACATCTGCTACTGACATGCCATTATGTGGCTGAAACTCCTGATGATGCCCCTATTGCTCTGCCCCCGGAGTCGGAGGTGGGGTCTCTCTGGGTAAGAATGTAGGTTGTTCAGGCCTATGCTCCTGATAGCTAGGTGATGGCTGTCGTGGTGCTGATGCCAAAGGCTGATCCACTCCTGCAGTCCTGCTTGACTGTCCGATCTGAATATAATGTGGCTGTGATGGAGTATACTACCTAATAGTGCCCATCAACTGGGACATCATGTCCATCATGTTATCATGCCTGCGTCTGAACTCCTCATCAGTAATGTCGCCCTCTGCATGCGCTTTCCCTGAATCCCTATGTGTCTCTGCAGGGATCTCACGGTCTGCCATTAGGGTTGCAACACTGTTCTCGCTGCTGTTGGAGCTAGATCTGTGAATACCCAATACTCCTAACACTGTCTCACCTTCAGGAATAGGTGGACCTGTCCAAACCTCAACTCTGCCTGTTCCTACACCCTTGGTATAATGAATAATGTCTCTACTCATGAAAAAGCAACCAAAAAGCACTCTGTTTTCTGAAAAAGCAACTGAAAAAGCACAGGATGGCAGGAAAACTGTGCTCTGATACCACTGTAAGAATCCAGGTGACTCTCAACCCCAAACCCTAACTGAAATCACTGATTTTGTTTGTTTTGTAGTTTTTTCGTATTTTAATGGTTTTTTGCATAAAACAAGAAAGCTGCGATTTTGATCTAAAATTGCTTAAAAATTCATAACAAATCTTAAGGCAATGAATATACTTTGATAATGCTCAGAAGATGTAGGCGCATCAATTTATTAAGTTTCCAGAGCACATACAATATCAAAAATTGAACATATAATGGAAATACAACTTTATTTCAAAAGAACCTGATTGTTGTTGCAGCCACATGAAAGAATGAAAGAAGATAGTACAGCCAACTCAGGGACATGAATCTCCAAGCACAGAACAAAGAGAAATCTCCAGAAACCCAAGGCGCACTAGTTCCCACTGACAGAAACTGAGAGCTGAAGGCGTTTCCTCCTGAGAAAAGAAGTACGGCCCTGCTAGTACAGATCTGTACGGCCCAACAGCTGTAATAAATATGGTACGACCTTATTGAAAGTAGTGCCAGATCCCTGTGTAAAGATCTCTGAAAGGATCGCCCCAAATAACTGATGAATATCCTCTGCAAAACTCTGCCTAAATCAATCAATAAACTCAACTGCAACTTCTGTGTGAAGTCACCAAGTAGACAATCTTCAACTGGTATTGCACAGTCTCAGTATGCCAGATCTTGAAGAGGTGTCGTTCTTCAAAACCAATCGTCTGCTGAAACCCTAGGTTTTGCAAACTTCAATGCTCAGAGCAAAAAGAAGACAAATTGAATAATCAAGACATAAGAGTTCAATTTGTCTTTAGCTGTGTATATATAGCTTCTCTTGAAAATTCGACCCAAAACCTCTTTTTAATAATCATTTAAATAAATGATTAAATACGCCCTTTTGACTTAGGAGAAATATAATTAATAACTGGCGCCCTCATCATTAATGAATAAATACTTATTCATTATATTAATTTTTCACTTTATTATAAGGTATAATAAATACTTTATAATACGCCTTTTATCAAATATTTAAATAAATTAATAAAGTGACTTTAATATAAAGTCAAAAATATTAATTATTTAATTAATCATTAAATACTCCATTATTTCTCCGTCTGACCATCAAACTGATGAAATGGGTCAACTCTGAGCTAAACAGCTGAACCAGGTGCCCTGCCCAAAATAGCAGCTTCCGCCTGTCTGACTTTCTAAAAATAGCAAGTCTCTGAAAAACCACTCTGAAGGATTCTACGAAGGCCCAACCTGACACAACTGCAAAAATGAAGCCCCTGAACGCCGGGTAACTGTCTCAATTGATCCTCTGCACACATCTGTCAGCCTACGAGGATCGAAATAATAGGCTAACCACATATCCAGCTATGCTGACTAGGATGGGGACATCACACTTTATATAGCAGATTACAACACTATGAGGGGGCATACATCTAAACAAAAATTTAAATGTATGGTACAGTTTCAAAAAACTTAATACCAGACTCATCTGAAGGTGCCTGGCCCCATGAAGTTGGGACAGCTTAATACTGCCAAAAAATAGTGACCAAGAAACATTCATAAGAAACCAAAGAAAACAAGAACTAACCAGAATAAGCCACATAACTGCAACAGGAAACTGTGCAATCAAGTCCAGCGTTGAAACCCTTAAAAGTAATTCAGCTTGGCCAGAAAGAGACGAGCCAGCTTACTCTCTTGCTTTCATCCATGTCAGCCTTACTACCAACTAATATCTTATGCACATTGTCAGATGCATGCTGTTCAACATTCCTAATCCAGTTCTGAATGTCTTAAGAGCAAGAGTTATGGATGAAATAGCACATAAAATGTTATAAACATCCTTTGTCAGAAAAAACACTCTGGTAAATAAAGACTGACAAAAACCTTATAGATTAAATATCTTTCAGGTCAGAAAAAATGCACTCAAATTCCCAAATTGAAACAAACGACAAATCAAAAAATCCATTAAAAGATCTGTACTATAATTCAAAAATGATATCAAACCAATCTGATGACAAGAATACTGTTGAAAGATATTCATCACTGACATTGTAAACTAGAAGAATACCCACGGCTCCTCAATAGTATGCTACATAATCAGGCAAGAGATGTACCACAAACTAAATCCTCTTAGAAAATGAAAGAGCTACCTGTGGTGATTGTGCAGAAGCGTTCCTGACCAGCAATGTCCCAAATTTGCCTGCATTCTGATCTACTTACCATCAAGCTCAATCATCCTTATTTTAAAAGTAAATCTTGACAAGGTGGACTATATTAGTAGGGTGAAACCATGCTAACGAAAGCGTGAAGTCAAAGAAAATCAAATAGTGTAGCATACCCTATGGTGGTTACAAAAACATGAAGTTAAAGAAATCAAATAGTATAGCATACCTATGGTAGTTATGAAAACATGAAGTTAAAGAAATCAAATAGTATAGCATACAAATGGTAGTTATAAAGCTGGTAGTGAAAGAATCATCTATAAAACGTAGGAGGAGGCAGCTTTTACCTGCATCTGTATATATTCAGACAAATTAATTTTATCATCAAACATAAAACACTAAAGTTTGCCTTCCATGAATACAAGGCTTGCATTTCATTCATAAAATGGCAGCTACAATCCTCAACTGACAAAAAAGGTAAAAGCTTAAACCCCAATTAGAACTGGAAAATTGAATTAAACACATTGAAATGAAAATGAGAAGGATGTATTTCATCAATGGAAAAGAATGTGCCAAAAAATGCAATGAAACTAGGTCATTTGGCTGCAAGATTTTAGCTTGCAATTACCTTACAAGACAGAATAAAAACAGGCCCTCCAGTGATGCTGTGAGGAGCCAGGCCAGACCCTGAGGCATCAATTTATTTATTACAGGTGAGGTCATGGCTCTACCATGAAAAGATTGCAAGGAAATCATTTATTTTACCATTTATTAGAGTTCCATAGGCCCCGGCACCAATACCTCCTGGTTCTCAGCCTGAAATTGCCCTCAATTCAGTCTTACAGGTGCTGGACTTTTCCAGGAGTCAATCACCTCCACAAAACCCATGGTATAGAATCATATTCCAGTTAGAGTCTTGGTAACTTTAAGGATGTCTATTTAATGCAATCAAGGATGGAGAGTTCAACTAAAAACTATCCAACCATGCAGCTTAACACAAGCACACCTCAAACATGCACAACATAACTCAATTTTCTTAACAACAATATGATAGTAAATTGAAACAATACTTTTATTATTCAAGTCTAAATACATCAATGCCATTTGCTGGCAGGGTTTACAATATGGTCTAGGCCCCAGCATTTTATTACAACTCAAAGCATGCACTAAATAACAGTGCAACTCAAAACACAATAACTTCCTGGGGATGATCTTCTATGTTGGCTCTAATCTAAATTGTTGGATCACCTCTTGCTTCACAAATCCTTCTACTTGCTGTCCCTCTCTACTGTCCATTGCTGTTCTCTACGATTTTGCCACCTTTTTATAGTGAAGCTTGATGTAGTAAACCTGCACCGACAAAAAAATATAGTACGATTCTCCATGCACTTAGATTAAGCATTATGGGACCAATCTTAAATAATTTATTTGTGCCTTAGACTTGTATGCAATGCTTTGAAATGTGTAATTGACCTCCTCCTCTTGTGTGGCAAGATACATGTCTGTAAACTTGAAGTGGTTCTAAACATGAACCACTCTAGGACCAATAATGCCACCAATGACATTAGTTGTTGGCACAATACCCACAAACATGGCACACATCTTATAGTCCTCCTTAAGTTGATTTGGCAATCTACCATTGACAATATGACATGAAATGCACATCTAGACATGCGGACACGCTCTAAACACCTTGATGATGTTCTAGATATAATCTCATAATACTCTGATGCATGTGTTATCGCACAATTGATTGCATCAGTTGGTTTGAGTACATTATTTGATGACTATGGATATAAACCTCAATGGCAGCTAAAATGAAATGATTGCAAATAGAACTAAGAACTGCAAAACATAAACAAATATAAAGCAATTGTTTTTGGTTGATGCAAAATTGTTTGTAGGCCTAGAATAATCTTACTTTAGACACCTTGGGTAAGTGATTTTATGAACTTAGTGCTTGTAAATAAGGGTTGGATGGTAAACTCATTCTTTAGGTTAGTAAACCAACCATAGTGTACCCTTAAACACATGAACAAGCTTCCAAAAAAAACTCTACACTTCTCCTTTCATTTCTATTAGTTCTAAAACCAAGAACTAGGACACATGCCATCCACATCCACCGAACATCTTCTCTTTTGCATTATATTTGTATTTTTCTCTACATTCCCATTACTTCATCACTTTCTATATTTGTTCCTCTATTCCAACTTGAACATCTGATTATGAACTTCAACTACTACCACCTATGCCTTTATCTCTGCCATTTTCTCTACCTTGACTTGCTCCTGAACATCTATCACTAACATCCATCTTCTCCAAGAATCCATCCGTTTTCTTGTCCATCTCATCTTTTTTAACATATATTCCTCAACCAATCTGAACTTATGTTTTTTGCAACTCTCAATCTTTATTCCCTTCAGCAAATGCTATAAGATAGCTTCCTTTTTTGTTTTGCAACACCTTTCTTCAAATCTCACCAACACATTCTCGATGCCAACTCCAACCAACTTCTTTATCCTAATCTCTTTCTTCTATTATTCTCCATATAATCCTTCAAACAATATTTTGTTTATTTGCCCTTTTACTATAATCAATTCAATTTCCTCATCTTTTCCTTCATCTATCATAGTTTGTAACAGCAATTTCAACCTTTGTCTCATCATTACTAAGCTCCAATAGCCCCCATATCTGGCTCTAGGAAAATTCACCACCAACAATTCACCGTAAGAAAATTCACTGCCATGACAAATTCACCGCAAGGAAAATTCACCACCAGCAATTCACTGCGGAAAATTTATCGCATTAACATTTTAAAAATATATTTCCAAGTCTTTGAATTTTTTTTTTGCTAAAGAATAATTTTCACAGCATTAATAACAGAAATACAGATCTCCATTATTATTCTTTTGCAAAAGAAAAATTTAAAATCTTGGAAATATATATTAAAAATGTTATGCGATGAATTTTCAGTGAATTGCTGGTGAATTTTCTTGCGGTGAATTTGTCATGGCGATGAATTGTTGACGGTGAGTTTTCTGGCAGTGAATTTGCCTGATGCCACTATATCTATAATCAAATCATGCCCTACACTCTTCGTTTCAAACTTTGTACTACCACAACATTTGACATTCTATCCTATATCCCAGTCACTAGAAAATTTTCACCTTGTTTCCTTATCATCGCTTATGCTCATACACTCACCTACTCTAACGAATAACATAGCTCCCAATTTCGACACTAATGCATTCATCTCCAACTATCTTACTCTTCATGTTCTCAACTTTTCCATTTAGAACTATCAAACTCAGTTCCTTCCTTTTAACTTCTTCACATTTTCTTTTCTACTTCTCTAGCAGGTCTTCAATCATCTCATCATACATATTTCTTTCAATCCAACCTTACATCTCAATTTGCCTCTACAACTAGTCGTATTAATACTATCAATTTATGATCTAATCTCCAACATTTCTTCTTGTGAATCCTCTCTATCATCATCAATACTCTTTGCAGTGCACACCTCTGTATATTTTCCTAATTCTCATTTTGATTATAACTTCTGACAACAATTCCAATCATCGTTCTTGCTTCTATACCAAACTACCTTAATGCATGTCACCCATGAATTTAAAACTTGTTGAGTACTCATGAGTTATTTTTAAGGAAGAGTTACTTGACCTCAAACTCGCTGATTTGTAGAGCTGAGTTTCAGTGAGTCTATAGTGTAGATTCATTGTGAGTACTAGCAAGTACTTGGTGAGTCTGCAATGCAAACTTGCTGCACATGGTAGACTTGCATGTAGACTATTGGACATAGAAAAAATACTAAAAAATACATTTGTTCTTGCATTTTAAAGCAAACCCAACCATGTAACTTCTTCACACAACATTTGCAAATTTGTTTAAGTGAATTTGAATGAATATGAGGAGCAAATTTTTATAATTTCAAGATTCCATGTTAAGATTTTTTCTTATTTTGATTAGCATCAGAATAATCTTATTTTTTTCTTTAAGTGTTAGTTTTAGGGTTTTAAGCATGTTTTGAAAACACTTAATAAATTTTAATGCTAAGTTTTTTTAATTGGCTAGGGCTTATCAAATTATGATATTAAATAATATCCTACTTTAATTATTAATGCTATCAATTTATATTAAAAAAGCAAGCCATTTTATGTTGATTGTATTTTTTGTGTTTTAGGCAAAAATATTATTATTTTTTATTAGTGTAGTTTGTAGGGTTTATATTTTAGGTTCAAAGAACTATTTTGTAATTTTAAGTACTATTTTTTATACTAAAAATGTTGCAATAATATTTATTTTTCTGATTTTATGAATGTCAAGTTTGCACTCAGCAATTTATTTTACACAGGCATCAGCATTAGGAAGTGAAAGCCAAACCATTGGAAGGGATGCTGCTTGCAAAAATAGCACATTGAGTGTGACCTCAAGGACTATTATTTGTAACTATTATGAATAGAAAATACGTGAAACATCAATTGCTTCGAATACGACCTCATACATATTTTTTGCCATGACATCAAAACATGTCTCAATACCACAAATGAGGTAGAATGCGAGATGCAAACAACTTTTACATTGATGGATTAGAAGAAATTAGAGAAGATGAGGACATACACAGCATAGTAGCAGCCATTAATCCCAACTTAGCATGGCAAATGGAGGTGGCTATGACAAAGATTGTAGGCTCTAGTTGTAGTGTATACATGTGTTGCACATGCATCTCATCTAGCTCAAACAAAGCCTAGCCACAAGACCTTTTTTAACCTCAAAACCCACTCGGAGCACAACATTTGCTTCAAAGTATAGAGTGGAATAAAAAGATGCACAAGGAAGAAAATATGACTTGTGCTAATTTCTAGTTCTACAACCACCTTCCTTTTAAAGTGGCAAAGGGCCCCATGTTGGGAGTATTTGGTCATTCCATTGACAATTGCAAGAGTACAAGACACTCTTTCCATATATTTAAGAGGGCTATTACCCTAGAAGACCATTATAGATGCAAAATCAATTTTGGAAGAATAATAGAAGCAATAATGCAATCTTAGATGCATCATAAGTTTAGATGGTTGGACAAGTGGAAGGAACCACACCCCTATCACCTTTCTAGTGGCTTTGATGATGAGATGGTGTTGTTGAAGTCATAAATACCTCTAATAAGGTAAAAAATGCGAACAATTTGAGATGAATGCTAGAGGAGATTGATTTAGAGGCAGACATTGAAAATTTCATGCATGTCGTATCAATAATGTAGTAACACATCCAAGAGTAGGGAGAATGCTTCAAGATATGTGTCAATTACTTTTTGGACCTTTTGCATTGCTTGTTGCTTTGACTTTCTGTTACACCCCAATTGTGTATTTACTATTTACTATTACTATGTAAGGTAAATATGAATGTAATTTGAATTCTAAATGAGAATAAATTGTGATTGCACTTTGTTATCAATGATTTATGAATGAATGTTATTTCATTTAATGATATGTGAAGAAATGCATATATGTGAAATGGATAGTTATTGAATTGGATATTCTAACTATGGAGAAATATTATGTGTAATGTATATTTTGTTGTTCAATCCTCCAGGTGCGAGGGGAAGTATCACTCATGAGAAGATCTTGGTTGCGTAACCAGTAACGTAACCAGTAACGTAACTTAACTGAGCTTACACACACTCACAGTAGAATGGTTGAGTCAAGATATTGTGTTGGAAATTGGTAAGTCATCCTTAGTATGTGTGTTTGCATTAGTAAGGGTCTTGATTACTGTTGAATGCATGTTTGGGTGATGTTTATCTGTTTGGAGGTTATGAGTTCTTCCTTGTATTACTATGCTTGTATTGATGAGTTGAACACATGTGGAATGTATGTATATGTATACATATGCATGTTGATGATAGCCCATATGCATGAAGGAACACGTACATGAGTACATAGGAAGACTTACCTATGCAAGCTTATGAACGAGTTGCTTGTGAGCATGGAGCTATCGAATGGATAGTACGACATTAATGTGTATATGTATAAATACATCACACGTTTGTTCCCTATCAACACAATAGTAATTGTGTATGTGCTTGGTGTGCAATCGAATGTGCATATATATATATATATATATATATACACACACATGTATACATATAAATAAATACATATGTATACATGTATCGATACACACGTATGTTTGGCAAACAGACATGCCCATACAAATGTATCAATATATGTACACATGTATACATGTACATAGAGGTATATATATATATATATATATAATCGGTATAATTATTATTACTATGAGAATGTTAACTTGTTCGTATTCATTTGTATATCAAATGTATACATACTTTAGTGACATGAGAAATATGTGTGTGTGTGTGTGTGTGTGTGAGTGATATTATTGATATACATGTATAATCGAATGTGTACATATATATGTATCTATGATATATACATATATCCATATGTATACATGTATCAATACACACGTATGTTTGGCAAAAGGACATGCCCATACGAATGTATCAATATATGTACACACACACACACATGCACACACACTCATATATATGAGAATGTTAACTTGTTTGTATTGATTTGTATATCGAATGTATACATACTTTAGTGACATGAGAAATATGTGTGTGTGTGTGTGTGTGTGTGTGTGTGAGAGTGATATTATTGATATACATGTATATATTTATATCTAAATATATGCTTGGAGATCGATTAACATATGTAATGCTTAGAGGCTAATTTATTTACATGAACATAGGCTGATTTGTATATAACATATACAAAGCATTTGAAGACAAATAATGCATATCTTAACATTGTATAAAGGCCAAACTATGTGGAAGTATTTCACAACAATAAAAGGTGGATATGGATAAAACCATAATGTCGATACTATTGAAAGGCATCATTGTCTTAATGAGCAGCAAATTATTCAAACTTAGAAGGTGTATATCTTAATGATAAAAGCAATGAAGTGATAGAATGCTACGCCAACCTCATAAAGTATAAAATGCATGATAATAGGAAAAGTAACAACAATGCAAAGAATTGGTCGAAGTATCATTTATGTGCCAAGTGACTCTTTACTCCTCTGTTTTCTGCAAAGCTTAGATGTAGTCAACATTGAGCATGTGTTGCATTATGACTGTAGACTATTTCAATGAATAAAGCCACGCCCAAACAATAGGAAAATGGTTGCATACTTAGCACCAAAATATGAAGTTTAATTTGTTGTAGAAGTCCATATTTGATGCAATTCGAGTATCATCATTTTAACATGAGCACAATTGAATAAGTCTCTTGTTGCTGTCAAATAAATGGGTCAACCTGTAGCTTCTTATGTTGAGTTTATGTTTAGTTTGCTGCCACCTTTTAAGCTAAGTGAAGTGAGTTGACTTGCATGGTATAAGCTGTCATTTTGCATGCCTTTTATGTAGGCTGCAATGTCTCATTTTTCTATATAAATAGAGAGGTTAATGCTTTCATTTGGGGGATGCACTTATCAGTCCGCAAACCTATTTTGCTATTTTACTTTGCTACATTATTCTGTGAGAGCTAAGAGTTGTTTAGTGAGAGCTGAGAATTATTTGTGAGAGTGTTACAATATTTTGAGCTAGAGTCTTGCTTTAGGTTGATAAAGTGAAGCTAGGAAGTTGTTGTCGAAGGTTGAGCATCAAGTCAATCAATTGGTTAAGCATATTATAGGCATGAGGATATAATCTTCCTTTTTTTGTCTTTGTTTTAGAAAGATTGAATTTTGAATGCTTTGTTGAACTACTTGAAATTGCTTGCACTAGGGAAACATAGCATTTGCTTTGGAAAGGAAAAAGTTTATGTTTTTTTGTAAAAATGTTTGTAATTACTCCATAATAGGAGGAGTTGTTTGTCATAGGTATGATTAAATAAGGATAGCTTAAGGGTTATTTGTAGCTAAAGATATTTGATTATACTAGATAGCTAGTGGGTTACTTCTAGGATTGTTTGTCCATTGAAGGGATGGAACTTGTTTATATGCTTTGTGAGTAGAAATATCATAGATTTTGTGGAAAAGGGAATAGGATGTTTCTAGGGTTAAATATTACACATAGGAGGAAATACCTATGCATAGATTATAGTACCCTAAAGTCAAGTCGAGATTTAGTAGTGTATGTGAGTAGGATGATTATCACTCGAAGTATTGAGTAAGAACACTTTGGCCAAAATAGTGTAATTGCCTTTGGCTCCACTATCAATTCACCATGATCCATTTAATGCATGCTAGTCCTAGATTGTGGGTTTACAAGTTCTAGTCAAGTAAGACACAACACTAAGCTCAGTTGGTTGTTGTTACCTAGTTACTCTCCAATCTCTTCGTCAAAGGGTAGGGCCATCTATCGAATGATAGATGTGCGGGGGACTGCATATGATTCTATGGTTGGCAGAAAAACACTTGAGTGATGCTTCTCCTCCTCAACAGGTGACAAGAAGACCAAGATTTGAAAGGGAGATCCTGGACCATCTATATATATTGCTTTGACGTTCGGTTGAGCTATGTATGTACTTGAATACATTCTTGGAATGTTGTAATTTGTGAAGTTTTTATATTGAAATGGAATCCATATTGAATATTGTTATGACATCTATGTTCATTTGTTTTCAATAAGGAAAATAATTTTTTTATTGCAATGGTTAGTTACATAGTCTATTTACTCGCAAAGTGAAAGTTTAGGAAAAATTACTTCAGTGAACAGTTGACATGTTACATGTGGTATTAGAGCTATCAAGTTTAGCTTTGGAACCTATGAGCTCATCATTCTTTCCGTCCAACGTTATCTAATGTTTGGAAATTCTTGTGCCAGGATGTTGCGTCTCAGGTTAACGGCTAGAAAGTTAGTAATTGGGAATGAGCGCTACCTAAAGACCAAGAAGGAAAGAGAGGCCATCACTAGAACAATTGAGAGTACCAACTACGACAATGCCATCTGGTTAAGCGAAACTGCGACCTTCAGTCACACACTTTCTCAGATCAGTGATGTGAAGAGAAAGATGAAGATGGAAGCCAAGTACAACTACCTACCTTCCATCTCACTAGAGAAGTCTAAATCTTTATCACTTTCTAGGGATATGCCCTCGGAAGGGAGCGCTAGTCCGACATTTATCTTTAGAGACCATAGAGTTCTTCCAATGGTAGAAGTAATTGTAATTTCCTCAAGCAATGAGTCTGAGGGTTATGTACCTTGCAACTATGTATTGGATGGAAAATCTGAAGGTTATTATCCATTCTGGGATAGGTATGAACAAATGAGAGATGAGCAACAATCTCAATCTGTAGGGTATACTCCATTAAGTTATGTGTTTGAGAGTGAATCCGATGGATACTCTCCACTCAACTATTTGAATAGTCACTATATGTAATCAAAAGGATATTGAGATCCTTGAAAAATGAATAAAATCAAGTGTTTATCAAAAATCTTATGCTTAGGTCTTATGTGGAATTCTTTATGTGTGATTGATAGCTCATTTTAATGTTTTCCATAAGATAATTGATAATATGATTAAATCTAATATGGATGAACCTTCAGGTAGAATCCATTCTTGTGAAGATTGTGAGAACACGAACCAATCCTGGTGGAAGCCAAGAAGTTGGGCAAGGACCAATAGGAGTTGAAGCTAGTCTAGACCAAATCTTAGCAAGGTTGGAAAACCTAGAGCAAGAAAGAAGGGTAAAGAATAAAGTTGAGAAGGAAGTTCCAAATAATGAGAATGCGGGAGAAAACTCTTGTCATGAACATGATCAAACTCATTCATGAGATAGAGAAATCACCTACTCTATCTGAGGAAACTAATAGGAAGCGTATGGCTTATGAACTCTCTAGAGATATGAAGAAAATCACCCCACCCAAGTTTGAGGGAAGCACCAGTGGAGATGAAGTTGAGGCTCAGTTAGTCCAAATGGAGAAGTGTCAAAATTCAAAATTATACCGAGGTCACCAAAGTAGCATGGGGAGCATACCAGTTATCAGGAGAAGCCTCTAACTGGTGGATGAATAAAAAGATGGAACTCTATCTTAACTCATGGAAACTGACTTGGAGTGAATTTGTAGAAATTTTTCATAAAAGATGGTTGCCCCAACTCTATTTTGACCAAAAACTCATGGATTTTCAAAATCCGAGACAAGTTGAGATGACAATTAATGAGTATTGGGAGAAGTTTACTCATCTTTTGCGTTATGTTCCTATGTACTAGAAGGATGAACACTTTTGTATAAGAAAGTTCATCATGGGACTTAATAGTCAGATCAGAGGAGAGGTAGATGTTCATGGTCCAGGTACTATGGATCTTGTGCATGAGAAAGCGGTTAAATAGGAGTAGAAGCTCAAGGCTATCTCCATCCACCAGGAAAACAAAAACCATAAGAAGATTGTGGGAGTTTAAGACAAACCAACTCCAAAGAAGGTGGAAGTTGTGTAAAATGTACCAAAGCAAGGAGAAAAAGGATCACGTAGTAGTGGGAAAGAACCAAGAAGGGAATGTAAGAGGAATGGTTCTAGTGGTGGGAATACCAACAGTATTGGTGGAAATGCTAGCAAGTCTAGAGAACCTGCGAGGAGAAATTACTAGCTACTGGATGTTTTACATGTGGAGGAGACCACTATGCTAATCAATGTCCTAATAAAGCTTTCAGGTCACGATCTTATGGTAATCCACTGCCTACCCAACAAACGATGTTCCAACAAAAGATACATGCAACTATGAATTATCACTAGGCGGAGTATCAAGTGACTCCAATAGAGACTCCAAGTATTTTGTTTGGCTTACCCATTTCTATACTTATAAATACTGGTGCAACTAAGAATTTCATTTCACCTAGAGTAGCTAAGAAAATATTTAGAAAAGTTGGTTGCATGGAAAAGTCTTGGGATGTTGAGTATGCAAACCAGACAATAGCAAATGTGGAACAATGTTTGTTTGAGGCTAGGATAGAGCTACCTTGTTTTTCTATAGAAGTAAACCTATATGTCACACCTTTACGATCCTATGATGTTATCCTAGGTATGAACTGGTTATGGAGACATAGGGGTAAGGTAGATTTCCATGCTAAAACTGTAGAATGCTTAGATGATCTTGGTAATCAAGTGAAGTTTCAAGGGATACCTAGAGAGGTCAAGATTCGCCAAATCTTAGCAATGCAATTGTTAAGGGCTAAGAAGAAAGGGTTCAAACTTTTTGCAGTAAAAATGGAAAAACTTGAAAAAAATCTTGATAACTTGGAACCACAGAGCTTCCAAGAGATGGAAGATGGTGAAATGGAAGAAATTGGAATGTCAGATATGGAGAGGTATCCTATACTGAGAAATTTTTTGGATGTGTTTCTAGATGAATTACTTGGGTTACCACCAAAGAGGATATTTGAATTTTCAATTGATATAGTTCTAAGACCCAAACCTATTTCCAAGGTACCTTATAGAATGGTGAAAATTGAGCTAATGGAGCTTAAGGTACAATTGGATGAACTGTTGTCTAAGGGGTTGATAAGACCAAGTGTTTCACCTTGGGGAGCATTGATAATCTTTGTGAAAAGGAAGGATGGTACTTTGTGTTTGTGTGTAGATTATCACATGCTTAACAAAGCTACGGTAAAGAATAAGTATCCTTTGCCACACATTGATGATCTATTTGATCAAATGAGGGGAGTTTCCGTATTTTCTAAGATAGACTTGATATCTGGATATCACCAGTTGAGAATTAAGGATGAAGACATCTTTAAAACTACATTTAGAACTAGATATGTACACTATGAATTTACAGTTCTACCCTTTGGTTTAACGAATGCACCTGCAACATTTATGAACCTTATGAACATTGTTTTTAGGGATTTCCTAGATAAATTTGACTTAGTTTACCTAGATGGCATTTTTATTTACTCAAGGAATGAGGAGGATCATTGTAGGCATTTAGAGATAGTGCTACAACGACTTAGAAAACATAAGTTGTATGGTAAAATCTCTAAGTGTAAGAAGAGAGTACATTATCTTGGACATGTGATTTCAGGAGATGGAATTTCAATAGATCTAGCTAAGATCAAGGTGGTGCTTGAATGACCAGTACCCAAGAATGTCTTGAAAGTAAGAAGTTTTATGGGTCTAGCAGGATACTATAGAAAGTTTGTTGCAAATTTCTCCAAGATAGCCTTTCCGATTACTTCTTTGCAAAGGAAGGGGAAGAAGTTTGAGTGGACAACGAAGTGTCAAGAAGCCTTTGACCTACTCAAAGAGAAATTAACTACCATACCGATTTTGAAAGTACCAGATCTTGAGGGTAACTTTACTGTTATCACACATGCATTAGGAGAGGGCTTAAGAGGTGTGTTAATGCAAGGGAAAGTAATTGCTTATGAATCAAGGAAGTTGAAACCTTATGAGTAGAATTATGCATCACATGATTTATAGTTAGTAGTTGTTGTTCACACATTGCAAATGTGGAGGAATTACTTGTTAGGGAAACCCTTTGAAATGAAAATTGATCATCATGGGTTGAAGTATCTATTCACTCAATCTAATTTGAATGCTAGAAAGAGAAAATGGTTAGAGTTAATAGAAAACTATAACTTTAATATCAATTATTTTAAAGCAAAAGAAAATTGGGTTGTCGATGCCTTGAGTCAAAGACGTCATATTGCTTCAATAGTAACAATTCAAACTGACTTTAAAGGACAAGTGTTGCAGAAATGCAAAAAGGATGAGTATTATTTGCAAGTCAAGCAAGCACTCACTAGCAATTCACATGATTCTAGGTATGAAGGTTTCCATTTTGAACCTAGTGGTATACTTAGGTATAAGGGGAGAATGTATGTACCTAACTTGGAAGAGTTAAGAAATCTAGTATGGAAAGAAGTACATGAAGCACCATACTCTAGACACCCTGGTGTGACAAAAATTATGGTAGATGCTAAGCCATTATATTTTTGGAAGGGCATGAAAGGAGATGTTGCTCAATTTGTGGCTAGGTGTCTCGAATTTCAAAGAGTGAAAGCAGAGCATCATCATCTTGCAGGCTTGTTATACTTGCATGATATACCTAAGAGAAAGTGGCAAGTCATAAGTATGGACTTTGTGCAAGGATTTCCTATGTTAAGGAATAAGCACAATGCCATTCTTGTGGTTGTGGATAAGCTTACCAAAGTTCTACATTTCATACCTGAGAACCTAATTGATGGAGCACTAGTCATAGCAAGAAAATTTGTGCAAGAAGTGTTTAGGTTGCATGTGATTCCTGAGAAGATTATCTCAGATAGGGATGCACAAGTCACTTCTAGGTTTTGGAAAACCTTGTTTTCTACACTAGAGACTCAATTGAATATTAGCTTAGCATATCATTCGAAAACGGATGGACAAACTGAAAGGGTACTTAGAATGTATTGCATGGATCAGCAATAAAATTGGGAAAACACTTGACTTTAATGAAATTTTCTTACAACAATTCTTACCATTCCAAAATAAAGATGGCTCCTTTCGAAGCATTATACGATAGAAAGTGTCAAACTCTTATAAGTTAGGACGGACTTGAGGATAGACTAAGTCTTGGGCCAGAAATGTTGGCTGAGATGGAAGAGCAAGTAAAAATTGTTAAGCAAAGGCTGGCTGAAGCTAACAATAGACAAAAAAGTTATGTTGATGCTAAGAGAGTGCCCCAAAAAATTTCCATAGGTGACAAGGTGTTGTTGAGAGCGAAACCTCACAAGAGTTCTATTAAATTTGGGAAGTCTTCCAGATTATCTCCACGTTATGTAGGACCTTTCGAGATTCTTAAGGAAGTGAATCTGGTAGCTTAGCGAATCGCATTGCCACCAACTCTTTCTAGGATGCATAATGTCTTCCATGCATCTTACCTAAAGAAGTATATACCAGGTGATAATCATGTGATTGATTGGAATGCTTTACATGTACAAGATCTAGGAGTGGTGACACTCAATCTTGTTAAGGTGCTCAAAATGCGTAAGCTTTGCTTGGATAACAGGGAAGTCTTGCAATGCAAAGTCTAGTGGGACCAATATGCAGAAGACTCTGCCACTTGGGAAGACTATGCCGAGATACAAAAAAGGTTTCCTCATGTTTTAGATGCATCTGAGAGTACCTAAAAAAATATGTTGCTTGTTTGATTAGTTTATGTTGCTACATAAAAATCATCGGGGATGATGATTCAAAAGGGGGGGAGTATGTTACACCCCAATTGTGTATTTGCTATTTACTATTACTATGTAGGGTAAATATGAACGTAATTTGAATTCTAAATGAGAATAAATTGTGATTTCATTTTGTTATCAATGATTTATGAATGAATGTTATTTCATCTAATGATATGTGAAGAAATGCATATATCTGAAATGGATAGTTATTGAATTGGATATTCTAACTAGGGAGAAATATTATGTGTAATGCATATTTTGTTGAATAGCTGGCTACCGTGGGAATGCGTTAGTTGATGAAGGTATATGCTTAATCCTCTAGGTGTGAGGGGAAGTATCACTCAGGAGAAGATCTTGGTTGGGTAACTAGTAACGTAACCTATCTGAGATTACACACACTCATAGTAGAATGGTTGAGTCAAGTTATTGTGTTGGGAATTGATAAGTCATCCTCAATATGTGTGTTTGCATTAGTAAGGTTCTTGATTACTATTGAATGCATGCTTGGGTGATGTTTATCTATTTGGAGCTTATGAGTTCTTCCTTATATTACTATGCTTGTATTGATGAGTTGAACAGACATGGAATGTATGTATATGTATACATATGCATGTCAACGATAGCCCATATGCATAAGGAATACACACATGAGAGTACATAGGTAGACGTACCTATGCACACTTATGAACGAGTTGCTTGTGAGCATGGAGCTATCGAATGGACAATACGACATTAATATGTATATGTATAAATACATCACATGTCTATTCCCTATCAATACAATAGTAATTGTGTATGTGCTTGGTGTGCAATTGAATATGTATATATATGTATATATGATATATACATATATCCATATGTATACATGTACATAGAGGAATATATATATATATATATGTGTGTGTGTGTGTGTGTACACAATCGATATAATTATTATTACTATGAGAATGTTAACTTGTTCGTATTCACTTGTATATCAAATGTATACATACTCTAGTGACATGAGAAGTATATATATATATATATATATTAACACATATATACATATACATATATGTGTGATATTATTGATATACATATATATATATATATGTATATATATATATATATATATGTATATATATATATATATACATGTATATATATATATATGTATATATATATATATATATATATATATATATATATATATATATAATGCTATATATATACTTTCTATGTATATATATATATATATATATATATATATATATATATGTATATGTATATGTACATATATGAGTTTATATTTATATATAAATATATGTGTGGAGATCGATTAACATATGTAATGCTTAGAGGCCGATTTATTTACATGAACATAAGTCGATTTGTATATAACATATACAAAGCATTTAAAGATGAATAATGCATATGTTAACATTGTATAAAGGCCGAACTATGTGGAAGTATTTCACAACAATAAAAAGGTCGATATGGATAAAACCATAATGTCGATACTATTGAAAGACATTATTGTCTTAATGAGCAATGGATTATTCAAACTAAGAAGGCGTATATCTTAATGATAAAAGAAATGAAGTGATAGAATGCTATGCCAACCTCATAAAGTATAAAATGCATGATAATAGGAAAATTAACAACAATGCAAGGAATTGGTCAGATTATCATTTATGTGCAAGCGACTCTTTACTCCTTTGCTTTTTGCAAAGCTTAGACTTAGTCGACATTGAGCATGTGTTGCATTATGACTATAGACTGTTTCAATGAATAATGTCATGCCCAAACAATAGGAAAATGGCTGCATACTTTGCACCATAATATGAAGTTCAATTTGTTGTAGAAGTCCATATTTGGTGTAATTCGACTGTCATCATTTTAACATTAGCACAATTGAATAAGTATCTTGCTGTTGTAAAATAAATGGGTCAACCTATAGCTTCTTATGCTGAGTTTATGTTTAGTTTTCTACCACCTTTTAAGCTAAGTGAAGTGAGTCAACTTGCATGGTATAAGCTATCATTTTGCATGCCTTTTATGTAGGCTGCAATGTCTCCTTTTTCTATATAAATAGAGAGGTTAGTGCTCTCATTTGGGGGACACACTTATGATTCTGCAAAAATATTCTATGAGAGTTAAGAGTTATTTTGTGAGAGTTGAGAATTATTTGTGAGAGTATTACAATATTTTGAGCTAGAGTCTTGCTTTGGGTTGATAAAGTGAAGCTAGGAAGTTGTTGTAGAATGACGAGCATCAAGTCAATCAACTGGTTAAGTGTATTACAGGCATGAGGATACAATATTCCTTTATTTGTCTTTGTTTTAGAAAGATTGAATTTTGAATGCTTTGTTGAACTACTTGAGATTGCTTGCACTAGGGAAACATATCATTTGCTTTGGAAAGGAAAAAGAAGTTGTTTATGCTTTTTTGTAAAAGGGTTTGTAATTACTCCATAATAGGAGAAATTGTTTGTCATAGGTATTGTTATACTAGATATGATTAAATAAGGATAGCTTAAGGGTTATTCGTAGCTAAAAATATTTGATTATACTAGATAGCTAGTGGGTTACTCCTGGGATTGTTTGTCCATTGAAGGGAGAGAATGCTTTGTGAGTAGAAATATCATAGAGTTTGTGGGAAAGGGAATAGGATGTTTCTAGGGTTAAAGATTACCCATAGGAGGAAATACCTATGCATAGATTATAGTACCCTAAAGTCAAGTAGAGCTTTAGTAGTGTATGTGAGTAGGATGACTATCACTCAAAGTACTAAGTGAGAATGCTTTGTCCAAAGTAGTATGACTACCTTTGGATCTACTGTCAATTCACCATGATCCATTTAATGCATGCTAATCCTAGATTTTGGGTTTACAAGTTCTAGTCATGTAGGACACAACACTAAGCTCAGTTGGTTGTTGTTAACTAGTTACTCCACAAATCTCTTCGTCAAAGGGTAGGGCCATCTATCAAATGATAGATGTGCGGGGGACCGCATATGAGTCTATGGTTGGCGGAAAAGTGCTTGAGTGATGCTTCTCCTCCTTAATAGGAAACAATATGACCAAGATTTGAAAGGAGGATCTTGGACCATCTATATTTATTGCTTTGAAGCTTGGTTGAGCTATGTATGTCCTTGAATACATTCTTGGAATGTTGTAATTTGTGAAGTTATTATATTGAAATGGAATCCATATTGAATATTGTTATGACATCTATGTTCATTTGTTCTCAATAAAGAAAATAATTTTTTTATTACAAGGGTTAGTTACATACTCTATTTACTCGCAAAGTGAAAACTTAGGAAAAATTAATTTAGTGAACGGTTTACATGTTACACTTTCTCTTGGATGACAGGTAAAATTAATTAGGTGAGAATGACGGTGTAAGAAGCTAATAACATCACAAAATCCATTTACAATCACCCTTGGGTTCTCATATTAATGGGAGGTCATACCAAGGGGAAAAATCCTATGCAAGTGGGTGTAAGATGGCTAGCAACTAGCTTTCTCATGTTGCAAAAAATATTTATAGTTTGTTAACACCTTTGAATCAAAATTTTGTGAGCTAAGTATGGCTAGACTCATTTATATTCAAAGAAGACCAATGGAGAGAGGGTTGTTAAGGAAAATTTTATGATGTCTTTGTGAAGAGAGATACAAAAATATTCAAGGTAACTTCAAGATTCAATTTAAATATAAAATTAAATCCTTTAATTTCACCTTTCAAAAATAATTATTTAATTGTAACTTTAATTTATTTGTAGGTTTTAGAAACTTATGTGAGGGTTTTGTGTTTGGTGTTGTAGGCACCTAAAATGTGACCTTAACCTAACCACATTTGACTTTACCTATCTTAATACTTAATTAATTAAATATTTATTATTTAATTAATTAGTTATCCTTACCAAGTTATCCCTCACCTTTAATTAAATCTAACTTAGTCCCCAAACCTTCCAACTAAATAAATTAATTAATACCTATTTAATTAATTTGGTTAGGCTAATTAATTTTCATTGCCATTTTCTTATTGTTTATTTCCACCTCACCATCAATCCTTGTCCACTCAATCCTAGCCCTTGAATCAATCTACATGGATCAAAATCTAAACTTGTCACCACATGACAAGCATCCTAACCTACCTACCCCTTTCTCACACATGTGTGAGTATGTCTCCCACACATATGAAGCCACCCTACCTCTTACACATGTCAAAGACACATATTTTTCATGATATTCCCTATGTGTTCTCACACCTTGCTCTTACACCTCCTTTCCTCTTGTAACACTTGTCACAAGGCTAAGCCTCCATCATCACATTCAATCTTGACCCTCCATTTAGTCAATTCATCTTAGCCATTAATTTCAACCATCTAAAATCTATATATTGAGGCATTTTCTCTCATTTTAATCAATCTACCTCTATCATACTCTTATGCTACAAAAATCATGAGCAACCACATTTCATTAAGAGAAAATATACAATTCTTGGGTGCAACTTGGAGTTCAATCCATGGAGAAGGATAATTGAAGGTATAATTTTGTTTTGAATGCATTTGATTCACTTTTTGATTCATTTTTCCTTCTAACCATTTTCCCCATCCTCATCTTGGCATGCCCGATGGGACCCATGTCCCTTTCTAACCATTTTGTGAAGTTGAAGCTCACAGGTTCTATTTTCACGCATCGTCTGCAATTCGACGCTTACACTTTGACAAGCTATGCATGTGTAATGACCAATAGTCCTTTCGTCCTGTACAATTGTGCATCCATATCAACTTATGGTGCCTATGTATCAACCAACGGTGCTTGTGTTTCCCAAAACTGTGCTTGTGCTACATAGAACCACACCTACACCACATAGAATCATGCCTATGCTATGCAGAATCATGCTTGCATTTTGCTTAGATTTTTAGCTATTTTTAGTGCTAACCCTAGCTATTTTTTGTTGCTAATCCAACCTTTATGCATGTTTTAGATTCTCCTAACATTTTATTTTGCAAAAATCATCAGTATTTATTAGTTTTTTCTTCAAATCTAGGGTTTCTACAAAATCTTGCTTCTGTTCCAAGAAATCACACCTGTGTTCCAACAAGTTACACCTCCATTCCAACAAGCTTCTCCTGTGTTTCAACTTGTTGTGCTTTTTTTTTGACTTGTTATTCTTCCAAATAGGTATATTTTTTGTTTTCTATGTTTCTGCATTTATGTTTTGTCAAAAGATGCCTCTATTTCATAGACTTGCACTTCTGTTCAATTTCTTTCATAAGTTTATCAAATTCTGTCTTTTTTTATCTAAAAAAAATCTTGCAAGGGCTTCGCCCCTGAACCCCTATTAATGGGGGATCACATCCATCCCTCCACACTCCTTATCATTGGGTTGAATGTACCAACCCCCATCATAGAAAGGGGTTCTAAAATTTTATTATTATTTTCATGCTAACAACATTTTCTTTGATCATTTTATCATGTAACCCCTTGTGGTGTAGCTTGAAATCACTTGTCAAAGGAAAAATCATCAAAATGCTAACATATTTCTTGTAGATTCACTTGTTCAAGGCTTTCTTTTTTCCACAAATCTAGGCACATTTCCTTTTCTTAAGGATAATTAACATTGTTTGATGTGTCTCTAAGTGAGTGGTGTGTATGCTCTCCTCTCACTTCTAGTGTGATCTTGAGGATCAAAAACATCACTTACTTTTTTCTTTTCTTTCTTTGTTATCCCAAGGAACCCAATGTGTGTATACTATACACTTGCGCTTCGTGGGATCTTGGGTGACCAAAAACACTTGGATCATTCCTTTTAGGGGCTTGCTTAGGGATTTCATCACCCTAGGGGACAATCTCAATTCCCATTTTCCAACAGACTATAAAGAGCAAGAGGTGAATTGAAAGACACCTCTCTTCGAAGTGAAATCTATCTAAATATCCCAAACTTGTCTATCCTACTTCCAATATTATCTTGTAACAACCATCATCCTAATCCCAATCCTTCATCATCATCTTAATCCAATCCCCTTAACCTAATCCTATTCCAACCAAATCTGAATCTAATCCACCTACCCATCATCCAAAATATAATTCATCCATTATCCATCTATCTATCTCAACTAAGCGTCCAATCCCCCATCCTTAATCAAAGTCATCCCTTGAACATCAAAATTTTGGTTAAGGAATTAATCTCCTATACATCCAAAATCCTCCCATCATCATCAAAATCTTGTACCTAAGGATTCTATCCTTAATCCACTATCATTCATTTCAAATCCAATCTCCCAATCAAAACTCAAGACCTTAAGTTGATTTTATCCTTATTCCAAACTTGCTTAATACTGTTAGACTATCTTAAGTATAGTAATCAAATCCAATCAAAACCTACTTAAGAACTTTCCTATCTTAAGTAGAAATCAGATCCAATCTACTTTTGCTTAAGAATATTAGTCTATATTAAGTATTGATCTAATCATTCTTGATCAAATAAAATCACTTTAAGGTCTTGACATTTGATCCCAAGTCTAATCCCATCATCTATCTTCATCCTCATATCTTATTCTTCTAATCCCCCATCCATTTCTAATCCATCACCCTAATTTCTACCTCTCATCCAATAATCAATCCCAAACTTTCCTCTTCCAATCAATCCTCCACCATGTCTAACCATCTAATCTATCCTCCATCCAACCTAATCTATTCTAATCCACCATCCATTCCAACCCAATCTAATATCATGAACTCATATCCTAACACAACAAGCCCAACTATCACAATCAAAATCAACCCCACTCATATTGATGATGATGAAGAGAGCCTTGTTGACCAAGTCAAGTATGATCCCTATGATGATAGTGAGAGTACTATGGATCACCTTGAATCCATTATCATTAGACAAAATTCTCAAAGCTTCCAACAATCATCTATCCAAAGTTCCCCTCAAATCCCACCCATATCCTTACCATCCACATCATCCCCATCCACCACTATCGATTTTATCCTCACCCACTACTTCAACAATGATAAGGAAGCCATGCTTATATACTTCCTTAGAATTGGTGCTAAACTTCCATCCTTCCCACCTCCATCTCATCCCAATACATCTCCTATTGCTTATCCCTCCCCTTCTTTTGACAAGGGAAGCCAAGCTTCTATCCAAAATTCTCCTTCAACCCCATCCACATCCCATATCCCCATCTACAAACCCTTTTCAAGATCATCATCCTCATCCTCAATTTACCAATCCATGAAATCTTCCACTTCTTATTCCACTTGTTCATCTCCCACATCCTTACAATCCACATCACCCATATCTTACCAATAAACTTCATCCTATGTCTCTCATAATTTCCTCCAGGACTATTAGCAAAGGCGGCTAATTCACCATGCAAAAACAAAGTTGTGCAATCTTCCTGTGTCATAAATCCACCTTCATCCCCTCCACATCAAGATAAACCACAATCCCCTGAATCTCATGAATTTCCTATCCCTCCATCTACCCAATTTGAAGAGTCTATCCAACCTTCCTCCCCCTTCAAACCATCCACATCAAATTAATTGTGTCAATCCCTTAATCCAAAGCATTCTAGCATAGATCCCCCTCCTAATCAAGATGTCTCCTCCACTCCATTGCATGATCCCTCTTCAAATCAAGATCAAAGCCTCCCTTCCACACCATCACATGATACCCTTCCATCCTAAGAGAAAAGTTTCCTTTCCTCTACATGTGTTGATCCTATCCCTTCTAATTCATATCATGATCCCTTTCTAAAGAAAGATCAAAGAACATATTCCACCCTATCCAACAATACTCTCCCCACTCATGATCAAGAAACCCCGTTCACTCCATGTCATGATTCCATTCCATCTCCTAATCAAGATAAAAGTACACCATCCACTCCATATTATGATCCTCCCCCATCACATGATCCCACCCCAAGTCAAGATCAAAGCATCCCTTCATCTCCATGTCATGATCTTAATCCTCCACAAGACCCCATTCACCCTTATCCAAGCTACCCATGAATCCCATACTTATTAAATGGGTTCTCCCACTTTCATCCATTTTGGTTTACTCCAAGAGACTATCATTCCTTCCATGTCATATCCCCCTCAAAATGGACCCACATCTTGCTTCTAAAACAACAAGTACCCATTGGAAAAAGGATTTGTCAAAATATGCATTATCAAGGTAAAGGGTTAGGACTCCATGAGAAAGGCATCTTAGAACCCCTTAATATCAAAGAAAATCCAAACTATCATGGCCTTGGTTATAAGGCTCTAGATGTTGGTACTCCTTCCATGTTTCAAGGTGTGCGCCCTTGGTATCCTTGTGTTGTGCAATACAATGCTCGGGTTTGTGACATGGCTTAACTGCCTCTCGTAGATTCATTAACTCTGGTGGTTGTATCAAACATTAATAGGTCGATCTTTTGGTGCAATGAAAACTGTCTTTATAACAATTATTATTAGAGCCCGGGTCACAAGTTGAAACCCCTCGCTTGTGTTGGGGGGGTTGTTGCAAGGTGTGTGCCCTTGGTCTCCTTATGCTATGCAACACAATGCTCGGGTTCATGACATGGCTTAACCGCCTCCTATGATTCATTAACTCTGGTGCTTGTATCAGGCATTAACAGGTTGATATTTTGGTGCAATGAAAACCGTCTTTGTAACATTCCATTCATCACAAATCCAAAATCCTACCATCTAAATCCAAGCATTCACATTCCCCATCCTCCAAATCCATTTTGGGGCCTCAAGTTCCAAAGCCCAAATCCCTCATCCCTTCCATCTATTTTGGGTCCCTATGTCCCAAAATGAAATCCTTCATCCCTTCCATACATCTTGGGTCCTTATATCCCTCCATCCATCACCCCCATCCCTCCTATCTCAAAATCCATTCATCCTATTTATCCATCACCTCAAACCCCAAATCAAGATCAACCAAGGCACACACCTTTGAAATCCTTCCAACATCCTACCTACACCAACCCATCCATAATACATCCACATCATTCCTCTCCATCCACCAATCCCATTGCCCTTGGAGGCAATTTGGATGCCAAATATAAAATGCATAAAGCCAAAAATCCACATACATACAAGGATCAACACATCCCCTCAAAAAGACATGCAAAAACAAAGAAAATTTTGATCCAAAATAAAAAATCTAAATCCAAAAGGCCACAAAGGCCTATCAAGAAAAATCAAAAGCCATGTGGATCCCAAAGCTACTCATAGAAGCCATGAATCTCAAAGAAAAATAAAAATTCGCATCCAAACATGCTTATCCAAAAGATTCATCCAATCCTAAGTCCTTCACCCCATCTAATAATACTTCATCAACTCCATCCATTTTGGGTCCTTATGTCCAAAAATCTACTTCCACTCCTCCATCTAAATCTCCAAATTCAAAATCCACTGCACTTCCACAATTCCACCACCCTTCAAGGTGTGTGCCAATGTTGATCTTTCCAACATTTCCATCCACTCATCCACAAGTCTTCCATCAAACCATCTATTATCCAACATCCATTTTCCATCCTTCCATCCCTCTCATCCAAGCCTTTGCATAAATCCATATCCCTCTCCATCTTCTAATCCATTTTATCCCACTTACCATTATTCTACAAACGTATATGAGCATACCTCCAATTGCCATGGTCAATTGTAGTACATCTTCAAGGGATACCATCCATGGAACTAGATGCTTGATTCCTTCCTCCATATCTCTATCATCCATCCACTATCTTCCAAATCCACTTATCCACATCATTATCATCATCTTATTCATCTTTACTATTCCAAAAAAATCCAAAAAAAAAAGTAAAAAGATCGTTTGTCCAATGGTGAAAACCATTTCTCATGGCAGCTTGGGAAGGTACCATGATGAAAAAATGGTAAATAGGTGTCATGTGTAATCACCCATCCTCTGGCACTCTACACTTGGGGGTAAACTTCATCCATATCACATCTTATCCACATCCTCCACTATTTATCATCCACTTATCCATCATCTTATCTAAATCCATCTTCCCTTTTCCCTCCTTTGATCTTGACAGGGCTAAGGATCTTCATATGCATCATGTATCATATTCCTTATCCTATCCATATCATTAATCTCATACCCCTCATCTTATCCAACTTCATCCACCCTTCCCATCTTTGATCTTGATAAGGAGTCTCCATGCTATCATTATATGCATGCCTTATCCATATCCTTTATTATCCATCATCGCATATCCCTTATCCTATCTCCATCCCCTCATCCTATTGGATTCATCCTCTCTTTTCAACCTTGTTCTTGATAGAGAGCTAGGGGAAAAATATCAATGTAGTCTTTGGACAATGCAAGCCTTACTCTTATTTCCATCCATGTCCTTTATGCACTATCCTTCAATCTCATGCTACTATTCTTCCATCCATGATTGCACCACCTCTAGTGTTGGGGATATTAGTCCTTTGCAATTAGTCCTTGGAGCTCCCTTCCCTTATCCTCCTATCTCCATAGCCCTCATCCATCCAAGAAATTCCTCAATCCTTCCATCCTCTTCCCAAGGATTGGTTCTTCCTTGTCATTTGATCCCATCCATTCCTCTTTCCTAATCATCATATCCTATCCTTTTATCCATCATATCCTCCATTCACTCTAATAATATCTAATCCATTTATCTATTATCCTTCCAATCCAACCATCCCCATCTAATCCATTCAATGCAATTAATCCTAATCCATGCACTCCAATCTTACAATTTAGCTCCTTATCCGTAAGCAATCCATGATATGAATCAAAACCAGCCAATAATCCATTGATCCAATTTAATCCAATTATCATCATAGGGATGCATCCTTCCTAATCTAGGTGTTCTTACTATTAACAACACAATTCTTGGAGTACACATTTTTCGTATTGTTAACTTTGCTATCCCCGTCATCATTAACCAATCAATCGATTGATTGATTTTCAGCTTGACTTGGAGCATAGTCCTTGTTTTCTTTTGGTTTGTTGTGCATGCTTGCTTGTTGCTTGTATGTATTATCATAATTTGTATTTATCATGGTATTTTCACTCTATTGCCACATGGGCATCATGGTCTTCCATATCATGGTGTTATAAGGCATATGTTTGCATTTTACCTTTTTGATCACGTATTTGGCACATTGCCATCTTGGTTCCTTATACCTTGGTGCATAATGTCAAGTACAATATCAAATCTAGGTTGTTCATATCATTGCAACATGATGATCATCCATCCTCCCTCTCAATCCATAATTTTCCTCTATCTTCTTATCCCTCATCCTCTAGTCCTCCCATCCATTTCAAGAGCACACCTGTGTTCTTTGAACCCACCTATCCTCTCTAGAGGGCATACCACTACCTCCTCGTCATCCTAACTCCCATCCTTGCTAGTGACTGTTGGAAATTTGTGGAGTTTTTCATTGATATTTCTACTGGTAACATGAGTATGAGCATGAGTTGTATAGTATGCAGTGTTTCCGTTGATGCCAAAATTGTATTGTGATATGAAGATAATGGTGCAAACCATTTTGTATAGCTTGACCATGCATTATGATGGTAATTCAATGCTTTGTTTCAAAACAATATCTTGTCTTGCGGATTTGTGGGAGTAATTACAAGTGTTTTTAGAGTTTGTGCTCCAAGTGGCATGAATTTTGGAAGTCCGTGTGTCTGTTTGTGGTTGAATAGTTGGTGAATTTTGATGTTAGGTCACTACCGTGCCGACCTAATATGATATGGGTATATTGTGGATTTTAAATAAGTGTTGATACATTATGTGGGAGTTAATACAGGTCCATGCTGACCTATTTGAGTTTTTAATAAGGTTTTCTTGTGGCATGAAGTATGTTTTTGGTGCAGGAGCACCTATGGAACAACTGGCAGTTTCCTAGGTAAAGAAGAAACCTAGGGGGTTAAATTTTGTTTTTGCTTTCATAAGGTCTTATAGAACATTTTTTGTTGAGCTTAAGGTGTTTTTTGGTCTTTGGGAAAGAGGATGTCAAGAGTTCTAAACGTTTAGAGGCTCATTTTACTGAATGGGAAAAAGTTGCCAAAGTTTGCAAAACACAGTGGGTTTTATAAAGTTTGCTTTAGGTCTTCTAAAAGGCTCGACCCATGAAGCTCAACTATTTTGGAGGCCTATTTAAGGCATGAATCGACCCTCAGGCAGGGTTGGAGGTATTATTGTTGAGTGATATTTTTGTAAATTGGAAGAAAACAACGTTTAAGAGACAACTTTCTGTATTTTTGCATTAAAACTGAGCTTTAATGGAGTGATCCTGCTGTTATCTTGTTTGTAGTATGTAGTGTTAATATTTTTACAAGCTTGGTGTGTCTTTTATTTCACCTTTGTAGACTTTTTTCATCTTTCATTTGTAAATACTTTGTCCACTGTCTTTTTGTGGCCTGTAACAGGCAGTTTTGAAAGAATGGAGCTCTAGAGCACTTTCCCACCGTACTATTGTATGACCCTTTGGGATTAGTGTCTAGGCTCCCTCATTGTAAATATGGTAGCATTTAGGTTTTGTGGCAGTGCAGGAGATGCTAGCAAAGCGTTGCCCTAAGCGAGCCAGTGCAGGTCCGGTTGGGGCAAACTTGGAGTAAAAGCCTCATATCTTGCAGGGGAATAAAAATCTTGGAGAAATTATTTTTGGAGAATTTTGTTAGTGGTCTTGGCTATGCATGGTGATCAGGAGGAGGCTTTATCAATTCATTTTATAGGAGAACTTTCTGACAGTCTGAAACAACTTTGAAAAGTTTTAAAACCCTAGGTTTTGGGTCAGTTTTGAGTGTGGCCAATGTACGGCATGTACAGGGCTTAAAACCCTAAAAATCCTCGAGGTATAGGCATGATAAAAAAAAACCCTAAGCAAAGAGCCTTGGTATTTTGGTTGGTTTAGGTTAAAATTGCACTTTGTCTCTGTTCAGAGGCCTAATTGGGGGCTCAAGGCTTGTAGCCTTTTCAAACCCTAGGAAAGGAATTGTGTGCAAGCGATGGTAAGTTGGAAACTTGTGGTGGATTAAGGAATGTAGTTAGGCTAATTTGAAGCTTTGCAACATCTTCACACCCCTGCAAGAATCTAGTAGAAGGTTGAGGATATTTGGTCTTTAAGAAGAGTAAGGGCCAATGGAGAGCATATGGCAAAGCACCCAGGTTGGCTTGGTAGAAGGAAGCTTGTTGATAGAAGAGGGGTTGGTCAGACAAACCAGGGGCACCTAGCCATGAGGAAGGGCCTATAGGTTAGATTGGTGAAGCAAAGCACCAAGAAGCTCTTATAAGGAAAGGCCTAGGGCAGGAATCAGTGATTGATTCCTCCAACCCCAATCCCTATTAGATTGGTATCAGAGCAAGAAAAAAATTTGGGAAAGAGTAATATATGTTAGAGGTTGAGTCAAGTGATACTACCGTCATGGAGACAAATGCACAATTGGCCAAGATGGTTGAAGAGCAGGAGGAAGATAATAGGCAATTGAGGGAAAGGATAGCCCAGCTTGAGGTAGCAGTGAGGAGTGCACAGTTTGGGGGAAGAATTCCAAAAGAAGAAGAGGTTGCAGAGGAAGATAAGACCCCTGAACTTGACCCTGTTTTGAAGGAGGAGCCTTTCTTGAAGGCATTGAAAGCCTTGAGTGGAAAAGTACTTGAAGGTATACCACTTTTTAGTGGAAAGATGGAAGCAGACCTAGTCATGGATTGGATAGAAGGCATGGAGAATCATTTTGAGTGTGATGGAGTCACTGAAGCTCAGAAGGTGAAGGTTGCTAAGTCAAGATTGAGAGGATCAGCCTTGACATGGTGGAAGTTTATTCAGACAGAAAGGGAAAAATAAGGAAAACAACCCATATCAACTTGGAAAGGAATGGTTGCTAAGGTAAAGGAAGTCTACATGCCAGATGACTATGAGATTCAATTGCACAAGAAGAGGAAAAGTCTAAGGTAGAAAGACCAAGATGTAAACACTTATACTGAAGAGTTCCAAAAGCTTTGTATGAGGTCTAATGTGACAGAGGATGAGAGTCTCAAAGTGGATAGGTACCTTAATGGCTTGAAATGGAACATTCAGGAGGAGATGGCTCTACTAAGTCCGAAGACAGTACACCAATGTTATCAGTTGGCTATCAAGATTGAGGAAAGGAGCAAGAGGAAGCAAGATCAAACTTCTAAGGGTAGAGGCAAAGGCAGAGATCAAAGAGATCAAAGAGGACAACGTGGTGGCTACCAAGGAAGAGGCAGTGACCAAAGAAATCAAGGAGAAGCAAAGCTCACTGGGCATGGAGGTGAAACATCTTCAAGAGGAGGATTTAATAGAGGAAGAGGACCTCAAGGAGGTTCAAACAGAGGAAGAGGAGCAGGCAGGAGTAATTCTTATTTTGCAAACATGAAGTGTTATCATTGTAGTCAAATGGGTCATCCAGCTTATAGGTGCCCGGAGAAAGCTTCCTCATCAAGCAATGAAAAGAGAGTGGCCTATGCACAAGAGGACACCATGAGTCCTAAAGCATCTGAGATCAGTAATATAGAATCTGAGGTAGGGGAGAATCTGATGTTTAACAGAGTTCTGATCAGACAGCCAGTTAAGGAGGAACCAAAACAAAGAATAGCTCTTTTTAGAGTAAGGTGCAAGATACTTGGAAAAGTGTGCAAGGTCATAGTGGATTCAGGTTCAACAGATAATATAATCTCAGAGGAGGCAGTAACTAAACTGAAATTGGAGAAGGTACCTCACAATAACCCCTACAAGGTCACTTGGCTGAATAAAGGGCAGAGTGTTTTAGTTAATGAGCAAGTAACAGTGGAATTTTCAATTGGAGGATATAAAGATAAGTTGGTTTGTGATGTATTACCCATGGATACATGCCATCTACTGCTAGGCAGACCATGGAAATATGACATAAGTGCCATTTATGATGGGAAAGAGAACACCATCTCATTCAAGAAGGATGGAAGAACCTTCAAACTGCAGTCACTATCAGAGGAAGAGGAAGGACAGTCAAAGACACCTAACATCATGTTGAGCAGTGGTAAGGAGTTCCTTAAGGACCTACACCAAGGAAATGAAGGATATGTGGTTGTGTTGCAACCTAAAGAGGAAGATAAGGCTGAAAAGACAGTCCTACCAGAAGCAGTCCAAAAGTTGCTTGATAGGTACAAGAGTATAGTCAGTGATGGTACACCTACAACTCTACCACCAAGGAGAGCCATAATTCATCAAATTGAATTCATACCTGGAACCTCATTTCCTAACAAAGCAGCATACAAACTTACTCCAGAGCAAAACCTAGAGGTAGCTAGGCAAGTGCAAGAATTGTTGGATCAAGGACTGATTCAAAAGAGCATTAGCCCTTGTGCAGTGCCAGTGGTTTTAGAAACTAAGAAAGGAGGTAAGTGGAGATTTTGTATTGATTCTAGGGCAATAAATAGGATCACCATTAGGTATAGGTTTCCTATTCCTAGAATTGAAGACTTGATGGATTGTCTTGGAGGTGCTCAGTTCTTCACAAAGTTGGATCTCAAGAATGGGTACCATCATATCAGAATTAAGGATGGTGATGAGTGGAAGACAACTTTTAAGACAAATGATGGGTTATATGAGTGGAAAGTGATGCCATTTGGCCTCTCAAATGCCCCTAGCATGTTCATGAGACTCATGAATGAAGTGATTAAGGATTTCATAGGGATCTTTGTGGTAGTATATCTTGATGACATACTGATTTTCAGTAAGACAGGAGAAGAACACTTCAAGCATGTTGAGATGGTTCTTAAAAGGTTGCAAGAGGAAAAGTTGGCAATCAATCTTGAGAAATGTGAGTTCTTTAAGCAAGAGCTTGTGTATCTAGGTTTTGTAGTGTCCAAAGGCTCATTAAAGATGGACCCAAGCAAGGTGGAAGCCATCCTAAACTGGCCTACACCAACCACAGCAACAGAGGTAAGGAGTTTTCATGGATTAGCCCAATTTTATAGAAAACTCATAAGGAACTTTAGTGGTATATGTGCACCAATCCTAGATACTATCAAAGGTGGTCTGAAAACAAAGTTTAAGTGGACTCAAGAGGCTGATAAAGGGTTTGAGAAACTAAACCAAGAAGTGGCAACTCAACCTATTCTATTATTGCCTAGTTTTGACAAGTTGTTCACTGTTGAGTGTGATGCAAGTGGAGTAGCAGTAGGAGGAGTACTTAGTCAAGAAGGTAGGCCTGTGGCCTTCTTTAGTGAAAAGCTCAATGAAGCCAAGCAAAATTACTCTACCTATGATCTAGAGTTATATGCTTTAGTGCAGTCCCTTAGGAAGTGGAGGCATTATCTTTTGCCCAAAGAATTTGTGGTCTTTACTGATAACCAAGCACTTAGTTATATCAACACTCAAGAGAAGTTAAGTAACAGGAATTTGAAATGGATGGAATACATCCAAGCTTTTACTTTTACCATCAAGCACAAGAAGGGACAAATGAACAAGGTGGCAGATGCATTAAGCAGAAGATTGTTGACAGTGCAAGAGATACAGCTCAAGAGCATTGGCATAGAGAGTTTCAAGGATCTATATGGAGAGGATGAAGACTTTTCAGAAGCTTACAAGGTATGTTCTAATTTTGAGAATCATTTTCATAGCCAATATTCTGAGTATACATTGCAAAATGGACTGTTATTTAAGGGTAATCAGTTATGTGTTCCAAGAGGGTCAATGAGGGAAAATCTGATTCAAGAAAAGCATAATGGCAGTCTTAGTGGGAATTTTGGCATCAATAAGACTTTAGAACTAGTGCAAAGGTTCTATTACTGGCCTAAGTTGGCAAGAGATGTTAGAAGGTATGTGGAACAGTGTGTTGTGTGCATGAAAGCTAAGGGAGGAGCTAGCAATGCTGGTTTATATCAACCCTTGCCCATTCCTAACAGACCATGGGAGTGTGTGAGCATGGATTTTGTGGTTGGCCTTCCTAAGACCAAGACTGGTTTTGACAGTGTTTATGTTGTGGTAGACAGATTTAGCAAGATGATTCATTTTATTCCCTGCAAAACTACTCATGATGCTAGTTACATAGCTCACCTTTTCTTCAAGGAGGTTGTAAGGATCCATGGCTTGCCTCTAAGTATTGTTTCTGACAGAGATGTGAAGTTCATGAGTCACTTTTGGAAGACTCTATGGAGCAGATTGGGTACAAATTTGTCATTTGGATCAGCTTACCATCCTCAAACCGATGGTCATACAGAGATGGTTAATAGAGTGTTGGGTAATCTTTTAAGGTGTCTAACCAAGGAGTATGGACAAACATGGGATATGGTTCTCTCAAGCAGAGTATGCTTACAATGATAGTGTGAATAGAACTACAGGGAAAAGTCCTTTTGAAGTTGTGTATGGAATGCACCCAAGAGGAATTTGTGAGCTCATAGACCTTGGATCTATGGAGAATAGGAATGGACATGCAGAAGACTTCAGTCAAACCATGAAGGAGATCCAGGAGCAGGTCAAGAAGACAGTTACTGTGGCTACACAAAAAGTGAAGGAGAAGGCAGACATGTCAAGGAAAGATGTGCAATTTCAAGTAGGGGACTATGTTATGGTCCACCTTAACAAATCAAGGTTGCAGAAAGGAATGTCAACCAAGTTGCAGATGAAGAGAGTGGGTCCCTGCAAGATATTAGCCAAGTATGGGCATAATGCATACAAGGTGGAGTTACCTACTGATCTAGGCATCTCACCAGTATTCAATGTTGCTGATTTGATCAAGTATAAGGGGACAGTCAAGGATTTGAATCAGGATAGTAAGGAGACATTCAAGGATGTCAGCAACATGACACTACCAACTCCAGACAAGCTACAAGCAAAGCAGATCTTGGAGTCAAGAGTGAAGAAGGCTACAAGGCACAAGGTGTACATGGAGCATCTTGTCAAATGGAAGAACAAGCATGAATCTGAAGCTACCTGGGTAGAAGAACCATATTTTAAGAAGAAAGGCATTGATATGTCTCTGATCTCTCCTAAAATTCCTTAGTTATTTGTGCTAGAGGGGGAGAATGGTGCAGGAGCACCTATGGAACAACTGGCAGTTTCCTAGGTAAAGAAGAAACCTAGGGGGTTAAATTTTGTTTTTGATTTCATAAGGTCTTATAGACCATTTTGTGTTGAGATTAAGGTGTTTTTTGGTCTTTGGGAAAGAGGATGTCAAGAGTTCTAAACGTTTAGAGGCTCATTTTGTTGAATGGGAAAAAGTTGCCAAAGTTTGCAAAACACAGTGGGTTTTATAAAGTTTGCTTTAGGTCTTCTAAAAGGCTCGACCCATGAAGCTCAACTATTTTGGAGGCCTATTTAAGGAATGACTCAACCCTCAGGCAAGGTTGGAGGTATTATTGTTGAGTGATATTTTTGTAAATTGGAAGAAAATAGCATTTAAGAGACAACTTTCTGTATTTTTGCATTAAAACTGAGCTTTAATGGAGTGATCCTGCTGTTATCTTGTTTTTAGTATGTAGTGTTAACATTTGTACAAGCTTGGTGTGTCTTTTATTTCACCTTTGTAGACTGTTTTCATCTTTCATTTGTAAATACTTTGTCCACTGTCTTTTTGTGGCCTGTAACAGGCAGTTTTGAAAGAATGGAGCTCTAGAGCACTTTCCCACTGTACTATTGTACGGCCCTTTGGGATTAGTGTCTAGGCTCCCTCATTGTAAATATGGTAGCATTTAGGTTTTGTGGCAGTGCAGGAGATGCTAGCAAAGCATTGCCCTAGGCGAGCTAGTGCAGGTCTAGTTGGGGCAGACTTTAAAAGCCTCATATCTTGCAGGGGGATAAAAATATTGGAGAAATTATTTTTGGAGAATTTTGTTGGTGGTCTTGGCTATGCATGGTGATTAGGAGGAGGATTTATCAATTCATTTGATAGGATAACTTTCTGACAGTCTGAAACAACTTTGAAAAGTTTTAAAACCCTAGGTTTTGGGTCAATTTTGAGTGTGGCCAGTGTACGGCATGTACAGGGCTTAAAACCCTAAAAATCCTCGAGGTATAGGCATGATAAAAAAAAACCCTAAGCAAAGAGCCTTGGTATTTTGGTGGGTTTAGGTTAAAATTGCACTTTGTCTCTGTTCAGAGGCCTAATTGGGGGCTCAAGGCTTGTAGCCTTTTCAAACCCTAGGAAAGGAATTGTGTGCAAGCGATGGTAAGTTGGAAACTTGTGGTGGATTAAGGAATGTAGTTAGGCTAATTTGAAGCTTTGCAACATCTTCACACCCCTGCAAGAATCTAGTAGAAGGTTGAGGATATTTGGTCTTTAAGAAGAGTAAGGGCCAATGGAGAGCATATGGCAAAGCACCCAGGTTGGCTTGGTAGAAGGAAGCTTGTTGATAGAAGAGGGGTTGGTCAGACAAACCAGGGGCACCTAGCCATGAGGAAGGGCCTATAGGTTAGATTGGTGAAGCAAAGCACCAAGAAGCTCTTATAAGGAAAGGCCTAGGGCAGGAATCAGTGATTGATTCCTCCAACCCCAATCCCTATCAGTTTTGGGGCTGACAAGTTATATTTTGCATGATACATCTAATTAGGCCAACCTAATTGATGTTGGGTTGAAATGGATATAAGTATAAGATCATTTTGGTGTTGGATATAGTGGTTAGCAAATATGCAAGTGTAGTGGATGCAAATTGTGCAGAAGTGATGCAAGTGTAGAGCAGAGCAGAGTGTTAGAGAAGAGTGATGAAGTGTGTTGACTGCATATTGAGCTTCAGTGGAATTGTATTCTAGCATGTTGTAGATGCATTTGTAATAGTTCATTTTAGCTATGTGCCACCCCTCTCTTCTATATTTCTTCTTTCTATGGGTAGCTAGTCCACTAGGATAGTGAGTCCACCTGTAGTGAGCACTTCTGTAATATCTTATAATTGGTTACAATATATTGTGAGATAACTGTCACCATGGATTTTTATTTTTTGAATTTTCCACATAAAAATATGGTGTTCATGTGTTATGTGATGTTGATGATTGATTTCATTCTTTCCTTTCTTATTGAAAATTAAATATGCTATGTGGAATGAATTTTTAAATGTTTAAGTGGTTTCAGAGAATATTGATTCACCCCCAGCATTCTGAGTGTTCAACAATTGGTATCAAAGCTTGGTTCCTTGGAAGAAGCTTAATCGATTGGGGAAGATATTGGAGGTTGAACACATGGCTATCAAAATATTTCCTACTCCTCTAGAAGAAATTCCTACCATTGGATTCACATAAGAAGAGTGCATGGTTGCCATGAATGGAGAACTCAAAATAGCCCTTGAAGATCTGTAAAGGACTAAAAATGAGAACAAAGATCTGAAGGAAAATTCCAAAGAAGTAGATGAATGCATCAAAAAGTTGAAAGAGAAAATCAAGAAGTTTAGAGAAAGACATAAGGAGATTAATGGGCATCTGAAGCAAGCCAATGAAACAATTACTAGTTTGAAATTGCAAGTTGAAGAAGGAAAAAGAGTTTAAGAATGTATGAATGCTAAGATGAAAAAAAATATATGAAGAATGCTCAAAACTTGAAGAAGTTGTGACCTTGAGATAAAATCTTGAAAAATCAAAGAGTCATGAAGAAAAAATCAAGATGAGTTCTATAAAGCTTGAAAAGAAGATTGAGGATAAGAAATCATAAATTTGGACATAAGGCTATGGAATGTAGAAGCAAAGTGAATCATAATGTTCAATCTTTTCCCGGTCAGTGCTTTACATGCAAAAGGTTCAATCATAAGGCTAGTGAATGCAAAAATCAAATGATGAATATCTATAACAATGGTATGATGTTAAAATCTTTCAATGACTATTGTTATTGTTATTCATGCAATGGATTTGGGCATAAAGCTAATCAATGCAGATCCAGAATGGGTGGAAGTAAGATTTGTTCAAAATTTTGTCATATGTTACAATTGCAATAGACCATAACACATTTCCAATTTTTTTAGAAGCAAGAATGTGAAGAAGAACAATCCGATAAAGAATAATGATCTAAGGTTGATCCAGTAGAGATGAAGAAATAGATGGAAAAGATTTGGAGAAAGAAGGAAGATAGTGAGACTAAGCCTAAGTGTGTAGCAACATCTAGTGCAGATGTTTCCTTCGGAAACTAAGAAGAAAGTTTTGGCTTAGGGGGAGCATTAACAAAATATTATTTATCCCCTACTAGAGAAATGGTGTTGATGCTTCAACACATGGATATGAGGTGATGTAGGTTGACATGGTTAACCTATTGGTGGAAGAACTATTGGAAAATATTGAGTTGTGGAAGTTTGCAAAGCATTTGAAGTTGACTTTGCACACAGTTAGGGTTTTTACTAGCTTTTCAAATTGTGTATTCAATGTGAAATTAGGTCAATGCAAAAAGGTTTATAAGTGATTATGTAAAAAAACTTGATGTGGGGATTGAGGTAATTGATAGACCAAACACCAAGGATTGGCATCAACAAATTTTACACTATTCCCCTTTATAGGATCAAGAGTCTCTTTATTGGGCATGGTCCTTTTGTTATTTTGTATTGGCTTTCCATTATTCTAGTTTGTGTAGTATGGTTGTTATGAAAATTTAGGAATTCTTTCTTGTGTAAGGGTTCGATACTAACTCTCTTACTAATTATAGTCTTCAATTCCAAAATAATTTAATAGAACCATATAATTATATAGTAATAAGAATTAAGAGGAATAATTATATAATTTAGATCACTTATAAGAATGGAATAGCATGCACATCAATGGATCAAGGTCTATCAAATAAGATAAATGATTTGTCAGTATAAATAAGCATCCTCTTTACTCAAAGTAAATAACTTACAGGTATATCATATTTGACCAACCTAATGATGCATACACGAGAAAGACATTCTCATCCATGTGTCAACAACCTAGACCTGCAAGAAAATGTTAGTGAATAGGGGTTTGCCTTGGTCAAACCCCATTTTTTGGTAATCAAACCTTTAAATAAAAATAAATAAGATACATGAATGAAGAATGATCACATTATGATGTTGCAACTCACCAAATCTTCTACCATTAAGCAATTGCTTGATCGTGATAGATCTTGACTAAAATGCTTCTTGATTCAAGAAATCTTCATCACAAATGTTAGCTTGAATATAAACATGATATATGAATGATGATAAGGCATTGTGGGATACTATTACAACAATGATGGTAAAAACATTTCACTAAAAAAAAGAAGAATACTTTATAGAAGGTAGCACTATTAAATGTTTTTAAAACATTACTAAACATGTTTCCTAGTTTTCCTTCCAAGAGATGAGTTATAGAATAGTTGCATACTTAGCAAGTTTCCTCAAATTTTCTTTATCTCCTATAACTTATCAAGATTAAAAAGTATACTCTAGAAAAGTATGTCATATCCATTCATCATGTTTACATATTTCAATATCAAATGTTCTTCATAAACCTTTTGTCTATTTTTAACTTACCTATTGTTACAATAAGGTTTCCTGACCAAAGGCTTCTTCTGTCCAAATGAGGAACACAATCTAGTTTAAATTATTCAAACCAATTTCATCTTTATAAACATTTCCTTGGGTTCTTATTAAAGTCAAAATGCACTGACAGGTCTACTCTAGCCACAGTATATACAATCCAGCTACCACAATCAATAACATTGTAAAAATAAACTCATACAACTTCAGTGCCATCTCTTAAACTATCACAGAGAGAAAATATTCTACAAAGGACAAATTCTGACGCCAAAGACATGCTCCATAAATTATTTTCTAAGCAATAGCAAGACTTGGCTTATTACACAGAGCATATATGGTAAGAAAATCTTGTTAAAGTGCACATAAGCTAACATTGCAATAGTCTGCAACAGAAAAAAGCATTCTAAGGAAATGATAGACAAATTCCATAGTAAAGCTAATCTGGATGCATTTATGTCAAACAAGCATGGTAAGAATGAACTCGTTACTAATGTTCAACCCTCTAACTTCAAATAGAAGAAAAGGAGACATCTATAGACGCCTTCAAAAAACTTTCTTCAGAACCATCCCCCATTCCTATGTCTGAATAGAGCTATCTTTTCTCCTCGGCACCCATTTTCGTTATTCTTTTCTGAGAAAAGGTAGATCAAGAAGATATCGTTGTCTTTTCCGTTATAGATTTTTCCTTTTTAAAGATTTCTCCCAAAAAAATTTTTTACAATAACCAAATCTTTAACCGGATCTTGAAAATAGAAATAATATTTCCTTTTTAATATTTATCCTTGGTAAATAATAAAGAAATGCCATTTTAATTGCATTTGAAATAATTATCAATTGCAAATAAAATAATTATTGTGAATAATAAGAATTATCATTTAATTAAAAAATAATAATAATTAATTATTTTATTTCCTTGCACTTTTATTTCACTACTAATTAATTTAATTAAACATATGAATAATATAATCATTAAATTAAATACTAGATGCCTTAAAATGGTATTATTGAATTATAAATTACTTTTTAAAAATAGGGGTTGTGACATCTTGCCTTTGATAATTAGGCTTGTCTTGAGGCAAACCTTTCTCATTTTTTGCTACCTTGTAGCTCAGATCCTTTAATGCATTCATAACCTTGTCAAGCTTATCCTCAGTGGGTGCAGATTTGGATGAATGCCCTTTTGGATTTTGCAAGATTTTGACATCATCTATTTTTCTAACCTTCTTGGATGATTTTCTATTATTTTCAATGTGTAATGCAATTCTACAAGCATCTCTCAAAGATTGAGGATCTTTATCTCTCAACTGGTAACCCATATTGGATCATATGCATTATAGTATAAAACTAGACACATAGGTTGACTAGGTCTCATATATTATGGAATCTTATTCATGACTTTGATGAATCTAGTATTAAAGTCAAAAACTATTTCATTGTGTCCTTTTGTAATGTTGGTAAATTCATTGATGATGAACCTTGGATCAATTTTCTGACCATACTGCTCTCTGAACACCCTTTTGAACTCCTCCCAAGACCTAATACTAGACTGAAGAAGACTTCTATACCAATCCCTAGCATCCTTTGTCAAATATTGCATGAAAATCTTCATGACAACATCTTCATCTTCAACTTCAAAGTCATCCATCAAATTCAAAAATGATCTCAGGTGATCTTCACCTGAAATTACATTATTCCCTTAGAATCTGAATAAGAAATTCCTTATTTCATTGGGGATATGATTAGGGTATCCAAAGATACTAATGAAATCCAATTGTCTATATCTTTCTAATTGCAAAGGTCTTCTTATAGGAAGATTCCTTGCAAAAATGTTCACCTGAGGATTTCCTTGAGAATTGAGTTGTTGACCCACAATATTTTTTCCTCCTTGTGGGTTTTCATTTTTACCACCTAATTGAGTATTTGGGTTGGAATTATATTGCTGATAATGACCATACTACCCATACCCACCCAAATTTTGTGGTGAAACATTTACTTGTGGATGTGGTTGTGGGTTAGGCTAAGACATACTTTGTGTTAGGGTTAGAAGGAAAATATATAACAGTTAAATGAAGATTTGATCAATAAAACAGAGAAATAAAACACACAAAATTATAGCAGAAACAAGAAAACACAGAGAATTTAACGTGGTTCACCCACTCTGGGCTACATCCACAAAATTGTATCCATCCAATGATTTTATTATCCAATGCAAAACATATTAGAATCTCGCGAATAATCGCCTTTTTCTACATACTATAACCCTCATCCCAACCCCTTATAACAAGCCTTTTGGAAGCTTCCAGAATTAGGGTTTTTACAAAGTCTTTTTTTTTCTTTTTTGGTGACGACGCGAAAAAAACCCCAGGAAGGATACATGCTAGGTGTACAGTATAGCATGAGCAGTCGCCACATACCAACACTTTGAACTATTTGAGTTGAGGTTGTAAGGTTAATTGTTGGACTATTTTGAATAGAGGTGGCAGGTGGGTTTTGGGAATTAAGGTTGGAAGTTGTGGCACTTCCAAATCCATAGGATGCTTTCAAGAAATAAACCCTCCTTTGCATATCATCCTTAATTCTTATTTGTTCCATTCTTTCTAACTCTACCTTTAGATATTCAACTTCCTTTTGTAGTTGTAAATCTTTTTGATCAGGTATTCTTGAGGTAGAGGCCTTTTTTGATGTTGCATCTATATGAGAACTTGTGTTCTTTGTAGCATTAGTATTTTGAGGAATCTTTCCTTTGTCTACACCTTAAGATGCAACATTTTAATCAAAAGCAATTGGTACTATACGGGCTACAACAAAACTAATCCATGCCTTTGTATGGGAATTCCCTAAAGGGACATTCAAGGCGTTACTACTTGTAGGATTTGAAGGTGTGAATCCAAAAGAAACATCCAATTGACAAGAAGCCTTCATCTTCTCAATTTTATTTTTCATCTCATCTCTGACATTCATGGCATGCCTAATTCTTATTTCTTCTAGTTTTTCCATCTCTTCATGAAGATCAATTACTTCCTACGATAATTCATCTTCAAACTATAGTAATCTTTCAGATCTTGAAGTTCTAGGACTAGTTTGGGCAATTCTAGTAGCATCTTGAGATAAAATAGGATTTGTATAAGAGAAGTGAGTGAATTCTTGGAGAATAGGGCTATCAAATAAGCCATGTCCTTGGGGTTTTGGGTTAGGTGCATTAGGATTTAAGTTTCAAACACCATGCTTAGCATCAAACTCTCTTTGAAGGATTTTTTCTCTTTGTCTCAATTATTTAGCCATCATATCATATTTTACATGTTCATTATTTGTTGCAAGCCTAACCACTACATTTTCTTCATTTGTCTCAGGAATTTTGAGTTCTAATAAACGTTCAACACTATCATTACTACTTTCATAAGCATATCTAGTACCAAGAGGAGGAGCAGACTTGTAGCTTTGATCTTCCATGAAAGACTTTTTGGAGGTAGTTTTGTTTCTAGCTTTTCAGGATTATTTTTTAATAGAGACCTTCCATCCATGAATCCATGAATCCTTGATATTCTTTCTTTTTTCTTTTAGTTGCATCGACAAGGAGAACTTTAGAGTTGCCACCCTCTTAAGGGAATTAAGATTTATAGATCCTTCTCAGAGTAATTTGTAGGAACAATTTAAGCAAAAAATGAAATTTGAAATATCAAGAAAGGAACTTCAAAAAAATATGCTCAACATAACTAGAAATCTCATAGATTCTTGAAATGGAAATTAATCCCCAACAGAGTCACCAATCTGCTGGTTTTTTTTATGCTATAAAGCTCCAACTGTATCCTAGAGATGACCTAAATGAATAGCCAATTCTTATACTCAATCATTCTAGGTGTTGGCCAACGAACATGAGAAGGATTTTGCAAATTTCTCCTCTGCACTTCATGCTCTGTTGAACCTAGGAGGGTGATCCTATGCAATATCACTTAATATTTCATACAATTGACTTCAAATATTGTTGTAGATACATATACTCTCTTCTTATGACCGAGATGTGTATGATAAACAATAGAAAGGGCTAGGATATTGGTGTTTAATTCAATTACGAGTCTGAGAGCATGAAAATAACATTAGATAATAAATATTGCTTAAATTGTGAACATGTTCTTTAAGATTGTTGATCATGAAGATTATAATCAGAAACTTGTGCACACACTGGTGCCTTATACCTCGGCTATGGATTCAAGGGAAATAAAATTGAAAACTCTTATAACAACATTGATTCTAGAAACATCAAATCTTAATGATAATGCATTAAACTATCATCCCTCATAATTTTGCAATTAATTCTACTTATAAATCCTTGTATATACCTAAAACATTCAACATTTCTCATAAAACATATTTAATTTAATCCTTGAGTAAAATCCATAAAAGAAATATTCATTCACAAGAAAGACTACAAAGATGAACATAAATACATCCTTGATCAGTTTTATTCATAAATTTTGAAGGTAGGTACAATTAGGAGACAATTGTTTGCAAAATTTCCATAGTATTTGATTCAATGTGCTAGTACCGTTATACAAAATTACCAATCACATTGACATCCTTTTTTGCTATAACCTAGACCGGACATGTACAAACTGATATTACAAAATTGCTATGCTTACAAAATTTTCAAGATCCTTGTAAAAGTGGCCCTGAATTCCCTTTTATAACAATAAGGGAGCAAACAAGCTTTAGGCCATAAGATAGATGTCACATTTTCATTTTACAATCTTTTCCTAGAAAGAGACAAAAAGACTAAACATCTTGCAGAAGACAAAAGGAATGTTCCAATAAAAGAAAAAAATCATTTGAATTGATGAAGGAGCCACTTGTTGATGTTGCAATGATGAAGAAGGAAAGATGAATCTTTAGGCTTCACCTCATGAACTGAAAGTACATTTACTCTTGAAGTTGTTGGAGTTAGTTGAAGTTGATCAATACTAAATAGAGCATAAAAGATAAAAAGAATGCCAAACCTATCAGATACATAAAGAATAAAAGAATCAAACACCAAGTCACTTAGCTCTTTAATGTATATGGTAAAAATACTTATAATCCTTCCATCTGATTATACTTCTTATCCCAAACCTCATATACCCTCTCATATGGCCATTTGACTACTAGAAGTAAATCAATGTTCTAAATATAACAAGTATATTTGTAGAGGATTTGATAAGTCTCCTTTTCAAAATCATTTAAAAGTTGATTTGTATCTATCAACTTATCCACACAAGTTTTAAGAACTATATCCACCTAATCACCATCACAAATGAAGAAAGAGGAAGTGGGGGCTAATGGTTTGAATTGGGATTTCCATTGAAAGAATTATTTTATCTCCCCATTTTCATCTTTGATGTGAAGAATTATTTTGATTTCTATGATTTCAAAATTATCTAGTCTCATTTTTACTTTCTCCACCAACTAATCCATGTATGCTTGCATTTCTTCTGCCAGTTTTACCACATTGTAAATGGATGAAACACATTTCAGTGGGTTGGGGTCATGGGCCACTCCCTTGAATATTCCTTTTAGTGCATTTATTCTAGGAACCCACCTAGTCATAATACTCTTGGTGTTTTCCCTATCTTTGGAAACCCTTTCAAATTCCTTTACCAAATTGGTGTAATCCCTATGAGAAGGTTCCCCCCTTTTCAAGATTTTGGACATTAAATGTCCCAAAATTTTAGACACTAGATAAAACCTTCCCTTTTCTCTAATGATTTGAGCATTCTTCACAAGAACTTCCAACTCCTTCATTTTCTCTTTTAACTCTTCTTTCTTTTTTATCAAATCTTATGATGATGGTGAAGAAGAAGAGCTAGTCCCTGGTGTGCTAATGAAGGATGTTTATTGTGCTTCCTTTACCTTCAACTTATTGTATTCTAATGTTAATGCCAAATGGTCCTACATTACTTTATCATATTTGGCCTACAAAGATTCTGCAGTGGCCAAGTTACTAAATTTAGCAGTATCAAATCTCGATGTGGTTACCCCAACAACAGAGGTGTCAAACACTCTTTTTATCACCAGGCCTCCCTTGACATCTTGGGCTAATTTTTCAACCAAATGCTTATTGGTATTGGGGGAAATGACACAAATAGTAAGGGCTTCCCACTTGGGGTTGAACCCAAATCCTATTAGAGCAACATGTGCTTGATCCTTTGATTGAGAAAACTTCTTGATCTTGTCTCCTTGTTGTGTCAAAATCTAGCCTCCTTGTTGTGTAAAAATCTATAGAAAAGGAAATGTCCCATTCAGGGAGTAGCAACAACCTACTATCTCTCACTATTTTCCTCCCTTTCTCTGAAGTAATATTCCTCGCATCAAAATTCATATTTTCTAGTACCTTTTATGTATATTCCTCACTATTTTCCCTAGGAACATTCACCTTTTCTTGCTAGATCCTTTTGTGGTACTCCTTTCTCCTTGACCTCAAGACAAAATCCTTGAACTCTTCAGTCTTTACAAAATTATTATCATCAATGAATTCCTGACAAGCCAATGCTCTAATGTCATTAGCATTATCTCTTCCTCCCACAACATCAATGCCTCACCTGCTTTGAGATAACCTTATTTCTTGATCTCTCTAATAGGAAGGAATTTATTTATTTACCTCTTCATTTGTTACCTCAACCTCATCATCTTCATCCAAACCAATGGGATAATCAACCAATGATTGTTGATCAATCCTTTTTCTCTTTTGGGGTTTCTCTTGAGGGGGAGAAGGTTCTAAAATAATGACATCGGGGGGGAAGGAGGTGCTTGTGGGGGAGATGGAGGGAACTGCACATGAAGAGAGGATGGTAGTTCTGGTGCATGAGGGGGAGAGTGTGGAGAAGGCTCTCTTATTACAGGCCCTTTAGGCCTCCTACTGAAAGAATAAGAAAATGGTTGAAAGGGAGGAGGTTGATAAGTAGGCCTTTCTTCAAGATTTGGGGCCTTTCCAACAATCTTATCAATATTTTTAAAAATAATTTGTATCTTGGCAATAGGATTCTTTATTTTTGCATAAGCACCTTGATAGCTGGAAATATTTTTACCTTTAGCCTCCTTAGCTTTTCTAAATGTAGTCCACTTTATTTTTTATGTCATTTACTTCTTTTTCATCTTTGCAATTCCTAATGAAATCTTCATTGAAGTAGACTTGATGTAGATAAGTTGACCTTTTCATATTTATTCTGACTTGGTTTATAAATCCCTCTGGATCAAAAGCTCTGACAATTTCTTGAGTCATCCTATATTTTTTCAATATAGGGTATATATTATCTAATCCTTCTCTATTTATACTAAAGTCAACAAAAATTGTAAGGCATGCGAATAAAGAACCTTTCTTCTACCTACCAAGATGAAACTTGTAAGTTTCACTCAACTTCCATATAATTTCCAAAAATGTTATTTTGTAAGGCACAAACCTTGGTAGGATGTGTGGTCCAATAGGGAACCCATATACCGTCAACACTGTGCAATCTGAATGGAGATAATAATCTCCCCAATTGTGTTGTATCCCCAACTCTGGCCTTCTCTCCATCATCCTTAAGAAATCCAAAATTTCTTTTTGCAGTTTGACCTCTGCAACTCCTAAAAGTGAGAACACCTTTCTTGAAAAATATTTTCAAAAATAACAAAGTTTGCTTCTTCAAAATTTATGTCCCAAACATGTGTCCAAGACTGGACTAGGATGGGATTTCCTTTGCCATCATCTGAATGTATTTTGAGTGTTAGACTCCATTCACCCTTTCCTACATAAAAGAACATGTGCCAAAGCAAGGAATACCATTTGAAGGTGATCATCTTGCTACTATTTTTTATTTCAATCAGTTGTTTATGAATAGAATTTGCAACATAGGTTGCAAAATAAAACTCATCATTGACTAAGGGATTTTGAATGTCCACTACCATATACATCAAATGGACTGGAATCTTCTCCTATGAATCCCCTCCAAGGATCTAGAACATGGCATAGTAAGTTATGATGAAGTAATCTTCAAAGGAATCCAATTTGAAAGGCTCTACCTCATAGGAGGGATTCTGATAGAATTCCTATCAAATGCCTTCACTTTGTATTTTTGAAAGCCAATAAGCCTTCAAAATGCTCCTATCTTGCTGGTATTTATGTTTGAAGGACTCAAAATCAATGGCTTTGCAAGTAGCCAAGTTTAACTTGAACACCTTAAAGATAGAAGCCTTATAAATTCTAACCAGTACACCACCAATTGCAGCCCTAATTACCCTTACATTGTCATCATAGTTGGTTGTAGTGGCCTTGAGTAAATCTACATCCATGAAGACATTGGGTACTACTAACTTCCCCAAGTCATAGGTCCACACATTTGAAATTGGGACATTCAGATTCCTTTTTCTGTAGTAATGAATGAATAATTGCCAACCAAACATGTGGATTTCTACATCCCTACACTCATAGGAATCATCCACTAGGCCATCCACAACACCAAGGCAACAAACCTTAGTTTTCTTTGAGGATGAGCCTAACAATTGGGCAGTTAAATCCTTTTCTAGTGTTCTGTTTGGAGCTGAAGAGGGTTGGCTCTTTGGCAGACTCATAACTACGACTTGAATTAGAAACTAGGGCTTTCTAGTGACAGGTTCTAGGGTTTTTGAAAGCTTTCAAACAACAACTTAGGGAAATTTAGAATATTTCAAGATAGAAAAACACATGCCCTAACCTAATTTCATCCTTGGAATCTATGATTTTCACAATTGTAAACTCTACATGACAAATTATGTGAATTTCTTGGTCACATATGTACTTGTTCTTGTGCGTCTAAAAACCCTAACTATTGTGGAGTTCTCTTGAGCTTTGCAAATTCTTCTCTTTAGATGCTTAGAATGCCAGGTGAATCATTTTATGATTTGATTGCAACATTAATAGGAGAAAAATCACTCAGGACATGAAAAAAAGCCATCTTTTCCAGCATTCCTCTTAGCTCGCATGAGCTAGAGCACGAAGGCACCTACTTCTAAGTTTGAATATGAATCATTGATCATTGAGCAGAATTACAAGATCTGATGGTTTCTAGCCATTTGACCAATTTGAAAATATTTGACATGAGTTGAACAGATCTTCAACCAATAGGATTAATCCATGCGGAGCCACTTTTACAACTCACTATGAGACACATTGTCAAAGACATGACAAGAGCAATTGGCATCATTACTAGCCACGTGGTGGCTTTTCGTAGCTCCACAACATGTAGATTGGACCGCTACAAAGAGCCCTGTGGACTTGCAGAATGCCTTAAGATTGTGCCACGTGTCACTTTATATGTGCCTTAAAATTCTCACTTTTCATGCAAACCTACCAAAATAATGTGATTCAGGCACATGTCCACCTTGGTAGCTCTGATACTTGACACATGTCCTCTTTTTTCAATTCCATGGTATGCATGTGGGCTCTCCTTGAGATATCTCGTGGAATGGTGGAATCCTTTAAAATCATGTCATGTGTCATTTAATTAGTGCTTCTAAAATTCTTGCTTTTGATATAAAGTTTTTTGAAGCAATGAGAAATAGGCAAGTGTTCCATTCATGGCCTTAAAACATGACTCATGTCCCTTTTCTTTGATTTTGTGGATTCCATTTGAGCCTTCATTGAAATGCCCCACAAAATGGAAAAATGCCAATAAAACCATGTTACATGTTGACCTCTGGGTGCATTTGATGGAATACCTTCAGGAACATGCCACATGTCCTATGGTTTTGCAAGGTGCTTGTGAGTCCATCTTGGGGTACTTGGTAGAATAGTGAAATGCTTCAAAACTTTCCATGTGGCACTCGTAGGGTCTTCAGAATGGTCCCACAATGATGACCAACACTTAGCATGCTATGCGTCACCATTTCCACAGTTCTACAACCAACATTTGTCTTTATTATTAAACTTTCCGCTGAACTATAGAATCTAGTAAAAATGTGCCATTTTTCAAATCTTCATTGGTTTTGCAGACCATTTATTCAATAAAATTCCCTTATGAGAAGTATTTAAGTGGGGTCCACATACCGAGTGTGGGAAAATTAAGGGTATTTTAGGAACGTGCACTTAAAAACACATCGTTTACTAAGGTATGAAGGGGCCATTGAGTTACCAATATATGTGGACATAAGACTTAGGGATTTGACAAATTATTTTAGATTGTGGGCTAAATCGGTAACCTTAGGTAGGAGGGATCAATACATGGATGAATACAAGACATAAGCTGTAATTTAAATTACTAGAAATTGATGACATGTGAATATAACAAAAGTAACAACAATGCTGTCAAGAGTTAGAATTTTTAAGGTTTTAAACCAAAATAGAGGGTTATAGTAGTATTTATAACAAACCCCAACACAAAGATATCATTCAAAAGCTTAGAATATGGGCAAAAACCAAGAGCCAAGACATTTTGCAAAAAGTGATACTAGATCTTGTGGATGCAACAACTCAAGCAAGGGCCACTTGAGGTACTCTAGAGCCACATTAGTTTAGATGATTAATTAGATTATGCATTATAAGTTCTAAAATGTAATTTCCAGTTTAGACTATAATGAATTTTGTATTGTAATTTATAAATTGAAAGTCTTTAGTTTATATTTTGTTCAATTTACTCTTGAAGGTTAGTTGAATTAGGGCATGATGCAACATTAACAGTTATTATTTATAGTTGCAACCTATCATGGTATCAAGCTTGCTAGGGAGAAGGGGATTGCTAGATTATGGGTCATTGAACATAATTAATTGCATAAAGAATTGCTCCCCTCCATCTTGGTCAATTGAAAGTTTTATTTTGGATGCTCATTCTATGTTGCATGAATTTGATGAGGCGTATATTCCCCATGCCTTTCGTGAGGACAATGGGGTGGCAGACTTGTTGGCGAAACTCGGGGTGACATCAGCTAGATCTTGGGAGGTTAATCATAACCTACCCATTGATTTAATAACTCTCATTAATAATGATGCTTCCTAGCTCGTCGGGGGAGGTAATATTTTTAGCTCTTTCCTTGCATGGTAATCATGTTAAGGCCTAGTTGATTAGACACTTTATGCTTGTGAGGTTTATTGGAAGTTGTGGCTATTCGAACCATATTTGTAGGAGGCACCTGACCATTATTCACAGTACCTCAGTTGGAAAGCCTGCACGCTTTCTGGGTGCTTTCTTTCTTTGGCCTTAGTGTTTAGTTACATTTGCAAGATGTGGGTTCTTGATTCTAAGAAGTATTCGCCATTGAAGATGGGTGGGGATAGGTGTAGGACTAAGCCTCTTTCATGCGAGGAGTTCAAAGCTAATGTCGATGTCTGGGAAATATTATGTACAGAAAGGTGGGGTTACTCCTTTTATGGAGAAACTCCATGGGTTTATGTCGAATGTATCTCAAGAGTTCTTTGATGCTTGGCATGGTCAGGTGTTGATCATGTTTGGCAGGGACATTGATATCACCAAGGAATTTATTGTAGAAGTCACTAGGTTGTCTACCGAAGGAAGGAAATTCTACAAGGAGAAAGCTACGTCGGGCTTCCAGAAATATTTTTCTACAGGACAAGGAGAAAGCCAAAATGGTGAGGCTAGACTATGGGGGTTATGACCATTCCAAGATCAAACCCATTTGGCATGAGGTGGCTATGGCGTTGATGCACTATTTTACTCTGGATGGGAGGTTTTCTACTTTGTATGGCCATCATTTTGTGATGCTCAATCACTTTCGTCAGGGTAAGCTCATCTCTTTCACAGTCTATCTTCTACTTTCTTTGGAAGATGGGATAGCGGCCTATAGAAGGAATCTGAAGAACCCCTTCTTACACAAGGGTTTAATGATGCTTATTATGGATTATATAAAAGTTAATTGTGTTATTGAGTCCCTTGTTTCTATTAATTTTGATAAATTGAAGAAGAGGATGAAGGGGAATGGGAAATTCCAGATTGAGGAGGTAGATGGTAGTGTTGGGACTGAAATTGAGGAGGAGTTTGATGCATGGTTGGATGTCATCCACACAGACTTGGATTTTACTCCTAGTGGTAAGAAAGGCTCTACTAAAAAGGGTAAACCCTCTAACCAATGTGTGGAACACAAAATTTAGGCGACCGATAGTGAAGAGGGTGTGGAGGGTAAAGCTAGTAGGAGGAAGACCAGGAGACAAGGGTTGAGATCCTCCAAGGATGTCAAGGAAAAGTGGCCGAAGGATATTGGGGTTGAACAGGTCGGGGAGGTGGAAAATGTGGTTAATAAGGCCTGGGTTGTGGTGGTGTTGAGGGGGCCCATGTTGTGGGGAAGGTGAAAAGTGTGGTGGAGGTGGATGAGTCCCTTGTTGTGTCTGTGTCCAAAGTGAAGGGCAAGGTTATGGTTGACGATCCTAGGGTCTTTCAGGATGGTGAACTTCCCATGATTTCCCATTAGGGGAGGGGCTTGTACTGGGATGCCATGGACTACACATAGGTTTCCAGTCTGGTCAAAGATGGTGTCAATATTTCCTTTAACTTGCTTATGTGGTTGGTTCAAGAGGTTCAGGACCTCCATAACAAATATGATATGATTTCTCGATGCAATATTTCTACTCTTAGAAGCCTTACACACTTGGATAACGCTAGCTAATGCCAATTACATATAGTAGAATTTGGTTTGCAACATTGTCTTTCCCTTTGAAATGCTTTGTCGTCAAAACTTGAAATTAGAAAACTTTGCAAGAATGTTGATTGTTTCCCCAATTCAATGTTTAGGTTACAAACCCTTCAATTGGACTGAAATATCCTTAATAGGATAATTTTGAAGGGGTTGGGTGTATTTATCTATAATATAACCTTGAGCTCTAAAAATATGGATCCCTCATTTGATATTAGTAGCTCCATTAGGATTCAAGAAACACTCCCAACTGATGTCTTGAGGCAAGAGACATGAAAAACTAGTGGATCTTATGCAAGATTGGGAGTACAATCTTGTATGCCACCTCACCAATGTGTTGGATCACTTGGTAAGGACCATAAAATTTTGGAGTCGACTTATGTTTACATTTATCCCATGGCATCTATTTGTAATGATAGATACATAAATAGACCCAATCACCAATGTCAAATGTTCTTTGTATGATAATCCACCTATTTTTTCATCTATGTTAGTTCCAAATTATCCTTAAGGATCTAGGAAATTTCCTCTCACTTAGCCAAGGTATTATCAACTTTGCAACCTTGGAAGAATTGAAATATACATACCCAAGGAACATGGGGAAATTCCATAGAGGGCTTCATAAGGTGACATATTGGAAGCACTATGATTAGTGATATTATGCCACTACTTAACAAGAGGTGACAATCTATCCCAATTCCCATATTTCTCAAACACAAAATAACAAAAGTAAGTCTCTAGGCATTTGTAACAACCACAATATAGCTAGGAATCTAAGGATGATAAGTAAAAACATGTTCAAGTTAATGTCTTGCAACTTCAATAATTGATGCCAAAAATTTATAGCAAAATTTGAATCATGATAACTAACAATGGAGTAGGGAATATTGTGGAGTTTGAAGATGGAATCCATAAAGTGTTGAGTAACCACAATAATTATGTAAGGATGGGGTAATCTATAAAAATGAGCATATTATTTCAAGTAGTTAACAATTTAATCAAAATGAATTGCTTACCTCCTAATATTGGAAGCCCCATAATGAAATCCATATAAATATTATTCCAAGCCTCATCAAGAATAGAATTGGTTTCAAAAACTTGAGGCTTAACAATTTCTAATTTATTCTACTAACAATCTTCACATTCAACATCAAATTATTTGACATATTGCTTAAGTCCATCCCAAAGGAAATCTCATTTTACTCTCTCATAGGTCTTCAAAAATATTTAGTAATGTGTAGTAGGGGAGAATAAAGTTCCAAGAGTAACTAAATCTTGAGTAGAGAGTTAGTAACTAGATAAATCTAGTCGTAATAGGTGAATACTTTTTTAGTCCATTAGAACCCTAGCACCAATTGAGGGTCATGTTCCAACTTATAGATGATACCATAAACTATCAATTTAGCATTCCATTCATGCAAAATTATATCCATCCAAATGGGCAATAAGAGAGAAAATAATGTGTCTTTCTCTTCATATTGACATGAGAGTGCATCTATGATGCCATTTTCCTTGCCCTTCTTGTAGACAATCTTATAATCCTAAACTTGCATTTTATTAACCCATTTTTATTATTTTTAGGACGCCCTTTGTTTCCAAAAAAATTTCAAGCTATGATCTATTTTTATCTATAAATTTCTACCCAAGAGGTATGAATACTATTGTTATACAACATGGAGAGATAGAATTTCTTTTTCATAAGTATATTTATCCAAATGATGCCATGTGATTACTTTCTTATGAAGGAAAGTGGCCTACCTTCTTGTGTTAACACCACACCCATTCTAGTTCAAGTACTTTACATGATTTCTATCTTAATCATTTATGCTTTCTAGTATAATCATTTTTGAGCTTTCTAGTTAGTCGTTTTTATGCTTTCTAGCTTAATAAATTCTCGATTTCCAATTTAGACAATTTCCACACTTTCTAGTTTAATAGCCTTTAGTTAAGATTCATTTACAACTGTTCCAAAACATTTAGAAAACCTGAGAAAGAGTTAGTTGAGAAGTTTCATATTGCATACAACTTTTGAACACTACCTGGTTGATACATTTGATGCATTTTTCAACTAAAGAGATAGGACCTAACGACAACCTATCAGAGGTCTTTGTTTGATGAGCCAGTGGTCCAAGATGAAGGAGAGGATGCTAACAGGAGGGTGTAGATTGTGGATACGGGCACTGGACTGAGTGTTCGCACTCGAAGCAAGATTGTGCTGAGTCAGGACGTTGAGGAGATCATGGAAATGCACGACAAGGTGGTCACTAAGGATTTGGAAGCAGCTAGAATGTTAAAGGATCTTCTTTAAATGTTGCTTGTTCTATTCTCTTTTTGTCTGGTTTTTTGTTCTGCTAGTTGTTTGTGTGTTGATGGGGTGTTGATTGTTTCATAATCAACCTATTTTTTGGTTTCTAGTTGGGCATCCAATAGGCTATATCTTTGTTTCCTTTTTCCTTTTTTGTACAGGGTTTTAGGGACCCTTCAAAACTTGTTTATCGCTAATCAAAAACAATTATTATTTATAGTCATAAGTGATAAGTACCCGTAGTAGCTAAATAGTAGTCTTTGCTTACCCTGTTTTGTAAATAGGAGTTAATTTCAGTTAAAATATTTTTAAACATTTGTCCTTGTTCAAATCACCTATACTTAGTCAATATAAGACATCTAGGATTCTTGAATGCACATATGGTGCTAGCATTCTATAAAGTCTATAACTCCCTGGTTGATAATTTAATGAATCCCTCCCTTGAATGATGAACTACTTAATTTAGGGATCTTTAGGTCCATTGAACCATATGTATGGTAATCTACATCAATTAATTAGACATTAGGGGAAGCTCTACAATAAGCATATTCTATGAATCTTCACCTTTCTAGGCAATAAGAAACTTTTATGGTGAATAGGGAATATTTCAAGGGTGAGCGACATACTATATGTACATATCATCATGATGTCAGCCTTGTACCACTCCCTTGGCCCCTTGACCCCTTCAATCATGCCTAAAGGGGAAATTTATTCTTTCAACCATAACTTGGGCATACAAGGTCAGATTTTCACAAATGAGACATCATTGGAAAGACTCTTGCGCATAAATTTGAGTGGTGTAGGTCTTAACATCATATTTAATTGTTGGTATAGTTATTTCTTGTTGAAGTTATAACATTATTTTTGGATTTCAAGCTTGTAATTTTTCACTTGCATCTTCAATATTTATTATTCTTGTAGCATTGGAAAGGTATTTCAAAGCTCTTCATATCTATCTATGCTTTTTTTCTAAAATCTACCATAGGTACATTTTATTCATTTTTTGTGATTTCACATTTTGGTTAATTACTTAGAAATAATAGCAATTGGAAATGATATTTTTTCATGAGATGAATTCATTTAGCTTGCTTTACATGCATTGAGGTCATTAGTCTCTAATTTTATCATTTGAGGTATCATGATTTTTCTGTTCATCCTTTTGTGGTCATCCTAAAAAAGGATTATTATGAGTCTTGTCGAAACAACATCGTGACACATCTTAGGTGGCCTGATATTTTTCTTTATTTTTATGGACTCGTACCTACACAAAACACACCAAGGCTTAGATCAACTTTGGTTAATGTTGTTGACCATGTTGTAGGTTTGATTTGTTCTAGTGTTGATCCTAACACCATGTGTGTTGTATTGGATATTGATTATTCCCACACACTTTGGACTAGAATTTGGGAGATCCATTGATACCCTCATATCTTTCCATTCCCAAGGGATCCTACAAAAAATTTTCTCATCCCCCTTGATGATATATATTGCATACCCTTTGATGATGATACTTTAGAGGAGCTTGAGTATATCATGGATCTTACATGTTATGATGGTTTAGAGACTTGTCTTCATATTCCCACTCTTCAAATGGAGACCCAATCTCCATACTCTATTGATATTGGTCTACTTTATATCACCACATCCATAGCCTCTATTGGTTCAATGTAGCTAGAAATTCATCCTCTTCTAGACACAAATTCTTGGGATTCTTATCTATCAAGCATATCATCCTTGTTTATGGAGTATCATACTACAAATTTGGAGGATTATTTTGAAGAAATTCATCTCCTTTTTCATGAAATCCACATCATCATTGTCGACCCATCATGATTGTCTTTGGAGCTTGTTCTACATAGAAACACATAGTTCGTATTTGGATTACCTATTCATCCATCTTATGGGAATGGCTAATCCAATCACTAGTGGATTTTTTTCTTCCTAAGGGAAGGAATGTTGTGTGCAATCAATAGATTTTGTTCTATCTTCAAGTTTTTATAATTGGCATAGGATCCACTCCTTTATGGGGGGATTGATCTTCCCATATTCTCTCTCATCGATGGGGGACATCTATTATCCTTATGCGACATAAACAAACCTTGGGGGTCTTATCGAGTCCTCATTCTTTATTTCTTTCACTAGTGCATTTATTTCATTCTCTCTTTTGGAGAGGAGTTTCTTCCCATGTGGTTTTCTCCTTTTCTTTGATTGTGAGAGATTCATTTTGTTTGTACATGGGTACCTCATCAAACCTTGTAGTTAGGACCCATCCATGCATCCATCATTGTATTCATCATTAGTTTTTTAGCTTCTCTCTAAGTTGATCTTAAGGGGGGTTGTTGGAGTAAATAGGAAAATCACTTAATAATTAATTAATTATTAGACCCCTTTTGCTTTGTGCACTTAAGCTAAACTTAAAAAATATTTTTTATTATTATATTGAGCAATTTTTAGGCCATGTTTTCTCATAGCATAGGATGAGGACACTTGTCTTAATCTAATATAATTATCACCAAGGGTTCTATCTAGGGTTTTTTTCCTTTTCATAAGGATTTATCATTCATTGTAATTATTAATTCAGGTTATTACATCAATAAAATTATTAGGTTGTTGAGAAAATCAATTTCTTTGTTTTGAATTTGTGATAGGTTAATTGCATGCAAGTGATTTTTGGGAGCTTTTTGGTTCATCATCAACTCCAACAATGACAACCTCATCGAGCTTCGATGGAGGTTTTCTAACTCACTTAATTCTAACACACAATATAAAGGGCTTTTCCTTCTTATATGTTGGAAAAGTGAAACCCTGTGGCTTAAATTAGGATTTTACATCTTTTCAAACATGGATCATTGGGGTTCATATTGGTCAAGGGAATAAGGTTAACTTAGAACCTGTAAGGTGATTCAATCAACCCTTGGGATATGAACTTGGATGTTTTGGAATGGATTTTTGTATGAAATGTAATGATGTAACTAGTTAACAATGACAATGCACTACTCTGATGTGTTCAAACAACAAATCTAGAAGATGATAGACAAATTTTATTATCATAAATAGACTGAGTAGAATTTTGTGCACCTGTGGTTTTAATTCTAGCTTGATTTGGCCGGACGAAGTCACCCAGGGCGCCTATGTCTAGAGAGCTGAATTCACAATCTACCTCCATAGTCCTCAAGTTTCTGATCAAAGACTTCTTCCTTTTGGATCTCACTATCATATCTTCATCGAATGTTGAGATAATTGAGTTTGTGTATCTTGTCAAGTTGTACAGTTTGAATGCAACAATGAACAATTGTTCTCCAATCTTCCTTCAATATTCTTTAGATCTATAACTTGCACCTTCAAAGAGAGAGCAAGGAATGTTCCATATAGGGACTTGCCTCGATCAAACCCCATGTTGGTGTTTCCACCTCCATAATGGAAAAATTGATGATAAAGAGCTTATCCTTTTGAGGGATAGAGGCTAAATGATAAATGAATGATGAATCAACAATTGGATGCAACTCACCACTCAAATCTAATTTCCTTGAAGGACTAAAGTCATTCACATCTTCTCAAGGCTTGATTACAATTTGGATTGAGTTGCTTTGAAGACCTACAAGTGTTAGTCCTCACAAACAAAGTGTATGCATAAACATGAACAAACTCACACAAAACTTGACATGATGCTTTGACAATGAAATGCTGCAATAATCTTGCTCTTGACAACTCTTGATTTGATAATGCTCTTGATTCCAAAATTTTCTCACTTCTCACTTCTTGCTTCTTCTTTTTAGTTTTCAAATGATGAAATGACTACGTATTTATACACAATTAATCTAATTTCTCACAAATTAAATCCTAGTAGTCAACATCTAAAATTTCAAATTCAAATAATAAAATGCCAACTCTGACATATTAAAAATTGGAGCCAAAATAGGGGGACAAAGTTGCTCAGGGCACCCTTGTCCCAACCCTATTTTGTAGGGTGTAAAGTGTCAAGAGAAAAATATTAAATGTTTACCTTGGTTTTGTACATGTGATTTCTTGATAAATGTTCAAATGGGCTACAAAATGCATAATTAGGAAATTAGATGTACAATTAGGTCCATGCACATAGGAAGGAGAAAAATCTAGTGTGAAATTATTATAGGAGACAATTTATGATGCTACACCTTCCACTTAGACAACATAGTCAAAGTTTTTCTTTTGAAAAACTAGAATAAAGTGTTGATATGATGTATTACTAGGATTTATAATGAGTCCTTCTAACCAATGCGAGAAGTTGTAAATTCTAAATTTTGACCAAAAGAATATTTTGGCACAAAAATTGACTTGATGGTGTACAATAACCCCAAAAATCACTTGATTATTTCTTTTCTCTCCAACCATTTAAAATTCCCATTTTAATTATTTTTGTAAACTACTTGATGGGAATTTGAAAAATTAAAATATCTCAAACCGAAAGGTGGGCTAAATTTTTTCCACAATATGCTTCATGGAGTCACAAATTTTCTTATAAAATGGTTTTCTTCTACCTTGAACAAATCTTGATAGTTAATTGTTTTAGCTAGACATGTCAAACCATGCAGGAAAGCATACGACATCAACTCATTGTGACAACATAGACATATAAACATCATTAGACATGCAACTTGACACTTGGGATGATCAAACACACTTGGATCAACTGAGTAATCGTAATGAGGTTTGGTGTGATGACCATGTCAATTTCGACACAAAAGTTTAAAATTGGGTGAAATCACATACAAGGCTAATAACCCAAAACAATGAAGTTAAAACACTTGCAAAATGTAATAAATTTATTATTTTTAATGCACATGATGAAAATCTATAGGCTAGTGATTTTGTTCTTGCATTAAAATTTTCTTTCTAGGGTCTCTGTTTTGAATACATTTTTTGAAAACTAATTGTCCTTCCATAACCTAGAGAAAATCAAATCATCATCAATTTTAACTTCTTATTGTGCAACTTCAAGATCACATACCTTTGTTTGCATGAAAATTAATTTGACTTTAGGATGCAATGTGAAGATGAAATTTCACAACTCAAATTTTGATTACTTGGTTGATTGGTATGAGGAATCTACTTCAAAGACATGTTGAACCATTCCACAAAATATTTCATTGGTTCACCTTCTCTTTATTGAATTTGGAAAAATGGAGACAATAATGCACCAACATTAACTATTGATTTAAATATTTCAAAAAAAATATTTTTCAAACAATCCCATTGGCAATGCATATATCCTCTAGATACTATAATCAATTTATTATAGGTCCAACAAGAGTTTCAATAATAACCAAAAAATACATTTTCCTTTTTGACCCCCAAGATTCCACAAGCCATGTTGAATGCTTGAATGTGATGTTTTGCATCTTGAGAACATTCTCCAATGAATTTGGGAAGTGCTTACTAGAACATAAGAGTAAGGTTATATATTAATTTAATGATAAGGGTCCAATAGTAGGAGTTCTTTAACCAAATTTATTATTCTAAATTGGTTGCACTACACAAAGTCACCAACCTCCACCCCATGGGAGGTACCTTTAGATTTTTGAGAAAAGAAACACACCAACACTTTAATTCCCTGGAAAAGTCATCAAGAATTTGTTGGTAAACGATTTTTTGTTGTAATATTTCACCACAAATGGCTTACACTCATCTAATAGACAATGACAAATGTTTCAAAAATTTTAGAAATCGCTATTAGAATAGTGATCTTCCTCTCCATTTGGCAGGGGTGTCTCCCTCATATGATAGCTTTTGGGTTTTCTTGGGAATTCTTTTGACTAGAAAGTAGGAAAGGCACACAAATTAGAACTGAAATAAATAAAAATAAACCCTAGGTATGGCTAATATGGGGCCAATAACCTAGATTTCCCAACAAATTAAGAATAGATTGAAGGAGAACTAAACAAGTGTTTGAATGAGAAAATGTGGTTTGAAATAAGAAAAGCAACATTTACCAAGGCTTTCCATACTCAAATATCTAAAAATACCAAATATTACATATATTGCTACAATGAGATTTCTTTCGTCCATCACACACTAGGAAACATGTTAAAGAATAGCTACAAATTAAACATAAGAAAAACCTAGAACATAAAGAATTAACACACTGACTCACAGTCTAACAATATTCCTCTTTATTAGAAATCAAAAGGAGAGCTTAAAGTCTCTCTCAACTCTTGTACAAATTGCTAGAATGAAAACTCTAGCCTTGAATATATAAGCCTTTTCATCTGTAATTGATTCTTTAAATGACCTTTAATTGACCTTTTAATTATATTTAAAATTTCATTACTTTAATGATTTTATGTTGTCAGCCCAAAAAAAAGAAAGGTCTTCAATTTTTTTGATTTTGTAGCAATTTTCGTTTGAAGTTTTGGAATTGAGTTAGATAACTTGGAACCTAGAATGATGGTGTTGAGAAATACAAATTTCTATATCACCAAAATTTCATCTGCTTCAACTTGCTCAAAAAAATGTTGAAACACCCATTCACCTGCAAGTGTCTCTAAGAACTAACCTTTCAATACAAAAACATCCACATAACACTACATCTGCTTCCATGAAAATGTTCACACTTACAACTTCTCCTATCAAAAGTCTCATATATAGATTATGTACTTTGAAAGAATGCTAATAAGTTCATAACCAATCGTTAGCTTTTCAATGTGGTGATATAGAACCTGTTTCTTGAGTTCATTCTTCATATCATGGATCACAAATCTTCTATGGGAATATACCCTGCATCCTTTATCTACCCAACCAATGTCTTCAGCACTGCGAAGATTTCCTTTGTTTTTAAGTGTAATCCATCCTTCGACATGAATGCATGCATTCTACTCCTAACTTCAGTTTAGATACACTCTGGCTTCTTTCTTAATTCTTTATCTTTCATCATTTTCTCATCTTAGCTGCATCATTCCACCTCACCAATTTTGAGTGCAAAAATATTTTTTTAAAATTTTCCATTCTACCCCATTGCTACCATCTATAATAGAACATTCAACTAGAGTAGATTTCAAACATCATGTGGCCCTCTACAACTTGTGACAAATGAAGTGGTATTGGAATCACAGGCTTCACTTTTCCTTCTTCAATGGCAAGCTAGTCATGCTTTGGTATGTTGGTAATAATGTGTGCCTTGTTCTCTATAGTCTGAGTCCATAATCTCGATGCTTGGATGGTAAGGCACCTTGGAAATACACTTGACAAGTTGATTTCTATGATAGAACCTCCTTGGAAACCAATATTAAATAATCTCCCATAAGAACCCAAAGCATCTAGGTTCTTCTGAAGATAAGAACCACCCATATTATCCAATATTACAACACCTTTTCCTCTAATTTATTCCTTCGCAGAGACACAAAATCTTTCTTTATTCCTTCACAGAGACAAAATCTTTCATCTTGTAATTTATAACATCAGCTCCAAGTTTTTAACAATGTAATTAAACATATCAAGTTTTCACAATTCATCTTGTTGTTTGAATATGAATGCTGGATTTGATTTTGTTAGTATTTTTTGTTGTCAACATTTCAAATCACATTCCGTCATCCATCATCAAAATGAGAAAGTTGAAGGAAAGAATGATTTGTTGCAGACCAAGACTAACTAAAAAGAGAGTGGGGAGAGGGATGGTGGTACTGTAACAATGTTTCAAATTTTTCTCACTTCCTACTGTAACAAAAAAATTGCTCCAATATTCTTGGCTATCTGAATAGAAAATGTTCCAATCCCACTAGAACCTCCATGTACCAGAAAATTCTCGCCTGAACACAGATGAATTGCCAATAAAACTGTTGAGCAAACAATGTAGGAAACTTCAGGAAGAGCTATAGCTTCTTGTAATGAAACACCTTTGGGAACAGGCAGGACATGCCCAAAATGAACTGCCACCTTTTCTGCTTAACCTCCTTCCCTGAGAAGAGCGCACACCATGAGATGGCATCTCTTGGAGGCATTCTGTCAAACAGTTCACACCTATTGTCTATGTTTCTATACTTAGCATACATGTTAACCAGAGCATTTACAAATGCAATATCTAATGAAATTCCCCTTTAGTAAGCTTTATGGATGCCCTCATGATGTTCAAATCTCCCACTTATGCACACGTAGGAGGGATACTGGAAAAGGTTGAGGATTTGGCTCTGCACCTGCAAACGAGATTTGCCTAAAAGTTCTTAATGCCATTTCAACAAACCCTCAATGTGCATATGTTGTAATCATTACATTTCTGGAGACTACTATACTTGTATGGATACCTATCCTACTGCACCAGTCAAACACATCTCCTGAAGGCTCCTAAAGCTTATCTAAAAAAATTATTTTGTACGTAACCAATAATCATGGTGACCATAAAGAGGAATCTCCTTGAAATGTGTTGTTACAGGGGGTTCACAGAACTACACTTTCACATTTTGGATACATGACGACCAGGGAAGTAAAAACTAAAGCATTTGAGTAAATTCCTCCATGCTTGCACGTTGATGAAGTTCATAACCTACTTCAAATCTGCCATTCTTTACGCACAGGGGTGTATCGCAGAGTTGGGGAGTTCTAAAAGCCTAGAAATCCCCAACAAAAAATATATATATATCCTTTTAAAAGTGCAACCAAATGCAAAAATTGCCACAAAAAAAATTCACATTTTTGCACTTTTCAAGAACTGTCTAATTTTATGAGTTACAGAAATTGCTAACTCTCTACAAATGTGAACTTTAAAACTTTGAAGGTTAAGGGAATCATGCAAATATCAACAATGTCATTATTTATGTTTCAAAATTTAAAATATTATAATTTATCACGAACATTTTGGGTTTCTTTTGTCTACAATTCGAGATGATCATAAACTTAAACTTACAAAAAGAGGTTTAATTTTTATATCTTTGGATTGGAAGCATATTTTGGCTTGAAAATTGATCACATGATGTAGAATAGCCTTAGAAAGCTCTCTATAAATTTTTTACGTTCAAACTTATTATAAGCTCCTATTTTAAATGTTTTTGTAACTTATTAAGCAGAATAATGTTAATCTAATATCTTTCAAATGAGAAGACATACCGTCTTGAAAATTTTCTGCATTGTGTTCATCAGAGTTTTAAATTTCTCTTATTCTCCATCTCAAATGAAAATTTTGATTCAACCGATTCAATAGTCTAGGGTGAATTGTGTAGAAAACATGACACCAACATCTCATGACTATGAATGTGGATTTGTCACTATAGTTTAGCAAGTTATTTGACATTTAAGTGTGATTAAGGGAATTTATGACCAAGGACAAATGACTCAAATGCATTATCATGATATAGGAACTCAACACAAGATAACACTTGCTAATATTATGTGAAAAGTTTAAAATTGGCCAAAGTCAAATTCGTGGGCAACAGTTTGTCACATTAAATATCTAAATCAAGACAACATTCTAAAAAGAGAATTTAAGGCTCTATAAAAAATTGTATTATGCAATAACAAGGAGGAAATGATAACACCTCTTCTTTTGATGTTTCATTTCTTTTGGGTTCTAGACATAATGAAGGAAAATCTAGAGTTGGTCATTTCTTCATGTCACTTTTTCATATAAGCTCTAGGCCACCATTGACCTATCATCCTTCTCTACTTTCACCCTTAAATCAACTTGGGAGCTAGGCCTAAGCTCCATTCTCTAGATACTATGTTTGAAAAGAAAGCAAAGGAATTCTAAAGATAATAAATCCTTCTCTCACAAATATGTATAATATTTAGATTCATATAGAGAAACCTTAGCAACCAAGTTCATCCTAGAAGAGCAAATGTCCCCCTAAACTATAAGATTCAAAACACCATGGAGCTTCAAACTACTTTCATCTTATATAATTCACGTCTAGCTCCTCAATCTTCAAAAAAGGTGATTAGATATTTTAAATGGTTCCCTTCTCTTATAGATTTTCTCAAAATGAATACTTACAACTCTTTTTGAGGTAACCCAAGGGTTGTTGATTTAGGCATGATCAATAGATTTGAGGATGGATCTATGTGTTTCCTCTTCTCTAGTGTTATGGGGATTGATACTAATATTGATATTGAATCTCAAGCTATCCTTGTTGCATTGGAAAGATCTTGTGATCTTGGTTCTAAGTGGGTCATCTATGAAATGGATAACCTTATTATGGTTTCCATTATGAGTAAAGTAAGGAATCATGATTCTTCTTAGAAACAATAGATTATGATAGAGGAAATAATTTTATAACTTGGAATTTTGATTTTATCTCCTTTGTTCATATCCCCTAGGAATTGAATCTAGTAGTAGATTTCCTAGATAAGTCGGGCATTGAGGAGAATAAATGATGGAACATATCTTCATGTGAATATTTACCTCATGGAAAATATACCCAACTTCTTAATATTATTCAGAAGGACCAGTCAAGCATTTTTTCATTTCAATTGTTTTCCAAGGATATATGTTTTATTCTCTTATGGGGAATGACTATTGTGTATGCTTTTTAGTGCCTTTACCATTTCTAGTTCTTATTGCACTTGCAGTTTCACACCTCTTTTGTTATTTTTAATATTGGGATTATTGGTATGAGAAAAAGTAAAGGTTCTAGCCTATGGATTTCCCTTAGGGTAGGGGTTGTGAGAAACTAGGTTGGGTAATTTTTCCTTCTTGCTCCTTTTATGATCTTGGACATTTCAAAATATTCAAGTTGTAAACTATAAGTCTCCTCTTATTTTTATACAAAAAATTATACACACACATGACATGCCATTTCAACTAGAGCCTTATTTGTCTTTATTTCACCATCCTATTGGGAAGTATAGAAAATAACACACTACCAAAAAATATTATGATTGGAACAATACTCTCCCAAAGTATAATTATCAATATTAAAATCACTTTGCAAGGGCCAAAGAAGTTGGAATATGAATAGGAGCTAAGAGTGAATAGCTTGGATTAAACCTTAACTTTGAAAGAGTTCTAATTTTTATTTATTTAATCATTAGATATCTTGAACAAAGGAGAGTAACCAATTGGTGTAAGATCTAAGAAGAAATTACATTTTTATGGAATGGATAGATCTCTTAGCAATTCCTCACCTTTCAGAAAGAATATCATAACTTGACATAGTTTTCTTCCCATGAGTGAAGTGTGTAACTAAGGAAAAATTTAGGTTAGCAATAAACAACATAAATAAACTAAACCCTAGTTGACAATGAAGCACAATGGAACTTAAAAGCATAAACAAATGAACAATCTCACAAAAAGTCTTCATGCACTCCATGATTCATCTTCATTGCCCCTCTCCATTTTGTTTTAAATTTTGTTTTAAATAGTATTTTCCCTTAGATTTTCATGAGCAACTATGACCTATGACAAAGACCTGGCAAAATATTGAAGGATTTGACTAAGAAATTGCAAGTGTACTTAGAAATTTTCAAGCATGAAGTGGTAAAATGAGGTTGGCATTGCCCTTTTATAAAAGTCAATTTTTTGGATGAATGACCAAGATTGACAATTGACAAATGCCCTAAGATGGAAGACTGAGATTGAATATGACAACTAACAATTAGGGTTAGGGGAGAATTAGGGTAAAATTTGAAATGGAGGGCTATGATTTAATTTTAGGAAAATTAAATCAATGGACGGGAATGCATGTGACGAGAGGATATTGGGCACAAAAAAGAGATTTCTGGAAAATTAAATAATAATTTAAAATTATTTGATTTAAGAGGCAACGCTGACCTTTTGAATTAAAAATTAATTTAATTCAAAAGAGGTGGGGCTAGGACAGTAAATAATGATTTTTAATTATTTACTTGGTGGGAAAATGGGAATGCGAATTTAAATAAATGATTTTATTTAAATTTAGAGGAAAAGACAAAAGGACAATTAAATAATTAATGAGAATTATTTAATTTTAGAGGAAAGGATAAAGTAAATAATAATTAAATAAATTTAGGAATTTATTTAATTGTAGAGAGACATAAGAAATTAGCAACGTATTTAAATAAATAGATGTAATTTATTTATTTAAATAATTCAGAGGAATAAAATATAAAGTAAATAATAATTAAATAAAGTTAGGAATTTATTTAATTATAGAAAGACATAGGAGATTAGTGATGTATTTAAATAAATAGATGTAATTTATTTATTTAAATAATCAGGAGGAATAAAAGATATGAATTAATTTTAAATAATTAAAAATTATTCAATTAATAGTTGAATTTGGACCATAGGACATAATTAAATATTTTAATTATGTCAAGAAAAAATAAAGCTTGCAAGCCTAGGTTATTTTTATGTCTACATTTTTCCCCTCTTTGTCATAATGCAGCTTATCGCATTGTGACAAAGAAAATTTGAGTCGAATGTGCCCCAGTGTAAGCAAGGGAGACCTATGCCCCCTCGGAAAATTTTGCAAATTTTTGAAAATTTAAAAAAAAAATTGAAAATTGTTTCGAAAAGTCAAATTAATAGCCACAAATGCCCCAGTGATGAAATAAATGAATTTCAGGACCCTCAGGGTAGACATAATGCAATTTCAAGACTTAAGCAAAGTGCAACCAACACAAACCCTATTAAAACCCTAATTTTTAGGAGGTATAAATAGGAAATTGGCAAGTCAAAGGCCCATTTTGCACCTTTAGAGTTTGGAGAATAGGAGCTCTGAGTGAAAATGGAGCGCATTCCCCATAGTAAGCACAGAGCACACCGAGTGTGGACATTCAGATGGTCAAAGGGCACAGGAGATTTAGTGAGTTCTTACAAACCCACTTTGTCAAATTTTGATTTCACGCATTTTTAGGTAGGGTAAAATTTTCAGTCAATTGCATCATTCGGGGATAGCCACAAGTGCTATCACGTTCGATGCAATTGCCTGCGATTCAATGTAAGTGATTAGAACACTCCTAGGGTGGGGTAGGGTTTTGAATTTTTGTGATACAACTGCTAGGGTTGACACATCCATGGGAGTCTTAACCGCATTTGCATATGTGCGACACAACTAACTATAGTTATGCGCAACTGCTAGGGTTTAGATGCAATTGCTTTAGGAATGACGTGAGTGTAGGTATAAGGTGCAATTGATTTAGGGGTTTGACGCAATCAAGCTCCTACGATGCATCTATGAAAGCATTCGATGCATTCGCCATCGCGTGATGCAATTGAAAATTTTGTGATGCAATTGAAAATTATGCAACACAATTGATTGGTGACAAAGTTTCCCTAGATTAGGATTGATTTTCTTTTATGACATGTGCAAAATAGGTTGATGTAAGTTTTTTAACTGACACAGTGTTTGTCATGCTAGTCATAGGTTCATTTGGATCCGATTTACACACGAGAGTCACGACCATTAGAGACTTATCGGTTGCCATACCAGTTAAGCAGTGTTGAAAAGCGTAGGGTATGGCGTCTTGGATTATATCACGTGACATTCATTCTCATCATTAGGGCGAATAGGGGGATGTTGACTACACTTCCTGAGAGATGGAATTTCAAGACATGCTCATTTCACCTGCCTATAGGAGAGGCTACCATCACATTGGAGGAAATTTATAGGATCTTACAACTGTCGATCAGAGGTAAGTGGGTCAGATACAATCCAGGCGAGGGATACCAGGCTTTGGCCATCTATTATGTATATGATGATGTGGCATAGTTGGGGATTGACCGGTATGAGATTAGATGGGAGACACTAGTTTCACGATATGAGCAGTTTGACTGCATATTGTGCATTCTAATAGCTAGGGTAGTCATTCCACACCGCTAAGGACATGGATTTCCAGTCGGATGGGGAGAGATGCTAGTTGGGATGATGGCCAGTAAGACTCTATATGCATGGGGGCCATGTTTTTTAGTGATGGTTTACTTTTAGCTTCATGATATAGTATATCGACAAGGACAGTCCATGAGTTCCAGAGTCACTCTTTTGATGGTCTGGGCTTGGGAGCACATTGTGGTGTTCCATCCACCAGTTGGGGGCCAACGTACCATATGTATATGTATAGAGAGGAGTAGTCACACAAACACATGTCAGAGATATTGGTTACTAGCCACATGGATTGGATACTTTGGCTAGCTTCATATGGAGGCCTTGGATGGATTGTGCTTAGTGGTCGAATGAGGATCAACATCTTCAGTGGTACCGATAGGAGAGATACCATATTGGGCGAATTGTTGAGTCACAACATATTATTGATATGTATCTACTAGATTAGGTTCTAAGACACTTTGAAGAGTAGCAGGGAGAGCCACGAGGTCTAGCAGTGTTTGCAGTAGCTACAGTTGTGTTGTAGATTGACAACTTGCAAGCACAATAGTGGGGATGGAGAGGGGGACTAATAGGTGCAGGTACCACACCTAAGTTTGATGCATGGTGGCTTATGCATAGGCTCGTTCCATTGATAGATCCTAATCAACCAGCTCTAGTGGTGTGACAAGGACGAGGTCCTTGGGGTAGGAGAGGTGGAGGGAGAGGGAGAGGAGATGGGGGGAGAGGATATGGTGGTCAGGGTGATGATGGAGGAGATGGTGGTGGGAGGAGGAAGTGACAGAGACTATGGAGGAGGAGTAGGTCAATTTCTCCTATCCGGGAGGAGGGAGAGGAGGAGGGAAAATAGGAGGATGCCATGCTAGATGTGGAGGTAGAGGGAGAGCAGCCCAAGGCGGAGCAACTTGATGTGTTAGCAGGTGCAGTCGCTTTGGATGTAGAGGTGGCAGAGCATGAGGAGAAGCTCGGGGAGGAGCGGATCCTTCACGAGAGGATTCTTCATTGAGACAAGGGATTCGAGGATGTACTTGTTAGATGTGGTACAAGAGACAAGGATCAGGAGTTGACGAGTCTACAGGCTAGAGTACAGGCATTAGAGGTTGACCTTCAGGCTCTACGGGTGGATAGGGATGGCCTACAGGTAGAGAGGGACACCTTGCAGTTTGAGAGGGATACAACCGTTATTAGGGCACAATAGGAAAAGCAGAGGAGTCTATATTTTATTGCCACTTGCAGTGGGTCTTCAGCTGATATGGTCAAAGAGGTTGTCAGGATTGGGTAGAAAGAGCAGTACTACTGGTAACTTTATGAGGAGGTAGTTCCACTAGAGTGGCAGGTACCTAACATGTCAAAGGTCATTAGTAGTGGCCACTCTCGCAGCAGGCAGTCTCAGAGTTGATCTAGCTAGGGTGAGAGTAGCAGCATGGGCTCTAGGGAGCATGGCAGTACTGGATAGACCCATTTTGACTCCTTGTATTTTGTATCCATCGAGCCTACGAGCTCTATTTTTGAGATTCATTGAGACTCTATCCTGTGACATCATTTTGAGATTATATATATATATATATATGTGATGCATTGTTGGCGTGAACTATATGCTGTGTTGTGTTATTATGCATGATGATTTATGATGTTTATGTGTTGTTTTCTATGTTATGGTTCCTATGATGATGCATTGTCTATTATGTGATGTATGGATGCATGATGTATTTTTTATGATGTTTATGCAGTTGATGACAATGTCCTAATTTGATATGATAATGTATGCATTTACTTTTATGGATTTATGGATGTCATGTATTGATGTTATGCTTATGATTATAAGATGCAATGCTATTGAAGACCTATGATAATGCTCTATATATGCTTGATGAAGTCATGATTATGAGTATGAATGTAATGTTCTATGACAGTGGATGATGTGATTATGTGATTATGTTATAGTTATAGCTATAATGACATGTATGATGTATGAAATGGAAATGCACCTATATGTTATGTTAATGCAAATGGAATTATCCAAATGATATGTAAATGGATTTATGCAAATATGGGATGTATAGTCTATGTGAAATGTACTAATGCAAACCCCTACATGGGCAGTTATGTAGCTCTACTTTTGTGTGTCACAAGATGTTTCTAGAGAAAGGAAGTAGAGAGATTGTTAGACGGAAGAGGATGGATGTTAGTGAGGAGAAGGAACCTTCAATATTTTTCCAAAATACAAATAGGTGTTGCATTAATCATCCTTGGGCGAAATATTGCAATGGACAATAAACACCATGATATGACATAAATCAATGGTGTGCAAGGTCATGCCATTGTGTAAAAAAAACAGTCACAAACAAGGAAGATCGTGACTCATACAAGGAGCCCAATTGCCCCAGTCTTTTTGTCACAATCAACCACAAATTGTCATAAAAAAGAAAGACAAGTAATGAAACATCGTTGCTCCTCTAAATCTTGTATAGGACATCCTCGAGGTGGTTGGTATCATGATGAAAAAGCAAATGATAGATGTGACCATATTGAGAGAAAGTGTTTTCCAAAGTGTTTTCCAAGAGTGTTTTTAGATGTCAAGATTATTAATACCGAAATGCCAAGATTGACAAAGCCTAGTTTTGTGTTAGGTAGGCTAGTGTGTGATAAATGTCGAGGAGTCAAATTTAGGAAGGACACATCTTGAATAGTGTTGATGTTGGGAGTGTCAATGCCCAATGTTAATAAGATCCCCCAAAATGCCAGATGACAGTGTCGATGTTGAGGAAAGACATATCCTGAAGAAAAAATAAGTAACAAGGGTCATTCCCCAGAAAGAAATATCCTAAGAATGACCAAGAATTGACAGTTTGACATTGTTATGAGAGTTCGACCAAGTTTGACTAAATGACCCAATTGACTACGTGCCACATTTGAAGTGTCAATTTGGTTGAATTGTTGGTTGGATGGTTGCCTAGATTTGTTTAAGAGTTGTCCAATGTAGGATCTTGCGATGAGACAAAGACCAACTTGAAAAACCCTAAGGGACTAGACCTAGGGGGCCTCGGGGGCTCATCGATAGATGGCCTTGCCTACATAGAAAATGTGTAGAGACCTCATAGTTTGACTAACACCAAAATCAAGGATGACAAATTTTAGTGACTAACACAACTAATTGGGAAAGACCAAGTAACTTATTTATTAGACTAAAATGACTAGCGGACACTAAAAACCTAAAATACTGACTTAGGTGGTCTTGAGGGTACATCAAATGATGACATTGCCTACGTAGCAAATGCACAGAGACCGTGTAGTTTGACCATTCAAACTATGACTTGACTTTTTACTAACTTTGACTCTATTTTTGGGACTTTTGAAAGTTATTTGGATGTTTTTGTGTTTTTCTTCTTCTTTTTTTTGGTTTTTTTAGATTTTTGACATGTTTTGATTTTTTTTGTCCTTTTGGGAATATTTGATTTTTTTGACTTTTGTCAAATATTTGATTTTTTGGATTTTCTAGATATTTTGAGATATATAGGACCATGTGTGAGACCCATTGCAGACAGGTGATAAGGGTCCTACCCCTAGTCAGGTCTAGGACTAACCAAGATAAATGAGACGAAATGGGACATGCTCAGGATGAAAGGTGGATGATGTGCAAGGCATGATGTCAATTGTTGTCAACCATGGAAAGAAATAGTAGGACTTTATGACAGACGTTGTGAGGGTGTCAGAATACTAGGCATTTGTTATGAACAAAGGTAGGTGGAGTGATAGTAGATGGTGAAGCAAAGACTGCCTATGCATAGCGTCTATCTCCCAAGTTTTCACCATGGTACTTATCCAAAGTGCCACCAAAGTGGTTTTCACTATTGGACGGATTATTTCTCTTTAATTTTTTTTTTATATATATATATATATTTTTTTTTGTATTTTTATGGTTTTGGCTAAGCTCTCTAAAGCTATGTGTAGAAATTATGTAGATGCAAACTATTGATGGGTTCTAACAATTGTTCGCCTTTAGGAGTAGATAAATAGTAAGCATCAGAACCAAAGGATGTAGTGATGACATATAGAGCCATCCAATTAGGCTCAAACTTGTTAGGCTTCTCACGTTCAACTTGATTCTTTGAGTTTTGCATCAAGACCAAGTCGCCAATGTCAAATCTTTGGACCATAACTCTTTTTTTGTAACTTCAACAAAGGTGATTATGATATTCCTATAGGTGAGTCAAGGGATTTTGTCTATGTTCCTCTAATAGTTCCAACTCATGCAATTAGGACTGTTGGTATTCCTCATCATCAATCAATCCCCTCATGGAGACCCTTAAGGAAGGGACTTTGACCTCAATGGATAGGATAGCTTCGGATTTGAAGACCAAGGAAAATGGACTGGTGCCTGTAGGCATGCGAATGTTGGTGTGATAAGCCCAAAGGGTGGGGTTAAGTTGGAGATTCCAATCATGACCAACATCATTGATAATCTTCTTAAGAATTTTGATTATAGTATTGTTGGATGCCTCAGCTTGGTCGTTACCTTGTGGGTAATATGGTGTGGAGAAATGATGTTGACTATGGAATCACTCACAAAGCTCACAAAAATCCTAGTTTTTAAAAGGACGACCATTTTTTGTGATGATGGATTGGGGAACACCATACCAGCATATGATGTAGTTAAGAATGAATTTGGAAATTTGTTTATTGGTTATGTAGGTGAGAGGGATGGCCTCAATCCATTTTGTGAAATATTTGGTTGCAGTAAAATGAATTTGTGGTCGTTAGATGAAGTGGGATGAATCTTACCCATGAGGTCAAGTACACATTGTGCAAAGGGTCAAGGTGAAGTGATTGGTCGTAGTTCCTATGCGGGTGCATGAATGAGGTCACTATGTACCTAGCATTGATGAAACTTTTGCACAAACTCAAGAGCATCTTTTTCCATGGTTGCCCAGTAGTACCCAAGTCTCGTGATTTTCTTGGCTAAGGTTGGCCCACTCAAATGGGATCCACATATACCCTTGTGTACCTCATGTAAGGTTGTTTGTGCTTCATCTGTGTCGAGACATCAAAGGAGCGTATTGTCAAAGCTGTGTCTATATAGGGTGTCACTGATGATGGTATAGCAGGCGGCTTTGTGAATGGACTTATGTTGGTTGTTGGAAAGAGTTGGTGGTAAGGTCTGGGAATGTAAGTAATTGTATATGTCCTAATACTAGGGAGAATTAGGACCAACAAGTTTTCAAACCATTTCTAACTTAGGAACGTAATAGGTAGGAACCAACAACTATTCTACTAAGAACTCAAATTGTGGCACATTGTTAGGGATATCCAAGAGAGATCCAATTGTGGCCATAGTGTTGGCTTCTTTGTTCTATGCTCAGGGAATCTACTCAAAAGCGATCATATGGAAGTATGACAAGAAACTATCCACCATGAATTTGTAAGGCATCAGCTTCTCATCCTTGGTGTCGTAATTGTCATTGACTTGGTTGATAACTACTTGAGAATGACCAAAAAACTAGGAGTTCTTTAATTTTCCACTTAACTACCATTCAAAGTCCTATCAACAATACTTCATATTTGACGATATTATTAGTGCATGGAAATGCAATGCGAAATGATTTAGGAATAGAATCTCCTTGAGATGTGATGAATAATATGCCTACTCTAGAACCATGACCTATATGGGACCCACCAAAATAAAGTTTGCAAGGTAATCTAGGTCCTACATGAAAGACATATTCATCTCAAAAATCAACTACCAATGGGTGATCACCTTTTACAGGCGCATCAGTGAGTTGATCTACTATAATCTATCCTTTTATTGCTTTGCATTCTACGTACTGTATGTCATAGTCACTAAGTATCATGACCCATTTTTCCAATCGTCCTGTTAATGCTGCCTAACTTAGAAGGTGCTTCAATAGATCTATCTTAGCCACTATTTTTTTTTATGGTTCAACATATTATGTCTCAATTTATAAGCAAAAAATACTACTGTGAGGCATGCATGTTCAATGGGAGTATAGTTTAGTTCATACCCAACTAGGGTGCGACTGATGTAATATATTGTTCTTTCCTTTTCCATATGGTCGTTATGTGTGAGTAATGCCCCCAGTGTAGAAATGGTTGCAGAAATATACAATATCAAAGGTTTCCTATCAATAGGTGGCATTAGGATGGTCGGTGCCAAAAGATAGTCTTTGATTTGTTGAAAATTAGTTTGACACTTTTCTGTCCAGATAAAGGGGGTTCCCTTGCGTAGCAAGTATTAGAATGGTTGACATTTATCGGCCAACTGTGCAATGAAATGTCTGATGGACTGCAATCTTCCCTATAATGTCTGGAGCTCACTAATTCCTTTTGGTGGAGGCATATCCAAGATTGATTTTACGTTAGTTGGGTTGACCTCAATTCTCTGGCAAGAGACTATATACCCAAGAGTTTACCCGAAGTCACGCCGAAGACGCACTTCTTAGGGTTAAGTCAGACCTTATACTCTTCTAGCCTTTTGAAGATATTTTCTAGTACCTTTAGGTGATTGCCTCATGTTAGGGATTTTTCTAGGAGACCATCAATGTAATCCTCCATTAATGTGTGCATCAGATCATGAAATATTGTGGTCATAGCCCTTTGGTAAGTGGCACTTGTGTTCTTTAGTCTGAAAGGCATGACATTCCAGCAGTATGTACCCCAGATACAAGTGAATGCCATTTTCTGTTGATCTTCTGGGGTGATACAGATCTGATCATATCCCAAGAAACCATCCATAAAAGACATCTCATATCCTACTATGAGATCCACTATGATATCTATGTTCTAAAGTGGAAAATCACCCTTTGGGAAAGCTTTGTTCAAATCTTGGAAGTTTGTGCAGATGCGTATTTGACCATTCCATTTGGTGATAGGTACAAGGTTTGATATCTAATCGACATAATCTATAGATCTTATGAACCCCGTGTCTAACAAATTCTTGAGTTCAATTTTTATGAGAAAAGTGATTTGTGGGTGCGTCTTCTAGAGTTTTTGACTGGTTTTGCATCTAGAAGTAAGGGAAAATGATGCAAGACTAATGTTGAATCTAGTCCTATCATATTAGCATAGGACCAAGTGAAGTTGATATGATGTTTTGTGAAGAAATCGAGCCTTTCCTTTTCTGTCAACAATGCCACAAGGAGAATCATTTTGGGATTTCTAGGTGTTCCTGTATTGACCTCTATTGTATCTTCAATTAGCATGGTCAATTTCTCTTGAGTAATGGGGAGAAAGTCCAAGCCTCCATCCTTAGGCACCTTGAAGAGGTTTTCACCCTTGAATATGTCCTTTCTTTTTACTTTTGTGTCGTTAGAAGGTGTCTTGCGGTTTTCACCTAAAGACGTGTCTTTTCTTGTTTTATTTTTATTACTTTTGTGATAGAGGGTTGAAAAGTATCTCCAAAATATGCCACAAAATTGAGATCTATAGTAAATATAGCTTTATGGTCTCCACCTGGTATTCCTTCACGTAGTCCCATGAACTCAACGATGGCTTCGTCATTCTCAAAAGTGTCCATGGTAGGTGGGTCTTATTGATCCCAATCAATGAGTTGTGGATATATGAGGGAGATCCCATCATCAGTGTTAGCAAAATGTGGAGATGATGTTGAGAGCATGCAAATGGAGGCCAAAAGGGTAAAGAAAGAAGTACTATTAGGATCCCAGGAGGATTCCATCCAATCTTCATCATTAATGATCTTAGGTAAATTGGACTCATGGGAGAGGTCAAGATTGGGGAAGGGAAATTTAGAAGTCTCAGGTGTTGGATTAAGTTTATCATTGTCACAGGGGTTATATGCCCAAAAGGTTCTTATCTAAGCCTCTCTTTTCATCAAAATTTTATAATTTTTATTAGAAGGATCCTATGGTGGAACAATTTTAAAATTTTGTCTGAATATTTCCTCAAAAGAAGGCTCTCCTAGTTCTCAAAAGGTTTCTTCAAGATCATAGTCACTAAGGGATTTATTAGAACCGTATTCCCATTCATGAGAGCCAGTATTGATATAGGATTCATCGGATATCTCAACATTTTTAGAAGCACTTATGCCCTCACTTGAAATCACAAGGGTACATGGAGTGTCAATCGTGATTGGCTTAAACCCTAACCCTAGATTATTTGGTCTTTTAGGCAGCATTAGGGGTTCTGTCATTCCATTTTTGTTTATACCAAGACCATTGATTCCATCATAGCTTTTTTCCTTCATTATCTCAAAGCCTTTTCCATATTGTTGTACTAGTAGCAGTGGAAAATCTTCCTTGTCTTTGTAGATCCAACATGAAATATCATCAATGTCCTCTTTGTTTACCTCTCCCCATTTTGTGAAGGTGGTGGTGGGGGGAACCTTATAGACAACTTTGGGTTCTATCTTGAAACAAGGCCTACCATAAGACTAGGGAGACTTAAGTAGCTTTGTGATGCAATAAGCAATATTCAGTTTATACTCGTCGTAACCTTTTTCCTGGATCTTGATGTTTGGATCGATGACTGGAATGGTGGAAGTGGATGGTATGGTGGAGGTCGAAGCAGTTGAAGTGAATGACTTGGTAAGTGTAGATGGATCAACGTATTGGGATGAGGTGGATGTTGAAGCTTCATGATTAATAGGCACTTGATGTTCGTAAATGCCCCTTAAGTTGGTGCAATACTAAAAGGGTTCAGGGTCACCAGTTATGGTAATCTCGGTGTCGTTATAGGGGAACTTCAAACATTGGTGATATGTGGATGGTACGGCCTTCAATTTTTGAATCCAGGGTTGACCAAGTAGGATGTTGTAGGGAAATTCAAGATCCAAGACTTGGTATGTGGTATCTATGATTGTTGGCCCAACACAAATAGGGAGCATAATAATCCCCTTAGAAGAATGCTCCTTGTCATCATAAGCTTTGATTACTATGCTTTGAGTGGCATCTACACATGCCTCAGAGAAGCCTAATGCCTTGACCAATTTTAAGAAGTATATGTTCAATCCAGCTCTACCATCTACTAGGACTCGTCTGACCTTGTGTTTGTGAATGAATAATTTAATGTGTAATGCATCATTGTGGTATGGCTTAGGCATGGAGTTATCTTGGTCTGAGAAAGTGACTTGGTGGGAATTGGCCAAATATCTGATCATAGCTTCAAAGCGGTTGACATGGATGTCGGTGGGCATTGAAGTCTCTTGTAAAGCCTTGTCAAGGATAGCTTTATGTGTGGTAGAAATTCACAAGAGTTTGAGTATGGAGATCTAAGTAGAGGTTTTACCCAATTGATCGACAAGGTTAAATTGTCATTTAGACTGTGGTGACTTAGCAAAAGGGCCAGGTATCATAATTTTTCCTTTGCGAGTGGTGATGCATTCACGATTCTTTTTTATGGTGATGGCATTGACGTATTCATTGGAAACTCAAAGGTGATTGATTATAGGCCCGTTCGAGTAATCAAAGGCAACATGAGTATAGTTAGCCTGGTTATTAGTCTTTTGACCTAACGAGGAGGGATTTCTTGAACCATGATCTTGCAGTGGATTATTGTGAATGGTATGGTCAGTATTGGAAGAGTATTGTTGAGCATTAAATTCAATGTCACTTCTCTCAATTAGATCTTGTATGATGTTCCTCAATTGTCTACAGGATGATGTTTTATGTCCTTTTTCTCTATGGTAATCACATAAGGAATTTTCATCCCACCATGATGGTTTAAACTGTCCTATATCATATGCTTTAGGTTCTTTCAACTTTATGAGGTTAGATTGGATGAGCTTCTTAAGGACAGTTTCAATGGGTTCTCCCAAGGGTGTGTATGTGCGTCATTTTGGGAATTTTCTAGCTTGTCTTTGTTGTCCTTGGCCTTGGTTGTTTTGAATGGAATTTTTGGTAGGCGTCGGGATAGATGGGGAGCATTTTGTGGTTGATATCCCCTTAAGTGTGATTGTAGGACTAATTTTATTCACTGCTTTAGCGTCGATGAAACCATCATTGGTAACATGTTTGTTTTTCGCCCAATACTTGTTCTTTTCATTGGTTGTGTTCATGTTTGTGTTCTTACTAGGGTACTTAAGTTCTCCTTGTGCAATGAGGGCCTTTTCAAGTTGTACAGCCTTTTCAACAAGGTTTGTGAAGGTTGTACAACAATGGACTTGCAAGTTATCTTTCAAAGGTCCAATGAGGTTTTGAACAAACACATGTACCTTCTCTTTTTTGGGGATTTCAACTAGACATTAGCTTTCCAATCCTCACCATCTTTGAAAGAAATGAATGAATGTTTCACCAAATTCTTCTTGTGTCATCTTACATAGAGTGGCAATTGTAGCATCATTGTCAATGTTATATCCATAGTTCTCTACAAATTTGTTGGCAAGTTCATCCCATGATCATATCCCTTTAGGAAAAAATGTGAACCAATTGAGTGCAGGACCTACGAGACTCCTAGGAAAAAGTATCATCAAATAAGTGTGTTCATATGCCATGTCTACATAATTGGTTGTGAATTCTCTTATGTGTTCAATAGGGTTTGTCTTTCCTTTGTACTTAGAGAAATTTGGGACCACATATCCTAAAGGAAATGGTGGCATGTATAACCTTGTGTCAAATGAATATGGATGTAAGTCAAAGGATGCATGAGTCTTCTTGTTTGATAGTTTCATGTTTTCTACTTTCTTTTGTAAGGAAGCTAGTTGGGCAGTCAATGCATCCACTATTGGATTGTTGGTGGCATCACACATGTTGGTGATAGGTATCCCATGTGTTCCCATTTGTTGTGATGACATATTTTGAGTTGGAACATTTTGATGTTGAGCATGTGTATAAACATGGGAAGTGTATGTTGGGATATGTGATCTAATATTGTTTAATTGAATTTGGGGAATGTGTTGTCCATGTGTGTTTTCATGACCAAGTGGGGTGTAACTTGTTTGTGACATGCTCATGTGTTGTGATGCTTGATTTCCTTGTCCAAATTGATAGATATGACCATGTGGGAAGTTCTTGTTTTGTATTTGAGGGAAACTATTGTTTGTGTTGATTTGAGGACCTTGTGATGTGGTATTGGTGTTAGGTTGAGGTCCTTGAATGGAAACCTTTCTTGCTTTTTTTCTTACAGAAGGATTAAATGAGGATGTCCCCATAGCATTGGATGTGGAAAATGTTGATCCAAAAATTTGTAACATAGTTTGAGAAACTTGTTGTATTGGTTGTGATGCGGTTTGTGATATAGTTGGTGTCCCAAAAGATGTTGTATTGATCATGTTTCTTGCACTTTGAGTTGTCATGCTAATAGAAGTAGTGGTAGCACTATGTTGTGGTGTTGAGGTAGCTTGAATAGTTTGTGTGTTGTGACTAGGTTATGTTTCTCTCAAGGTGTTGACATCAAGTCCATGTGGTAATCTAACTCCTTCATGTAATATTTTGGCTAAATATCATTGTGGGTCTAGCATGATTAACTCATCTACAAAAGAAGCTACTTCTAGATTTTGGGCAACAGCCTCTAGGTCTTCTACAGAAACATTTCCATTTGCGTCTCATTGAATGAATTCCTCGAAAGGATTATTGTGTGATGGATTTCTAATGTTTGTGTCATTCAAAGGGTTGTCAGAGGTAGATCCCATGTTGGTATTGTTGTGAGTTGTATGTGAAATGGAATTTAGGTTCATGCCACTAGTATGGTTATAAAGGTCATCTTCCTTTCCAAAGAGGTTCATGCCTCTTCTCCTTTTTTATAATCTAGTCTCAACCATGTAAGATTTGCTCAAACAAAAAAAAAGGAAAATGTAAATAATATAGAACTAAGTCTATGGATGGAAATTCTATGACACTAAGTCTATGTTTTTGGATTTTTTTGGATATAAAGATTCAAAGCTAATGCAACTATGTTTTTGGTCTTTTTGGAATAAGAAATGAGGAGTTTCCTAATGCAATGTGACAATAATGTCTAAAGAGGATGTTGGATGGCCAATGTGAGGTGAGAATGATTTTTATGAGGGATGCAAGGTGATAATAATGTCTAAGAGGAATGTATAGTGTGAGGTGATAATGATGTCTAAGAGGAATGTCTAATGCAAGGTGACAAATGATGTCTAAGAGGAATTTCTATGCAAGGTGAAAAATGATGGTGTCTTAAAATGAGAGACTTATGGCAATGTCTAACTATGCTATGAGGTGTTCTAAATGCAAGGGGTAAGCAAGCTCTAAAGGTAATCAACTTTGGGAGATTTGAGAAGAGGTTACTAACCATCCAAAGTTTAGCCAATGCTTCAATTTGAATTGTCAAAGGACCTTTTGTGAGACCAAGAAAAATGACAAAGAGACAAAGTGAGTTTCCCAAACTAGACTTATGAGCTAGAAAGGAATCACACAAAATGAAAAAGACTATAAGTGTGACAAGTGAGTTGGTCCAATGACAATCTTTTCTTGAAGCAAAGGTTTTTACAAAGTATGGAAAGTTGGCCTATTTTAAAATCTACAAAGATAATGACCTAAGAGTTTGACTAAGTTGAAGGTGATTAGGAATCCTAAAATGTAACTAAAGTTTGCAATGGTATGCCTATTGTTAAGACTAAATGACAAACTAAAAGGTGCAATAGTGGACAGTTTGAGCAAATATTTCTAGTTTTTGTACAAAGGTCACTCTGATAATGAGGTCAAAGAAAAATCTTGAATGTTTGATTTCAGATTGTGATAGTGATAGTTATTTTTTATGAGTGACAGGTGGTTGTAGTGTTTAAGGTCACAATTGTGTTGCAGAGGAAAGATGCGTTGTTTTAGACAAAAAATGTGTTGCAGGTTTAATAGATGTGTTGTTAATTAGTAGTTGCATTGTAGGTTGAATAGATGCATTGAAATATAGTTGATTGTGGTTTACAGAGTCTTAGTTGTGGTTCACAGTGAAAAGAGTCTAGTTTTTCTGCAATTTTGACAAGGTTATAAAATTTTTTCCAATCTGATTATGATTTTCCAAATTGTGGAGGTGCTAATTTGTTCATTAATTCAGAAAACACTTTTGCAAACACTTTTTTTTTGTCTTGGGTTGTTTGTTACAAGCACTTTGAAAACAAGCACTAATCCTATGGTTGACAAGGATAATATTCGTTGGGTTCCCATTTGGTTTTCTCCAGCTGCGCTGATTTAGAGCGGATAGCTTAGGAACTTGGTAGCACTGGCTCCCCCTTACAGTGCACTCACTTCTTAGGCATAACAAGTTCTGAATTCCCTAATACCACAAGGATCTCAAGAAATTTTTCATCTCTACAATTAACCGCGAAAGTGTGGGATGGATTCAGAGGTCCAACCTCCTATGCTAACAAATAGAATTGTTGGTATATGGCTTCTAGAGTTTTCATTGATGGCAATTGAAGTCATTACTTTGGTCCATAGATCAGAATTTGCTCATACCAATAGACAAAGTAGTGAACAGAGTATTACCGACAAAAAGATGAAGAACAAGGTATCCAGTTAGTATGTCAATCTGTATGCCTCATCGGATCATGTTTTTGAGTTGTGGATCCCTGGGATAGATTGTTGAGCATATATGTTATCCTATTGACAAGTTTTTTGATGTTGCATTAATCGGTGTATGAGTTAGGAGATCTGGTAGGATGATTTTATGTTTATTTGTTCTTGGTGGCCGACTTGGTGAATGTAGCATGTCACGGATGTATAAGGAGTAATTGTTTAATTGTTTCTTGTGTTGGACATTTTGTTTTGGGTCCTTACTATAGTTTGGCCAACTTTGATGGGTGCGCATTAAATATGATTTGTGATTTAAGCCAACCATTGGAGAATATTTCATATTTTGTTGAAGCCGACTTGGAGCGATTGAAATCTTGGTAGCAGATATATATATATATGAGATCGTTAATTCATTTTGAAGAGCGAATAGGTGTGGAAGAGCAATACAGGTGTGTTGTGAATATCAAAAGAGTGTTTGAGTGATTCATGCACAGTTTCACTTGTGCATTAAGGGGTTTTGTGATGCAATTTAAAGCAGGGTAGAGCAGAAGTGTTGAATTAATCAAAAGGACAAATGATCGATTATTGAGCTTCACTAGGACTAATACTAGGAATTTGTAGATGATATCTTCTTAGTTCAACCTTTTGTTGTAATCCAAACATTTTGTAAGGCAGTGAGCCTTCCTTATTTTGAGCAGTGAGCTCTAGGCAGTGTGCCTGAATGCATGTGCATTCCCTTTTTCTTCATACTTTTAATAGAGCATAAATTGTGGATTGATCTCCACCGTGGTTTTTCCGCTAACAGGGTTTCCACGTAAAAATCTTGGTGTTATGGTGTTCTTATTATTTCTTTCATGTGCTTGCATCTTTACTTATGTTTAAATGTTGTAGATGGTTTATAATATGAATTGAAGTTTAGAATATTCCTGAACACTAATTCACCCCCCCTCTTAGTGTTCCTTGAGTCCAACAATTGGTATCAAAGAAAGGTTCCTTTGTAGAAGTCTAATAGTTTGAGGTGGATCTTGGATTATAATGGACTCTAGTGGTCTTCAATAGAAGATTATGGTGGCACTTGATTATCTTGATCAGTCTAAAGCAGAAGTCATGGAATTAAAAGAAAATCTTCAGGGTGCTAAAAAAATTCATTCAATCATTGAAGGAAAAAATCAATGAGTCAAGAGAAAAGAGGAAGGAACTATGTGATCAGCTGAAGCAGAAAGAAAATAAAAGCTTGGAAGATGTTCATCTGAATCGGACACTAAAAGAAATAACTAAAGAATGTGAAAAACTTGCTAGGAATAATGCTACTCTAAAGCTTGAAATGGAATATGTGGTGATGAAGCTAACTAAGGAGATTGAAGAAAGGAAGAATAATGCTGAGAATTTGGTCCAGTCCTTAAAAGAAAAATCTGAGGAATGCAATAGAGTATATAGTGGATTCATTCAGATAGAGATTGAACTACAACAATCCAGAAATAATGAACAAGAGCTTGAAAGACACGTAGTTATTCTCAGAGATGAACTCGCCACTGTAAATGAATACAAGGAGAAGTTTAGGATCTATTCTGCTAAGTTTGATGAGCTGACTAAAGGACAAAAGGATGCAAATGATAAGTGAGGTCTTGGATATGAGAAAGGAGAAAGATTTGGATTTGAACACAAGGATTCCTGAAAAAGAAATCAAATGAACAAAGGCAAAAGATATCCGATAAGACAACCCAATGCTCAGAAGTTTAATGGTTACTACTTTGATTGTAATAAATTTGGTCATATGGCTTCTTAGTGTAGAAGTAAAATAAACTCAAGCAGTCCATCATTTCCCCATCAGTGTTTTAGTTGCAATAAGTTTGGTCATAATTCAATTCAATGCAAAAGTATGTCTGTCAATGTAAGGAATGTTAAATGCTATACCTGTGGAAGATTTGGGCATGTTGCTAATCAATGTGGATCAAAGGGAAATCAATGGAATGAATGGTCTAGACAAAGAAATCCTATGTGCTACAACTGTAACATATTTGGTCACATTGCAAGATTCTGCAGAAACAAAAACATGGATAGAAGAGGTCTGATATACGAAGGAAGAATTTCATAGAAAGATGATAAAGGAAAAGTGAAAGTGACTGTGGAAGAAATAAGAGATCAGATGAAGAAAACATGGGTGAAGAAGAGTGAATCTGATAAGCCCACACTGAAAGCAAGCTCTGGTAATTCACCTAGAAATTGATCTTAGGCCATTGGCCTAGGGGGAGTTTTTCAAGAAAAATCCTTTGTCCCCCTGTCGGTAGTTAGCACTGAAATGCAGGAAATTGTCAGTAGTTGTGCTATTAGTCTATAAAATTATTTGTGATCATTTGTGCAGAAATTTATGATCTAGAAGGTTCGTAGATGGATTCTTCTCTTGTTGTCTGAGAAAACAGAGCAACCAAAACTCCTAGGGAAAAACATCTAATGCAGTAAAAAGGGTTAGGTGCGTGAGTTATAAAAGGGTATTTGGAACCTTCATTTGTTATCTTGCGTTGAAGAAGAATAGAAGGAGAACCTTTGCAGCAAAATTTTGAAGGAGTCAAGTCAATTCAGCGGTGAATTCATCAGGTATTTTTAGTTGCTTGTACGATTTCTAATTTTGTACTCGGTAGAAAAACTTATTCAATACGGAAAGAAAAATGAAGCAAATCAAAGGAATTGTGAATTTGGATGAATATGGTAGTAGAAATATTAGGGATGTGAGAAATATGTTGTCGGTCGATGAATTGAAGTGGCTTAAAGGTGTGAAACTTAGAAGTTTGGGAATTTGGAATGAGTTTCCCTATTTTGTCAACGCAGAAGTTGTTAGGTTTATCTTGAACAAATTGAATGAGGAGATTCTAACCTTTGATAAACCCTATCTCATTTCGAAGGAAGTAATTAGAAATTTAACTAGATTATGCAATGTTGGAGAAATTTCAAAAAAGAAGTCGATTTGAAACAAGGAAGTCAAAACCCTAACCGGAGTAACAGGAGATCAAAGGGCATTTGTAATTTCAACAATCAAAGATCCAATAAGAAGATACAATGCGCATGGAATTTCATACAAAATTTTCTTTAGAAATAGGGAAGGCACAACCTTGGTAGGTGTAGTTTTCATTTCTCATAAAATGATAATGGAGGACGAAGACTTTGGCCTGTGCAACTAACAAAGGATGCATATTACCCCTTCAGGTTTAGTACTTTGGTCATATGTATCATGTTGTATTTTCTGAATTGTCTACCTTAGATCGATAATGTGGTATGGAAGGAAAATGAACCAGTTTGTAAGCAAATTTTTGAACATTCTAATACTCTAGAAAATTGTGAGCAAGAGTATGCAAATTTCTTTAGAGAGTTGCTAGGGAAGTTTGGAGAAACTAGCATTTCCATTTTGGTAAAAGCACTTGAAGTTGGATCATCTTCGGATGAGATGGAGAGGAAGTAGAAAAGAGCACTAGAGTTTGCTGATGACACTCCTCCGACACACAAGTCTCCAAAATTTGAAGGAAAAGGTGAAAAATAGAAAATTGTGGATATACCAAATGAAGATTCTAATGAGTACACTCCAAGGGATGAAACATAATCAGTTGAACCAGATTTGATAATAGCAGAAGGAATCTTAGAAGGTGCTTTATTCAAAACAAAGATACTATAGATTGTTCAGGAGAAAGATGGAATGCAGAAGATTGTTGATATTTGGTTAGATAGTCCCTCATATGAGTAGGAACTTATTGAGAGCACTCTAGGAAGTTATTTTGAGCACAATAACATTGAATTGGAAATTTTGCAAAATGTACTACTTGAAGAGATGATTGAATGTATTAGGGAAGCTATGGCTTCTGAGTCTCACGATAAGAAAGAGGAAGAAATAATTCTACATTTGAAGGAGCAATTCAGGCTATCTCTTACCAAGTTGAAAAGGCAAATGAATGTGTTGAGGCAATGCATTGACTCGGCAAATAAAATCTACAACTATTGTCTTCATTGGGGCCTCATGTAGTTGGGAAATACAAGGATAAGCTAAAGTAGATTGAAAATGAGCTTACCAAAATTGGCCAAGATTACAACATGTTTCTGAATAAGGATGGTGCGGTCAAGAAAAGAATTCAAGTGTTGCAATTTGAGCATGCAAAATTTCAATTCACCAAAAATAGCCTTGTGGACACCTTTTGGAAAGTGAAGGATTTAACTGAATGCAGGCTGGAGCAGCTAATTGAAGTGTTGAAGAAAGGAGAGAAATTAGAAGAAGCAATCACAATTCTAGAATCTCTCATCCAGATCATCAACTTGACATTAGAAAACAACAACCTGATCTTAATTATTGGGATTACAGTAGAAGCTTGGAAGAAATTTCTTCGGAAAATGAAAGATAAGTATAAAATAATTTTATGACTGTGCAACAGTCGTAATTCATAAAATTTTGATCAAATTTTTGAATTAACATGAAGGGAGACCCAAATATATTTGTCATTGATGTCAAAGGGGGAGAGAGTATAGTGAAAAATGCCTTGACATTCAAAGGGGGAGTAGTGTTTTGAAATTTCGAGTTTTGGCAACGTATCTCTGGTTTCGACACTTAGTCATTTTTCACCAAGTGTTGCCATCAATGACAAAGGGGGAGATTGTTGGCATATGGCTTCTAGTATTGTCATTGATGGAAACTAAAGTCATTACTTTGATCCACAAATTAGAATTTGCTTATACCAGCAAGCAAAGTAGTGAACAAAGTATTACCGGTTGAAAGATGAAGAATAGGGTATCCGGTTAGTATGTTGATCTATATGCCTCACCGGATCATCTTTTTAAGTTGTGGATCCCTAGGATAGATTTTTGAGGCATATATGTTATCCTATTGATAAGTTTTGTGATGTTGCATTAATCGGTGTACGAGTTAGGAGATCCGACAGGATGATTTTTTGTTTATTTGTTCTTGGTGACCAACTTGGTGAATATAACATGTCATAGATGTATAAGGAGTAATTGTTTAATTGTTTCTTGTGTTGGAATTTTTTTTTTGGGTCCTTAATATAGTTTGGCCGACTTTGATGGGTGTGCATGAAATATGATTTGTGATTTGAGCGGACCGTTGGAGAATATTTCATATTTTGTTGAAGCTGACTTGGAGCGATTGAAATCTTGGTAGCGGATATATATATATATATATGAGATCATTAATTAATTTTGAAGAGTGAATAGGTGTGGAAGAGTAGTATAGGTGTGTTGCAAATATCAGAAGAGTGTTTGAGCAATTCATGCACTGTTTCACTTGTGCACTAAGGGTTTTTGTGATGCGAGTTAAAGTAGGGCAGAACAAAAGTGTTGAATCAGTCAGAAGGACAAATGATCAATTATTGAGCTTCATCGGAACTGATACCAGGAATTTGTAGATGTTATCTTCTCAATTCAACCTTTTGTTGCAATTCAAACATTTTGTAAGGAAGTGAGCCTTCCTTATTTTGAGCAGTGAGCTCTAGGCAGTGTGCCTAAATGCATGTGCACTCCCTTTTTTCTTCATACTTTTAACAGAGTATAAATTATGGATTAATCTCCATCGTGGTTTTTCCCCTAACAGTGTTTCCATGTAAAAATATTGGTGTTATGGTGTTCTGATTGTTTCTTTCATGTGCTTGCATCTTTACTTTTGTTTAAATGTTGTAGATGGTTTATAATATGAATTGAAGTTTAGAATATTCCTGAACACTGATTCACCCCCCCTCTCAGTGTTCCTTTAGTCCAACAAGAAGTATTTTTGCTTTCTACACAAAGGTTTTTAGTAAGGGAATCCAGTTCAGGGAATACTATGATAAATTACCTCAAGAGGTCTCCCAACCCTTAGAACAAGGAATTTTCACATCATAAAGATATTGGGGTAGAGCTATCATGTATCACTTCCTATTGATTGCAAACTTTCCTTGCAATCACAAATTTATATAGCGGTTTGGAAGGACTTGGATTTAGTCCATTACCACTTGAGGTCATTCCCCTGGGTTGAGTACCTATTTTCTCACCAAGGCGGGCCTCTCTAATGATGGGTAAACAAAAGTGGGATGAAAACTTTGCTTTTGATCATCCAAGATCACACAAAGGCACGAGGAGAGTGCATACACAAAGCTTTCACTTCACACTCATAAGGTTGTTCATTTTAATGCCCAAATCCAAAATGTGTGGGTGGAAAAACAATAATTACCAAGTGCTTTTGATTCTCCAGATCATTGTGAGGCACAAGAGAAGTGCATACGCACTAAGAAATCATTACCATACCATAAAACACACCAAACACTTGTAAATTTTAACCCAGTTTATTATGAAACAAACAAGGTTCCTTTTTAGCCCAATACTATGAAAAATGCAAGTATATTTTAACCTTGATGAGTGTAGATGCAAGTTGTGTTCTTTTTAAAGCCAATGAGTGTAAATTTAGTTTATTTTAACTCATGAATTTGAAATGCAAGTTGTAGTTTTTATTTGTTTGCTACTTAAAAACAAGGTTCTTTTTAGCCCAATGCTATGAAAAATGTAAGTACATTTTAACCTTGATGAGTGTAGATGAAAGTTGTGTTCATTTTAAACCCAATGAGTGTAAATTCAATTCATTTTATTCCATGAATGTGAAATAAAAGTTGTAGTTGTTGGTTGTTTGTTGTTTAAAAATGAAGGGCTTTATAAAAATGAACAACAACAAAAAAGTTAGTATCTTCCTCCAACTTGCCACATGCTACCAACATAATGTCAGTAACCAAAAAACCCTAGCCTATTGAAATAGAAAGTAAAAACACTAAAAATACTGGAAAAAAATTTAAAAAAATCTAAACAAACAGTTGCTGCTCACGGGAGTGATCAAATGTGTCTCAGGAACTACAACTACGGTTCACGAGAGTGATCAAATGCATCTCAAGAACTGTGATTGTGGCTCACAGGATGTCGACTACGGCTCACTAGAATAGATGCAACTCGGGTTTCTAAAGATTGTGGTGAACTAGAAACAAAAATGCAGCGAACAATAGCCAATTACGGCGCACGAACTTGAGCCTGCAAAATAGTCGAAACTCTACCAAAAGTAAATGGTCTAATGATGTCGTTGATATGACACTAGGGTTAGACCGACAAACCAAAAGGCTAAAGAACCTAGATCCAATAGAAATAACCAGAAACTAAATGAAATATAAATATGCCTTAATGCAAAGCAATTGCATTGTTCGGCCTGGTGATTGCATCATTCTGGATTTTGCAATTGCATCGAACCATACCTAAAACTTGCAAAAACAAAAAATCTATACGAAATCTACAAAAAAATTTCCTTCACATCGAGTTCACCTAAAAGGAGGAAAGATTGGGCCAAAATGCAATGTTCGCATTCAAAGATTGATGTGTTGTGGGTGCAGTATGTCTAAATAAGATGAATTAAATGCATAAAACTAATGAAATGGATCAATTATTGAATGTGAACTAGGAAATACAAAGTGCTAGAAAACACAATGTTGTATGCAAACATGAACTAGAAACATGCACAAATGAAAACATAATTGAATGAAACTGAATGGAGTGCACCTAGAAACTGGAAGAAAATTTGAGAAGGTTTTGGAATGCTGCAAAATTCAATGTTGATTCCCAATGGGACTCATTCACCACTGATGGTGAATCAGTCCAGGTTCTGGTAAAATCTATCGAAACAGGTTCTAGGATGCCAGTAACTCAAAACTAAAGAAAACTCTTTTTCTAGCCTAGCAGTGGGACTCATTCACCACTGATGGAAAATCATTCCACCTACATAAATCTACAAAATCAAAGATCAACTATGTGGGTCCTGGTCTGCACTTTTCTGCTTGTTAGGTTGCTAGATCTGAATTTGCAGAAAATGGGCTAAAAAGGGGTTGTCAAGCTCCAATTAGGGTTATGTTGACTTTGATGACTTAGATTACTTTTCAACACCTTTTTGAAACTTTTCTCCTTGACAGATCTGCCTACAAGACCTACAAACACACATGCAAAGAGGGGAAAAAGGGTTAAGGGTTAGAGTATAGGGGTTTGCCTTGGTCAAACCCTACTTCGGTAACCAAAACCTCAATAATGAAATGAAAGAAAGAAAGGAATGATTAACAAATAACATGAAAAATGTCATAGACTCACCAAACCCTTGTTGTTGAAGTCTGAAGATATGTCAATGGCCACTCCAAGATGCTTGATAATTACTTGATTGAATGATGTTATGATGCTTAAATGCTTGATTAGGTGAATAGGAAGAATGAGTGAATGAATAGAAAATCATGTATTTATACACAATTATGCCCTAATTTCCCGAAAATACATCACAGGCTGGCCTTGGGTCTTTAGGAATGAAAACCTGCCAGTAATTTGAATTTATTTTGATTTTTGTACCAAGAGGAACTCATTCGCCACCTTGGGCGAATGGGTCCCACTCAAGGCATATGAGTGGGTTTCATAAATTATATTGTCTTTAATGTTGTTTGTCAGGTTTGTACTAAACAATACACTTAATTAAGGCCTGTAAGTGAATAAAGGGGCCAAATAAAGCATAATAAAGGTGTATTTATTGATGACAAGACTAATAAAGTGTGAAATTTAGTTAGAAGACTTTACAACACTTTAGAATAAGACTTGGTAAATGATAAAAAGAGGGTGTATAGGTAAATTATAATAAGAAGAGTCTAGAAAAGTGTGAAAATGTATCACAACACCTTTACAAGACATCATAAAGTCTTAATGATTCATAAAGATTCAAGACCTAATGTGAATGTGTAGGCCACATTACAACATTAAATCAAGGTGAAACCAAGCCAAATAAGCACAGGGAGGGACAAAACAAGAAAAAGTAAAGGGTTACTTTTTCCATGTCCATAGTTAGCCCCCACTTTAGTGAGAGGATGAACTTTCTTCAAACTCAAATTAAAGTAGAGCAATGCATCTCGAGAGGGGTCTGAATGTACTAATGCTTGGTAAGATGAGACAAAAATAATCAAGAGGGATGATCAAGCCCCCACCAGATCAAGATCCCATGGAAAATCAATCATAATCACAAAGGAAAACACATGAAAGTGATGAAAAAGAATGAAGCTTTGATCGTCTGTCCAGCTCATTGTGGATTGGATCTAGGTTGTTTATTTGGAATAAGAAATGTGTACCCACTCTATGGCAATGGAACTCATGGTTTTTCGATAGGTGAGAAATCCCAAGTATACTCACTCTAGGGCCATGGAACTTTTGATTGTCTACAGGGTGATAAATCCACAAGTATACTCACTCTGGGGCCACAAAACTTCTGGTTGTCCGTGGGGTGAAACACTAACTCATTTGACTGCAAAATCTGACGAATATTTCTGACGAAAGATGTATAATTTGATGTATTGTCAGGTACTTGTGATATTTAATGTGTAATTTTCAATTTTTTTAAATTTTATCCTTGACGTTCATCAAAATTTTGACGAACCTGAGTTTTCGTCAAAATTTTGCAAACCTGAGTTTTCGTTGAAATTTTGACAAAAACTCAGGCTCATCAAAATTTTGACGAACATATAAAATCAAATTGTGGCCGACATAAATAAAAGTGATTTTTTCTATTCTTGCAAATTTTCTATACTTGCAATAGTTTGTGGAGAACTAAGGACAATTTTCTTGGGAAAAATTAGAAAAAATTCAAGAAGATATCGCCAAGTTGATGGTAGTCATTGTCTTTTTCCAAAATTCATTTGTGAAGTCAGATTTGTACTTCCAGATTTGAAAATCATATTTTAAAGCAACATCTCATCAAATTTTATTTTTAGACTTGTGCATTTTGAGAATTTCATTTCTAGATTTTGTTGTGTGCAAATTCAATATTCTGATTTTAGGAGTCTAACAGTTGGAAATCATAGTAAAATCATAATTTAATAAGTTCTGGAATTAGCATTTTAAAGTGTTTTTTGGGGTCATTAACTTTAGACTATCTTCTCTTTTGCAAGGGTGTTTGCATGCCGAATTTTTTTGGTGTAAAATTTTAGAATTATTAGATTTTGTTACCTATCTATGATTGAAAATTATTGGAGAGTGAGTTTGATATTTTTTGAAGATCTAAATATTCAAGCTTAGTAAAGAAAAATCATGTCAAATAATAATAGTCTGGAACAAAATGAAGAGACACTTGATAATTGTGGGCTAGATTGAAAAAAAAGGGTGATGGGAAATGTTATTTTCCTTGCAATAATTGCAAGGGCTTAAAGACGATAAGAATTTTAATCACAATAGCTGAGAAACATTGTAGGCAACATGGTCACATTGAAGGGAGGCATGATTATCATCCATTGGTAAGTTGTTCATTAGACATGTGTTTATATTGATTGAATTTGTAAATGTTTATATTGTTTTAACATTTTATATCTATATATATAATCACTTGATCATGATCATGATTTATTTGTGTCTATCATTATTATAAAGGTGGGGTGCCCTAGGGCACATGATATGGATTATCATGGCTCGGAGAATCTGGTTTTGCAAGCGGAAGAACATGGAGCTGTGAATATCAAAGATGAAGTTAATGATCCTATGGAAGAAGATGATCATGCGCTAGAAAACACAATTGAAGATGATGGTACAAATACATTGATCCATGACACATTTAGTGGCACAGCTGATCATGATGAATGAGATGACTTTGATGATGTTCATGATTTACCTGTACTTGAGAAGGCATACAAACCCCTTTATGAAGGCTCCCAAACAACTCTTCTCTATGATGTATTGTTTCTAGTGAACTTGAAGATTATGAATGGTTTATCCAACATAGAAATCTCATGAATGTTAAGGTATGTCATAAATGTCATTTTTTTTCATCTATTTTAATTGTTGTTAATTCATCACTAGTAAATAAAGGATGAAATATGTACCATTAATATTATTTATATTAACAAATTATTTTTTTATTTTAGATTGATTGGTGAATTTTTGTTATCACCATCAAATATTTTACCTCACTCATACCGAGATTTATCTGGCATTGTGAAAGATATTGGAATGGAGTATCAAGCAATAGATGCATGTCCCAATAATCATATTATATATCATAAACAACATGAATTTGCAACAGAATGCTCAGAATGTCATATCAGTAGATATCGAACATATCAACTAACAAAAAAGGTGTCTCGCAAGATTCTTTGTTATATTCCCATTATTCCACATATGCAATGATTATTTAGGTGTGAAAGCTTAGCACAATTTATGGATTACCATGCACAGAATAGAAATGGAGATGAAATTCTTCAAATTCTTGTGGATGGTTCTACATTTAGGGACATGGAGGAAAAGTCACCACACTTTAAAGAAGAACCTCGTAATCTCAGGCTTTCATTGGCAGCGGACGATGTCAATCCATTTAGAGAGCTAAGATCTATTTACTCGGTGTGGCCTATTTTTGTTATCAACAATAACATTCTTCCATGGATGTCAATAAAGAGGGAGCACATAATGTTGGCAATGATTGTTCCAAGTATTTGTTTACATCAATTTTCTTTAACGTAGTAACATCTCATTTATCTTATTTGTTACATAATAACATATTTTTTTCATTTAATAGTCATGTACATTAATTTATATATATTGCAGTAAAATGGTTATAATAATTATGCAATGTTTATGTTCATTCAACTAAGGAAGTACCAAGTTAAAGATATGAATGTATATATTGAGCCTCTTATCGACGAGTTACTAAAGTTATGGAATGGTGTCACTATGTATGACATCTCTAGACCAATAGGACAAAGAAAATTTTAATTCCATGCAATGCTTGTATGAACAATTCATGATGCCCCAAGGCTAACACATTTTTGTGGTATGTTATAACGTTTGACTGCACTTTAACGATATTTAATTTTATGAAGTAGATGTCATGCATGTTTTTTAAATAATCTATATAATTATAAAAATTGACATATTTAATCCAATTATATATGATCTTGCAGGTCTTCAAACAAAGGGAAAATTTGCATGTCCAATTTGTGGTCCAAAGATGAAATCTCGTCGTTCAACAAGTTTAGGAAAGCAAGTGTTTGATGAGTATAGGCACTTCCTCCACATAAATCATAAGTATCGAATTATTGAAAAACATCTTTTCAATGGGAAAGAAGAGACTACATCAAAACCATGAAGAATGACAACTCACCTATGGAAGTTGGAATATAATAGAATTAATCGTCAAGACTATACATCGGATCAAATTGTTTATCTATCATATATGATATGTTTGGAATTTAGATTTTTATATTTTGTTGTGTTTACTCATGCTGTATTTGACAATGATTGTCATTGTTAATTTGTTTAACTTATATGTTTCATGAAGTTCGTCAAGGCATTAATGGTCGGCTTCCACATGGACTGAAAATTTATCCCAGACAATTTGGTAGGTTGCCCTACTATGATTAGCTACAAATTGTGCATTTGCTTGATACAATGCATATTGGAAAGAATATAATAGAAACATTATGGAAAGTATTGGATGGAAGGCATGACAAAGAAAAAAAATTCAAAATTTGTAGTGACATTCAGGAAGCCAATCATGCAATGAAAAATGTCATTCAATTAAATAGCGATGGAGACCAAATTAATATAAGTGCCCTTCCTTGGTTATTAACGGAGCAGCAAAGAAATGCTTTAAAAGAAGTCATACGAAAAATTTGATTTCCCACAAGATTTTTTGTGAACATAAACAATATCATAACAAAGAAAGGTGAATTTGGGCCAGGGATGAAAATGCATGATTAGTATACCTTCATTAAGGTAATTATTATGGTATATTATATATATTTGTATACTGTATGTACTTTTCAGTGTATTATGTTTACTACTTTTGGAAAAATAATGAAAATATCATTTTATAATTGTTGCAATACATTCTACCTCTATCTCCCCCGGTCAACTTCGACAACAATGTCAAGCAAGTTATATATGATCTTGGAAAATACATGAGGTAAGTAGCAATATTTGTTCAATTCGTTGTATAGATCTTATAATTTCCATTTGTTTTACTTCTTATGTAATATATTGTATATTTTTGTTAAATCTCGTTAATATATTTGTGTCTTGAATCACTTGTAGATGGTTGTCATCTAAAGAAATACATAAAGAAGATATAAATTATTGGAAGAGAAAAATTCCTCGTCTAATGTGTGAAATGCAAAAGTGTCTACCTTTGACATTTTTCAATGCACAAGAACACTACCTCATACATCAAGTTGAGGAGATTGAATTGTGTGGACCTGTACACACAAGGTCAATGTGGATGGTTGAGAGGCACTTAAAATTTTTGAAGGCTTTGGTTAGACAAAGAGCACATCTTGAGGGTTATATGGTGGAGGGATATATGGTATACCAGACCATGGTGTACATTACTGAATATCTTCCTAAGTTTGCAGTAAAGATCCATGTAGATCACATTTGGGATCCCAACTCCATTAATAAATTTGAAGGGGAGTACCTAATGGGGAAAGGTAGATTGAGGAAAGTGAGAGGTAATTATAAGAAGGTCATCGAGATTAATTAGAATATATTTTGCATTTGTTTTTATGTATATTGTACTTATTTAATTATTAATCTTCAATATACATCAATTATAAATTAAGGTTATATACCATGGTAATTAACTAATTAATATATGTCGTTTGTGAATTTTAATTTTTTTCTATATAGTTGGTCAAGAG
>VDFB02271358.1:1020648495-1020665650 GCA_007258455.2 Sequoia sempervirens
TGTAATTGACAATGATTGTCGTTGTTAATTTGTTTAACTTATATGCTTCATGAAGGTTGTCAAGGCATTAATGGTCGGCTTCCACAGGGACTAAAAAACTATCGCAGAAAATTTAGTAGGTTGCCCTACTATGAGCAACTACAAATTGTGCATTTGTTTGATACAATGCATATTAGAAAGAATATAACAGGAAATTTATGGAAAATATTGGATGGAAGGCATGACAAAGAAAAAATTGTCAAAATTTGTAGTGACATTCAAGAAGCCAATGAAAAATGAAAAATGCCATTCAATTGAATAGCGATGGAGACCAAATTAACATAAGTTCCCTTCCTTGGTTATTAACGGAGCAGCAAAGCAATATTATAAAAGAAGTCATACGAAAAATTTTATTTCCCACAGGATTTGCTGCAAACATAAACAATATCATAATAAAGAAAGGTGAATTTGGGTCAGGGATGAAAATGAATGATTAGCATACCTTCATTAAGGTAATTATTCTAGTATATTATATACACTTTTATATTGCATGTACTTTTCAGTATATTATGTTTACTACTTTTGGAAAAATAATGAAAATATCATTTTATAATTGTTGCAATACATTCTACCTCTATCTCTCCTAGACAACTTCAACAACAATGTCAAGCAAGTTATATATGATCTTGGAAAATACATGAGGTAAGTAGCGATATTTGTTCAATTCATTGTATAGATCTTATAATTGCCATTTATTTTATTTGTTATGTAATATATTATATATTTTTGTTAAATCTCGTTAATATATTTGTGCCTTGAATCACTTGTAGATGGCTGTCATCTAAAGAAATCCATAAAGAAGATATAAATTATTGGAAGAGAAAAATTCCTCGTCTAATGTGTGAAATGAAAAAGTGTCTACCTTCAACATTTTTCAATGCACAAGAACACTACCTCATACACCAAGTTGAGGAGATTGAATTGTGTGGACCTGTACACACAATGTCAATGTGGATGGTTGAGAGGAACTTGAAATTTTTGATGGCTTTGGTTAGACAAAGAGCACATCCTGAGGGTTCTATGGTGGAGGGATATATGGTATACCAGACCATGGTGTACATTTTTTAATATCTTCCTAAGTTTGCAGCAAAGATCCATGTAGATCACATTTGGGATCCCAACTCCATTAACAAATTCAAAGGGAAGTACCTAATGGGGAAAGGTAGATTGAGGAAAGTGAGAGGTAATTATAAGATGGCCATGGAGATTAATTAGAATACATAATTTTACATATGGTTTTTATGTATATTGTACTTTTTAAATTATTAATCTTCAATATACATCAATTATAAATTAAGGTCGTATACCGTGCTAATTAACTAATTATATGTCATTTGTGAATTTAATTTTTTTTGATACAGTTGGTCAAGAGTGGGATGCACTACATTTGTAAGTTGCAAACAATCTTGATTGGATGATGATATGGATTGAATGATGTCAACAATCTAGTCGTGCATTAACATGGGAAGGTGTGGCTTCACTGGTTAAAGAAGCTCATCGTAATGGAAATTCCAATGTTACACAAAGGGAAATTGATTTAGCATATGGTTTAAGAGATAAATAGGTACGTATAAATATATTAATCACCCATATTATTTAATTAATTTCAATTATATTGATGTATATATGATGCAGAGGATCCAACAACAACACCAACAACATCATTTCATGAGGGTAAATCAAACCCAATCAGAATAAGGAGAAGATCAAATTCTTAATTCACTTTTTTTTTCCTCAAAACTCATAAAACTCATACAACTTCTTTTGATTCTTCAATTCTACAAGACTTCAAGGCAACAAGTTAGCACTCCAATTTCAACAAACCATATGTCATTATCAGTATTCCAATTGACTCATTCAAAGCAAAAACCATATTAGAAAACTTTGACTCAATCAATCAGATTCACATCATTCTCAACCACCATATCAACATCTATACATTCTCTCAGCCTTTCATAAGGAAACACATTATTCTCACTTGCTACACAACCAATTACCAATCCTTCAAATTCTTGTATACATCATATCCTCAAGGCAACAAAACACTTATTCTAAATCATATTCCAAAATTTCAATAACCAAACTTCAATCATTGAAACAGTCTGAACTTCTCAAATAGCACCAATTCATTTTCCTTACAAGGAAAACTAACAAAGACCAATCCTTCTTGCTATCAACTAGTTAATCAGTCCTTCAAGACACAAGATTCATCATGTTTTGAGAGAAATCAATTCAATACATCAGTGTATAAATATCATATCTTCCTGCTCTGTAAAGATACCAAGACAAACAATAGAATCATCATTCTCAAAACAATATGCACTACCTTTACAACCTTATTCAAGCATAAATTCTACTATAACTCCATCCAAATGACAAGGTTCAAGTATTTAAGGTCACTCATTTAAGGTCACTCACTTCCTTGTACACACAGATTTTCATTATTTAAGGTCACTCACTTCCTTGTACACACGGATTTCCATTGTCCATGAAATCTAAATATTAATTAGCAATAGACCTCCATACCCTAGATTGGGTGAACCACTCACACTAGGTTCGAAACCAAGATCCAAGGCACATTTAGAGACCTCTTAATGCCCATATCATCATATCAAAAACTCAGAATGATTTATACTGGAGAAACTAGCAGATTCTAGACTGTATGTGTAATGCCCCGCTATGTGAACCCCAAAGGACAACCAAACACTGCACAATTTTTTTTTATTTTATTTTTTTGAAAGTGAAACATTACATAAGATTAATTTGTACATTCATTACATGAAAATAAATTATACATTTACAAAGTCATTCACATCCCCTGGGGTACACGAAACGGTCGTTATGATTTATAAACTTTAATCAAGTTAATAATAACATACAACCATTAATGATGAAATGCAAAGAAAATGATACATCATTTATAACAATTTAATTCATAGTTCCAATAATACAATTATGGAGCATATTCCTACAGATACAACGCATCGATATTGCATTAATACTATTACATAATTCTTCCCTCATAACAACGGGAAGAGTACATCAAGAACAAGAATAATTACATCAATGAAGAATAAGGTACAAAGCAAAGATCAATCTTCAACCAAGAGAAGCTATGGTAACTCTGTGTCTATTTCCGCAACACGAACACAATCTGGGAACCCAATGGGGTGCGTAGCACGTTCCACCCGACCATGTGGGTCTGAAGACCCACCCCCCGTGCTAGGAGATGACAAGAAAGGACCCAATACCAAGAAATACAAGCAAAATGATCACAAGACCAACTCACAAGGCCAACCAAAACATAACATACGATGATCTCAATGACCACTTACAAGGTAACTGCTTCCAGAGACATACAAAGGAAAAGGGCAAGGGACACTATAACACCAATATTCATAAACTCCCAACTGAAGGGTACACAAATACTTGAGTTCCCAAGACACTCATATCATGGAACCACAAAATGACTATATAACTTCCATTATCACAAATCGACAGTTGTAGAGTAAAGGGGACAATATCACAACAAAAAAATAGAAGCCAACACTTTTAAGAAAACTCATCTTCATACAAGATTGAACACAATAACCAAAGTTTTCCTAATAATCAGATGGCACCCACGGGCTCTCTCCATATGACAATAACCAGAAACACAATGATTTTAATACACTCATATAAATGAAACCATAAAGCACCCTATCTCATCTAGATGACTCTTTCATTTACTAACAAAACAATTATTTACATACTTAATTAACACCATAAATAGATTATTGACCTCTAGAATAACCATATTCTAAATGATTAAGTTACCTTATCTACTCCCCATTACCTCAACATTCACCTATACGTAATGCAAACTGGAAAAATATAAAAGATGGAAAAGTTTCCTTACTAATGTAATTGATAGGTGTATGATGTATATTTAAATACCTAATTACAAATACATCAAATCTTTTCAAACAAAGAATACAATTATACACATGAATTCCTAGATCTCTTTTACTTAATTTACCACAATAATATTCACTCTTGAATAATAATAATAGTAATTTTAATATTATTTAATCTATTAGCATTAACATGATTTATTTATAAAGTAATATTATTACTAAAACAATGTGTATTAACTGTATCCCAATACAGTACAATCCTTTTAGTTTTTTTTATAATCTACTAATCTTACTACTATTATTATTAATTCTTTCTATAACAATTTACTCAAAATTCTTTAATACCAATTTTAGCATTGGATGTAGTTTTGATATTGATTTTCATATTAATTTTACAATACCAATATTTTATTATTATTATTGTTTTACGTAGGGTAAAAACCCCTTTACCCTTGTTTAAACAATTTACACTATTTAATCATTACCAAGGAAATAGGATCACAAAACAAGGATTATTTTATTTTCATTTTTTTTTAATCTCAATTTACTTATTAAAATTACTTCTATCAAGATAAAAATAATAACATCAAATAACTAACCATGAATAATAATGTCACATTTACTCTCAATTAAACCCCATTTTTAAAAAAAAAATTATTATTATTATTATTTTTATATCTCAATTTATCTTACTAAAATTATTTCCGTCAAATAACTAACCGGTGAATAATAATATTAGCATATACTCTCAAAATAACCTCTTAACAATAATATTTACTCTCCTATTACAATAATAATTTTATTACTACTAAATCAATCATGATAACATTATCATTATTTAAAACATTGAATGAATGAGGATTCCTTTTGTTTTGTAAATACTATATCACTTCCATAAAATACTACTTCGAAATATTATTTACATTATAATATTATCCTCCAAAATAATATTACAGAACTATGAATCATATTGTATTTATAACTTATTTATTGTGATAAATATATTACCGGTAGTAAAACTCTTTAATATAATATTACTTATTATCTTTTCTTGCATTACTTTTATTATTAATTGGATTAAAAAAATTACTATAACCTAATAGGGGAATTTACATTGATATAAATGAATTTAAAATACATATCAATATTGCACGTTGTGATGACAACAAAATTGGTGAGATCAACATTCACCAAGTAATATTAACTAATGTTATAACCCGGTAAATCTTCGCAGGATCCCTAATAAAGTCTCTTGAGTTAGATAAAAATAATTTCACCTAATACCAAAGATTGAACAGGGCTATTGAATTTTTATTTAATTGAATGATAAGTATACAATGGATGAAACGAAATTAATACGACGCTCTAGGTTGATGGAGCTTACAAGGTAAACATAGAAGGATCAGATGCATGAAAGCTTCCACTTGGCGTAGGTAGTAACTTTTGCATAATCTACGTTTTATAATTGTAATGACCATGGTTTAGAAAGTGGAGAACATACACGTCAGCCTTACAAGCATGAATACCGACTATCCAGAATAAGCAAAAATGAACTCAAGTTGTTTGAGGTGACAGTACAGATCAATACAATCTTTACTAATTAAATATACTTGTTCAAATTGAAAACAAGGAGTGGCATTCTTATCTTGAATTTCCCTAGAATCAAACAAGGTCTTTAGAAACTTTCAAGTAAATGAAATTAGCAGGAGTGAAGCAACAAGTTAATTAAACCTTTAAACTTCCTATTATGTTCCAATGCTGCGGCTGAGACAGGTTCCAATGAAGCTCTCCCTCAAATTTGAAAAGGTTGAGGAGGTCCACCCTGAGAACTGTGAAAGCTTAAAAGTTGTAGGCCATATATATGCCAGCAAGGGCAGGCAGAGAAGGCTTTTGGAAATTTTAAGAAAGGCAACTCATGGAACAGTTGACTGAGATAGTTCTAGTTTCAACTCACCGCCTTCTCATGAAATCTCATTCATATTATAATCTTGCACGATCTTAACATAGTAACACTGACTATGACACCGCTGGCTGCTACTACAGGCATCAGTCAACGAAAACCAGAGGCCACGGGATTTTGCGTTACCATTCTTGGGCTGGGACATGTTACGAAAGGAATCAGAGAGATTATTTAAACCTCTACAACATTTTATTTCTAGTGTTGCAGAGGAGATGGGTTGCCAAAAGAATTAGGAGGGCTATTTACGCCTCCCCAGTCTTTTGTGTTGTAGTGTTGCTGCTGAGACAGGTTGCGAATGGTAACCCCAAAACACAAGAATTATTCATCGCTCCTTGATGACACTGTGGTTGCTAAGGATAAAGGGCCTAAAAATGCAACTGAGGTTAGCTCCAAGTTATACTTTGATGTTGCATACTTATTTAACAACGATGATGAAGGTGAGGCAGTGAAACAGAAAACCCAAGGCCGAGGTAAATGGAGTAGAATTAGGCACCTCCAAGGAAACCTTACGATCTGAAAATCTAGAGATGACTTAAAGAAGAGTAGCGCCGACAATACCAAGCATAGCTTGCATGGAAAAAGAATGAGGAGACTGCAAGAAGATTGGCTACAGGGGCGTAGGTACAAGGGATAGACTTATTGAAAAGGCTTTAGAAATTTCAAGGAAATTGCATTAGTCAGGTTTAAAGCCAAATTCTGCAACCTTTGCTAACACCATCCATGCCCATGCCAAAATGGGAACTTTGGAGAAGTATGGACATCCTTCGAAGCCTAAAGGATAGAGGAACTTCGTCAGATATTCTAGTTACAACTGGCAAACTACCCTAATAAACATGGATGCCAAAAGTGGACGAAATGACAAAGCACATGATCTGTTCACAGAATGCTAGAAAGGGTTGTCATCTCAAGGATTGCAATTTTCATTTTAATAAACATGCTCTAAAATCAACGTAGGAGCCTTATTTACAGGCAGCAGTCACCAAATTGGAGAAAATGAAAGGTAATACCATAAAGGAAGAGTTTGGAGGAGCTAATACCGTAGCAAGCATCCCCTCTGCCTTTTCCCAACTGAAAACTTTGCTCTCAGATCTTGAAGTTGTAAGTACCCTGGTAGCAATGTATGCCAAAAGAAATGGGAGACACAGACAGGGCACGCGAGCTCTTTGACAGCATGCCTCTTCGTAACCTCCTCTTCCCATCCCCCGCTGTCTTTTTTTTAATCCTTCGAATCCACCTAGCACAACATGCAAACCTCCCCTTTCCCCACGTACCACGTAAAGGCATCCATAAAGTGGATGCCAGGTCCCACGTGGAGAGAATGAGAGAATGTTTGAAGCCAAATGGAAAATAAAAGTAAAGACAAGTGTAAACCTTGCTAAATCCTTTTTATTTATTTATTTATTATATATTTTAAATTTCTCCTCTTCTTTCTTTTTTTATCAAAGTTGAATCATTTGTAATTTTGATGCCCATTGATAAATAAACAAAATAAATATAATTTATTAAAATTAAATAATGATACAACAAATAATCTAAAGACAATTATCATAATCATTAATTAATTTACATCTTACTATTTTGCTAATAATTTATTAGATTTAATAATGTAATTATTAATAATTTTTTGGGCTCACTTGAATATTTAATCTCACAATTTTAATTTAATAAATAATACTCAATATCACCATACAACACCTTTTCAAAACATATTATATTTAAATATTAGTTAAAATTACTATGTAGATCAATTTTAGCTTAATTAAATCGATTAAACGAGGTTAATCAAAATATCAGTGTTATCACATAATCCAACAACACACGTCACAATGAAACCACCAATAACGACTTACTCAAATATTCAACAAGGCCACAATGAAGGGGCACTACAGTACGCCCAAGAAATGCTACTAGAATAGAGCTATTTTACAAAGCATCCACCTTTTTTACAACTCCAAATTGTTAGACAACCTCAAACAGTCAAAGTAAAGGTCACAAAACACTATATTTATCCACTTTCAAAGATTGAAAGACCCATTTAGAAAGTGTATTAACGAATCCTTAATTTTAGGCTGGAAACACCCAAAACAATGAGGGTTTTGTGATTATCACCCTTACAAGCCTCCAATACTCCGGCCAACCATTGAAACATGCTCCATTATTTCTGAAAATTCCTTTAGAAACATCTCCTTGGACATGCATATGTTATTTCTCCAATACCCTACTGGAAACCTTCATTTTCAAGAGGAAAACTCAAAAAATTAACTTTAAATCAACAACACAACACCATATTCTTGATACCCTGCACTCACACAAAACAAAATCACATAAAGGACACCCTACTTATCCCATCCCACCATTTCTACTAGGATTACATCGGTGGGATGGGCCTTAAACTTCTTTGGGGACTCTCAAAATCACAGTGAAACTAACTCTGCCCAAGACACAGGATTGTCTTTGATTCTTTTGTTGCTTAAAACTAACTTTCAGACTCTTTGACAATGAAAAGTACTCTCTCAAATTAGATTACACAAGAACTAACTCTTGGATGTTACCAAATTAGCAATACAAGTTAGGAGAAATAGATATAATGCTTGATAACTCAGAAAAACAAGGCTTTTATTCAATATTTTGTTACAAGAATTTCAAGATTCTACTCTTCCATGCCTTGCCATGCTTTTTATAACTTTTTCCCTCTTAATAATTGCCTTTTCTAACTTCTCATCGGTTCAAACTACCTCTTATCTCCTAATATACTTGATTTATGCCTTTTTGTTTACATAATATTGCATTATTTGCATTTTTTTGCATTTTCACCTCCTAGTGACTTCTTTTATGATTTGATTACATTCAAAGTATCCTTTTCATGGCCTTGAAACACAAATCTAGACTTGAACATGTAAATTTAACATATTAGCCTTTTCAAGGAATTTACAAGATCTAGGTGCTCCCGCACCAATATATATGTTGAGATTTTTTTCTTTGCATACATTCAGCCAAGAATAAATATGTTTATCAACTGACGATATTGCAATAATTTTTACATGTTTGACATATTGCAAGTAAAACACCACAAGGCTATGTGGTGCAATGGTCGTAAATTTTGAATCAAAAAGTTGGATGACACATAAAACTTGTGATTCTAGTATAACTGCAATCTTTCAGGTGACTAATGTTTCATCTAGAAGCGAAATACATCCAGAAGTATCAGAAAATTGATACTATGGGATTTTGGATGATATAATTGAGTGTGACTTTAAGTCCTTCAAATTAGTTTTTTTCGTCGTCCTATGGTATAGGCTACGATTGAATGAAAATGATCCCGAGAGAACTGTTATTGAACATGATAATGGATTTACCATGGTTAATACAAGGTCGATCGAGCGAGCTAGAAATGAGCCCTATGTTCTTCCAAGCCAATGTGAGTAGGTATTTTACTCTAGAGATTCTCAGGTAAAATGGGTTGGTCATTTGTTGTTAGATATGATCCAAGGGAATGTTGGTAAAGTATAATGTGGTGGAAGAAGAAGATACCAAAGAACTAGAAGATGATGTAGATGATGATTAGGATCAACAGTTATTTGATGATGTGCCTGACGAAGATGTCAAAGAGGAGGAACTAGATCATGATGATGTAGGAGTTAATGTTTATGAAGATGATATTTGTGTGGATGATGACATTATCAAAACTGATATCAATGACAATGATGATGATATGACCAATCCTTACAATGTCGAACTGATTGGATGGTACGCACAAAGAGTTGGATGAAGAAGAAGATCAATGACATTAAAATGTATGAGTTATGCGATTATATTATCTATTTGATATTAATTTCTTGATAGAATTATATTTGAATTATGTGGTTACATAATTAATTCATGATGTTTAAATTGACATATGTATGAGTTATGCGATTATATTATCTATTTGATATTAATTTCTTGATAGAATTATATTTGACTTATGGGAGATCTGATTTTATGAATTTTTATCCATGTGCAGACCTAATGGGTTGTGTCTGAACACTGAATATAAATGACATATACACACACACACACATAAATATGTATATATGTATGTATGTATGTATGTATGTATGTATGTATTTGAAAATGTAAATGTAAATGCAATTACTGGATGCTCTAGAATAATAAATGCAACATATCATTAAAGAAATCTATATCTATGTATATAAATGTGTATTTCTAAATGCAAGTGTAAATGCAAAGAGCATATGGTTTTGTAGTGTTATAGATACAACATATCCATAAATTAATGTAATTGAAATTCTAAAGTCTTCAACACATATAATTCAAACTGTTAGGCAGAAAAATTGTTTACAACTTGTGTAAACGTGCAAGTGAATAATTGACAAACTCTTCTTGAGATATAATGGAAATTCTAGTTATGTGATTCTTCTGATTAATCCAACTAACACTTACAAATTGTTGTGATTGATTAAAAGATTTTAATCCCTACTTGAGAGAACCAAATAACCAGATCACACATATATAGCAAATGTACAATGATAAACAGAGTATAAACTTGTTATATCAATTTAAACAATAGAGAAGCATCAGAATGGAAACAATCAAATAACTGCATAAATTTAACAAACAGCTGATACCAAAATCTTAATCCACAACTTAGATATCTTCATTTACTCCATCAAAATACATGCATCTGATTCTTTGTATATGAAATCATTTTGCTAGAAAGCTATCTATTGAATATCTCCTAACGCTTATATCTGTTGCATTACTACGGAAGAGATATAAATACATCAAAACTTGGAAGGGAAATGTCCCTTCACAAATGTTTTATTTTACTTAACTAATTAAAACAAGAAATTAGGCTCTATTTATCCATAGATGAACATTTGATAAATGATGGAGATAATCCTTTCGTTCATAAGTATCGACATCTCCTAATGTGTTCCTGGCTGATATTTCCACCTTTATCATCCTTTCGTTCTGCTCGTAGCTCTCATCCAATGTCGAATCCTTCCGTATAGAATTTTCCAAAATTCTCTGCAGCATCAATTCACATTCTTTGATCCACTTGGCTTTCTCTTTCAACTTTTCTCCATCTTCAAATAGTGTAGGTAGTCCCGTATTCGTAACATCAACCAGCCCGTTTGCATCTTCTCGCAATTCCTCATAAGGTCCTTGTGTTTCTTTATAATATGGTCACCCATACCAATGGCCACACTGTCAATAACATCTCTTTCATTTAATTCTTGAAGCTTTTCTTGAATCCTTCCATCAATTCTCTTGTGTTCCTGCCTTGTAACATGGTTCTTTCAATATGCTCCACATGGCTTATTCAACCAAATCATTAAGTTGGCCTGCCTTTTTCTGATTATTGCAACAAGTGTATCATATTTGAATATGCAATTGACTCATCCCAATGATCTTTTACCTGTGATATTTCACCATGTGTTAATTTAGGAGGCCCCATTGTGACTCCTAGAATGTCCTTCAAATGATCATTTTCTCTCATGATCCTTTCATTACTCATTTTGTACATTTCCTTTTCTTTGATCAATATTTGTATTTGGGCTTTATTAAGTTTTGCCACATTAATCCCAATGTCTGCAGTTGCCATAGGATCTACCTCTCCAACATTCAAAGTCATTACATGTCCAAATGCTTTCTCAGTATCAATCACCATTGACTGTCTATGAAGTGGATACAAGGCCCATATCATAAGTGTTTTTTCATCTGGGTTATATTTGGATCCAACATATATTTTTGTCACCCCCTCTGGACTAAGCTTGTGTGTGGCACTATTATCCTTTAAGAAGCTATCAAAGACCAATGCAGAATTCAAATCCAGCCCTGGAAAGATCATAACTCCAGCATCCTCTAACATTTTCCTTCCTTTATCGCGGGTCATATTAGCCATTTCTCTATCAACAGTTAATTTCAAATTATTTAGTAGCTACTCCTCATTGATTGGTGTAATATTATCAGTTGTCTCCCTTATCTTCTTACACTTTTTTTTATACAAGAAAGATCTGAATTCTAAAAAATTCACAAATTCATTGTCTGCTACAAATGACCTATATTCCATCTCTCTGGTGTTTGTATCTTGGCTCTCTTCAACACTTGGTTCTCTAGGAGGGTAGTTGTAATCTTGAATTTTTAATTTGGAAATCCTACATATCTTCTCCAAATTCCACATCTCCAGAAAAAGGGAACCTTGTATCCGGCAACCATTGGTTGTATTCCTCCACCACTCTCTCTGCTTCCTTTGCCTCCAAATTCTAATCATGTCATCAAACTGATAAGGCACATGATCATATCCTCCAAAGTTTATCCTTTGTCTAGCAGAATTGATATATCCCTCTAGACCAAAACCTTTTCTTGGTGGACCCTTATTCATATTATACTGCATTAATTTTTCAAGGATCAAATCATATCCTTCCTTTGCAAGCACAGTAAAATCACCAAATCACAGAGTACTAGGCATAAATGCATGTTTCCCAAATGAACCAAAATTCATGAAACTAGAAAAATCCATTTGTCTTACAATTTCCAAATATGCAATCCTATCTGAGACTGTTTTAGGAAAAATGAATGGAGAATCCTCAAAACCAAACACCCTTACAATAGTAGCATCTTCCAAGCAATACCAATCTCCCCAATTGTGATCAATTAGTCCATTAAAGTCCTTAGGTTTGAGGAAGCGTTTTATTTCATCAGACAATGAGTGCGCACAAGGATGACTGTAGAATTCATATACTGGATTTACAAAATATTCTTCAAAATATAGGTAACTAGAATTAGAAAACCTATTGTCCCAAATGGCAATCCACAATTGAACATGGGTAACAATTTTCCCTCTTTATCCAACTGTGAAGCCTTCAACTTTTCTGTCCAAATTCCTAACTCTTGTCTGAAGTACAATACTAGATGCATTAAAAGAGAATAATTCCTAAGGTGCAGAATAGGGGATTTATTCTTGATTGCCATCAATGCTAAGTCGAGTTCCTTGGAGACAAATGAAGCATAGTCGAAAAGCCTAGAATTATGACATTGAATGTTAGCTGCAATTACCATGGGAACAATGGACATATACTCTAGACATTCCATACCCAACACTTTTCCTACTGAGAAATAGGTATATCTCATATAGGGCTCAAATAAGTCCACATGGAATGGAGGCCCATCACCATCGTCAAGTGGGACAATTTTACCATCTTGTTTAATTCTATGTAAGGGAAACCTCCAACCCTTGTAAGTGGTGTCCATTCTCCAAAAATCCTTTTCCAACTCTTCATCCACAATTTTCCCATTACTCCACCCTTCCAACTTAAAAACCTCACTTATTGAAGCCTCTGATATGTATATGAAGGGTTTCCCAGACGATCTGCATGTGGCCTTAAGTTTTGAGTCATAGTGGGTGGCCAACAATTTTACCAACTTTGTATTGACAAACACATTAGGGAAAACCATCTTTCCCAAATTTAGATGCCACGGATTACAAACTGGCTCAAAATGATCTCTTCGATGAAAGTGGAATCTAAACAATGCAAAGGACTTACTGGTTTTGATTGAGGTCATTCAACTGAAACAATTCTCTGGCCCTTTGTTTGTCTCCTCATTTCCTTTGCTACCACTTCACAACAATTTTCATTTTGCAACGATTTCCTTTCAATTTATGAAATTACCTGTACTTTGTGGCACCATTAATGTTTTAACTCCAAGCATGAATGTAACAGATTTTTGAATTCCTTACTATCACATCAAATGAATTGGTCGGAAAGACACCTTCAAACTTTGGGTGATCTATACATTAGGCCCCAACCAACGCTCACTGAATACTCTATTGATTGGGGTAACACTCTACACATCTGACTGATGTTAACATTTTTCCTATATACATCACCAAGAGTCACCCCAACAATAATTTTGGTTCATTTGTTTCTTCATCAGCCTAACTTTTAGTATCACTAACACATTTACTGGTTCCTCCGATGTCATAAGTCTTGCTAATAACACATCAAATGAACTAGTCGGCAAGACACCTTCAAACTTTGGGTGATATATACATTAGGCCTCAACCAACGTTCACTGAATACTCTGTTGATCGGGGTAACACTCTACACATTTGACCGATGTTAACATTTGTCCTGTATACATCACCAAGAGTCACCCCGACAATCATTTTTGTTCATTTGTTTCTTCATCGACCCGAATTTTAGTATCGCTAACACATTCAATGGTTCCTTCGATGTTATAAGTCTTTCTGATAACAGATCAAATGAACTAGTCGAAAAGACACCTTGAAACTTTGGGCGATCTATACATTAGGCCCCAACCAACGTTCATTGAATACTCTACTAATCGGGGTAACACTCTACACATTTGACCAATGTTAACATTTGTCCCATATACATTTCCAAGAGTCACCCCAACAATCATTTTGGTTCATTTATTTCTTCATCGGCCTAACTTTTAGTATCGCTAACACATTCAATGGTTCCTTCGATGTTATAAGTCTCGCCTATAGCACATCAAATGAACTGGTCAACAAGACACCTTCAAACTTTGGGCGATCTATACATTAGGCCCCAACCAATGTTCACTAAATACTCTATCAATCAGGGTAACACTCTACACATCTGACCGATGTTAACATTTGTCTCGTATACATCGCCAAGAGTCACCTTGACAATCATTTTGGTTCATTTGTTTCTTCATCAGCCTAAATTTTAGTATCACTAACACATTCAGTGGTTCCTCCAATGTTATAAGTCTCTCCTATAACACATCAAATGAATTGATAGGACAGACACCTTCAAAATTTGGGTGATCTATACATTAGGCCCCAACCAACGTTCACTGAATACTCTGTTGATCGAGGTAACACTCTACACATCTGACTGATGTTAACATTTGTCCCATATACATCGCCAAGAGTCACCCTGACAATCATTTTGGTTCATTTTTTTCTTCATCGGCCTAACTTTTAGTATCGCTAACACATTCAGTGGTTCCTCCAATGTTATAAGTCTCACCGATATCTTTTCTTTTGGTCTTGAATATGTCGCCATAACTCCTGTTGATATCCTCCTGTCAGTGTAACTTAGCAGGTCGGGTGAACATTCAGGATTTACACTAATTTCACATGTCTCACCGATATATTCCCAGTGCTCCTACTGGTGAAAGAAATAATGGTCTCACTGATGAAACTTCATCGGTGAGACTTAAACATTCGAGCCAACATATATTTTTCATGTCGAGATGACTTGTCTTGCCAATAGTTTATCTTCATTGATGAGACCATAAGCCAATCTCCCTTATATGTCTTCTTTGGTAATCCTAATCGCTACAATAGTTTTGATGTCTCATTGATGTGCTAAAAAGTGCTTGTAACCCATAATAGGTCGGGAAGACCCATACCAGCTCATGTCGATGTGATTTTTTTGCCACAATATCTTTGATCAGAAGGATTTTTAGGAGTAGAACAAGGTGACCGTGGGTAATTATATTTTGTAGGGACAATTACATCCTTTTCTGACTCAAAATGTAGTTAATTATTATTGAGAAATTTACATGAGTAAATCATTATAAAATTTTGAAAAAATTTATAGTTCCAACAAACCCTTCTTCATGTTGTATTTCAGAAATTTGTCCAGAACCATAGCATATCCATCCCTTTCTAATACATTGAAATCATCGAAGAAAGGAAGAGAGGTGGAGATAGAGATTTGATGGATGGGTATGTGCAGGATCATGATGGGCCAAAAAGTGGTAATATGATGGGTATGTAGCTGATTACTTTTTTTTACCCAAAATTGATGAAACAAAAAGGGTTTTTAAAGGAGATTCTTAGCTTTCCACCAATATAAATTATGCTTTACTTTGAATTTAATAAGTAATTATTATTCATTTTCTATTTGAATTACGAGTAAAGTCCTAATTGATAGCCTGATTGAAAAACATCTATAGCTTTCAAATGGTATCACATTTTTTAAATCCAAAACATGTGTCACATTCTATGATTTTCATACTAAAGGATTAAAAATATAAAAATTGCATTTCATAAAGTTTTGACCAAGTTAAGGTGGTTAGACATATGAGTTTTTTATATTTTTTAAAAGTTGTAATAAAAAAAACATAATTAATTATTTACTTGGAGAAAAATTACAAAAAAATATGCATCACTTCAGGACATGAGTCCTCTACTTATATCTAAAATATTATAAAAAATTATTATCATTTTATTGGCGTTTAGAATTGGTCAGGAATGAACACCTGCATACTTATTTTTCCACAAGAGTTTAAATTACTCTTTTGCATTTGAAATTTCAAATTTTCACCAAATAGTTTTCTTAAAAACAAAACCCTAGAAGTGAGGTTCGAAACCGATTCGAAGATTTTCTATAATTCCCTGAAATTCTTATATTTTTGAAATAATATGCGAATGCTTAGATTTTATCAGGTTACTTTTTCGTTTTGCCGCTGGGGCTATTTTCAGTGATCCTGCGCTGGATGGGGTTGGGGAGATGAGGTGAGGGATAAAGTGGGGGAGGACAAAGGGATGGGTCGTGCGGGGAGGGAGGATAAGGAAAGGAGGGTGGTCGAGGTCGGATGGATCGAAAGGTCGAGATGAAATCGGATCGAAAGATCGAAAAGGACCAGAAGGAGATCGAATAAATCCGGAGATCGATCAGGTGAAGAGAAGGAAGATGGATTAATATCGTCGAAAAGAGGTAACCTCGTCGTCCGGAGAATCTCGAGATCGAATATCCGGAAAAATGCAAGATCGATCCTCGAAGAAAAGTGCGTTTCCTCCGGGGATTGGTCGAAGGATCGGGAAGAACTCTCCGAATAAATGGAGATAGAGATAGAGGGAGGGAGAGAAGGGATATAGATAGAGTAGAGGAGATATAGAAAAGAGGGGGAGAGATAGAGAGAAGAGGTTTAAGTTTAGAGGTTTAGGGAGATAGAGAGCAATAGGAGATATATCAATCACCCTCCCTATATCTCTATCTATTCATCCTTATCTCTTTATCTCTCTACCCCTCTCTATCTCTTTGTCTCCTTTCCTATTTGTATGTTTGTCATTATCTCCCTCTCTCTCTATATTTTCTTCCCTATATATATTTATCTTTGTCTCCTTAAGTGTGCAATGGGTACATTGAAGAGGTCTTAAAGGAGAACTATCATATCTTTAATCAAATGGCATGCTACCTTGAGTATAACTCCCCAAGGACACATGCCATCCTTGGATTGTTCACATGAAACA
>VDFB02271358.1:1020665750-1020695029 GCA_007258455.2 Sequoia sempervirens
ATCATGATAGCAAAAGAAGACCAACACAAGACGGCTTTCACTTGTCCATGGGGAACCTACTGCTGGAACATGATGCCATTCGGCCTAAAGAATGCAGGAGCAACCTATCAACGAGCCATGACATTGATCTTCCATGACATGATTCACAAGACAGTTGAAGACTATGTCGACGACATCCTAGCAAAGTCAAGAAAAAGACAAGATCATATAGCAACCCTAAGTGCTATCTTTGACAGATTAGAGGAATACAAAGTAAGACTAAATCCCAAGAAGTGTGTCTTCGGCGTACAATCAGGTAAACTGCTAGGATACATAGTCTCCATGAGGGGTATTGAGGTAGATCCAGCAAAAGTCAAAGCAATCCTTGAGATGGAAGCACCAAGAAACTTAAAGCAACTGAGAGGCCTCCAAGGCAGGCTCCAATCCATTCGAAGGTTCATAGCACAACTGGCAGATAAGCAGAATCCGTATTCACACCTACTCCACAAGGGGGTAACATACAAATGGGATACCAAGTGCGAAGAGGCATTCAACAAAATAAAGGAATATCTCCTCACACCTCCAGTGTTAATGCCACCTATCCCGAGAAAACCATTGATCTTATATGTGTCAGCAACAGCAGCAGCCCTAGGAGCTCTTCTTGCTCAGCATGATGAAAACGGAACAGAAAGAGCCATCTACTATATCAGCAGGACAATGGTTGGTCACGAGCTAAATTACTCCTTCATTTAAAAATCTTGCCTCGCAGTAGTATTTGCATCACAAAAATTCAGACATTATATGTTGGCACACAAGATCAAACTCATTGCGAAAATTGATCCCCTCAAATATCTTTTATCTAAGGCAATGTTAACTGGCAGAATGGCAAAATGGGTCATGATATTATCAGAATATGACATTGAGTATGTTGAGAGAAAAGCCATCAAGGGTCAAGTTATCGCAGACCAATTAGCAGAAGCACCTATGTATTCTGAGAATCCCCTTGTCTCAGAGTTTCCAGATGAGTCTATTTTTAACCTCAACATTGCTGATCACTGGAAACTATACTTCGATGGTTCATATACACACAACATGGATCGAGTCGGTGTCTTCATCACCCCATGTGGGGACTGCATACCAAGATCATACAAACTAGCATTTCCTTGCACCAACAACATCAAGTATCACGCAGGCTTGACTATAGGTCTCAGGATAGCAGTGCAGTGGAATAGCATAGCTCTCAAGGTCTATGGCGACTCACAACTGATCATAAATCAGGTCAATAATGAATATCAGACAAAGGATGACAAGCTAACCCCATACAAAAAATTGGTGGAAACTCTAAAGGAATCCTTCATCAACATAACATTTGAGCAGATTCCAAGAACCAACAACAGAGCAGCTGATGCCATGGCTACAATTGGGTCTCTATTAGACATCCCTCATAATGTACTGAAATATGAATTTCTGATCGAGCAGATTCTCGTTCCCACATTCGAGGTACCAGAATCAGAATACGTGTGTGACATCGTTGGTCCTGGCGATCCTTGGTATCATGACATATATACATATCTTCGAATAGGAGTCTTACCCGCTGACCTACCATCGAGCCTAAAATGAACTTTCATCAAAAAAGCATCTAGATTTGTCATCCTAGGTGATACCTTATACCGTAGAAGCATAGAGGGTACTTTACTACGTTGTCTGAATGCTGAGGAGGCATTAACCGCTCTAACCGAGGTTCATAACGGCATTTGTGGCTCACACTCGAGTGGAATAACCATTGCCAAGAAACTGCTGAGGCTAGGGTATTATTGGCCCACGATGGAGAGAGAAGCGCATGATCATGCCAAAAGATGTTTACAATGTCAACAACATGGGGATCTCATCCATGCTCCAGCTCAAGAGCTCCATCCAATCGTCACACCATGGCCCTTTTCACAGTGGGGACTCGATCTCATTGGGAAAATCCCACCTCGTCCAATGGCCACAAATTCATTATAACTGCAACTGAATACTTCACAAAGTGGGTGGAAGCCATACCAATGACCTATGTCACTGGAAAGCATATTTCAAAGTTCATCCTGAACTATCTCATATGCCGCTATGGTGTCCCACAAGCCATTATCTCAGATAATGGGACACCATTCAAAAATCAGGAAGTCCGTGACCTATGTGATAAGTTCAAAATCCAACATCGCTTCCACCCCATAATACTATCCCCAAGGCAGCGCTGCTGTAAGCCACAAATAAAACCATCCTCAAAATCCTCAAGAAAACAGTCAATGACGTAGGTCGTGACTGGCACTTGCAGCTTAATCCCGCCCTTTGGGCTTATCGAACTAGCATCCGCACACCCACTGGCGCTACCCCATTCTCCTTGGTCTACGGATCAGAAGCCGTACTCCCCATCGAGATCGAGCTCCCATCCCTCAGAATATCACTGCAAAATCTCATCACTGATGAAGAATATCGGGTCTCAAGACTAAACGAGCTGGAGTTACTGGATGAGAGAAGGATTGAAGCTTTGAATCATTTGCAAGTATATCAAAATAGACTCAAACGAAGCTACAACAAGAGGATCAGAAGCAGGACTTTCCAAGTCGGAGAATTGGTCTTAAAAGAAAATCAGAAGAATGTCCCGAACCCTAGCAGCAAAGGAAAGTTCGAACCCAATTGGTTAGGCCTTTCATCGTCACAGCAAGCTACAAATCAGGGGCATATCAGCTATCAACACCCGAAGGGGAACCTCTGCAGGAGCCCATGAATAGCGCCCATCTCAAAAAGTTTTATGCCTAATTCTTTCAAGGTATAGAACCAGAAAATCCAAAAAAATCAGAAAAAGTCCTGAAAAAATGGTTACTTCGGCGAAAACCTGGCAAAATAAAGCGCCTTGGTAAATAACAAAAAATCAAAAAGGCAAAAAATCCAAAAAATTAGAAAAGTCCCGAAAAATGGTTACTTCGGCGAAAACCTGGCAAACAGGCGTCTTGGTAACAACAAAAAAAATCAAAAAAGCAAAAAATCCAAAAAAATCAGAAAAAGGATAAAAAATAGTAAAGAGAAAAATCGTCCTCTAGTGAAAACCACTTTGGTGGCACTTTTGGGCAAGTACCTTGGTGAAAACCTGGCAAACAGGCGCCTTGCGTAAATAAGCACTTTCCATCCACCAGGACCTTTACGGCTTGTTCGTCATGATCCCTCCATCACACTTCCATCATCCATCCATATCTCCATCCATCACTCATCCGCTCACATCCGCACCATAGCTTGGTCTTGTGCTCATATCATGATCCCTCCTAGTACTACTCGGCCCATTCTCAAGGTCAGTTTGTCCTGCCTTTATCGGAGTAGTCTTTTACATCACGCTGGGGGCACGTTCTCATCGGATCGGATTCGTGTATGGTTTTAAAGTCCTACATATCAGAAAATCCAAAAACATCAGAAAATCGGAAAATCCAAAAACATTCAAAACATTTCAAAAATCCAAAAACATTGAAAACATTCCAAAAAATCCAAAAACATTCAAAACATTTCAAAATCCAAAAACAAGGTCGTCTTGTCGAACTACGTCGTCTCTGAGCTTGAACGTAGGCAAGGTTGATCTTTGATCATCCCCCGAGACATTTAGGTCAGTCCTATAGGAGTCCGTCATAATAAACTGACATTGCATCATGTATATCATCATCTGTAAATCGGTCAAGTCGTCAGTCGAACTACGTGGTCTCTGCGTGTATAACGTAGGCAAGGCTAATCTATTGATAAGCCCCCGAGGCCCCTAGGATAGGTCTTTAGGTTAGTCTCTCGGTCAAAATCTTAGAAAATCCCAAAAACATTTGAAAATCTGAAAATCAAAACATTTGTAAAACCTCAAAAATTACCAAAAACAGCCTCAAAACATTGCAAAATTCCAAAAACATCCAAATATTTGAAAAAATCCATCCGCCTCATCTCGCTTGCACCCGCAATAAACACCATTCATAATAAACTGATCGTCATCCTCAACCTTTGGTGAAACAGTTGGAAACAAGTAGAACTCAAAAGCATCAAGTCTTAAGTCTAGGACAGTGAGTAAACAAATTGGTCATCTCTTCATATTGGTAACACCATCATCTGAATTTGTCCCATATCAATCATCCCTCATAAACGAAATGACGTGCCGCCATCCACTAACATGTCCTAGGATGAATCCTTCCTACAATGGGCATTATCTTTTGGCAATAAGTTTCGCTTATCATCCTTAGAAAACACATCCTTTTCCGTTAGCGGTATTGAAGAGCATTAGTCTGTTTATTTACTTGGTCTTTATCTTTTGACTTATCTTATTTTGCACTCATTCCAAGGACGTCTCGATGATATCCCAAAACAGAGGATTTAGAGAAATAGGAATGGGGCAACGATTATTATCTTTTGTTTGCTGTGCTTGTTGGACGTTCTTGTAAAATAACTTGGCGAATACTTGCTTTGTTAGATATGTATGGAGGATGTTTCAGATAGCTTGTTGACTATTGCATTGATTGGTTATACCTTTCCGTGTTTTGGTCCTAGATGTTTGAGACTTCTAAAGTGCATCCTAGCAAGGTTTCCGTATGTCGTATGAACAAGAATAATTTATCCGCTTGTTGAGTCAGTTCATCACACTAAGTACAACGCCATCCCGGGTCCTTCATACCTTGATGCATCGACTAGCGGTTATCAAAATAAAGTAAGTGACCCTTTGAAAATCCCAATCCTTGATAAGCAAATCATCATTTATCATCATCATCATCATTTATCATCATCATCAACATTTATCTATCATCATCATCTCTAATAAAGTCTCGACCAATCATGGACTTGTTGGATCCTCTTGTCATCATCTCATTTCCGCACTAACATCATGCATCCGTCATACATCCATCATGCATTCATCTTGCATCCATAAATCATCAGTATTTTGCATATCATCTCACATGCATATCATCATCATAATATAGATCTGTAGTCTAAGCATTTCATAAATCATCCATTGCATAATCATGGCATATCACATCATCCATCTCATATAAAATCATCATTTAAGTTGTTTAGGATAATATAGATTTGTTATTCTAAGCATCTTAAAATCATCTCATTTGCATCGTCATCCATAATCACCCATTTTGAACCTCTTTATCGTGAGATCGACCCTCAAATCGAATCTTTTCGCTCGATCTCTCGAGGGGGCAATGTACCAGTGTACTTCTTTCCGCTGGGGCATCTGAAAAATCATGAATTTTTTTAATTTCGATTGCGGCAAGTTTATTCTTTGAACCAACGCAACAAGTACATTGCTTCAAAGAGGGGCAAAATGTAGACATGTTAAATTTACATCATGCATAATCATATTCCATTCATCCAATAAATCAGGACTTTATTTAAATCAAATCCAAATCATACATTTTCCATCATTTTATGATTTAAATAAATCAATTATCAAAGTCCAAAATGTCAACTCATCTAATCAGCATTAATCAGCATGATCATCATCTAATCCTAATCTAATACTAATCACATCCCACTTGCATTATCTAGACCTAGCCACTTGCACAATAAATCAATTTTATTGATTTATTAAAACCTCATTTTCCCTCAACATGACAAGTCAAACAGGGCATTTATGGCTCTTCTTTCTTGTCCCCCTCTCAAAATTTATTGCAAATTTGAATTCAAAATTTCCCCCTCTTGGGCACTCTTCCCAAATCTTGCACACACATCAACTAATCACATGATGACAAATGTCCTCAACTCATTGGCTTGTTTTTGATCCCACATTGGTCCCTCTTCAACACTTGGCATTTTGAAAATCTTTAAATAGGTGCATCATCCTCAAGCAAATCCTTCACAATTTCATGCAAGGTTACTCTCTTCATTTGAGATTTGATCTTGTTCATCATTTCACTCCACCATCTTCATAGCATTTTCAATTTGAGCTTTGATCAAGGATTGGGAAAGGGTCACTAGCACATGTGACACCAATCCAACTATGGAATAGGTAATTTGTGATTGCTTTCATGATGCTTGTAGCTTTCTTTCATCCTTTTGTTACATGTTTTAAGCACTTTGCAAGGTATTCCATAGGGGTGTTCTTGAAGGATTTGTAGGTGCTAACCCTTGTTTGAGCTTAGTGTTTGCAGATTTTTAAAGACACCTACAATATTATATATAATTTAATCTAATATTACTATTATATTAAATATATATTATATTAATTATATTTTTCATTGGGATAACACCAAGGAAAATATAGAATATATAATTTCATGAAGAAAGAACATGAATGTCTATTATTAATCTACAAGAATGAGCTACAAAATATAAATATAATATAGCTAATATATATTTAACTAATATATACTTAACTATATTGTGGAATATTAAAACCTAGCTAAATGGCACCATAATTTTAAATTTAATTAACATACTCTAAAACCTAATGAAACCAAGTTGTAGCTCATCAAATTGGAGAAGCTAAAGGTCAATACCAGCACCAAGGAAGAGTTTTGAGTTAAAACAAGGTCAATACCAGCGCCGACGAAGAGCAGAGGAGTGAAAACAAGGTCAATACCAGCGCTAAGGATGAGTTTGGAGGAGTGAAAACAAGTTCAATACTAGTGCCGAGGATGAGGTTGAGGACACTCAGGAAAAATAAATGACCAAGGGACAATGAGTACTTTAAGTTTGGCACCCCCATTCTCTTTAACCTACAATTTTCATGCCTAGTTTCCAAAGATCTTCTCGTACATTGGCACCCCAAAGGTCTAGGATTTCATCACACATAGCCTTCATTGCATGATTCTAAAGGAATTGTAGACTTAGTCCAAGTATATGCTAGGCTAAACTAGATCAAATGAATGGAAATAGAAGCATACAATTCTTCTTTAATACCTCCACCACAAACATATGCAAGGAAAGGTCTCCTCCCTTCTTGGTAGTGATAACCTCCTCCACACACAACCCTTAAAAATTATGAATAGAGGAATATAATCTTTGAAGAACTCAAATTTTATTCTCTCCTACCTGATGCAATTAGTCATTTTATCCTTACAAAAATTTATAGTGATTACTAGAGGCACATAGACCAATTCTTCATAGACCAATTCTTCATAATAGAAGAATTTGATCATATGTTTCCAATGATGGCGTTATGAGAAAACCTTAGGTTAAATGAATAATTCCTAGCTAAGTTCTTTAAATCATGTCCAACTATACAAGAGAAGACCACTACTATGTGTACTTGGATACCATGGAGAAAGGCTCTTTGGGCTCTTTCATCAATCAAGTTATTGTTAAATTTTAACACCTATAAGTGAGAATGAAGAATCTTTTTTAGGATGGTGGCCATCCCATTATAGCTCTTAGAGTTGTTAGAGATATTTTTCTTTTGAAGTAGAGATTGGACCATCAAATAGTGTCACCATGACTCTACCAATATATCCATCAAATTGACAAAACCTAACTTAACAACCACAAATTCATAAGAAAATTGCCCCTGTCATCCCCAGGGCATCAATTCAATGCCAAGTTTCTTGCTTTAACAGACCCCTAAATGCAATGAACCTCTATCATACAATGTTGCACACCAATCCACTGAGTTACAGTTCCAAGCCAGTGGGTGGATTGGTGGATTTCATTTCTATTTAGCCCTCAAACCCTTACACAGGAAAAATAGGGCAGTCCCTATATTTGATTGTTTTCTCCCACAAGACAGTGATCTCAGAGCATATCAAGCTTGTACAAACACATATATTTATCTACACCAATGACCTCAGAGCATTTCAAGCTTGTACAGATCCATACAACACAAAATAACTTCAGAAAAATAGTAAAAACACAGAAAATTGCTTCAAGAACATGGTATTTGATATGAAATTTTGGTATCAACTCCTCCAACAATTGCAACAATCACAATGGGATGGGAATACAATATGATAGAAGTGGGATAATAAATGAATCGTTTGAAGCATCAAATCAATATGCAAAGATGAAAGAAAGTGCTAACCCCTTATACTAAAAAAGTTTCTTTTAACTTTAAGTTGTTGGGTAGCCAATTCTTTTAAGTTATCAAATCCTACCATCATACATAATCAAAATGTTGTTGTTTCAAATGACTATGAGCACTAAATTTCACTATTTGAATATGTTGAAACCTTATCATAGGGAACTAGAACATTGATGCAACCACTCATCCTATCTTAAAACATACCAAAAGTCTCCTAGCAATTAGACATAGGAAGATTTAAGATGACTTAAACAATTTTTATTGCTAAAGCATAAACTTATGATGACTTAACCAGGCCTAGTACACACTTCCTCCCCATTAACCACTTAGACATATGGAAATTAAATGTAAATTTTCTGCTATTTTTAGTCATGTAGGCATCCAATAAACCACTTGGTGGTGTTTCCCTTCAAGTTTATTTACTTGAATGAAGAGAAAAAGTCCTTTGATTACAATTACAAAATACATTTGAGGCCTTGGTTGTGTAACTGGTGGACCATAGTCACATTTTACACTTGTTACAAAGTTTGGGAGTTAAAACGTTAAGCAGATTTGATTTGTGATGGACACATTTGGATGGTAGTAATAATAGTTTGCAATCTATCAAGACTTGATTACCTTATAACCTGTCAAATTCTAGCGATGAAATGATAGATTTATCATAATGTCATCTTGGGCTCACATCACCATGAAAGAACTTCATCCAACATCCTTATGAGTGTAAGTACCACCAAATAGGTATTTTTTAGATCTGTCTTCCTCGAGCAAGGGATATTCAGGAAGAGAAGAGGAAAGCGAGACATGTAGTAGGTCTAAAAGAGTGAGATCAACTAGAAGTCAAAAGATTAGCAAAAAATTTCGTAAACACGTGGAATTTTTTCTTGTTGAAGGGGGGTCATGTTCTTACGATGATGAGAGCATAGGAAACATTGAGGTGCCCTTGAGGTACAAAAAGCTACGGAAACAATGGGTACCCAAGGAACTTCCTCCAATAAACACTGATTTTTGTGTCAACGAGAGGATATATCGCATAGCACCATCGTCATTACATGGTTTGGGCTTATTTTGCATGGACGACATAAAGGTCATTTATGAAAAAGTTACTGAATTGATGGAGTACATTAGATCCTATTACAGTTACAAAGATTGGATGCAGTTGGTTCGATATACATTAAGTATGCATAGGTATGCACTGTCAGCAAATTATATATAGCTAAAAGATAAGGATCAAAATAAAGGAGTGGCTATATACATTGATGGAAGGCCAAAAGCATCAGGGAATATTGCAAGGTTTATAAACAATACATGACCTGGGTCAACAAATAAGCAACCCAATTGCATATTTGAGGCGTGCGAGGGAAATCATGTACTTGTAGGTGCGATAAAATCAATAACTGCAGGGGAAGAGTTGCTAATTGATTACAATTTGAATCACTTAGTTACAAACACAGTTACTATGGGGGTGGTACATACTATGTACCATTTTACCCAACCTATAATTAATGACTCCAATATACCATTTTATTCTTATGTTTTTTTCGTAAGTCTATTGGTTTCATTTCAGTAATGCTTTTTTATATTTAATTTTTGTCACAGCAAAACATTGATCATATAAGGAAGGATCCAGCCTAGAGCACAAATCGCGATGCATCTTCAACCGCTTCTACCCGACAGGTTTACCTCATTGTAATTGTACAAATTAGATACGAGAAAAATGTTTTATTTTTATTTATTTTTCATAAGTTCCTTGGGTTAATTTTGATAATGTTTTTAATATTCTTGATGCAGTTGGCTAATCAAGGAAAGGAACCAGCAGTAGAGGAGAACATCCATAGGGAGGTGCAGTCAATATTATGTGATGATGACATCGCATATTCAGCAAGACCTCTCGATATGTTAAGGAAGACCCAAAAAAAATGCAATGAAGAAATCCTTAAGTTGATATGCATAGTGCCTCAAATAGATTAGATAAGAGAGGGTTAAAATATTGACTGAGAGAGCACAAAACTTGCAAGTAAGTTTTCATGAGGTCTTTAATTATAACATAAGTTCATTCATGGTTTTATATTTTGTACTCTTTTATGTCATGAACTAAAATATGTGTTGTTTTTATAGGATTATGTGTGTCCTCATATGCTACTAGCCATGATCAAGGTTTTGCAGGTGTTGCCCGAGGAGTAGGGGTTGGTACAAGTGTCGATCTTGATCTTCCTATGCATACATCACATCATCCAACCCCATCATCTATGCCTATATTGTTGTCTCAAATGTTGGCAACACATAGCATGCAAGCATCAAGTAGTGCACCCTCTCACAGCGAACACATGCCAGAACATGCGTTAGGACATGTACCTAGGGATGCAGAGGCCACAACTAGTATTGGTGATGTTTTAGCAGCATTTCCTGGATCTTCCCATATTACTAGTATGGGAACATTTTCGGTCACATTTGTGGTGACCGAGGATTTCGTTCCCATAAAGATAGAGAAGGTCCCAGGTACTTTAAAATGTTTTAATTATTATTATTATAATCCAATTGAAATTTACTTATTGATCACTCTTTTTAGACTAATAATCCCATGATCATTTTGTATGAAATGTTGTTTTTTTATAAACATCTAAGTGATATTACATTGGAGCTCTTTGGGCCCACCATACATACACAGTGGAATGCCCAAAATGAAGATTTAAAAGATGAGCTCATTAACCGTTTAGTTCTGTTGTTCGGTGATACAACATTCAACCAAACGAAGGTCTTTAAGAAAGTTGGTACCTATCTAAAGTATGTGAGGTACCAATATAGGTCACATTTAGAGAAGAACAAAAAGTATGAGCATCCCCCCATGATTCCAGAGAGGGAGTGGAAGGACCTAGTGTCGGATGGAAAGGAGAAGGTTGAAAACAAAAAAGGAAAGACACCACCGGGCCAAGGAAGGTATGTGATACTATCAACAATGTAATTATATATTGATTACTCTTTATTTTTACATAATCTAATGTATTTAAAACTTTTTATAGGCTTCCCGACACATCAAAGGAAACAAAGGCAAGACTAGAAAAACACAGGCAATACAAACTTGTCTTTGGTGGTTATATGAAAGTAGCTGCATGAATTATAAGTATCAATAAATAAAATATTGCATCCAAATAATAAATTGCAAAAAAATTGGTTTTATCACACCATAGAAGCAAAATTTATGATCTTATGCAAAAATGCAGGGCTCTAAATTCAACAGGGTGCCCATAGAAGAGGACCTAAATATTTCCTTCCAGCAAGGCTATGGAGTCATGGCTGAATGCCTAAGATTTTTGACTGGGAAAACACAATCTTCCACTGCATCCGACATGCAGGAAAATAAACTCAATAAAGTTTATTTAAAATTGAATACTTGTGCAATCTATTCAATATTAATTTCCACCATAAAGTAATTATGTGCCTATTTGTTTTAAACAGACAAGCAATGATAATACTACACATGACATTGGAATGCAGCCTGGTGAGGGTGGAGCACAACCTATAGATGAAGGTAATGGTGTGCATCCCAGTATTGGATGTATTCATGTGCTATACAAAATGTTGTATGGATTAATACAATTAAACATCTTTAATTGCAATTGGTGTATTAATTAATGTAACCTTTCGTGTTTCAACTTTAGAGTATGTAGAGCGTGATCAACATGTTGAGCATGATTAGGCTAGAGAAGATTAGGAACATGATGTGGCCCCATCAGGTAAAGAGGACCACTATAATTTTCTTTTAAACATGTTTAATTGCAATTGGTGTATTAATCAATGTAACCTTTCATGTTTCAACTCCAGATTACAATTTAGAGGGTGTTCAACATGTTGAGCATGAGGCTATAAGAGAAGATCAGGAACATGATGTGGCCCCATGAGGTAAAGAGAACCAATCTAATGTTCTTTTAATTAATGAAATACTTGTAACAATAATAATAAAACATGTCAATTTAACATTTCTTTGTTATTGCAACAGACCCCCCCTTGCAACAGCATCCACGTCATGAGTACACGACTAGGCATACATTAAGATCACAAGCAAAGGAAAAAAAAATTGAAGGGGGGACAGATGATTTAGAAAATGATACTCCATTTAAGCTTTTTTTAGCTTCAAAAAAGAAACAAAAGAAAAAGTGATTGTAATCATATTATGAATGAATGTGAATATGTTAATGAATGAATGTCATATGTTAATGAATGAATGTTATATGTTAATGAATGAATGTTATATGATAATGAATGAATGATATATGTTATTAATGGATTAATGAATGATTAATGTTATATGACCGGGTATGGGGAATTGAGAGTGATGTGAGGTGGGGGGAAGGGGACAAATGAGGTTCCATTGTCACGTGGTTGGCCCTATTAAGTAGAGAATATTAAACTATTCTCGAAACAAAGAGAAGCTCAAAAAGGTAATGAACTTTTGAATATAAGAAATGCATCATTTGAAGCATCAAACCAATATGCAAAGATGAAAGAAAGTGCTAACTTTTCACTATGGTGGCAGAAAAATGATTCTTTATACCCTGATGCCTTCATTTTCCAAGCCAATTTCTCTTGCTTTGCATAGATTTGCCATGTTTGTGGATGTGATATGACTCCTACACAAAAAACATGTACCAGTTTATGGCCTTGAATCCAACTACATCCAAGTATCTTTTTAATTCCTCTATCTTTCATCAATCTGTTTACTATTTGAACCTCATACAGATGTTTTAGATGAAGAACCCATTATTGTGAAATGTGCCTCTAGTTGAGTAAAGTGAACCCATGCTCAGTATCATAATTTGAAGTTGTTTCCATTCCAATGTTTTGAGTTTAGTTTGTTTGTATGGCTTTCTATGAATACCACATTGTGTTGTGTGTGGATTTGGTTTCAAAGCTCTATTTATTTTGTTTTTAGTGGTGACATAACTCTAAAATTTGACTTTTGTGCATAACAGGTTAGTGGAAAAATTGATAGCTTTGAAGGGTTTAGAGGCTCAATTGAGATAGATACACGGGTATTTGGATCTTTTTGTTGATGGGAGGCTTCCACTTAACCATGAAATTTTGTACCATCTACAGGTATGCAAAAATTTCTCTACTTACATTCATTCAAGAGGCTAGATCACTTATCTTTTGTCATATGGTTGGATTAATGTGGCATACAATGTCAATGTGGGCTATAGTTTTTTAAAATATGTTCAAGTTATGCATAGTTTACAATGAATAGGGGGTGAAAAGGGGTGTGTAAGTTAAAACAGCCATCATTAACAATCATTCTTTATACTATGTTATGTTTATTCATTATTCCTAAAATTCTTAAACATATAGACTAGGAAGAGAACTCTATTCAATACATGAGTATGTACTACATATATTGTTGTATCCAAGCCCTATGATCTTGGATATATCTAGGAAGGCCCAAGAAAGGAGTTGAAGGTATATAAGTAGTTTATTGGATGTATGAGAAGTTTTGGAAGAATAACAATACAGGACTTGTACGTGTAACAATAAATAACAATGCACTAGTTTCAATAAGAGTTGCATGGACATGGATATAGACACAAATGTGATTTTTTTTCACTTCCCCCCTTTTTTTGTTATGGTATTGATCTTATTACAGGTCCTCTCTATATTGCTAGCATTGTATTGAGCACTACCTCTAAAACAAAAGCAACATTTTTTCTACTCTCGTACAATTATTCTTTTTGTAATTCCAATTATTTTCCTATAATACAACTTTTGGAATATTTTGTAAAAGTGAATTTACAATTCAGTATGCAAATTCATCCATGTTTCAGAACTTGAAACCTCAAGATGGATAAATACTATCTCACAAACCTACACCAACATTCCTATTCATTCTTGCAAGGTACTTTGTTGTCCTTTAATACTTTGATAGTTATTTTATGACATTTGGCTCAATTCTGAAGTGCTATAGCAATCTATTCTAAAATCAGCACTTAATATAAGTTTACATCAGCAAATACATGTTATGTATGGTGTTTTGTAATGCATGTGAAGCTAACTTGTAATCCTTCAAATGGTCATACCACCAAATAGTTATCATTTCTATGTTGTCTTTGTATAATATAAGTTTATATCAACAAATAGAACGAGATAGAGAGAGGACTGAGAGGGATAGAAAGATGTCTTCATATTGCTGCAATATCTTGTTGAACCTTTCTTGCTGCAATGGGGTTGGCATATTTGTGAGCAATATTATTGTTTTCTTGCTTGTGTAGGTGCATTTGTGGACTGTCAGAAGCACAATTTTTTGTGTGTGAGCAATGATCTTGCAACACTGTTTAGTAGAGACGAAAGCTAGTTTGGATTGTGTTGTTAACTCAAGGAGGTTAAGTTTCCACTTGTCATTATGTATTGTCCATTTTTGCGCCTTAAAATGGTAAATGTCATCATGATCATACACTCATGGTTGTCCAATATAAAAAATATATATCTTTTTATGTATAATTTTAGTTATCTCCTCCTGATTTTAAATAAGTAATATTATTTTTCAATAATATTTTAACCAATAGATGTGTCTGGAAGAATTCATAGAATCCTATGTCTACCTTAAAAGAGCTCACTGATGGAGGGTAGAGGCCATAGAAGACTCTCACTGACAGGAAACAAGTATATGATTCTGACCTTCTGGAGAAGTATCTACCTCTTCTATTTGTATTTCCAGTTATATCACTTTTTTGCTTAGGCACATTATATTATAAAGCTCTAGCAATTTTTTTATTCCCTTACACTACATTTTTTTGTTATTTTGGTTTCAGGAAAATCAAGATGCATTGATCAATTATATCACAAAAGATGTTGGATTTAATAATGGAAGACCTATAGTTGCATGTATCATCTATAAGTCACTTCTCCAATGGTGTTCATTTGAAGTTGAAAGAGCAAGTGTTTTTTATCGTATCATTCAAACGATTGGTTTAGAAATTGAGGTATCATTATTATGCATTTCCCTAGTTCTGAGTAGTTTATGTGAATTGGCCCTACAGAATATAATGATTTACTCATGTAAATTTCTCAATAATAACTACATTTTGAGTCAAAAAAGGATGTAATTGGCCCTACAGAATATAATTACCCATAGTCACCTAGTTCTACTCCTGAAAATCCTTCTGATCAAATATATTATGGCAAAAAAATCACATTGACATGAGCTAGTATGGGTTACAAGCACTTTTTAGCACATTGATGAGACATCAAAACTGTTGTAGCGATCAAGATTACTCAAGAAGACATATCGAGGAGATTGGCTTATGGTCTCATTGATGAAGATAATCTATCAGCAAGATAAGTCATCTTGACATGAAAAATATATACTGGCCCAAACGTTTAAGTCTCACCAATGAAGTTTCATTGGCAAGACCATCATTTCTTTCACCGACAGGAGCACTAGGAATATATCGACGAGACATAGCGGGTCAGGTCAACATTCACAACTTACCCTGATGGTATAAGTCTCGACGATATACTTCCTTGTGCTCTATCGATGAGACCACAAGTCAATCCTCCTGATAAATCTTTTAAAAAAAAAAAAAAACTGCAACGTTTCGCTGAAATTTTGATGACACAATCTGACCAAAAAAAAAGTACAACGAGGCTGCTATAGCTTTGACGCAATTTTGATCTCATTTCAATGGTGAGATCATCGAACAAACAATATTTTTTGTCAGAATATCAGGGAGACTAGCTTATGGTCTCATCGATGAAGATAATCCATCGGCAAGACAAGTCATCTCGGCATGAAAAATATATGTTGACCCGAACGTTTAAGTCTCACCGATGAAGTTTCATCGGCGAGATCGTCATTTATTTCACCGACAGGAGCACTGGGAATATATCGGCGAGACATAGCAGGTCGGGTAAACATTCAGAACTTACCCCAATGGTATAAGTCTCGCCGATATACTTCCTCGTGCTCATTGATGAGACCACAAGTCAGTCCTCCCAATATAGATATAGCTCCGACGCAATTTTGATCTCATTCCGATGACAAGATCGTCGAACAAATGATGAATGTTTGTTTGAATTTCGATGAAACTTGGTCGCAATTTCAACAAACATATCATGTTGTTCCGACGATTTGGCAGAGGCATGCCACATGTGTTATGTCTATTGTTCATCGCTAGATCAACGAAATTTTTGTCGATATTCTGACGAACAGGGGGTCCGTTTTTTGTGGTGACAACCGACGAAGTTCAATCGTGAATTCAACATTTTGAAGCTCGTTGGGATATGGATAAAAAATTCAGCGATAAAAAATTTCCAAGAGATTCATCAGAATTCTGACAATAGTTTGTCAACAATTCAAGAAACATTTGTTGGAAAGTGGAGTCAAATACAGTAGTGTTTCTTGATAGAATTATATTTGACTTATGTGGTTACATAATTAATTCATGATGTTTTTTAATTTTTATGCCATTACATAATTAATTCATGATGTAATTTTTAATGTTTAATTTTAATTCATGATGTTACAACTATTGTAGATCTCCTACAAATTTCCATATGATCATAATGAATAGTGTTTTGGGAAATTTCATGAAAGATGACATATTGATCATAGTAGTGAAATACTTGCAAAGTCGTTTAGATTTTTTAGACCAATCACCCTTCACAATGTCATTTTTAGGATCATCTCCAATTTGATTACTAGGACACATAAGGCGGGATTTGATTGGCTTATCTTGGAGGAACATTGTGGCTTTGTGTAATGTGAGAAAATTTTGCATGGGGTAGTGGTGCAAGAGCATCTACACCTCATCTTCTATGCTTAATCATGTGATGATAATTAGGGAGGTTAATAGGTTGGTTTAGGAATTTCAAGAATTTTTTATTGTGAATAAGGTCACTCAAGACCATTAGTCATGTTCTAGGTGAATTTTTGAGTTATGAGCTTGAGTCTTGCACTAAAGAGTTTTGTAGCATTTTTAAGGAAAATTGGAGAATTTACATGTAAAAGGGTGCAAGGTTAGTGTCATTTCAATAATAAGGCTATTAGCAAGCCACTAGCATGGTATTAGAGGTGTCCTAGGAGTTTCAATACATTTGAAAGTTCAAAAAATTAAAACACTTCAATAGTGATGTTGACAACCTTGAAATTAGTGTGTTTTATGTTTCATGTGGTCATAAAAGATTAAAAAGTTAGTTGTAGAGGTGGTTGTTCGGTGGTTGAGGTGTAAAGGCCTTTAAAATGCATAAAGTAATAATTGTAAAGGTTGTTTATGGTTGAGGATTTAAAATACAAGCTCTTGGCATTCAAAAATCTGTTTTTTTTTTTAAATTTATGTGTTTTTCCTGTTTTGTAGCACTGTACGGTCACATACAACCATATTTTGATGTGAAATCAATTCCATGTCATGAAGATATGTGTTACTTTGATTTGAATCTAATTTGAGGGCTTAAGGCATTGATTTGAGTTAGAAACCTTCATTTCTTTGCATATAGCCCAGTTACCCTATTTTTGAGGGTTTTCTAGCAATCCTCTATTATATTCATCAACAACCCTTTCAACTTCTTCTTCCTCCAAATTCCTAATTAGGTCATCATATAGATAGGTTACATGATTGTATCCTCCCAAGTTCATTTTATCCCTAACAAAATTAATATACCCTTCTGGATCAAATCCTTTTCGTGGTTTACCCTTCTTCATGTTGTATTGCAAAAGTTTATTGAGAACCATATCATATCCATCCCTTGAAAGCATAGTGAAGTCACCAAAGCATAGTGTGTTGGGCATAAATGCCTGTTTTCCAAAGGAACTCAAATTCATAACATCTGAATAGTCCAATTGCTTGGAAATCTCCAAATAGGCAATCCTATCAGGCACCATCCTTGGCAGAATAAAAGGTGCATACTCAAATCCATATACTCTTATCATAGTGGCACCTTCTAAGCAATACCAGTCTCCCCAATTATGATTTACTAGTCCATTAAAGTCCTCGGGCCTGAGAAATCTTTTTATCTCATCTGACAATGAATACTCACAAGGATGATTGTATAATCTATATAATGGTTTCACAAAAAATTCTTCAAAATGTATGAAACAAGAGTTAGCAAATCTACAGTCCTAGATGGCAGTCCAAAGTTGCACTGGTAGTAATTTTTGCTTCTCTATCAAATTGTGAAACCCTCAACTTTTCAGACCACATTTTCAATTCTTGTCCATAATAGAGTATCATGTGCATTAGGATTGAATATTCCTTCAGGTACAGAATGGGAGCTCCATTTTTTATTGCTATCAATCCTGAATCAAGGCTTTTAAATACATGTGAAGTAAAAAATTCTTGAGTTGTGGCATGGGATATCTGCTGCAATCACCATGGGTACTAATGACATGTATTCAAGAGCCTCCACTCCCAACACTTGACATAATGAAAAATAAGTGTATCTCATATAGGGTTCGAATAAATCAACATGAAATGGGGGACCATCACTATCATCTAATGGAATTGAGTTGCCATCCTTCTTAGATTTGTGTAATGGCAACCTCCAACCCTTGTATATAGTGTTCATTCTCCAGAACTCCTTTTCTAACTTCTCAGGTATAATTTTCTCATCACACACCCCTTCCAAGTTAAAAAATTCATAGATGGTAGCCTTCCATATATGTATAAAGAGTTTGGTTGATGGATCACAGATAGCTTTGAGCTTTGGGTCATAATAGGAGGCTAACATTTTCACCAATTCTGCATCTACAAACACATTAGGGCAGACTAATTTTCCTAGGTTAAACCTCCATAGATTGCACACTGGCTCATATCGATTCCTTCAGTGGTAATGAAAAATAAACACTACATCCCCTAATTGGTGTCCATATATCTCCTATATGCTTGCACTTATCCTCCAATTTTTCTACTTCTGCCTTAGGCTATGCAGAGTATCTAGCTCTAGGACACAAACCAGGAAATTGATCAAATAGGTTTTGGTTTAATTTCCTCTTAGCTACCCCAAACTCTTTTCCAATTTCAATTTTTTTCTTTTTCCCTCTAGGGTGATTACTCTCACTTTTCTTCCTACTTCTTACTTTTCCTAAGCTGGTGCCTTCCATTTTTCCCTTTATAAATTACAGAATTAGAAATTCAGTCGTAGAGAACTTACAAATTTGCTTCAAAAATCCTCGATTGTACAGTCCTCTGGTTCTTTGTTCGCTCTCCAAATGCCAATTTTGCATAATTCACCTTCAATTACTTCTCTTCAATTCAAGGAATGACTAGCACATCAGGTGGAAATGCCACCATTAATGTTTTAGCTTTGAACATGAGTGAGGCCGAACTTCGAATTTTACCACTGTCACATCAAACATTTATATTAGCAAGACAATTCAAATTCTTGGGCGATCCTTTTTATCTGGGCCCTACCAACATTCATTGATCACCCTGATGATCAGGGAAACATTACGCCTCTTTCATCGATATCACACAATTCATCCTTTTGATCCATATAAAATCACCAAGAGTCATCCCGATAATCATTTTGATTTCTTCGCATCTCCATCGGCATGACATCTTATATCGCAAAGACATTCAACAGTTTCTCCGATGTTATGAGTCTCCCCGATGATCATTCCTTCGTTCGTAATCATGTCACTAAGACTCTTGCCGATGGAACCTTATCAATGTGACGTGGATAATCGGCGGAACATTTTGGACTTATCCCAATATCTTTTTTTTGGGCGATAGCATCTCTTTTTGTTTCGTTAGCGAGACAAAATGGGTGTCTCGCCGATGATATTTCATCGGTGGGACCAATGTGCTTGGGCTAACCTTAGAATCTCTCCCCAATGGGGTTTGTCTTGCTGATACATTTCCTTATGCTTGATCGGGGTGACACAACAAATTTCTCACTGACATTATTTCACCGGTGAGACATATATACTTGGTTTGACATATTGATCTCACTCCGATGGTGCTTGTCTCGTTGATGAATTTCCTCATCGGTGAGACCGTAAATTGTATCTTTCCGACATGCAACTTCTTATGAAAACTGACTGGTGTAACCTTCTTGATCTCTCAGCGATATGCTGGAAAATACATATAGGAACATGGCGATTTATGAATTGGGGAGACCAGCACCATCTCTTGCCGATATGAGTTATTTATTCAAATGCTTGGTCTTGAAGGAAAATTTTGGTATGAGATCAGTGATAATTATGATATGTAGATGTAGACATGCAAAACTAACATTCTGCATTTGATCAGGATCATTTATCAACTGAACTATATGTCGCATTAGGCACATTCATCACTTTCATCCATTCATTAAATAATCTCATTTATCAAATAAACATTATCATTCAACCTTCATCTTGCATCATCCATTTAATTAAATAAATCAGGACTTCATTTAAATCAAATCTTAAATTATATTCCATCATTTTCTGATTTAAATAAATCAATTATCAAAGTCTTGAAAGTCAAATCATCTAATCAGCATTAAATCAGCATAACCATCATCTAATCCTGATCTAATGCTAATCCCATCCCACTTGCATTATCTAGATCTAGCCACTTGCACAATAAATCAATTTTATTGATTTATTAAAACCTCATTTTCCCTCAACATGACAAGTCAAACATGGCATTTATTGCTCTTCTTTCTTGTCCCCCTCTCAAAATTTATTGCAAATTTGAATTCAAATTCTCCCTCTCATAGGAACTCTTCCCTCTTCCCAAATCTTGCACAACCATTGACCACTCACATGATGACAAGTGTCTTCCTCTCATTGGCTTAATCTTTAGTCCCACATTGGTCCCTCTTCAACACTTAGCATTTGAAAATCTTTAAATACAAGCTTCATCTTTGAGCAAATCCTCCACAATTTTATGCAAGGTTACTCTCTTCATTTGAGATTTGATCTTGTTCATCCTCACTCCACCATCTTCATAGCATTTTCATCTTAAGCTTTGGTCAAGGATTGGGAAAGGGTCACTAGCACATGTGACACCAATCCACTATGGAATAGATATGTATCTCGTTTCTTTCATGCTTTCAATTTAGTTTGATTTGCTATCATGTTTAGGAAACATTTTGCATTATTTCATAGGAGTATTTTGATGAATTTGTAAGTCATTAATCCATGCTTGAGATTTAGTGTTTGCAGATTTTAAAAGGTCCTCACATTTGGCGCCCACCGTGTATGAGAAAAGTTTTTAACCTCTGCTATAGATTTGTTTTATGCTCTAAAATAAATCTGCCAATTAGATAATTTTCTTGTGCTTCTGCATTCCAAGTATGTTTTATTTGGTACAGTCAGTGCGGTAGCCCTCGTACCTCTCTTATATCTGTCAGATTTGTGATAAAATTGCATTGGCTCGCATCTAAAGAATCATTCTCAGAACAGAAAATAATTACTTTCATATCAGACATCTTAATCAAGTTTGATTGTCAATGGCATAAAAGGGAGGTTGTAGGCGTTGCTATTTCCGGCATTAGATTTTTTTTCTGTTTTTATCGTTTGTGCCTTACACGTTGTTCTTGGATCAAATTACACAGAGAGGTAAAATTGAATAAATAAGCACCCACGCCTTGCACTTTGCTTGATTGTAATTGTCTTCTGCTCGTATTTCCTTATCCACTGAGCTGAATGTTGCGGCTTAAAGCATTTCTGCAGCGAGTATTTCAGGCATTTGCTTCCTTGATGTATAATTGATGCCCGCGAGCTCAATATCGTATTCGGCTTGTTTATCTCTATCTGCCACCAGAGCTTTGTGCCTTTCACCCATTTCCGGGCCAGTGTTTCCAGAATTTGCTCCATTTGGTGTATAACGTGCATCGGCGGCCGTGAAATCATGTTGTGCTTGTTGCTCTCTATCCAATGACATAAATCTTGTGCTATTTCACCGTTTTCTTGTTGATATTTTTAGTGTTTTTTCAATCAGGGAATAGCCTGCATCACCAGCCATAAACTTGTTATCCTGATCGTAGCCCTCTATCTAATGACATTAAATTTGCGCCCTTTTGGCCTTTCCATGGTCGGTACATTCAGCATTTGTTCTATATGGTGCGATATGAGTTCTGAATCTCTTTGTTTCCATTGAAAGGAACTATTGCTTCAACCTCTGTGGTCAAACTGTTCATTGAAAAACTTTAGAGAAGAACGCTTTATTGTTGATGGAACGCTTTATATCTGCCAAGTTTTTTAAATCTGCAAGCTGCCAAATGTCAAAGATTACAATAAATGCGTTTTGAAATCAGTCTTACACCTGCCAAATGCGTTCTTTTCGCTGATTTTCTCTATCAATCTTCTTTGAATAATCTGCAGATTTACACCTGACAATTGCGTAGAGGTTCCATTATTATGCGCGGATTGGAAATCCATGGCATAAAAGCATTGGACTTGAGTCTCCCTTAGCATTTATATCTACCACTTGCAGTTGTTTCGGGAGATTTGTCATAAAGGCGTTTTGTTTTAAGTCACTGGCTAACCTTTATGTCTGTCACTCACAGTTTCTTCCAAAACTTACCAGCTAATGCTACTGCGTGGCTTCTTATGGGGAGATTTGTCTTCACTGAAAATTTCACCATAACTTTCTTTTGATCATAAGACACTTTGAAATAACTAGCGACCTATATAGTGGCCTTGGCGAATGGTTGGCAGACACATAATCCAATTGGCAAGAATAATGAGCACTATCCTACACCAACGCCTTTTGATGATAAGTTACACAACATTAATACCCCCGAAATATGAGGCATAAGGCAGTGGAAAAGTAGAAAAGAAAGAAAGGATTACATTTTAGCTTTCAACTTTCTTTTCTTCTTAATTAAGGCTAACATTACCTAAACTCCTCAATGTGATGATTTGTCATAAATGCGAAAAGGAGGAGGTGATTTTCTTTTATCAAAATTGGAAGTTTGTAAAATAATGGTCATTTTTGAATTTGATAAAGGTGGGGTTTTCTTGTTTTAGGGTAATTTACAAAGAAAGTGGTTCTTTTGAATATATCCAAATGTGCCTAAACTATTTCCTTACTTAAAATGTTGTAGATCTTCATCAATGTGAAATTATCAAAACTCTAATCAATGTTTTTCATCTTGTTTAAAATTTTGAAACCATTGATATTGTTAAGAATTAGTGATTATAATAGAGTTAATTAAGTGATTAAACCCTCATATTATTATCCTTTTTTTTTATCTTATAGGTACAAAGGTACAAGCGAAAGGAAAAGGTACCAAAAGCGAACAAAGGCAAAGTACAAGAAAAGCAAAAAGTCAACAAGGAGGAGGCTAGCAAACGAAGACGAAAGGAGGATGATTTTTTTTTGAAAACACAATGTGTTTTTCAACACTTTAAGTGTTTGATCAACACTACTTCACGAAATTGTTTTTCTTTTCATTTTAGAACACTAATTTTCATTTGGATCTAAAACGAACAATTTAATTTTCATTGCAAGGGGCTTAAAAGGAATCTTAGGACACCTACTAGATTTCAATTTGGGCTAAAAATTGGACAAGCAAAACTCACACTTCATTTTGGTGCTTAAAACGAACTCACAATTGCTTTGAAGGTTATAAAATGAACAAGTGTTTGAATTGTGTGATTTTGTCTTTTGAGTACGTATCCTCTCCCCTTGCGCTTCGTGCGATCTAGGGTGCAAGAGAAACACTCAAAATACATTTTATTGCTTTGAAACACTTCAATTTGGGCTTAAAAATTGAACATCTTGTGCAGTGTGAGTAGGGGCATTTTTGCGTACATTCTCTTTCTTTGTGCCATCAAAGATCGATCGAGTTACGGATTGTGTCTTTGCTCGCTTTTGTTTATCTTAGAGGGCCTGCCTTGGGGAAAAAGTACTCACCCAAGGGACGACTCAACCGGTAACACTCTAAAGCCAAGAGTATTTCCAGCCGGGATATAAATGAGGGTTTTGGTTAAACGCCATAATCAGTGGTTGGCTCCGATAGGATGGATCGAAGGGGACTCTTGCCGTATGGGTCAATCTCCACCGGAAAGTCCTTACTAGAACCTATGTGCTAGAATTTTCCAAAATCCTTAATCTATTTGTTGGTGCAAGAACGGTCGTTCTGAAGCCACCCCACACTCTTCACGGTCTTCTAGTAGAGATGGAAAGCATGCCATGGGAGTTTCATGGGTGTTGATGCTTGGCTGCCCCGATTGACGATAATGAGCCGTGGAGGGGAGCCAGTGGGGTCAAGCATCTAACCATCCGCTAGGGATAAGCGTAGCTGGACTTGTCCAAGTGGGAATCCAACAAATATAGTCTTACACATCCATAGGGCTTGTAATTATTCTTTGTTTGAAAACATTGTGTATTCGAAAACATTTTGCAAACAAACATTCAACATGATTCTCAAAATTTCAAACCCTCTTGAAGACAAATATCATTGACTCAATCCATATGTTATTGCTTTCCCTGCGGATTCCGTCACGTAGAGGTTCCTAAGCATTGGATTATACCTCAATTTGTCTTCTTGAGTAAACAATAGGAAAACCCTTGCCTTAAGTTCATTGAATTTCCACATAAAATATCTTGTGGGGTTTAAAGAAATTAAGACATTGGACATCTTAGTTTGAAACCTTAATCAAAGAGAGTGTTTTGGTAAAATAAAGCCATTAAGCAAAGATAACAAATTGGACCCCACACATGTGCTTGATATCTCTTGGTCATATTGGTCTTTTGATTGCTCTTAGAGAAAAGTGTGTTCTTCAATACCTTGGCCTAGTAAACAAAGTCTCTCTAAGTCTCTTAGGATCAAAATCAAACACTTCATTCACCTCAAACATTTATCAACATCATCCCACAAACAACTTTAGAGCTTTGAAAATGTCATTACCTAGACTTGGGTACATTTCTAAACCAAATCAAAATCATTTGTTTAGTTAGGTTTGTTTGGATGAATCCTTCCATGCACACTTAGTTAAATTATCACCTCTTTGAACAAGTTCATCCTAAGATCACATCCAACATCTTAGGGTTTACAAGTTCATCATCCAAATCAAAACAATCAAAATCAAACCCTAAGTCTATCATTGATCCAAAGTCCCTAAACGTTGAACACTCATATCATTCACCACCTTTCATCCTCCATCTCATCATTGGTCCTAAGAACCTTAGGAGTCACTTTTGCAACAAGGTCAAAACACAAGGAGAACATGGAATACAAACTTGATCCATACATCTCGAGTAATCCAAATCAATTGAATCTTTAAAGCCTTACAATTTCGATTGATTATCAAAACTCACACTTATACAATCCATACATGGGACCATTACCTTCGACAAATGTCAATAGAACAATAAGTGTGAGTATGCCCAAATCAAAGATTGGAACGCAATTCCCGATGGTAAATCCAAGCCCAAACCTACAAGTCTATCAATTGAACAATCAATCCATGAGCCTTCAAACGAACAACGTCATTCCACCAAATCCCTACAAACCAAATGTGGATGTACCAAGTGCAAGTTTTCAAAACATGAATCCTAACTCGGAAAACTTTGGAAAAATGATTCCCAATACCAACAATGTTCATCCTATCATGCCAAATCTGAACATCATCCCAAATCAGAACATTATCCAAAGTCAATTTTCCCATAATCCCATTCAAAAACCGCAAGTAGGCATCCCAAATCCGCTTAAACAAAAGCCAAATCAACTATCTCAAGTGAGTCAAGATCAAAATCAAGAACAAATTTGGCGAGATCAAATTGCGGAACTTTCCAAAATAGTTGAGGCATTGCGCCAAGGGAAATCTCCACCACCATTACCTACATCATTCCTTGGTTTAGGGCTTCCCCCTTTACCTAACACCAATCATGCCATCCAAATCAATCCACCTAACATCAATCAAACCATCACGACAAATCCTTTGAATATACCATCGACATCACACCAATGGATGGTATCTAATCAAACAACAACATTGATCCCAAATCAAAATACGGTCTCCCAAGGACCTATCACCTCGGTCATTCCAACCATCACTATCCCTTCAATCATTCCAAACACCACTATCACACCCATCACATCTCAACCTCTCACTACCATGATCGCTCCGAGCGTATCTCAAACACTTGTCACTACATCCAACATGATTCTAAATCCACCACCACCCCCACCACCACCAATTTCCACCACATCAATCCAATACAACGCGACATTACAAGCTGCTTTTCAAAAGGGATTCCAACAATATCTATCCATGCAACAAGCAACACAAGCTCAACAAGTTCAACAATCCTCTCAAGTTGCCCAAGCCTCTCAAGCTACCCAACCAACACGAGCACAAACACAAAAGATGACAACTATTGAAAACAAGGATCAAGATCAATCTATCACTGAGCACACGTTTACTTCATCCAAGGATCAAATTGACATATGTCAAGAGTCACTTTTGAATCATGATCAAAATCCACCAACAAAACTCGACAATGAGCCAATTCAAGAAATATCAACATCACTTGACTCTATGGTCGAAGACATTCACAATCTCTCCACCGCAATTGTCGAAAACAATGATCAAAACCTCTCCATTGAGGAGCACATTGAGGATGTATCTACACAATCCGATGATAAACTCACCATACATCAAGAGCCACTTTTTAGTGATCTCTTTCAAGGAGTGTTAGGGTTATTTGATCCTATTGACATAATGCATGATCCATTGACCAATGATCATATTGAAAATGTCTCTACGTCACCTTATGAGTTAGAGGACATATCTCAAGAAGTTATTCCAAAGCAAGATCAAAATCTTTCACTAAGGTCTAGCAATGGTCCTTTTCAAAACATGTTGATCCCCTTTGACTGCATGGTTACAGATATTGAAAGAACCCTGAACTCGACACTTGAGGATATTGAACCACTTACCATGTACAATGATGACATCCAAGAACCATTTATAAGAAATCCATCCTTTGAAACTGACCCATTTCAAGAGCTTGATCCAAAGCATGTTGAAAGCAACTCCAAAATCATTCAAGATCAAGAATTTGTATCTTCAAGATACTACAATAATCTAATGGATACTCTCCTATCTATGCAAGATGACCATATCCATCTAGCACATACTCCTCCATCTACCCATGAGATGCTTTCTATGGATGGACACATAGATGATCTTGATCTAGAACAAGATTTTATTACACACAAAGAGCAGATTCTTAACTCCTACAATCAAACGGAGTTGTCAACATCAGGATCAAATATGTCCCAAACTCAGATTGAGGACATCATGAATAAAGATATCCATCATTATCCGCTCAACAAAACAAGTTAGATAGAACATCCAGAGTTAGCGGAGCAGCAAATTGAAAGAACGTCAACTACGGCGGTCATCTATCAGAGAACACTTATTGAACAAGAGCTCTTGGAACAGGAGAAATCAAAGCATGAAGGTACCACTTCCACCATACTGGGGGAAACTTCGTCTCAAGCAAACGTCAACATAGGGAGCATGAAGAATCCTTATGATGAAACCATTTCCAATACTACAACCAGTCACGTCATGAATCGTCATCCACCCATCACCCCATCCATGAATTGGGACCAGCGTCAAAAGGAAGATTTGAATCAAAGTACGAAAAACGTTATCAAAGAAAAAGAAGCTGAGAAGCATAATGGACAAATCAAATATAAATGGATACCGAAGAATACAAAGAAAAATCATCCCTATCAAACTCCATTAGTCAAAGAAACTATGGGGCAAAATCAAAAAGGGAAAAGTATCCATCAAGAATGTCCGCAAAAGAAAAAGCAAGCTTTTCAAGTGACGTACAAAGTATATCAAGCAGTTGGTCCTAATTCCAGGCACACTTCTGTATCCACCCATCATTGCTCATCTTCCCAAGTTTGGAGAGTCAAAGGTTCCAAACTGTCAACCAATCCATCTCTTATCCCTAAACACACTCCATCCATGCCTCCACGCATGATATCCAGTTCTTACATTGACCATGTATTGGCAACGACTCTTCATCATAAGGATTCTGAAGGCACTCTATCGCGATGTATGCACAAAGACAAAGTCAACTCCGATATCAACGAAGTAGATCAAGAATCCCAAAAGTTGCATTCAAGTGCATGTATCTTAGAAAAGCAGCTCCTTCAGGCAGGATATCGATGGCACATTATGATAGGGGCATCTATGTCAACACCACTAGGTGGTTCAGCATGAATCCTTTAGAAAAATACAAAAAAAGCAAAAAAAATCCAAAAAAAAATCAGAAAAAGGATTGAAAACAGTAAAGAAAAAAATCGTCCTCTAGTGAAAATCGCATGTATGGCACTTTGGGCAAGACCATGATGAAAACCTGGCAAACAGGCATCATGAGTAGAATCGAGCATCTACATGTGCCAGTTCAGATGAAAGCATCTCATCTCATCCTATCCATAATAAATCGAGCATTCCATCCATCTTATCCATAATAAATCCATCCATCCATGAACCATTTATCCAATCCATTCACATATATTTGCATCCATCATCTTAGTTATCTTGATCTTGATGAAATTTTGGGGCACACCTTATGCTTGCTTATGGTAAACATCTTGACATGGGCCGTTTTCATTAATCCTATCCTATGCAGCATTATCTGAGCTATGAACACTATCCAAATGAGCATTCTTTATCTGAACACCTTATCTTATCGCAAGATAATCCATGTCCCTCCATCCATACACTTATCTGAGCATCCATCCATTACATTCCATACATTGCTAGACATTGGGGGCAGATAACATAAATCTTGCTTCGAGAATAAATCTTGGTCTATGTCCTCCAACTTATGTGGTGATCCAAACATTGGAAAACGTGAAATCAAACTGGTCAAAGCATTTGTGAGAAAAAATCCAAATCACTAGCCCATGGCATATTTTGACGAGAAGAAATTCCTTATCAGTCTTCAACTTTCATCGAACATCGATCCAAACAATCGATATCAGTCGCATCTAGGTTGCACTTCAAATGTCAACATCACATCATCTAAAACATATTTTGTTTCAAACCAAGCTTCATCAATCATGATCAATCAAATCCAATCAAAAAATCATCATCTCGGGATATCCTTGTGTTGCTTAACACTATCCTTGCATTGTCGTGTATCCTCGACAATGTTATCATTATCAATCCTGATCAATCCAGTCCTTGCATTGTTGTGTATCCTCAACAATGTTATCATCATCAATCCCATCAAATCCTTGCATTGTTGTGCATCCTCAACAATGTTATCATCATCATCAATCCATCAATCTGATCAATCCACCTTAGCTTGGTCTTCAGCAAAATCCCAAA
>VDFB02271358.1:1020696234-1021071569 GCA_007258455.2 Sequoia sempervirens
AATCTTAAATTATATTCCATCATTTTCTGATTTAAATTAATCAATTATCAAAGTCTTGAAAGTCAAATCATCTAATTAGCATTAAATCAGCATAACCATCATCTAATCCTGATCTAATGCTAATCCCATCCCACTTGCATTATCTAGATCTAGCCACTTGCACAATAAATCAATTTTATTGATTTATTAAAACCTCATTTTCCCTCAACATGACAAGTCAAACATGGCATTTATTGCTCTTTTTTCTTTTTCCCCTCTCAAAATTTATTGCAAATTTGAATTCAAAATTTCCCCCTCTTGGGCACTCTTCCCAAATCTTGCACAACCATTGACCACTCACATGATGACAAATTATCTTCCTCATTGGCAATCTTTAGTCCCACATTGGTCCCTCTTCAACACTTAGCATTTGAAAATCTTTAAATACAAGCTTCATCTTTGAGCAAATCCTCCACAATTTTATGCAAGGTTACTCTCTTCATTTGAGATTTGATCTTGTTCATCCTCACTCCACCATCTTCATAGCATTTTCATCTTAAGCTTTGGTCAAGGATTGGGAAAGGGTCACTAGCACATGTGACACCAATCCACTATGGAATAGATATGTATCTCGTTTCTTTCATGCTTTCAATTTAGTTTGATTTGCTATCATGTTTAGGAAACATTTTGCATTATTTCATAGGAGTATTTTGATGAATTTGTAAATCATTAATCCATGCTTGAGATTTAGTGTTTGCAGATTTTAAAAGGTCCTCACAGTAGAAAAAAATTTACTCAAAATATGGAATTTTTGGAAAACTTATGAGCTTAGATTACTACAAAATTTCAGAATTTTATAGTTCTAACAGGACCAAATCACAAAAATCACCCTTTCTAGGTTGTGTTGATTAGGGTACTAATTAGGCCTATTTTACAAAGCAACTAGCCTTTAAACTTGTGCAATAATTTGTGCAGGTCTCTCGCACCCTCCCTCCCACCTTCTCCCACTCCCTCCCACCCTCCTCCCACTCTCTCCCCACTCTCCCACTCTCCTACTCTCTCCCCACTCTCCTCTCCTCTCCCTCTCCCTCTCTCCGCCTCCTCCCACTCTATCCTCTATCCCACCCTCTCCACCCCTCCTATCCCACTCTCTCCCACTCTCCTCACTCTCCCACTCTCTCCCACCCTCTCCCACTCTCTCCCACTCATGTTGTTTTTCAGGCTTTGAGAGTTGTTTGGATTGTTTAAATTGGTCATTCTAAACAAGTTGATAGGTTGGTTGAGTTGATCACTAAGGTGGATCACTCCTTTCTGCGAAGGCCATACACTTATGATTGGGTCAAGTTTTATTTTATTTAGAAAATTCCTATTTCCTTTTCAATAGGTTATGATTTGATTAGATGGGTTATGAAGCACTTATTTCAAGTAATTTATGTCTATTTTAATTTGTAATTTATTAAATTCAAACACAAAACAATGTTAGGTAGATAATCAAACATCTTTCATTTTTGCAGTGACTTATTTATCCTAGAGGAACTAAGTATATAGTATACAAAGAAAACCAACAAACCCACAACTACCCCTATTTTGAAGAGGAAGAGAGAGAAGAGAGGGAGAGATAGGTTGAAGAGGAAGAGAGAGAATAGAGGGAGATAGATAGGTAGAAAAGGGAGAGAAAGAAGAGGTGGAGAGGGAGAGAGAGAAAAAGATAAGGGAGAGGAGAGATAGCTCAATATATATAGAGGGAGAGGGAGATACATAGAAAGGGGGTGATATAGAGAGATAGAGGGGGATAGTGAAAGAGATAGAGATATCATGATAGAGGTAGAGAAAGATATGGATAGAAAGAGATAGAGAGAGGAGTGAGAGGGAGATAAAAAGAGAAATAGAGATAGAGATATAGAGTAGGAGAGATGGAGTGAATAGGAGAGAAAGGGGGGAGAGGGAGAGATAGCTCAATAGATAGAGGGGGGAAGAGGGAGTGACATACATAGTGGGAGGTATAAAGGGATATAGAGCGATAGGGAGAGATATATCAATCACCCTCCCTATATATCTATCTATTCATCCTTATCTCTTTATCTCTCTACCTCTCTCTATCTCTTTGTCTCCCTTTCTATTTGTATGTTTCTCATTATCTCCCTCTCTCTATATATTTTCTTCCCTATATTTATCTTTGTCTCCTTAAGTGTGCAATGGGTACATTGAAGAGGTCTTAAAGGAGAATTATCATATCTTTAATCAAATGGCATGCTACCTTGAGCATAAATCCCCAAGGACACATGCTATCCTTGGATTGTTGACATGAAACAACCAATCAAAATTTAGTTTCTCTTTTCCCTCTCTCTCTTTTCCTATGTATCTCTTATATTTCTCTTTATCATGCTCTCTCTATCTCTCTCCCTATCTATCTAAGTTCATCTCTTTCTCTCATTGTCTATCTTTTTAGTTTCTATCTCTCTTTGTATTAGCTAATAGGCTACATATATTGTGAGATTTGAGCTTGAAACAAATCTCATGCCTGCAAACCACTATTGTGTCATTGGAAAACAAGTTTCAAATGCCATTTAATGGTAAACCATCTGTAGTGTAATGGTAAAATCCTCTAAATATCAAGTAAAAAGCCTATATATACTATTATGTAATAATAAATATAATTATATTATATATAATTTAATCTAATATTACTAATATATTAAATATATATTATATTAATTATAATTTGTATTATATAAAAATATACTTATTATTAATTATTCATTATAATAATTTTATATGTATTTAATAATTTTGTTAAAGAATATAATCTATAATTATAATAAGTCGAATAATTATATTATTTATTATGTAAAATATAACTAATATATACTTAACTATATTATAGAATATTAAAACCTAGCTAAATGGCACCATAATTTTTAAATTAATTAACATACTCTAAAACCTAACGAAACCAGGTTGTAGCTAATCAAATTGGAGAATTGAAAGGTCAATTCCAATGCCGAGGAAGAGTTTGGAGTTAAAACAAGGTCAATACCAATGCCGAGGAAGAGTTTGGAGGAGTGAAAACAAGGTCAATACCAGCACCGAGGATGAGGTTGAGGGCACTCAGGGAAAATTGACGACCAAGGGACAATGAGTACTGTAAGTTTGGCACCCCTATTCTCTTTAACCTACAATTTTCATGCCTAGTTTCCAAAGATCTTCTCGTACATTGGCACAACCATTCTCATAAAATGGTATAAGATAAGACAGAAAAAATAAAATAGCTTAGTCTTTCACATTTTTATCGACCATCCTCACATCTTGGCAAAACTCCCATAATCTACCCACATCTTGGTTGAGGTCTAGGATTTCATCACACATAGCCTTCATCGCATGAGTTTGAAGCAATTGTAGGCTTAGCCCTCTCTACAAGCTTAGTGAATTTGACAACTTTATCTTTATTTTTCCTCCAATCTTTATGTTTGTCCCTCCCCTGTCAATCATCTTGCACAACTTGAACTTACAGTTTCCTTTTCTTATTGATCCTTCATGTGCTCATGTCAATCAAGCTATTTGACCACCTAGTTAACCCCAACATCCTCCACGTTAAGCTTAATGCCTCCTACCTCCTCCAAAAAGATTGAAATTGTCATCATTCTCATCTACAACTCATAATTAAGTCCCACTAACTTTCGAGGTAGTGATAACCTCCTCCACACACAACCCTTAAAAATTATGAGTAGAGGAATATAATCTTTGAAGAACTCAAAGTTGTTTCTCTCCTACCTGATGCAATTAGTCATTTTATTCTTACAAGCATTTATAGTGATCACTAGAGTCACATAGACCAATTCTTCATAATAGAAGAATTTGATCATTTTTTTCCAATGATGGCATTATGAGAAAACCTTGGGTTAAATGAATAATTCCTAGCTAAGTTCTTTAAATCATTTCCAACCATATAAGAGAAGACCGTTGCTATGTGTACTTGGATACCATGGAGAAAGGCTCTTTGGGCTCTTTCATCAATGAAGGTATTGTTAAATTTTAACACTTAAAAGTGAGAATGAAGAATCTTTCCTAGGATGGTGGCCAATTATGCTTCTCAACACCTAGATTACAAAATCTTTGTCAATATCATTGTCATCACAATTAAACCTATTGCTTGAGATTTAGTCATACAGGTAAAAAAATTGGCTTTCTTGATAGTAGATACATTCTAGACAATTCAACCCTTGCATCAAAGATTGTTGAATGGGCCCAAAAAACTACTCATGATGCCCTTACTATTAAGTTAAAACTTTGACAAGTCATATGATTGCATCGAATTTCCGTTCATTTATAAAAGGCTCAAATAAATTTATTTTTAACCCTAAATTATTATCACATATTCATCTCTTTGTTAATGAGTGATTGCACAATAGTGTGTCCCACTTGTGGGATGAGGCAAAAAATAATCCCAAAATTTCAAAATTACAAAATACCAATTGAATGAAGAACCTTCATTTGAAGGTGATATCGTCAAATTGATAAACCCTGACTTAACAACTACAAATTCACAAGAAAATCTCCCCTGTCAACCCTAGGGAATCAATTCAATGCCAAGTGTATTGCTTTAACAGACCCCTAAATGCAATGAACCTCTATCATACCATATTGCACACCAATCCACCGAGTTACCATAAGGCAGTGGGTGGATTGGTGGATGTCATTTCTATTTAGCCCTCAAACCCTTACACAGGAAAAATAGGGCAATCCCTGTATTTGATTGTTTTCTCCCACAAAACAGTGCTTTAGCACTTCAAAACAAATGAAAGTGAAAGGGAACACATATATTTATCTACACCAATGATCTTAGAGCATTTCAAGCTTGTACGGATCCATACAACACAAAAGAACTTTAGAAAAACAGTAAAAACATAGAAAATTGCTTCAAGAACATGGTATTTGATATGAAATTTTGGTATCAACTCCTCCAACAATTGCAACAATCACAATGGGATGGGAATACAATATGATAGAAGTGGGATAATAAATGCATCGTTTGAAGCATCAAACCAATATGCAAAGATGAAAGAAAGTGCTAACCCCTTATACTGAAAAATTTTCTTTTAACTTTAAGTTTGTTGGGTAGCCAATTCTTTTAAGTTATCAAAGCCTACCATCATACATAATCAAAATGTTGTTGTTTCAAATGACTATGAGCACTAAATTTCACTATTTGAATATGTTGAAACCTTATCATAGAGAACTAGAACATTGATGCAACCACTCATCCTATCTTATAACATACCAAAAGTCTCCTAGAAATTAGACATAGGAAGATTTAAGATGACTTAAACAATTTTTATTGGCAAAGCATAAACTTATGATGACTTAACCAGGCCTAGTACACACTCCCTCCCCATTAACCACTTAGACATATGGAAATTAAATGTAAATTTTCTGCTATTTTTAGTCATGTAGGCATCCAATAAACCACTTGGTGGTGTTTCCCTTCAAGTTTATTTACTTGAATGAAGAGCAAAAGTCCTATGATTACAATTAGAGAATATATTTGAGGCCTTGGTTGTGTAACTGGCAGACCATAGTCACATTTAACACTTGTTACGAACTTTGGGAGTTAAAGCGTTGAGTAGATTTGATTTGTGATGGACACATTTGGACAGTAGTAACAATAACTTGCAATCTATCAAGACTTGATTACCTTATAACCTATCAAAATCTAGCAATGAAATGATAGATTAATCATAATGTTACCTTGGGATCACATCACCATGAAAGAACTTCATCCAACATCCTTATGAGTGTAGGTACCACCAAATAGGTATTTTTCAGATCTGTCTTCCTTGAGCGAGGGAAATTCAGGAAGAGAAGAGGAAAGCGAGACATGTAGTAGGTCTAAAAGAGGGAGATCAACTAGAGGTCAAAAGATTAGAAGAAAATTTCGTAAACGCATGGAATTTTTTCTTGCTAAAGGGGGGTCATGTTCTTATGATGATGAGAGCATAGGCGAAATTGAGGTGCCCTTGAGGTACAAACATCTACAGAAACAATGGGTACCCAAGGAACTTCCTCCAATAAACACTATTTTTTGTGTCAACGAGAGGATATATCACATAGCACCATCGTCATTACATGGTTTGGGCCTATTTTGCATGGACGACATAAAGGTCTATTATGACAAAGTTACTGAATTGATGGAGTATGTTGGACCCTGTTATAGTTACAAATATTGGATGCAGCCAGTTCGATATACACGAAGTATGCGTAGGTATGCACTGTCAGTAAATTATATATAGCTAAAAGATAAGGATCAAAAGAAAGGAGTGGCTATGTACATTGATGGAAGGCCAAAAGCATCAGTGAATATTGTAGGGTTTATAAATAGTGCACCACCTGGGTCAAAAAATAAGCAACCCAATTGCATATTCAAGGCGTGTGAGGGAAACCGTGTATTCGTATGTGTGATAAAATCAATAACTATAGGGGAAGAGTTGCTAATCGATTACAATTTGAATCGCTTAGATACAAACATAGTTACTATGGGGGTGGTATGTACTATATACCATTTTACCCAACCTCCAATATACCATTTTATTATTATGTTTTTTTTCGTAAGTATATTGGTTTCATTTCGGTAATGTTTTCTTATATTTATTTATTTTCATAGCGGGACATTGATCATACAGGGAAGGCTTCGACCCAAAGCACAGATCACGATGCATCTTTAGGCGCTTCTACCCAACAGGTTTACCTCATTGTAATTTTACAAATTAGATACGAGAAAAATGTTTTATTATTATGTTTTTTTCATGAGTTTATTGGGTTAATTTCGATAATGTTTTTAATATTCTTGTTGTAGTCAGCTGATCGGGGAAAGGCACCAGCAATAGAGGAGAGCATCCATAGGGAGGTGAAGTCACTATTATGTGATGATGACATCACATATTCAACAAACCCTCTTGATATGATAAGGAAGACACAAAAAAGATGCAATGAAGAAATCCTTAAGTTGTTATTTATAGTGCCTCAAACAGATGAGATAAAAGAGGGTTAAAATATTGACTAAGAGAGCACAAAACTTGCAAGTAAGTTGTCATGAGGTCTTTAATTATAACATAAGTTCATTCATGATTTTATATTTTGTACTCTTTTATGTCATGAACTAAAATATGCATTGTTTTTACAAGATTTTTTGTGTCCTCATGATGTTGTTGGCCATGATCAAGGTTCTACAAGTGCTGCCCTAGGAGAAGGGGTTGGTACAAGTGTCTATCCTGATTTTCCTATGCATACATCACATCATCTGACTCCATCATCTATGCCTATATTGTCGATTGAAATGTCGGCAACACCTGGCATATAGGCATCAGGTAGTGCACCCTCTAGCAGCGAACACATGCTAGAACATGCGTCAGGACATGTACCTGTGATGTGGATGCAGAGGCCACTAGTACTAGCGATGTTTTAGCAGCATTTCCTAGATATTCTCGTATTACTAATACATGAACATTGCTAATCATATTTTTGGTGACCAAGGATTTTGTTCCCATAAAGATAGAGAAGGTCCCAGGTACTTTAAAATGTTTTAATTATTATTATATATAATCCAATTGAAATTTACTTATTGATCACTCTTTTTAGACTAATGATCCCATGATCATTTTGCAGGAAATGATGTTTTTTTTATAAACATCTAAGTGATATTACATTGGAGCTCTTCAGGCCCACCATACGTACACAGTGGAATGCCCAAAATGAAGATTTAAAAGATGAGCTCATTAACTGTTTAGTTCTGTTGTTCAGTGATAAAACATTTAACCAAACGAAGGTCCTTAAGAAAGTTGGTAACTATCTAAAGTATGTGAGGGACCAATATAGGTCACATTTAGAGAACAACAAAAAGTATGAGCATCCCCCCATGATTCCAGAGAGGGAGTGGAAGAACTTGGTGTTGGATGGAAAGGAGAAGGCTTAAAATAAAAAAGGAAAGACACCATCGGGCCAAGGAAGGTATGTGATACTATCAACAATGTAATTATATACTAATTACTCTTTCTTTTTACATAATCTAACATATTTCAAACTTTTCATAGGTTTCCTGACACATCGAAGGCAACAAAGGAAAGACTAGAAAAACACGGGAAACACAAACTTGGCTCTGGTGGTTATATGAAATTGGTCGCATGAATTGTAAATATCAATAAATGAAATATTGCATCCAAATAATAAATTGCAAACAATTTTGGTTCTATCACACCATAGAAGCAAAATTCATGATCTTATGCAAAAATTCAGGGCTCTGAATTCAATAGGCCATGCACAGAAGAGGACTTGAAGATTTCCTTATAGCAAGGCTATGGAGTCATGGTTGAACGCCTAAGAGTTTTGACTAGGCAAACACAATCTTCCACTACATCTGACACGTAGGTAAATAAACTCAATAAAGTTTATGTAAAATTGAATACTTGTGCAATCTATTCAATATTAATTTCCACCATAAAGTAATTATGTTCCTATTTGTTTTAAATAGACAAGCAATGATAATATTGCACATGGCATTGGAATGCATCCTGGTGAGGGTGGAGCACAACCTGCAGATCAAGGTCATGGTGTGCATCCCAGTACTGGATGTATTCATGTGCTATACAAAACACAGTATGGATTAATACAATTAAACATCTTTAATTGCAATTGGTGTGTTACTTAATGTAACCTTTCATGTTTCAACTTTAGAGTATGTAGAGTGTGATCAACATGTTGAGCATGATCAAGCTAGAGAAGATCAGGAACATGATGTGGCCCCATCAGGTAAAGAGGACAACTGCAATGTTCTTTTAAACATATTTAATTGCAATTGGTGTATTAATTAATGTAACCTTTCATGTTTCAACTCCAGATTAGGATTTAGAGGGTGTTGAGCATGAGGATATAAGACAAGACCAAGAACATGATGTGGCCCCATGAGGTAAAGAGAAACACTCTAATGTTCTTTTAATTAATGAAATACTTGTAACAATAATAATAAAACATATCAATTTAACATTTATTTGTTATTGTAGCAGACCCCCTATTGCAGCGGTGTCCACGTCGTGAGTACACGACTAGGCGTACATTAAGATCACAAGTAGAGGGCAGAACAACTAGAGGGGGGATAGATGATTTATAAAATGATACTACACTTCAGCTTTTTTTAGCTTCAAAAAATAAACCAAAAAAAAAAAGTGATTGTAATCATATTATGACAACCATATTTTTAATAATATGAAAAAACTAAAAGAATGAATGTTATATGTTATTAATGGATGAATGAATGAATTTTAATATGTTAATGAATGAATGTTATATGTTATTAATGGATGAATGAATGATTAATGTTATATGATCGGATATGGGGAATTGAGAGTGATGTGAGGTGGGGGAGGGGCCAAATAAGCTTCCACCATCACGTGGTTGGCCCTATTAAGTAGAGATAGATACATGGATATTTGGATCTTGTTGTTGATGGGAGACTTCCACTTAACCATGAAATTTTGTACCATCTGCAGGTATGCAAAAATTTCTCTACTTACATTCATTCAACTTACTATAATATAATATCTGACAAAAATCTCCTTTTCATTATACTTAGATGGACTTGCATGCCCTGTTCCAAAGCACATGTTTTAGAATAGGAAAGAAGCATGCTAGAAAGGGCTAAGGAATTTGGCTTTACACCTGCCAATTGCATAGTTTACTTCATTCATCCAGCATATTGCCAATGTGTTTCACAATTGTTGGAATCACATCCTATAATAACATAACTAGTAAAATTAAAATATGTAAGTTTCAAATATGGCATTACATATCTTTCTATGAATTTTTGAAAGAAAATATCAAAATGGAGAAGTATTAACAAAGTAATCTGCATAATTTCTAACAGATTAGGGATTTTTTTTTAAGAGTTATCTTGAATATATTTAAAACAAAAGTAACTTATAGAGATTGAACCAGAATATCGGTAGTCTAAAATCACAAGTCAACACATCTTAGTAGTATCTCAATTCAAGAGAACTAGGTCCACTATCCATTAGCCAGTAAAACAAATAAAATCAATTCATAAGATTATTATGTTCTAATAGGGTTGACTGGTTGCTTGTTTCTTTTTTATTGTCAGGAAGTCATCAATATACACTTGGTTTTCCCACCTTCTCTTGCCTCATGGCCACAGAGTTTCTGCAGAAGGCATCAAAGTAACCTTGAAGATTGAAAATGGCAATGAGTACAAGGTTAGTATAACTTAATGTTAATTGGGTATGATTTTATTTGTTCAAGACCAATTTAGATTCATTTTCTGCTCACACTACTTTTATTTACATTTATGTTTTGCTAATATCCATTTTCCTTTACATTCATATTATTCTATACATATTGTGTTTACAATAATGTTTTCCTTAATTTAATCTAGGGGAGAGGACCTAGTTTGTGCTAGCCTATCTTGCACAGGCAGGGAGAATGTTGGAAAAATTTGTGGAATCTAGCTTTACACCTACCAATTGCATTTGCTTGAGAGTTTCTAAAGATTTTTAAAAAAATCCATTTTGTGCATATCCTGCAGTCATTGCATTCCATGAGATAACCTATCTTTGAGCCATTCTGTCAAACAATTCACATGCCTTTTTTATGCTTCCACATTTTGCATACATGTCTACCAGAGCATTTCCAACTATAATATCTAAAAAAATTTCTCCTATGATGCTTTGATGGGAGTATACTAGCGAAGGATGTGGAATTTGGCTTTACACTTTCCAATTGCATTTGCTTGAAAGTTTCTAAATCCTTCTCAACAAATCCATTTTGTACATATCTTGCAACCATTGTAATCCATGAGTTGAGATCTTTCTTAGGTATTTTATCAAATGGTTCACGTGCCTTGTTAATGCTTCCACTTTTTGCATGCATGTCTACTAGGGCAGTTGCTACTATAATATTTGACAAATTTCTTCTATCCTTTATGCTTCGATGGATGTACATACTGTTCCAAAGCTCCCATTTTGGCATGGGTAGGGAGGACACTAGCGAATAGTTTTTTTTTTTTTTAAATTGCATTGTTTCGTCAAACTTTCAACAACAGCAACCGATGAACCTCCAAAAGCGTCTAACAAATTTGCAATACGTTTGATGAAACTTTTGTCATAATGACTTGCCTAATTCATCACAATTTTGACAAAAATAAATTCTTCTTCTTTCGATTTGAAGTATGTTGCCAAGACTCCTGCCGATGTAATCTTATCGGCATAACATAACGGGTCGAGTAGACATTCAGAACTTACTCTAATGGTATATGTCTTGCCAATATGCTTCCCTTGTGCTTCATCGATGAGACAAGATGAGTATCTCGTCGATGAAACGTCATTGCTGAGACGATAGGCCAGTCCTCCCGATATATCTTCTCGGGAAATTTTGATCGTTGTAACAGTCTTGATCTTTCACCGATATGAAACTTTCATCATAATGACTTCCCTTTTTCCTTGGACGTTTGACGAACTTCTGTTGTTGTTCCAATGATTTTGTAAAGGCATGCCACTTGTGTTCTCGCTATTGTTCGTCGCTAGATCGACTAAATGGTCGTCGATATTCTGACAAACTCGAGATCCCTTTTTCGTGGTGGCATCCAATGAAACTAAGTCATGAGTTTGACATTTTTAAAGCTCGTCGAGAAAGTGATGAAAAGTTAGCGACAAAAATTGTTTCACTGATTCGTCAATATTCCAACAAGAGATTATCGATAGTTCAAAAAAAATTCATCAGAAATTGGAGCCAAATACAATAGTGAGAAATCCACAAGGTGGCTATGGGGAAAAGTCATGCCTCATAATGGGCTTTCCTACTCAACCATATCAAAGTTATACCTCCTGATAACTTTAATCAGGCACCACAAAGGACAATATCATTTTGTGCTTCATGAAAAAAGAAAAGCTTTGTATGCTTAGTACTCATGAACAAATGCAATGACACCACAGGCATGCAAGCTATGTTATGCAAGATGGCCATGTAAATGAAAAATGCAAGAAATGTTCAAATGAGTCTTGTTTAGTTCATGTGAGGTCTTAACTTAGGGAAAATTGTTTCTAATGTCTCCAAGAGAGTACCAATCAAAGAATAAATATTCATAACTTAGGGGATTCAATGTGTCACATCAGACCACCAATGGGAATATAATATGCTAAGATAGATCACGATTATAAAGGAAATTATACCCAATGTCATCCACAAAGTGACAAACACATCATATAAAGTAACAAGGTTGCACTAAGAACCAAGAAAAAGAAAAATGAATAATGAATAATACCAATGTATGCCCCCACTTTAAAGGAATTGCTACACACCGTTCTGTGAGTAATTGCTTTAAAGTAGCAAAGGAAAAATGAAAAAAAGAAACAAGACATGAGAGCCAACTTGGATAGCCCCTATGCCAAGTCATACGTTTTCAAGTAAGGTTGTGCCATGCGAAGGAAAAGGAACAAAAGAAAGAGGGGTTGCCCCCAAAAAGGAACACACCAAACACATAAGGGATCTATGGATTTTGGCTCAGTATGTTCGTTGCTGCAATTTTTTTATTAAAGAGCTCAGAATTGTCATTATTCCCCAAATACACATAGAACTGGAAGAATGACACAAAGAGAGAGAAAAAAAGAAATAAAAAGAAAGTCTTTTTTGGGTCAACATGGAAGAGATATAGGATGTCTCGACGCTTTGCATCATCCCCAAAAGGAAAATACAAAAAAAAAGTGAAAAAGGAAAAATAAAGGAACACCATTTGGGTCAACATGGAAGAGACATAGGGCATCTCTACACTTTGTGTCATCCCCAAAAGGAAAACACAAGCAAAAGTGAAAAAGAAAAAAGAAATAAAGACCATTTGAGTCAACATGGAAGAGACATAGGGTGTCTCTATGCTTTGCGTCATCCCCAAAAGGAAAACACAAGAAAAATCAAAAAATGAAAAAGAAAGGAAGACCATTTGGGTCAACATGGAAGAGACTTATGGTGTCTCTATGCTTTGCGTCATCCCCAAAAGGAAAATACAAAACAAAAGTGAAAAGGAAAAAGAGAAAGTGATGTACAACATATATAAGAATGAAGGTACAAATAGAAGAATATCACAAAGAGAGGAGAACATCAAACGTCACGTCATGGGGGAACACAATACACACATAAAAGAAAAAGAAAAGAAAAGAAAATGCAAAAGACTAGTAAGGCAGATGCAAGTCAGCCGATGAGCATGTCATCCGCTTCCCAATCATGTTCAATGTATTACAAGGGTGGTTGACTATCTAAAGGGACAATTGCAAGTGTTGAACTAGGGGAATTACCAGGTTCTACACTTGCTGTAGGATATTTTTCATTTAAGCTCATGGAAGAGGAAAATAATGTATTCAAATCATTATGCACCTCTTCATCTATTTTAGAGATCTCATCATCATCATCATCCAAATTAATCATGATGGGAGGACAGATGGTAATTTCTAGTGAAGGGTGTATCAGGAGTTGTGGTTGTTGTATCAGATCATTTTGTTGTGATTGGGGAGGAGGGTCATTATTTACTACTTCTGTCAAAGTTGGAGGTTGATTTTCTTTGTTGTTTTCAATTTGTAATTGATGAGCAAGGAGACAATTTTGACGCCTATTCTCCTAGCACCGTGGTTTATTTTGATTCTATTTTGAAGTTGTGTTGGTGTAAGAGCGGGTTGATGCACCATAGGCTCCTTTTCTTCCTGAAGTGAAGGGACAGAAGGAACCATAGGAGGTGATTCAATCACTTTCTCTTTTACTTTATAAACTTGTTTTATGTGAGGGGGCATGATGGGGTTGGTTTCATTATCTCTTGGACGTTTGGATGAGGAAGGTCAAGTGTTCATTTCTGGTTAATCTAGAGTTGGTGGTTTGGGTTTAGGTTGAAGCATTATCTCATTGAGGATGGGAGTGGTGGAAGTGGATGGGGATTGGTTGCAGAGGGACAATTCGGAAATCTTCTTTGCTTTAAACTTTTGATAAGTAATGAAAAATAAATCTTTGTGAGATTTGATTGGTTCCATGGGCTCAGGCTAGAAAGCTTCTAAGGAGAAGTTCCCTTTAGAATACAAAGGGTTAAAGCCACTATGGTGAACAATGAATATGTCATTGTCATGCAGAAACTTTAAACATTTGTGTATGACTGAAGGAAAAACTTTCATCGAGGAAATCTATGGATGGCCTAGTCGTAAACAAAATTGATCTAATTGTGGAATGATGGAAAATGTTACATCCACTATCTTAGTCCTATCTGTAATGGAAGGATGATCAATCCTATCGTAGGGCATGAAAAACCATTGTGTGCTTTGATCCACGCTCATGGTTTGTCATAAATATCTTGATAAAGATCATGTAATACCAAAAATTCCTCAATGATCACATTCTCACCACAGGGGGGATCTATGAGTATCCCATTAGTGGGCTTATCATAAATATGTCCGGCTATGTAAAGAGGATCATCGAGAAGATTCAAAAGAATATCTTTAGAAGAGAAAGTAATATCAAGATTTTTATTAAGTTGGCCCTTACGAGGGATAATTTCTATTGCTCCTACCATATCATCCATAGGATTAATAGAAGTGGTATGTGGAATAGGATTGGTATGTTCAACAATTTTATGAATAGTCATCACATCATTGTTTTGAGTTTCACTAGCTTTGACAAATGACATGGTATGTTTGGGCATCAGATTGGTAAAAATTTGCAAATCTTGATTGGGTGGGGAAACAAACGGATTGCCTTTAACATTAATATTTGAAACGGATAGACGAACAAAATAAATGAGGTCTTGCACTATGTGTTTAAGATGCTTATGTTGTTTTGTGTCATGTCCATTTTTCCTATGATAATGGCAATCAGTGTTGGGTTGAAAGTTTGGAGGCAAAGGCTTTGTTGGATCTAATGGTTTAACAGTAGGTAAAGTAATCATTTTTTTCTACAATAGTTGTGTCCTAGTGTTATGAAGAGTGACTGGTAAAGGTGTAAACTGTCTCTTTGGATCTCCATAGGTAAAAGGTATCGCAGCTTTAACATTTCTTACTTTGTTGTTGGTGGGTTGAGGTGGTTGTTGAGGAGGGGGGTTGAATTGTAAGAAGCCTTTGGTTTTTGAAATGGTTGTGAATTGTTTGAAGTGATAGGTTTGGATTTTTTAGTTTGGTTAGGAGTGGACTTAGCATCACGACTACTAATTGAATTGTGATAGTCACAAAGGGCTATACATAAATACATGAAAGAGGGAAATTTCATCATGGTCAATTTATCTTGGATGTGAGTTTGTAAATTTTCAATAAACATCTTTTGGAGATGTGGATCAGGAACCTTGACATCGATTTGGACATATATTAACTGATAGCGTGAGATGAAATCGGTTACTTTTTCATCCACATTTTTTTTACATCTCATTAGATTAGCCAATGTCTTTTTGGGAGTCCTGTGCACTTGAAAATGATTTATGAAAGCATCAACTAGTTCATTGAATGAATGAATTGAATTGTTTGGTAAGTTTGAAAACCACTCCAAGGAAGTGTCCTTTAAGGTCCTAGGAAAAAATTTGAACAAAGTCACTACATAAGGTTGTGTAAGCATTAACATGATTGGTAGGATCACCTTTCCCATCGTACTTCTCAAATCTAGGTATCTCAATTCCTTGTGGCATCAATGTTCTTAATATTTCTAAAGATAATGGGTTGCTATAGAAATAATAGGTGGGTGGAGCATTTTGACTTTGACTTATGGTGGATATTTGTTGCTGCATGGAGGAAATAGTTTGGAAAAGTTTCCTGATGAGAGGGTCAGTGTAAGTGGCATGAGGTGGCAGAGATAATGGTGATGTAGTGTATGTAGCGGAAGGGAAACTGAATGGAATGCTAATAGGTGGTATAGTGGAAGAGGAAAGAAAATTTGATGCCACATAAGAATTAGGAACACTAGCAGGAATAGTCGAGGAAGGAATTGCATTGCTAACTTATTGCATTGTGGTTGTGACTTACAGAATGGTGTAGGTAGGTATGGATACTATTATGGAAGGAGGAGGAGTGTTAAGTCCTCCTTGACAAACCACAGTATTTTCTAGTTGGGATGTGCTAGAGGTGGAAGGAGCATTTTTTTGTATATCTCAGCAATTTTTTTCATAAAATTTAAGCCTTCATCACTTTCAATCAGGCGATGGATGTTTTCTATAGCAGGAATCACAGTGGTTGAGATGTTTTCTAGACATAAATCTTGTTGCAAATGTGCTAAATCCTCATGAATGTTAACAACTTTGTCTTGCAGAATGTGATCATTTTGTGTGTCAACTTGCATGTTATGGGAAGGAAAAGTATTGCTAAAGGTGGGATCCATGCCTAATGCACTATTGTCAACATTAGGAGTAGTAGCTAGGGACAACCCAAGGTCCACAAAGAGTATGTTATTGTGGGATGTCATGAGTCAGGAACTTCTTCTCACTAAACTATTATCAATAGGGCACCAAACACTCATACAAGGGAAACTAAAGGTAGGGTGGATTCAAATGAAATGCAAACTAAGAGTAATAAAATGCCAATAACAGAAATTATGGAAATTGTAACAACAGAAAATAGAAATGCAGAAAATGCCCAAAAAATGCTAGAAAATGTAGTTCAAAATGTACAACTAGACTGATTTTCCCAAGGTGGTGAATGAGTTCAGGGATGGGAATTTTTGAGTTTTTTCATAAATCTGAAATGCAATTTGATGTTTTTGAGATGCACAAATGCAACTATAGTATGAAAATGCAGAATTTCAGTGTGTTTAAATGATTTGAAATGCAAAAATGAAAGCTATATGATGTTTTCACTACTGCAATTTTTGAAAACCCTAGGGTGCAAAATAATGCAAAACATAATGTAATGAAGATGCAAGCTAAACCTAGGATGCAAATACACTTAGAATCAGAAGTAAAAAAATGTTCTAAAGTCGGGTTCACCAAAATGTAAACAAAGATTTTGGCACCCGAATGCTTTATGTTCCTTCTAAGGTTTTTCACCTAAAAGAAGGAAAGATTGGGCCAAAATTCAATGTTTAAAATTCAAGGATTGATGTGTTGTGGGTTCAATATGTCTAAATAAGATGAATTAAATTCAGAAAACTAATGAAATGGATCAATTATTAAATGTGAACTGGAAAACACATTGTTGTATGCAAACATGAACTAGAAACATGCACAAATGAAAATAGAATTGAATGAGACTGAATGGAGAGCACCTAGAAACTGGAAGAAAATCTAAGGTTTTGGAATGCTACATAATTTAATGTTCATTCCCACTGGGAGTCATTTTTCGTTGATGGAAAATCAATCCAAGTTCTGGTAAAATCTGTCAGAATAGGTTTCAAGATGCTAGGAACTCATAACTGAAGAAAACTCTTTTTCTAGCCTAGAAGTGGGATTCATTCACTACTAATGGTGAATCATTCCACCTACAGAAATCTGCAAATTCAAAGGTCAACTTTGTGGGTCCTGGTTTGCACTTTTCTACTTATCGGGTTGGTGGATCTGAATCTATAGAAAATGAGCTAAAAAGGGGTCTTCAAAGCTCCAATTAGGGTTATGTTGACTTTTATGACTTAGATTACTTTTCAACACCTTTTTGACAACTTTCTCCTTGACAGATCTACCTACAATACCTACAAACACACATGCAAAGAGGGAAAAAGGGTTAAGGGTTAGAGTATAGGGGTTTTCCTTGGTCAAACCCCACTTTGGTAATCAAAACCTTGATAATGAAATGAAATAAATCTAAAGGAATGATGAACAAATAACATGCAAATTTCATAGACTCACCAAACCCTTGTTGTTGAAGTCTAAAGTTATGTCAATGGTTGCTCCAAGATGCTTGATAATTGCTTGATTGAATGATGTTATGATGCTTAAATGCTTGATTAGGTGAATAGGATGAATGAGTGAATGAATGTGTGAATGAATAGAAAATCATGTATTTATACACAATTATGCCCTAATTTCCCGAAAATACATCGTAGGCTGACCTTAGGTCTTTAGGAATAAAAACCCGCCAGTAATTTGAATTTATTTTTATTTTTGTGCCAAGAGGTACTCATTCGCCACCTTGGGTGAATGGATCCCACTCAAGGCATATGAGTGGGTTATTGTCTTTAGTGTTCTTTTTCAGGTTTGTACTCAAAAATACACTTAATTAAGGCCTGGAAGTGCATAAAGGGGCCAAATAAAGCATAATAAAGGTGTATTTGTTGATGAAAAACCTAGAAAAGTGTGAAAGTTAGTTACAAGACTTTACAACACTTTAGAATAAGACTTGGTAAATGATAAAAAGAGGTTGTATAGGTGAATTATAATAAGAAGAGTCTAGAAAAGTGTGAAAATGTATCACAACACCTTTACAAGACATCATAAAGTCTTAACATTTCATAAAGATTCAAGACCTAATGTGAATGTGTAGGCCACATTACAACATTAAATCAAGGTGAAACCAAGCCAAATAAGCACAAGGAGGGACAAAACAAGAAAAAGTAAAAGGGTTACCTTTTTCATGTCCATAGTAACTAAGGAAATTTTCAGGTTAGCAATAAACAACATAAATAAACTAAACCCTAGTTGACAATGAAGCACAATGGAACATAAAAGCATAAACAAATGAAAAATATCACAAAAAGCCTTCATGCACTCTATGATTCATCTTCATTTTCCCTCTCCATTTTGTTGTAAATAGTATTTTCTCTCAGATTTTCATGAGCAACTATGACCTATGACAAAGACCTAACAAAATATTAAAGGATTTGACTAAGAAATTGTAAGTGTACTCATAAATTTGCAAGCAGGAAGTGGTAAAATGAGGTTGACATTTCCCTTTTATAAAAGTCAATTTTTTGGATGAATGGCCAGGATTAACAGTTGACAAATTCCCTAAGATGGAAGGCTGAGATTGAATATGACAACTAGCAATTAGGGTTAGGGCAGAATTAGGGTAAAATTTGAAATGGAGGGCTATGATTTAATTTTAGGAAAATTAAATCAATGGATAGGAATGCATGTGACAAGAGGATATTGGGCACAAAAAAGAGATTGTTGGAGAATCAAATAATAATTTAAAATTATTTGATTTAAGAGGCAGTGTTGACCTTTTGAATTAAAAATTAATTTAATTAAAAAGAGGTAGGGCTAGGACAGTAAATAATGATTTTTAATTATTTACTTGGTGGGAAAATGGGAATGGGAATTTAGATAAATGATTTTATTTAAATTTAGAGGAAAAGACAAAAGGACAATCAAATAATTAATGAGAATTATTTAATTGTAGAGGAAAGGATAAAGTAAATAATAATTAAATAAATTTAGGAATTTATTTAATTATAGAGAGACATAGGAAATTAGCGACGTATTTAAATAAATAGATGTAATTTATTTATTTAAATAATTAGGAGGAATAAAAGATAAAATAAATAATAATTAAATAAAGTTAGGAATTTATTTAATTATAGAAAGACAGGAGATTAGTGATGTATTCAAATAAATAGATGTAATTTATTTATTTAAATAATCAGGAGGAATAAAATATATGAATTAATTAAATAATTAAAAATTATTCAATTAATAGTTGAGTTTGGACCATAGGACATAATTAAATATTTGAATTATGTTGAGGAAAAAGAAAGCTTGCAAGCCTAGGTTATTTTTATGTGTCTACAAAGTGAGTGCAAACTTAAGGAATGTCCCTCCACCTTGGTGGGTTCCAAGCCTATTCTAAAGGTAATAGACTAGAATATTGATTTAGTTTGAATAAAAGGCTTATTGGGAATATCCACTCAAGATTGATAGACATCTGTAACACTTTCTACATACAACTAATCATTTTCTATACTCAAATCCATGATCTAATCTCAAACATGTGATCATATGCCTAGATTGTGTCTCAACCATGTTTCCCCTCAATCAAATTCTCCCATTCCTAGTACTTTGATTTCAAACAAAATAATCAACCATATCTAGAGAAATGATAAATTGAGGTCAGAATATATGTAAGGAATCTGTAAGAAAAACAAGACCATACACAAAATGTAAAAAAATATTATATCATTTTTCTAGTGTTGCTTCAAGGGAAAAAACCTCCCAATAGATCTTTCATTCAAATTAAAAATATATAAGGTACCTTCCTCTTACAGTTATTTCCATATAAACATTCAAACTATAGATGAAAACTATTAGTATCTACATGTGGGATATTTTGTTACTCTAGCTAACTAGTGACTTACAAATCATATTCATCTACACCTTTATTTACTATTACCTATAGGTGATTTACAAAGCATACGCACTTGGCTAACACTAGCTAATGTCAATTTCATATAGTAGAATGGGGTTTGCAACATTGTCTTTCCCTTTGAAATGCTTTGTCGTCAAAACGTGAAATTAGAAAACTTTGCGAGAATGTTGATTGTTTCCCCAATGGAATATTTAGGTTACAAACCCTTCAATTGGACTAAAATATCCTTAATGGGATAAGTTTGAAGGGGTTGGGTGTATTTATCTATAATATAACCTTGAGTTCTAAAAATATGGGTCACTCCTCATCTAATATTAGTAGCTCCACTAGGATTCAAGAAACAATCCCAAACGATGTCTTGAGGAAAGAGACATGAAAACCAGTGGATCTTATGAGAGATTGGGAGTACACTCGTGTATGCCACCTCACCAATATGTTGGATCACTTGGTGAGGACCATAAAATTTTGGAGTCAAACTATGTTTAAATTTGTCCCATGGCATCTATTTGTATGGATAGAGACATAAATAGACCCAATCAACAATGTCAAAGGTTCTTTGTACAATAATCCACCTATTGCTTCATCTATGTTAGTGCCAAATTATCCTTAAGGATCTAGGAAATTTCCTCACTCAACAAAGGTATTATCAAATTTGCAACCTTAGAAGAACTGGAATATATGTACCCAAGGAATATGGGGGAATTCCATAAAGGGATTCATAAGGTGACATCTTGGAAGCACTATGATTAGTGATATTATTCCACTACTTAACAAGAGGTGACAATCTATCCCAATTCCCATATTTCTCAAACACAAAATAACGAAAGTAAGTCTTTAGGAATTTGTTGACAACCACAATAGGGCCAACAATCCAAGGATGATAAGTAAAAACATGTTCAAGTTAATGTCCTGCAACTTCAATAATTGATGCGAAAGATTGATAGTAAAATTTGGATCATGATAATTGACAATGGAGTAGGGAATATTGTCGAGTTTGAAGATTGAATCCATAAAGTGTTGAGTAACCATAATAATTATGTAAGGATGGGGTAATGTATAAAAATGAGCATATTATTTCAAGCAGTTAACAATAATCAAAATGAATTGCTTACCTCCTAATATTGGAAGCCCCATAATGAAATCCATAGAAATATTAGTCCAAGCCTCATCAAGAATGGGAATTGGTTTCAAAAACTTGAGGCTTAACAATTTCTAATTTATTCTACTCACAATCTTCACATTCAACATCAAATTATTTGACGTATTGTTTAAGGCCATCCCACAAGAAATCTCATTTTAATCTCTCATAGGTCTTCAAAAATATTCAGTAATGTGTAGAGGGGAGAATCAAGTTCCAAGAGTAACTAAATATTGAGTAGAGAGTTAGTAACTAGATAAATCTAGTTATAATAGGTGAATACTTGTTTAGTCCATTAGAACCCTAACACCAATTGAGGTTCAAGTTCCAAATTATAAATGATATCATAAACTATCAAGTTTGCATTCCATTCATGCCAAATTATATCCATCCAAATGGGCAGTAAGAGAGAGAGAGAGAGAGAGAGAGAGAGAAAATAATGTCTTTCTCTTCATATTGACATGAGAGTGCATCTATGGTGACATTTTCCTTGCCCTTCTTGTAGAAAATCTTATAATCCTAAAATTTCATTTTAGTAACCCATTTTTGTTATTTTTAGGACACTCTTTGTTTCCAAAAAAAAATTCAAGTTATGATCTATTTTTATCTATAAATTTCTACCCAAGAGGTATGGTTACTATTGTTTTGATTATATTGGAAAAACATGTTTTGAAGGGATCTGAAACACTTTAAAACACAAAAGATGAGAAGTTGCTCAAAGAGAGAAATATTGAAGCATCAGTAGCAGCCAAAAGAAAACCAACATCCAAAAAGGAACAACCCAACAACAAGTAAATATAAACATAAAACAACACAACAAAAGACACTATCTCATATTCTTCAAGGTGTTAGCCACCTCAATCTCCTAGTTTTGATGCAGATTAACCATGTCCAATAGTTCTTTCTTTTCCTCCTCAAAGGTCTTCATAAGGTTTTTCCTAGTCCTGGTACATGGCCCTTAGCCCTAAGTTGACTAATCTTACCACATAAGACCTCTAGGGATTCTACACTATTCTTGATCGAGCAATGACTAACCTACAAAACCTTCTTGATATCTGTATTAGTTTCATTAATCTTTGCCTCCATTTCAGAGAGGCAATTCTCACACAGGGTCTTAAAGTCCATAAAGGAACACTCCAAATCAACTAATCTCTTAATCAAAATATTCAAATAAGAACCCTTCAATTTTTTCATATTCTCTTTCAGACCAATGATCTTAATATTTACCTTATTAAATTCCTGAAGCACCCACTTGGAAAGCTTAAATATGCATGTTTCCCCCAAATGAGCCATGTCTAGAAGCTCAAACATTGAATTATTATTATCATTCAGGTATGAGAAATCCTTAGAGAGAGGGTTAATCTTCAGGGGTTTAAGCTTACCAAAATTTGGATTCACCCCCTCTTTGTCATGCACCAACCTTTCACTCAATGGCTCCAAGCTAGGAAACTACTAAACAGGGAATCATTTATTTCAACAATAGTTTCCTCAACATTCTTCTTCTTACCCAGAGCCTTGTTTCCCTTCATACTACCTTTCGCAACCTAATTTTTCAAATTTTCAATTTGACTCGATGCTCTTCATGGAATTTCCTTCGCTTCCTTAACCCCTACATTATTAAGCATGGCCTTCTCCATACTGCCAACCACACTAGAATCTAGTCCATGAAGCACATTATCCTTCTTAGAATGGGAGCCACTATAGATTATATCAGTGTCATTTCTAATAGAATGGGACCTTTGGGAATTTGACTCCTACAAAAATAGCTTCTTGGCAGTACTCTTCCTCTTAAGATTCCCTTTCTTTTTCTAAAGGGGGTCGCAACAGGGGATGAAGAACCACCCTCCTCCTCATTCCACTCAGCTTCATCATCGTCACTGGTGTCTGAACCAAATGAGAGTGATTCCACACTAATAGCCTTCTCCTTTCCTTTAACCAACTTGGTAAGAGTATGGGCTCTCACATGCTCCATTATGAAAAATATGAGGCCCTCATGAATAACATGAGCCCTTCTACTCTTTAGATGAGCATAGACTCACACTTCCAATAAAGATAGAAGAAAGAAAGGAAACAAAACATGAAAGGTGAAATGATGACCTTAAATGGAAATATACCTACCGTCTAGAGTCACATACCTCATAATGACCTTCGCTACATCAGCCTAAATCCATTTCAGAGAAGTCCATTTGTAACCCTATGAGGGCATTTTTACTAGATTCTTCCATTCATTCTCTTTAAAAAAATGGTCCATGGTGTCATCATTACTCTTTCTTTCCTTGAAATTTTTTTGACCATCCATTGGCAGCCCAGTGATGGAGGTAATAAATTCTTCACTAATCACAAACTCCATCATCTTAACCTGTAACCTTCTATCATGCCAGTAGCAAACAAAGTTCGTAGAAGCTGTAGGACCATGGTCATGGAGCCTTTCTAGAAAGGGTGTGAAATGCCCGTGTTCTAAAATTCTCCATATTTTGGGCTTATTTCTCCATCTTTCATAGGAAAAGGGTTCGATTATGCTCTGATCACCCCCCATATCCACAATCACCATACACTAAAACCCTAGAAGAGATACAAACAAGAAAATAAAAGCAAGTAAAACACCACCCAAAAAGTGTGCGCTGATAGTAAGAATAACCCAAATTATGAGCTCAACCATAGCCATCATTTTGTAATAAATGTTTGGCATCCTCGAGAAGGAGAGAGTACTCCTCCCATTCCTTCGAATCATGAAGTCTGATAACCTCCTTAGCAATGAAAACCACTAAGGATTTTCCCTCCCTATAAAAATGTGTGACATGAGATTCTTCAAAATATTTTAGCATCATTTTAGAATCCTCCATCAACTGATCAATTTTCCAACTTGGCATCTGAATGCCAAGTAGGTAGTTAATATTATTGAGGGAATCTCCCTCAACCCAAAGCTTGGAGTATCCCTTGTCCAACACATACTTAATACTGATAAACGTAACTTCTTCCTTTGCATGGTGATTGGTCTGGCTTCCCAATGGGAGTGTCACCGCATCGAAGAACCTACTATATTCATTCCTCAACACCCCCCACAACCTAAAATCCTAGGCTAACCCTGGGCTACCCCATCAAAATTAATTTTAACCCACCCTGGGGGTGGGGGCTTCCATTTAGTATTCAATCTAGCACTGATGCTAGTCTTAACAATCTCAGAAGGCATGTAAGATATCTTCCAATTAGTGATCACCAATAAATCATATCCAACCAAGCAAGAGGCTGTAGCACATCGAGGAGCATCTTGGTTCAGAAGAAAGAAATTTTCAAAAATGGCCCTTCGAATTTTGATAAAAACACTTTCCACCTTGAGTTTAGAATCTTATAAGATTCCATTGTTTCTCTCCTTCCAAATTCCCCAAGAAATATGTAGGGCCATGAGTTCCTAGAGCCTTCAAAGGATAGGTGAAGAAGTAGGACACTTCCATTAGTCAGCAAAACTGCTAAGATAACCCGTAAAAACCTAGTACAAATTTCAAAGAGCAAGAAACTTACTCCAAATGAGATTGGAAAAATTACACCAAGGAGAAGATGAAAAGAATTATTTGCATTAGACTCACAGAGCACACACTTTTTAGGCAAAGCAAACCCCCTTCTACAAAGATTATCTTGGGTCAGCACTTTGCTTTGCATTAACAAACAAAAAAATATATTCACTTTAGGGATTAGTATTTAATTCCACAACTTTCCCCAAAAGAGACAAGGGTCAAGTTTCACCAGGGAATTAGTGGAGGTCGAGGCCACAGAGAAACACCCATTAGCTCAGGGATCCCAAATCACATGGTCAGGCTTCAAGAATAGGGGAACTCAAATATTAGCAAGGAAATTTTGAAGAACAAGCAACGAAGGATCCCAATTTTGAAACTCCTTCCACGCACCATTTTGGATATAATCATCCACCATGTGACCAAAAATATGTTTTCAAATGTACACAATAGGAGGGGCCCATGGATAGTTCACCAAAGGCTCACCATCACACCACACATCCTCCCAAAATAGAATTTTGGAACCATCACCCAACACCCACTTCACACCTTTAGCTATAAGGTCCCTACAAGGGATAATATTTTTTCAAAAATAGGATCCCAAGGGAATAGAATCAAAATGCAAAACGTCCCAAGATCTCCCCACTCCAGACAAATATTTATTCTTAACCAGAGAAGACCATCCCACATCCCCATTGTGGAGTCTCCATATTTTCTTCAAAAGAAGGGCCTTATTGAAAGACCTTATGTTTCTAAGACCCAACCTGCCCCACTTCTTGGGTTTGCACATGAGGTGCCACACTACAAGAGGAATTATGGATTTTTCTTCCACCCCTAACCACAAAAACAAAAACATTCTCATAATCTGCTCCATTTTCTCTTTGAATTTCATAGGGATCCTGAACAAACTCAAAGCATACAAAGGAAGATTCTACAGGGTAGATGAGATGAGCTACACTTTCCCCACCTGGCTAAGGAGAGCTCATGTCCAACCTACCATCTTTATGTTAAACTTATCCAAGAGGTCGAGCCAAAAAAAATATAGGATCTTAGACACACACAAAGGAAGCCCCAAGTAAGTCGACGGTAATTCACCACGATTGCAAGATAAAATCCTTGCCAACTTCAATTGGAGGAACTTTGAACTGTTGAGAAAAAAAAGCTAACTCTTAGGTAAATTAACACACTAACTAGAAGCCTTCTCATACAACATGGAGAGATATAATTTCTTTTTCGTAAGTGTATTTAGTCAAATGATGCCATGTGAGTTACTTTCCTATGAAGGAAAGTGGCCTACCTTCTTGTGTTAACACCACACCTATGCTAGTTCCAAGAGAAACATGCCAACAAATAATAATAAAGGGCTTGTTCAAATCTAACATGGAAAAAATAGAGTGGAACACATGGTAATCTTGAGAGAAATAAATGTTAACTCAAGTTCTTTTATATAGACAAATTTTATTTTTATCAAGGAAACCAAGGGTCCAAAAAAATTACCATAGTTATGAACAAACTTGCAATAATACATTATCACTCCTAAAATTCCTCTCAATATTTTTAAGGACTTATTGATGGTTATTTTGGCACATCAACTTAAGTAGAACAAATATCATTCTACCTCTCCTAAAAATTTTACTAATCCAAAAGAGCAATCAGCTCCAAGGTCTCTATTGGCTAGGTGATAGAAAGATTGAAGAAACTAAGTGGTCAATGTGATTTTTTATTCAAGGGGAGTGTGTTGGTAAAATTAATCTTGAACCAATGTGATGAAGTCTATATAAAATTCAATATCTTGCTTTAAGCTCCTAAGATTCTAAATTTAATCCTAAACTACTACAATTGTAGAAAATGCAAAAGAATAAAGGTTAGAGAACAATTGAAAAATAAATGGACAACATATGTATTTTACTTTCATTTCACTTAATAATTTTTTAAAGATTCAATTTCATATTTAATGCAATTATTAGTATTACACTTAGTTGTTCGCACTCCAAATATAATATTCTAAGGAAGAGATGAGAAATTGAAAAGAATGGAATGAAACCACCATATTACATGTGCAAAGATTAAATATTATCCCTTATCTCATATGAAAGATGAAAAAATATAAGAACTTACCTCACCAAAGTATACCAAATGCAAGTGAAAATACAAATACATTACCAAAAATAGTTGTAAGAAAAGAGAGCAAAAAAATTATAATATATTTCATTAATTGGTAGGTTACATATGACAGCGGGATTCCCTCACTGCAAATGTGTCAAAAAAATTCCCTTGCATGCCTTGTCAAAATTGTAAAACATTCCCCTTTTAAGATAATGTCTCTTTATCTATCTTTCTCATTCCTTAAAAAAATTTAGAGGTATTCCTTGTAGACCTTCTTTTGGTGCCCAAAATTTGAAATACATAAGAGGTTTGTTTAAGTCCTATGTTGGTGCTTGGGACCAAAATTAAAAATATGCAAGTTGCAACTTATTTGGCCCCCTTTCCTAGGCCCTATATTATTTTAACCTTATTGTTTAATTGAGTTATTACATCTTTCAAAATAATAATGAATGATTAAATATGTTGAATTTTATGCAATTACATGAAGAATATATTATGCTTGGCTAGGAAAATAACTCTTGGAGGATATAACAGCCTTTCTACCATCATTCTAGTTCATTCCTCCATGATACTTGAATTTTATTTGTTGGGAGACTATTTATTTCTTGATCTTAATTTATAATTCCCCAAATTTGAGCAAGCCCTCCTAGAAAAACTTTTCAAGAACTCTTGGACATAAACATGCCCCAAATTTATGTATTTGATATTAGTATATGGTGAGAAAATTTTGGATGAGAGTTGATACCCCTTGAACTCATACTTAATTTCTTTGCATGGAATATCACATTATATTATACAACAATAACCCACACAAGCTAATTATTAGAGAGGATCAAATAATCAAGCCACTAAGAAGTCTTCCTTATGATCAAATTCATTAATATCAATTCATAACCTAACCTAGGATCTTCCAAAAAAGAGATATTAGCTCAATATATGTGTGAAATTATATACTCAAGATTTATAAATTAGTCATAACTCACCCTTAGGTATAAAATATTTGAAAGGTTTGATACCAGCTATAAGCTAACACTTATTGTGAAAATATTGGGTATTTGGGATTAAGAATACTTCATAACTCATGCCCAAAAAGCATATCAATCCAAAGAAATCAAGTGCCCCAAACTTGTTGAAGGTATAGAGTATAGCATATTAAAGATCATAGATTGGGCATATTTCATAACTCTACCTAAATGATAAACCACCAAGGAATAATTTGATACCCAAAAATAACCAAGATATATGATAAGGTTTATCAAGAATCAGAGTTACCATCTAACCTATACAAAATAGTAGCTAAAACATTGAAAATCTAATATTGGAGGTTTATTAAGTGAAGGTATCAAGAATCGTGGATCAAGAAAACTTCTTAAAATATACCCAAATGGAAGGCTCGATATGGGAGGCCCAATCAAATTATCTTGAAATAATTTTAAAAAATATTAAAGATCAAATATTACAATAACCACTCAACATATTCCCAAAAGGGTAGGTCAAAATGAGGAGGCCCAATCTAACAATTCCAAAATACTTAACAAAGATATAATTTTGTAGATCTATGACCATCTAATATATGCCCAAATAGAAGGCCCAACAGGGAAGGGTTGATTAAACAATCTCAAAATACTTAACAAAGACAAAATGTCAAAGATCAAAGATTGGAGCAACGACCTAACTTATTCCCAAAGGGTAGACCTAACAAGGGAGGCTTGATCAAATGATCATGAAAATTAATGAAGATAAAATATTAAGTATTGGGGATCGAAAAAACCACCTAATGTATGTTCAAAGGAAAAACCTACCAAGAGAGGCCTAAATGAATGATCCCAAAAGACTTCACAAAGATAAAATTTCATAGATCAAGTATTGGAATAGTCTCAAGCATCATTCCAAGAATATTATAGAGGCATTTAAATATTTGATGGCTTGAAAAGGTAGTATGTCATCATTACAAACAACCTCAAAAGGTGTGTCATATGCAAAAATGGATTAAACATCTAAAATCAACAAAAATATAAAAGGTAACAACAAAAACATAAAGAAAAAAGAAAAAACCATATATGGTCCAAAATAAATCAAAAATAACATCAAAAGTTAAATCTAAAACACTCAAGTAAACTACCTATAGGAAAAGACAAACAAATGAAGGGAAAATAAACACAAACTAACATGAAAAATGATGTCATTAAAGAATTATGGTCCAAGAAACCCTATGTGGTAAAGTTGTAAGAAGGGAGGAAAAATGAACACACAACAACCTCAAACATGCATGAGTAGTGACCATCCAACTAGAGGCACCAAAATCTTCCAACTTGCAACAAATATTTGTAGCAAGGATAAATTGCTAGAGTGCCAAGGATTAAAATAATAAAACAAAAGAAATAAAAATGGGAGCGAATGGAAATAAAACCAATATTGCACACAAATTGAGGAAAATGCAATAAATACAAATTTTAGGGTATGTCAACATTATGTCATATTCCATGTAAAGTTTTGGGACATCAGAGATTTGGCTACAATGATGTCAAGATGACCAAGTCCAAAAAGTCCAACCAGAGTGATACACCACCCCAACACTAACCATTAAGAATAAGGGTGTCAATGATTCCTTTATATTCATACCAAGATGAAAAATTGTAACAAGTTGATAGGCACCCACACATGTGAATAAAAATACAAGTAAAACATCAAAGTTCGATGGATTCTTCTACTATTATGTTGAGATAACAAACCCTACAATCCCAATAAGTCAACTAAAATAAAAGCCAAAAAGGAAGACACTTAAACCCAAATCCAAAACAAAGAAAAGAAAAATAAAAAGGGTGGTTTGTGTTTTTTCCAATTCAAAATGGGGCATATGGACAAGGCACAAGAAATGGTAACCCAACTTGAAATTCTCTTGCAAGCATTTCTAAATGTGAAACTTGATCAAATAGCTTGAAATTTTTGAGCATGAAACAAAAATGACCCCAAAGGTAACATGATACTAGTGGAGTAAAGGCATATAATAACATAGCATCCACTAAGATAGGATAATCATTGAAAACCAAACATTGAGCTACCTAATTTGATCTCATCAAAAACTAATCAAGGTTCACATTTAAGTAAAATTCAGCACAAATAAATTGACCATTGACCACCTAGACATTGCCCCACTTCTAATTGGGCATCTATAGCCCTGATGGTTTTGTCCCTATGAGTCCTCTAAAAGTATATTTTTACTTCCAATAAAGTTTCCATAGCCCCAATAGAAGTTACCTCAATCACCTAGTTATTTAAGTCCTTATATATTTTATTTTCTTTCTCTCTTTTTTATGAATCTTTTTCAACTTGCAAGCAATGGATATTTCTACACAATTTGGAGTCATATTGGGGTCAAGGATGTAGACCTCTATATTTTTCATTTGACCTTTGGCTACAACCATGATTCCTAACTATGCCCCCCTTTCCCTTGCCTAAAAAAAATTAATATGTAAAATATATAAGATTCCTAAGTAGGCTCAGCTTAGTTGTTGGTCAACCAGACCCATACAATAGACATACACTAGTAGGAACACAACCTATGTAGTTGAATAACCCAAAATTGTTGATTGAGATAAGGTTTGGTCATAATTGTAAGTACATGCAACCATCTACTCATCATATATTGGTGTTCAAGGGAAAAAATAAGGGCCCAAAACCAATACAACTCAAAATAGAACATCAAGTAAAACACATGAAAAATCCAAAATAAGAAAGATAAACACAGACAAGAAGAGACAAGCCCATAAAGAAAAATAAATAAATAAATAAAAAATACACAATCATAGGGAACTAGAATAAAAAATCTAGCCTAACTATATAGAGGGGAAGGGACCCCCTCGCCAAACCTTCAATTAGAGAATGAATTCTTGAGTTACTATCCCATTCATTGGCAATGGGACAAGCTCCCCTATTAATGATTTGATCCTATAATTAGTCTCTCCTAAGATCTCAATTACTTGGAAAGGACCTAACCAAAGTTTGTCAATTTTAGATTGATATCCCTTCATTTCTCTTGTCTTATCCCATAAAATGACTATGTCAGTTATCCTAAAGGCTTCAACTTTATCTCTATTATCAAAGCATATTGTAACTATTGTTTGATGTTTCATATAATTTTCAAACATAGCATCTCTATTTTCATCTAAACTCATCATTTTTAGCAATCTTTCTTCTATTTTATCCTCAATTCCAAAATTTTCCTTTATGATTTGCAAGGTTGGGGTCTTCAAGTTTACAAGGAAAATAGGATTAATCACATAAACTAACTTATATGGTGATGTATCTAGGGAGGTGTTAACTCTAGTTCTATCTTCCCATAGTGTATATTTCAACTATGTACCAATCCCTAGGATTCTTTTATAATAGTTTCTTAATGACATCTACTAAGTTCTTGTTTGTGGACTCAAGAACATCAATCCCTTATGGATAATATTTAGAAGAAAATTTTACAATTACCTCATTTTCAAAATTCCATTGTAATAATTTAACAAAAGAGAAAGCATGTCCATTATCACATACTAGAGAGAATTGAATTCCAAACTTGGTGATAATATCTTCTTCTAGAAATCTAATTACAGTATTTGTAGTGCAATATTTACATGCTTGAGCTTCACTCCATCTTGTGAAATAATATGTGGTTGAAAGATGAAATTGTACCTAAGAAAAGAGTTTAGATGGATTATTCCTATAAAATCAAAGCCTCATTGGGAAAATAGTCTTACCTCATAATCTAGTTATAAATCATGGAAGGAATCTTGTTCCTATGAGTAGATGTTTTATCAAATGTTAATGTGTGTTTTGATGAAAAAGATATCCTAGGTCCAATACATAGAACACTGTGATCAATTCCTTTTTCAAAAGAACATTAGAATGAAAATCGAGGTAATTTGATTGAATTTCAACCAAGAAGGTGAGTCAACCAAACCTATATCTGATTCTTTAGAGCCTAGGAAATGAATTGGAATTGAATTTCTTATACTAACCTAATTAAAATCAATGCCCTAATTTGAAAATGTAAGATTTCAAAAACTGAAAAACTATAACAAAAATTTTGAAACCAGATATGGGTTGAGGAAACTATGCACCTGTGATATAAATTTCAACTAAATTTTTGAGGATGTTTCCTTTAGGGGCACCACAATCCTACTAGGAATTTTCTAGATCTGAAGCTCTTTGTTTTCTCTTTGATCTCTGCCCTACAAATTTATGTTTTTGGATCTGGACATACAATAAATCTGCAAAAAGAGATGGTGGATGGTAGCTATATAGGATTTTTCCTTAGTCAAACCCCTATTTTGTATTTCTACCTCCACAATAGCCAATAGAAATGATTGATAATAGTGTGTGTGCCCTAACCTTAACTGTGTATAAGGTTTTTATGAGCTAAAAATGCATGAAACCCTACTCAAGTGCATTAGAGGAGGATTCCTATATGAAAATGACAAGATTCAACTAAGAGGAATTCAAAGCACTCTTAGAAAATCTAAAACATAATGATAACTTGCTTTAGGTTGCAAATAAGATGAAGCTTGAAGATGAGAATACTAGGAAACAAGTCATTAGGTTGAACGAAATGGCCAAATGCATCTCCCAAACCTAGAATCCATCATGTTCTTCTATTGGCATCAACCTTCAATCATGGAATAGGACTTGATAAAATTTGCAAATGAACTTGAAAACATGCAAATAGAAATGTACTTGGCTGGATGTAATTATATTTTGCTTCTCCTTTCTTCCTTTTTTTCTTTCTTCTTTCATTCTTTTGACTTCTAGTTTCAAATGGTGAAATGACTAGGTATTTATAGGAGTTTCTCTAATTTCCCAAAAAATAGATCTCGATGGCCGACTTCAGATATTTGAATTTCAAATAAAAAATACCGACACTGACATATTTAAATTTGGAGCCAAAATAGGGGGACATAGGCACCCTAGGCGCCAATGTCCCAACCCTATTTTTGGAAAATTTAAATGTTGGGGATAAAGTATTAAATGAGAGCATTTGTTTTATGCTTGAAAATTTTCAACAAATTTTCAACAAATGTTTTAAATGTTGGAAATTGAGGCCTAGTTAAAGGGTGTTTGAAATTCATAGATACAAGGGTCACTAAATTAGAACAAAACTAAGCATGAAATTGTACTATCACCTAAAAGGGAGTACAATTTATGATGCTACATTTAGCCCCCACTTTAACAGCCATGTGACACTACGTGCATATGTAAGCTAAAGTGCATAAATTAAATCATGTTGTCAAACGAATACTCATAAGGATATTATGAATCATTCATCAAATGGGAGAATGAATCCCCCAATGTAGTCATCTATAAAACAAAAAAATAGGAACTATATCCTACAAAATTGATTCATTAGGTGTTCAAAAAGATGCTACTCCCAAAACTTCCAATGAAATTAGAGGATATATGTATGTCCGCTGATTTTGCTTGCTTTATGGAGGTGGAATTAGGGTAGCAATCTAACCACATCGAATTGTTATATCTTTTTTATAGAAAATCCTATGATAGGTTCATGAGGATCATAACACCAACTATCAATAATCATATGGCATAAACAAGAATGGAACTATGAATCCAACGCAACAAATGACATCGAAATCAGAGTTCACTAGCCCCCACTATGATGAATTGAAAGATATGTGCTATGAAAATGTACTTACTAAATTTAACTATAAGATATAGAAAAATTATGATTTTGACATTCATTTTTACTTTTACTATCTAAAGATCTAGAGAGTGCCATTACCAACCCCAAGATCGAGGATGTCAAGCTGATGACCATAGAAACCCTCAAGACTTGAGGTCCTACGAGCAGACATTGCACGAGGTGAGGTGATGCCATTGATGAGTTGTTCTTCACTTCCCTATGATTTTTATTTTTTTTTGCATTGTTTTTGATGAATTCTTCAAATTTTGTGGCGACAATGTCCTTTTTGGGCACCTATTTCCAAAATGGGCGCCAATGTCCTAAAATGGTGCCTATGTCTAGACTTAGACTCTTTATGCTTCAAATTTGTTCATTACTCCTTTTGATGCACAACTGATGACTCTTCTTCCCTTGTTTACAGAACCTTTTGTGCACATGGCAACACCTAGGAGGAAGCTTTTTTCACTTCTCCAAGAGCAAGTTGTACAACTTCCAAATGAGGATCAACAACAATTACGCATTGTTGGACTATATTGGGTTTATAAAATGCCTCCTATGAGATTCCATGATGTTATGTTGATGGAACTTGTAGAGTGGTGGTATGAAAATACCTCTACCTTTTGTCTTCCAATGAGAGAGATGAACATTACACTTGAGAATGTACACTACATTTTTTATTACTAGTGTGGGGTAGGCACGTGTATCATGATGACTTTCAGACTCAAGAGATTAGTAGTGATTAGTTTTATTGTACGAATTGACACATAGAGATTGATTCTAAGGGTTGGATTCAGCTTAAGTGGCTCTTACATGCAGGTATTGATGTACCATTGATCTAATGCATTATGATTGTCACTATTGCACTCACTCTAGCACTTGATGGATGAGGCACACACCTGGATGGGGGCCTAGTTCATAATATATAAGTGATGGAGGAGGAGAAAGTGATGTTTTATTTGGGACATAGTATGCTTGTGCATTCCTATTATGATCTAGGGTGCTTCACTTATCACAAGGCCCATAACATTTTTCTTTGTACACTTCTTCAAGTATGGGCTTTTGAGCACATCAGTTGCACAAGGCTGGTTGGATACCCTATGGCAGCACCATATACACATCCATAAGTATTTTCGTATACACTCAGGTGACCCTTGCATTGCATAGACCTATTAGACTAGAGTCACTTTTGATTGGTTAGGTAGTGGTGACATTATTTGGAGATTGTATAGGACTCTACTAGAGTGGCCAAGTCTAGCATGATAGCTAGTTAGGATGCAACAGGATAGATTTCTTGTACATAATTATATTATATGCCATTCAATTTTGATTGAGCGATGAGACAGTTCTGCTAGCTTCAGATGTCACCCATCCCACAACCCACATACTTGAGATCCACGTGCAGTGGTGCTAGGTCACATGACATCTGTCATCCCACCATCACAAGCGTTGAATTGAGTGACTCAGAGGATGAGGAGCAAGATGTACAGCTAACATCTAATCAAGATGATGTCAACACATTAGCTGGATATGATAGATGGTGGAGAATTGCATGTCCCAAGCGAGTCTTCCCTATTGGTCATCCTACAGGTGATCCTAGACCCTAGTATCAAGATGATCACACAAATAGGGAGGAGGCTATTGACAAATATAATAGTGATGATGAAGTTGAGGAGGATCAATGACAGGAAGAGAGAGATCCTAAGGAGCATGCAATAGCTAGAGATTCCCCCAAGGAGAGACCTACATCTCGTCCTTGTGTCTCACAAGTGCATTTTGTGACTCCAAAGGGGAGACAAGTTTGTGAGTGTGGAGAGAGCATCTCCCTCCACACCACTAGCCACCCAATATTTACACAAGATTTGTTCAATTGTTTTATTCATTGCCTCTTCTTTACCATTAGATTGTGGGTAGTAAGGTGTAGAAAAACAACGTTGAATGTGAAATGTTTCTAAAAAATTCTTAATTTCCTTATTTTTAAATGGTATCCCATTATCTATGACTAGAGCTGACAAAATACCAAACCGAGAGATGATGATTTCTTATAAGATAAAATGACATTACATTAGCAGTCATGGAATAGAGATGGATTTCCTCTACCCACTTCATGAAATAATATGTAGAATTGATTATAAATGTATTTCTTGTTGATGAGGGAGGGGGTATCTTTCCAATCAAATCCAAACCCAAAATCGAGAATGGCCAAATAGCAACTTGGGTACTATAGACACTTAAAAATATCTTGAATTGTAATTCGATATATTAACATCCTTTCATCCTAAATTTCATCTTCTCTTCACTTATTTGATTAAATTAACATAGTTATTTAATTAAATACATCATTTTCATCTATTAATCTAATTAATCTAATTAGGTTAATTCTTACCTCATTCATGCTAACCTTTCCTCCTGTTAAATTGGATAAATCAAAATATTTAATTTTAACAACCTAAGTCCTCTCATTTAAATTAAATAATCTTAATTATTTAATTAAATGTCATTTTGATCCCTTTTCATTAAATAAGTTAATTGTTTAATTGATATCCTAAGTTCCTCTAGTTTGCATAATTGAAACTTTGTTTTAATTATCAAATTACTAATTAATTCTAACTCTCCCACTTGCAAGGGAACATTCCTCCTTTGCACATTCCTCCAAAAGGGAATATTCTCATGGAATATTCTTTCTTCTGCACTCATTCAAATTTCTTCAACTTACACATTCAAATTTAGTTTTAAATTAACTAAATTGTTAATTTCCCTCCATCCACTTGCATAGGGAATATTCCAAAGGAATATTCTCCTATTTTCCTCCAAAATTGGAATGATTTCTTTCAAACAAACTTTGTAACAAAATTTCAAAGTTGTTACAAAGTGTGTTTGTTTGAATCATTCTTAACCCTTGATCTTTCCTTGATCCATGTGATCTTTGATTTTCATCCATTGATGAGAATCCTTGATCCATGTTTCACCCTGCTTTTTCATCTTGACCATTGATAGATCAAATCGATCCCATCCATTGATTTTTCATTTGCTTTCCTATAAATAAAGCATTATTTGGAGACAAATGGATCCATCTTTTGATAGCAAATTCATGTTGTTAAAACTCACACATTTGCATACTCCAATTGTTATCACTATCTTTGAGGGCAATTAGATTTTATCACAACCATTTGAGACCATTTTCTTCAACACCATACAAGCTTATTTCAACAAAATAGGATTGGGAAAGGGATAAATTCCACATCTGATGCAGTACCAATCCCCCAATGGGATGAGGTTTGTTGAGTTTAATTAGGATTCTTTGTGCAATTTGAGCTTTATTTCAAGTTTTAATGGCTTCCTAATTTAACTTTGCAAGAATTTCATTCGGAATGTAACTTGATTTAGCTAATTACATTGTTTTAAATTGCTTATTACAATCATGTTTATATTAGTTAAGATTACATCCACATTTTGGTGCTAGGAGGGAAAAAATTAATGTTCTAAGTGTTTTTTATGAAGGAATTTTGTAGGTTATACCCAAAATTTTACTTGAAACACATACCATTTTTTAATCATAGAAAATTGGGCAAATTAAAGCTTGCAAAACATCTTTCTGGGTTTTTTAGATCTCATTCTTACCTTACAAGTGGGAGAGTTAGAATTAATATGCATTTAATTATGTTGTGTTTTTTTAAATTATGGGTTTAATCTCTTAAATGCATGATTTTCTTTCATTTCTAATAAATTTTATATGTTTAATCTTGCAGAAAGGTTGTTGGGTTTTGAAGATCTCATGTTCAGCTTTCCAAAACACTTTACAATTTTAAAATTGATCAAATTTGAGAAAATTTTTGTTATCTCAAGTTTTTATAATCATGTTTTTTTTAAAAAAAAAAAAATTGGGTTTAATCTCTTAAATGCACAATTTTCTTTCATCTGTAATAAATTCTATATGATTAATTTTGTAGAAAGGTTGTTGGGTTTTGAAGATCTCATGTTAGCTTTCCAAAACACTTTACAATTTAAAAATTGATCAAGATTTGAGAAATTTTTCATTATCTCAAGTTGTTTTTATAATCATCCATCATTAACACTTAAGTAAAGTGTTCATCAACACGTGGAATGACATATTTTACAAGTGTTTCTCAACACTTAGTGAAAGGATAATCTCACTTGCTATTTCATTTTATGTTTTAGCTAAATAATCTTTTGATTGGGCTTAAAATCAACAATGCAATGAATTAGCTTTTAAAGTTGGATAAAATTGAACCAAACAACCTCATATTTGCTTTGAAAGGCTAAAATTGAACAATCAAACACTTCCATTGGTGCTTAAAATGAAATCATTTTGCTATGTTGGATTAAAATGAATGTGTGTTTTCTTTGCTTGTGTGTACTTGTTATGTGTATCCACTTCCCTTGTGCTTCGTGCAATCTTGGGTGAAGAGAAACATACAAGTATAATTTCTTATTAGAAGCGCATATCCTCTCCCCTCGTTCCTATTGGAAATCTTGGGTGACGAAAGAATTTTAAGCTTCACAATTCGTGTTACCTTTAGAGGGATGCCTCCCAACTTGTGAGAGGGAACAACCCAAGTGGTGCTTTCAATTTGGTCTACTATATAAATAAATTGGTGTGACAAAAGTCATTAACCAGCTGGTGTTGTTGTCTTATACTGACAACCTTAGTATTCATGTGATACACCAAAAACCTTAGATATTTCTAAGGGTTGGGAGGCCTCTTAATTGAGTGAATCGCCACATGTATAGGCACTAATTTATCCCAAAAGTACTGATTAATAACCTTTTTTAGTAGTGGCTCACAAATTTTATCTCCGAAGCATATTTTGAAGTAGTGCATTGGAATAGCATTGTTCTAAGAAGTTACTTACCATGTTCGGTTTTTGGTTGAGGAAATAAAGCAAATAGGGAAGGGACTCTTTTGCTTGGCATGTCAAGAAGGTACATTTCCTTGACATAGCCTATTTATCCATTCCATCTTCATGGATTAACCATCTCTTAGAGGATGATGGTAAGCCTACTTAGAAAAACACACCCACTTAAGCTAAGATTTTAAATGCTTGTGAGTTAGTTAAATATTTTCTTGGTTCCAAAAAATTTCAAACAAACATCAACAAGTTTCTCAAAATTTCAAACCCTTTGGTTTAGGTATGGATACCCTTTGAAAATTCTTGATATTGATGCTTGTCCTAAGGATTCTATCCTTAGAGACTTCTAAATATATTGGCTTATATCTAAATCCATACTTCCCAAAGTTAAATTTAACGTAGGCAACTATGGTCCTAACTTCATGATTCTCACATAATGGACGTCGTGAAATGAATGATGTTTTTGGCATAGACATTTAGTTTGAAACTTAAGCAAGACAAGTGTATGTGGTAAAAATAACTTCATTAATCCAAGATTAAATCAAATGAACACCCCACATTGTTGTATGTTTAAACTTTGACTCCCCAAAACAAGCAAATTGAGACAAGGAAAACATTGCAAAACATTGAGTCCAAATTCTATTGTCCAAATCATTGAGTTACATTATCCAAAGTCATTGAGTTCTATTGCCAAAATCATTGGGTCCTATTTCCAAAATAATTGAGTTCTATTGTACCTTAGGTTTTATCACTTTAGAGGTATAGCATGTTTCTCACCATCTTGGTCTTGCAAAAACAAAGGTCCCCTCTAGGTTAACATTTTGGGTCAAACATTTCATCCACCCCTTATCATCTTTCACTTAACCAAACAACTTTAGAAACTTTTGGACACACCAACACTCTTTATACTTAGACAACATCAAATCAATCCCCTGATTTAGCTATGTTCTGTGTGAAATGGATCCTTTTCCATGCACTCAATTGAGCTGGCTATCACATTTTGTGGAAAATTTTGTCTTGAAAGTCACAATTCTACCTTCAATATTTACAAGTTCATTAACACCTTTTATCAAAACATCAAATCTCTTTGTCTAAAAGTGTTGTCCCAAAAGTTTGCAAAGATCACTCCCCATATCATTCACCCCTTTCATCATCCACTCACATCATTGATCCAAAAATACCTTAGAGGTTCACTTTTGCAACAAGGTCAAAACACAAGAAAAACATGGAATTTAAACTTGATTCATACATCATGAGTGATCTAAATCAACCAAACTATCAAAGCCTTACAATACCAATTGAATATCAAAACTCACATTTATACAATTTACATATGGGATCATTATATCCTACAAACCTCAATGCTACAAAAAATGTGAGTATTCCCAATCTAAATTTTGGATCACCTTCCCCTATGGTATATTTAAATCAAAGTCAAAACCTACAAATCTATCAACCAAACAATCAATACATGAGTCTTCAACAAAACAACATTATCCCATCAAATCAATACATTCAAAATGTGAGTATACCAAATACAAACTTACCAAACATGAACATATCAAATCCACACTTGGTGAACTATGGGATAGATACATTTACAAATCACACCAATGTTGTTCAAAATCTAAAAAATATATTGACAACTCAATGTATTGATCCAAATCAAGGTAACACTATGCAAAATCAAGGTTACCTAAATCAAAGCAATGTGTTTCCCAACGACAAAAATATTCAATACCAACCTATGATACAAAATATAAACATCATCCCAAATCAAAACATTTTCCAAAATCAATTTGTGCATGATCCCATACAAATACCACAAGTGTATATTCCAAATATGTTTGACTGAAAACCAAATCAACTATATCAAGGGTATCAAAATCAAAATCAAGATCAAATTTTGTGAAATAAAATTGCTACACTTACCAAATTCATTGATTCATATCACCAAGAGACATCTCCACCCCAAAATTTACACCCTCCCCCATTGGTTAAATCATGTCATCAAAACATTGAGTTGTGTCTACAACCACATCAAGAACAACATCTTCAATATCAAGAAGTTGCATATCAAAATCAACAACCTCAACAACAAGATAAATCACCACATCTCCAAGATCAATCAAAACTAGATAAATCTCAACAATCACAAATCTCACAAGATGAAAAATGTGAATACACTCCCTTAGGGGAGCCAATTGAATCAACATTAAACATGTTATTCCATGCTAAACTTATCAATCTTCTAGATTCATCAAATGGGGGTGAACCTAGCGCCAAGTTCTCATGGTATGATGATAATGCTTATTGTGAATACCATAGAACAAAAGGTCATAACATGTCTGATTGTATCAAACTCAAAAACCTCATCCAAGACCTTCTTTAACAAGGAAAAATAACTATTGAGGACAATGATCAAGATTCAACCACTAATGATATCAATGACAATCTCTCCACCATAATTGTTGAAAACAATGATCAAGATATATCCATCAATGAGCACCTTAAAGATGTTTCTACCATGTCCAATGATCAAATCAATATACATCAAGAGTCAATTTTTAATCATGATCAAAACACATCAACAATATCCAACAATGATATATTTCAAGAAGCGTTAACATCATTTGATCCTATGATTGAAATTATTGACAATATCCCCACCACCATTTTTTAGGATAAAATTCAAGATCCATATGCCAATGATCATGTTGAAAAGGTCTCTAGCTCATCTGATAAAAAAATAAACATACCTCAAGATACGCTTCATAATCATGATCAAAATCCCTCACCAATATCTAACAATGATCAATTTCAATAAATCTTAATATCACTTGATCTCATGGTTGGAGACATTGACAAGGTTTCTACCACAATTGTTGAGGATAAAGTTCAAGATCCATCCACCAATGATCATGTTGACAATATCTCTACATTACCCAATGAGTTATATGACATACTGTTGTAAATATATAGAGTATTGTGGATATGATGTGGACAAAGCTTAGAAAAATCCTTACACTCCTCCTGCTAATGGTCCAAGTACGCTTGAAGATATCAAAGCACATGAAGCAAACAATAAGGTGAAGTACGTCTTCAAGAATAGTCTGGTACATTCTGAGTTGATTAAAGTTTAGAATTTGAAGATTGCTAAGGAAGTCTGGGATTCTTTGGAAAGAGCACATTAAGGTGATGAAAGAGTTAAAGAGGAGAAATTTTAGAATTTGGAGACACAGTTTAAGCTTCTACATATATCTAAAGATGAGAATGTTAAAGCCTATGTACAGATATTGGATGAGATAGAGGTCAGAATGCGAGGACTTGGTGCTAACATAGCTGAAACCAGGATTGTAAAGAAGATTCTTAGAACTCTTTCTGATGCTAACAGCAAGAAGGTGTGTGTTATTGAGCAGAGTATAGATTATAAACTTTGCACTAAAGATCTGTTATTGGGATTTTTGACATCTTATGAGATGAGGAAGCCTAGTCTAAGGAATGGATGCAAATCAGAGACTACTTTTAAGGCAAAAAAAGCTGAAGATCTGAATGAAGAATACTTTAATGAAATAGAAGCTAACTTTGTAAGAAGGATGAGTAAAGGCTCTGGTAAGTATGAAGGTAATTTTCCCTTTAAATGATTTAGTTATGGAGAAATAGGTCATTATGGTGCAAAGTGTTTGGAAAGAGCTAAGAGGAATAAACAAAGATATGAGAAAGAAAAGAAAAGAAAGAATATTTTAACATAGTATACTATGTGAATGAGAATGCTATTATATTCGATGAAGATTTTGAGTATGAATATCTTGATGACAATGAATGCTTGTTCTTGGTGATTAAGGATGAACCTACTTCTGCTAATTCTGAAAAATAGGTAAAAGAAAGCCCTCTGAAGAAGGAGAAAAATGAAGGTACGATTATCTCTTCCCTGCATGCTAAACAAGAAAAGAATTACTAGGTAGTTGATAGTGGTTGTTCACATCACATGAATAGTGATAAAAGTAAGTTTTTCAAGCTTGAAAAATATGATGGACGCTTGGTTATGTTTGGAGATGATATTGGTGCTAAAATATGTGGGATAGATTCAGTAAGTTTTGATGGAAAGCATAATACTGATGATTTCTACTATGTTAAGGGTTTAAGGAATAATCTCTTGAGTGTTGGTCAGATGTGGAGTAAGGGATATTATATTGTGTTCAAGGATGAAAAATGTGAGATCTAGAAAGGATCTGAAACATTGATTGTTGTAGGAAAGAAATAGGAAGGAAATATTTATCAACTTAAGTGTGGTGATGGATGATGCTTTATGACTCAAATTAATTACAGTTGGTTATGGCATAGGAGAATGTGTCATGAATTTTGATAACTTGGTGAGGATTAGTGTTTTTCAGGCTGTGAGAGATTTACCAAGAATTACAAAGCCTGTTAATGCTATTTGCAGAAATTGTCAGTTTGGAAAACAAGAAAGAAATCATTACAAATCAAAGGAACAATCTACTACTCGACTACTAGATTTAGTTCATACAAATATTTGTGGTCCGATAAGAGTGAGAAGTCTACTTGGTGAAAGGCACTTTATGCTTTTAATTGATGATTATTCTAGATATACATGGGTTACATTTCTTAGAGAGAAATCAGATGCAGATTAGGCTGGATGTGTAGATGATAGAAAGAGTACAAGTGGTGGTACATTCATTCTTGGATGCAGATTGGTAGCATGGTTGAGTAAAAATAAATATTTAGTCTCCTTGTCTACTATTGAAGTTGAGTATATTATTGTTGCATCTTGTTGTACACAAGTTCTATGGATGAAACAAACATTGAAAAATCTCACAGTGGTGTATGATGATCCTATATCTATTTTTTGTGATAATACAAGTGCAATTAACATTTCAAAGAATCTTGTGATGCACTCGAGGATGAAGCATATATCTATCAGATATCATTTCTTGAGAGAGGTCATGGAGAATGAAGTAAAGCTTGAGTATGTTCTGATGAAGGATTAGGTGGTTGATATTTCCATGAAGGCTCTTCCTAAAGATACTTTTGAGTATCTCTGGGAGAATTTAGGGGTCATTTCCCCTCCTTTCTTGAACTATAGGAATATGGAGATGCATCAGTTTGGTGGATCTATCAATCTATCTTTCTTCTAGACTAATATTTTGGTGGCTACCTCTCAGGGGGAGCAGGTAGTATCAAGTGTTTTCATTGTGTGTATTATATTTTTCATGTCATAGGAGAAATCAATGTAAAATATCTTTTTCCTTTGCCATTGATTTCAAAGGGGGAGAGGAAGCATGTGAAAAAGTTGAAAAAAATAATGAAAAAAAAATTAAAAAAGAAAGAAAATGAGAGGAAGCATGTGAAGAAAAAGAGGAAGAATACAAAAGATTATCTACTAAGGGGGAGAAACAAAAAGAAAAATCTTGATAAGTATAATCAGATCAAGTATGTTGTCTTTGATGGTTTTTCACATCAAGTGTTGCCATCAATGATAAAGGGGAAGATTGTTGCAAGAATGGAAATATTGAAGGTTTTTTCATTGATGTCAAATGGTCAATTGGTTATCAACTAATTGTTGTTGTCATTAGTATCATGGATACAGGGTTTTGGTTGTATATGTCAAGGATATTGAGAAAATTGTAAATACAATATGTTGCAAGTGTTGTGTGGTTGCTCCAGGTTTTTCTCTAGATTTGCTCCTATATTTGTATGGTTCAGATATGTTGATCATGGTTTTGGAAGATGTTATATCTAGATTTTTAGTTGTTGATTCATTATATAGTGTGATTTGTGTTCACCAATTGTGAACTATGGTTTTTTATGTTTTTGGTTGAAGTCTAGGAGAAATGTTGTTGGTCTGGATTTCTCCTTGATGAAGTCTTATGACTTGCGGTTCTAGAGTTGAGTTGCCTTGATTGTATTGAAGATAATTTTGGCATCTGGAAAGTTCGTTCTTAATGGTTCTATGTGTTTTACACTCATTTGACAGACCTTGTGTTGAACACCTTTCAGATTTGATGAAGCGTGTTGGATCTATTTAGGTCCTTATGAAGCATGTGTTTGGGTCACCCTCATTCTAATTCCACCCTATTATGCTTTGGAGCTGACCTAATTTGAATTTAGATTTGGATGGATGAATTTGGATATGTTTCAAAGTTGAAGATGGTATAAATACAAGATGAGTTAGTGATGGAAAATATACAAGAGCAAAGAAGAGAGATAAGTGGAAAAAAAAAGAGAAAATAGATACAAAATTGATGCTATCCAATGAGTGTGTGTAATGTGAGTGTGGAAAATCAGTGTCAAGCCTTAATGTTGAGTTTCCAAAAGCGGTGAGCTGAAGGTGAACTTTATCATTCATGCATGTTTGTGAGTGATTGTGGTGGAATCCTTTGTTGCATTTAGATTGCCTTCTATCTGTAACAAGTCTTCTTTGTCTTCTTTGTATCACTATGGAAGTGAGATCTCTGGGTTGTTAGCCCTATTGGGTAGTGAGTCCTTGTTTTGGACAGTGAGTCCCTATTTTGGCAGTGAGCCTTGTTTCATAGGTAGTGATCCTTTTTGTAATCAATTTTGATATTCTCTATAGTGCAAATTAATCCTCACCGTGGTTTTTCCCTTATTGGTTTTTCCACTTAATTATGGTATTATTGTGTTTATGTGTTGGATTTAAGCTTTTGCATTGGAATTTGATGATTAATCATTTAAGCAGTGTTAAGAATTAATTTTGATGATTGAATTAAAAGATTAAATATGTGACAACTTATTCACCCCCCTCTTAGTTGTCATGTTCAACACATACCTCAAGAATTTATTTCAAAGAATGATACACATCTTTCACCAAAGTCTAGAAATGGTCCTTTCTAAGACATATTGACATCATTTAACCTCATGGTTGTCAATATTGAAGGAATCCTCAACTCAAAACTTGATCCAAATCCATTCAAAGATCAAGATGATATTGAACCACTTCCCATGCCTAATGAAGATATCCAAGAACCCTTTGTAATCAATCCATCCTTTGAAATTTACCCCTATCAAGAGCTTGATCTACAACATGTGGAAATCAATTCCAAAATTAATCAAGATCAAGAATCAGTATCTCTAGGATACTACCATGATCTAATGGGTATTCTCCAATCTATACAAGATGTCACAAATAATGATCATATCCATATATCACATTCTCCTCCATCTACCCATGAGATGCTTACTCCTAATGGACATGTAGATGATCTTCATCTAAAACAAGAGTCTCATACTCTTGATATTATTATCAAGGAACAAGAGTCTCCTACTCTTAATATTTTTACACATGATCAAGGCATAGAAAAATCCATATATATATCAAAAATTGATCATGAAGAAGACCTCTACATGGATGGTAAAATCATAAACATCTTTTGAAGAGCAAGCAAAAATGTATCATGAGGAAGACTCCTATATGGATTGTAAAGCATCAAAATATTTTGAAAAAGCATCAAAATCAAACACATCCTCCATACAGATTGAAGAAAGTGAGTATGAGGATATCAAGCATTATTGAAAATCAACAAAACTAAACCATCTTGAAAAAAAATTAAATGTTTCTCAGTAGCAAAATCAAAGCATGTTAGTAATACTCCCATAATTCTGGGGGAAACTTTGTCTAGCACAAACACCAACATGGGGAGCACGAAGAGTCCTTATGATGAAATAGCTACCAACACTCCAACCATTCATATCATGAATCACCATCCATGCACCTTTCCACCCAATAATTGGGACCAACCATAAGAAATAGGTCTATATCAAAGAAAAGAGCAAATTATTGAAGCAAAATAATATACAAAGAAAAATAGACAAGAAAAATTCAAATGGATACCAAAGCAAAATAAAGAAAATCATCCCTATCACACTCCATTAGTAAAAGAAACTATGGGGAAAAATAAAAAATGGAAGTTCATCTATAAAAAGTGTTTATCAATAAAAAATAAAGCTTCAAGAGTGACCTACAAGGTTTATCAAGAAGTTGGTCCCAATCGAATCTCCATATCCACCCATGATTTCTCATCATCCCAAGTTTGGAAAATTAAAGATTTCAAACTGTCAACCGATCCATTTGCATCTCATATCCCTCAATGCATTCCACCATCGACTTCAACATCCATGGTATCCAACTCTTGTATTGGCCATGTATTGGCAGCAACTCTTTATCATAAGGACTCTAAGGGCACTCTATCATGATGTGCGTATCTAGGTAAGGTTAACTTTGGTATCGATAAAGAAGACAAAACAATCCAAGGGTTACATTCAAGCGCACGTATCTTAGAAAAATAACTCCTCCAAGTAGCATATCATTGGCACATCATGATAGAAACAACATCTATATTAGCATTAGCGTCTACATCAGCACCACCAGGTGATTCGACATGAGCTCAAACTTTCAAAAAATCAAAAAAATCAAAAAAATTAAGAGAATAGTCATGAGAAAAATTTTCCTCTAGTGAAAACCACTTTGGTGGCACTTTGGACAAGTACCATGATGAAAACCTGGCAAACAAGCATCATGAGTATAATTGAGCATCTATGTGCACCATTTCAAGTGGAAGCATCTCATCCCATCCATAATAAATCTTGCATTCCATCCATCTTATCCATAATAAATCTAGGAACCCTTCATTATCCAATCCATTTTCATCCCATCTAACTCATCTTGATCTTGGAAAAGGTTTGGTATGTACTTCACACTTGCTTATGGTAAACATCTTGACATGGATCACTATCATTGATCTTACCCTCACCAGCATTATCTTAGCCATGAGGGATTTTACAAAGAGGCATACTCTACCCAAACGTGTTATCCTATCACAAGATAATCCATATCCATCCATCCATTCATTTATCCATGCATCCACCCATATCATTCCCTACATTTCTAGACACTGGGGTAGATATTTACATCTTGCTTCAAGAATAAATCTTGAGCTATATCCTATAACTTATGAGGCAATCTAAACATTTGAAAAACACAAAATTAAATTGGTCAAATCATTTGTAAGAAAAGATATAAATCACTGGCCCATGGCACATTTTGACGAGAAGGTGTTCCTTATCAAGTTTAATCTTTTATCAAACATCAATCAAAACAATCAATATTAGTTGCATCTACCTTGCACTTCAACATCACATCAAATCATTTCAATGGATTTTGTTCCAAGCCTAGCTTCAAAATATTGACCTATCTTATCCAATTGATCCATCATCATCTCGGGATATATCATTTCCCAATCTTTGTGTTGTTCAACACTATCCTTACATTGTTGTGCATCCTCGACAATGTTATCACTATTGACATTCAATCAATCAGATCAATCAATCCTAGCTTAGTTTTCAAAAAAATCCCAAATAGATCACTAATATCATCACACATATCCATATCCATACACTCGTCAACATTGTGCGAAAAATTAAAAAACGCTTCCAAAATCAAAAAATCCAAAAACATCCCAAATCCTATACAACAAAAATCCAAAAATATTCAAAAATTGTGAAGTCAAAATCCCAAAACATCCAAAACACATCAAAATCCCTAAACAGCTCAAAACATCAAAAATCCAAAAACAATACCATGTCAAACTATGTTGTCTTTTATCTTGAACGTAGGCAAGGCCATCATTGATGTGCACCCGAGACACCCTAGTTCAATCCTTTAGGAGTCCATCATAATAAACTGGCAATCCGTCAACTATTCATATCTCATCAACAATAAGTCAAGTCAATCAAACTATGTGGTCTCTGCGTGTATAACGTAGGCAAGGCTCATCTTTGATAAGCCCCCAAGGCCCCTAGGATAGTCTGTTAGATTAGGTTCTTGGTTGGAAAACTTAGAAAAATCCAAAAACATTTGAAAATTGAAAACCCAAAACATTGGAAAACCTTACAAAACCCTAAACAACCTCAAATAATCAAAAAACAAAACATTCACATAAACTTTCAAAAAAGACTTAAACAACCTCAAAAAAATTTCAAAAATACCAAAAACATTGAAATATTCCAAAAAAAACTTCAAAATCACCCATCCCATTTTTCTTTCACCTACAATAAACTTCCATCCATAATAAATAGATCATCACCCTCACCCTTTGGTAACACAAACAGAAAACAAGTACAACAATCAACAAAAGTAGCACCTTTAAATGCAAAAATCAAACTCGATCATTATCAAACATGTCAATCAAACCTTATATCAACAGCCATTCAAAAAACTTATCAACTCGCCAAAATTTGATAGCACATCCTAGGATGCATCCTTCCTACAATGGGAATTATCATTGGCAATCACTTTGGATATTTATCCTAAAATAAAAACACACCTTTTGGTAAGAAATATAGATAACATTGATTGTTTGTTCAGTTTGATCTTGTCTTATGATTTATCTTGTTGACCCATTCCAAGGACCTCTTGATGATGTCTAAATGATTTAGAGAGAAAGGAATGGGGCATCGATAATTATATTTCATTTGTTGTGCTTGTGGTGTATTCTTGTAAAATAATCTTGGCGCATACTTAGTTGTGTGTAGGGAGGTTGTTTGGAGTAGATTGTTGACTATTGCATATGCTTCGGTTCGAGATATTTTAAACTTATAAAATACATTCCAACGAGGTTTTTATATGTCAAGGTGTGAATAAGGGTTATCCTATTTGTTTACAGAGTCAAAGTCCATCACACTAGATACAATGCCATCCTAGTTATCAATACCATGATGCATCGTTTCTATGTGTTATATCAAAAATAAGGAATAATGAAGAGTCCCAATCCTAGATATGAGAAAATCATCAATCTCATCACCATATCTAATAAAGTCTCGAATAATCATAGACTTGTTGGACTTTTGAATCAATAGTGAAATCAATGGTCAATCCATCCATCTTATTCTTCTTATTCATCTATCTTTACTAACATTTATATCCAAGTATCAAATATGTGTGATATATCAAAATATACATGAGGCTACCCATGGCTGATGAATGTCTATACATCATGAAATCTGTCTACATTGGACATCTGAGTTTTCTAGTCCTCTTTGAGTTGAATCAATATTAAAATATTTGTCAAGAGATCAACCCAAAATTCAAAATTTCTGCTCAATCTCTTGAGGGGGTAGGGAACTAGCTTATTCCTTCCACTGGAGCAACAATGGGGCATTCAAAAAAATTGAAATTTTGTTTGATTTCTTGATCTGAGTAGCAATTTTAATATGAAAAGTGTCAATCTTTGAACCAATGTAACAAGTATCTTGCTTCAAAGAGGGGTAAATGTAGAAACTTAAAAATGTCCTAAATCATGTACACACTTGAATCTGATATATTAACATCGTTTCATCCTAAATTTCATCTTCTCTTCGCTTATTTGATTAAATTAACCTAGTTATTTAATTTAATACATCATTTTCATCTATTAATCTGATTAATCTAATTAGGTTAATTCCTACCCCTTTCATGCTGACATTTCATCCAGTTTAATTAAATAATGTAAATTATTTAATTTTAACCCTAAGTCCTCTTATTTGATTAAATAACTTAAACTATTTAATTAAATATCATATTTGCATCCCCTTTTCATTAGATAAATCAATAATTTAATGAATATCCTCACATCCCTCATCTTGCACATTTAGATTTAGTTTTAATTAACTAAATTGCTAATTTCCCTCTCATCCACTTGCATAGGGAATATTCCAAAATACTATTCTCTTAGTTTCCTCCAAAAAAAAAGGTAATGATTATTCCAAACAAACTTTGAAATAACTTTTTAAAGTTGTTGCAAAGTGTGTTCGTTTGCATGATTGTGAGCCCTTGATGTTTTTTTGATCCATGTGATCTTTGATTCTCATCCATTGATGAGAATCCTTGATCCATGTTTCATCCTCCTTTCATTTGCGACCATTGATAGATCAAATCAATCTCATCCATTGCTTTTTCATTTGATCCTCATTAAATCAATTATTTAATGAATATCATATTATCCTCCTCCTGCACATTTAAATTTAGTTTTAATTGACTGAATTGCTAATTATCCTCACCTTCCCACTTGCAAGGGAATATTCTTAGAATATTCCTCCTTTGCACATTCCTCAAAAAGAAAATATTCCTATGGAATATCCTCTTTTGTGCACTCATTCCTCCAAAATATCTCTTAACCTCTTCCTAATTCTTAGGAAGTGTGCTTGTTGAAAGCTAATTTGGAACATTGATTAAATTAGTTGATCCTTGTCAACTTTCAACTCTGGCCATGGATTGGAATCCTCAATCCATGTTTCATGCCCCTTTCATTGTTGACCATTGATTGATCTTTTCAATCTGATCCCTTGATTTCTCATTTGCTTTCCTATAAATAGATCACTATTTGGAGAGAAATGGATCCGCTTTTTCAAAGCAAACTTATGTTGTTGAAAATCACTCTCATTTACATCCATGTTTTATGTTTAAAATCATTTTAGGTCAATTTTCATGCATTAGTAGCTTAAAGCATCAATTAATGGATTTCATGGTAACTTCGTTGCATCCATTTAGCATATTTTGGAATTAGGGCTTGCATCCTTAAATCTTGCATTAATTTAGAATAGATTTGAATACATTTTCAATATACAACTTAGCTTTTATCATGTTAATCTAGCTTTCATCATGCTTTCATTCATCTTTCTCATCAGTTTCAATTGATTTTAATCAATAAAATTGATTGGAAAGGCTCATATTATCCAAGGGATTGGGAAAGGGTCATCATTCTACATCAATGTGACACCACTCCCCCAATATGATAAGTTTCAATATCTTAGAATAGATGTTTCTCAAGCTTTCAGTTTTTTTTTAGCATGTTAGATAAATGGCTTCTTCCTCTTTGTTTACATTGAATGTCTTATTGGGATTGATACTTAGTGGATTAAGTATGCTTCAAATCCTTATGGATCAAGTTTAGTTAACCTATACTGTGTCATTGGTCACAAGTACGAAGTTCGGATATAGGAGCATGAATCAAATTGTTATGTTCTTGAAATTTGTGACATTTCTTAATATGATAAAAGCAATATTATTTCATGTTTTTTCAGTAATAACTAATACAAATTAACCTTTGAATTAAATATCATCCTCCAAAATTCCTCCCATAGGCACCTGTATGAGCTTCCTCAAGGGCTACATGGATTTCAAATTTTCTTAGACATATAAGGGGAAGACCATTGAATGATCATCTATAAAATATATCAACTAGGATTATATAACGAGCTACCAGCTTTCATATAAGATCCCTAGTGTTTTTAGTTGTAAGTTCAATAAAAATGTTATCTTGTAAATACTTAAATATAGATGCATACCACTCATTATGAATTTCAAAATTGGAAACTATTCTCTTTTGTGTTTTCAATTTATTGATGGTTCCATGAGAGTGTGGATAACAAATGTGAAGTTTGAGAAAGTATCATTGATGATGGTACTCCCCTTATAAAACCACACACACACAACTAAACAAGAGAGATAAATAGAAAATGCAGAAAGAAACACTAGTCTTTTATTATCTTGATGAAGTGAAATTATAATACTCAAAAAATAACATACTACAGCCACATGGGCATTCTCATTACAAAAATATGCAAGCCAAAAACCATGATCTACACTACTGGAGCTCCCTTTTGTAACCCTTGTTCTCCCTCTTTATCCGAGAAGTAACTACCTTAGAATATTCTAGAAGGTGTAACCCCATTTTGGCACCAGAAATTACACTATCTATTTCTTGCTCTAGAAGTTTTTTATTTTTTATTTTATATTTATATATTTGAAACTTCTCAAGGTCAACTTTCAATCCAACAGTCAATTTTTATATTGTTGGAAAGCTTGTGAAGAGATCTACGACCATCTTATTTCCAAATTTGTAAGATCAAATATTTTTCACCATGTTCCGGGGCTCTAAGGGCCTCAATTTTTCAGTTTTAGAACTTTATTAGAGAAATTCCTCGGGATGAAAATTTAACATATGTCAAACAGTACAAGATTTTGAGATGATTCTTTCACCAAAAATCTTATTTTCCAATTCCACTCCTTGGGGTCAATTTTTATGTCCATAGGAACTTGAATAGGTTGACTTACTAAAAATAGCAGGTGACTATTTTTGGTTGTTTCAAACTTCTAACTATCCCAAAGACAGCATGAGTTGCCATGGGACCCAAAACAACTAAGGAAATTACAAACAAAATAAAAATACAATATTTTTGGATGATGCAAAATTTCCCTTACACCACTAGATGCTCCTACATCAGACACCCAGGGTCATTTAAAAAGTGGCCCTATTACTTCTTAGGTGTTAGAGGGAAACCAAGATGGTTAATCTCAGCTTTAGATAACCGTGACAAATTTTCAACAGGACTTCCTCTCCATTTCACTGAGTACTCTGCATATTTCTTGTTTCTTGTGCTTCTACCCACACGGCTATCCAAAATTTCTTTTATCTCTTCCTTTTTTGATGTAGGTGTCAAAATATTCCATTGTGCCTCTGTTAATTCATTCTCCTTTACTCCTTCATGATATTCTGTCAAATCAGCAATGTTAAGCACAAGTGGAACATGAATTTCACTCAGCAACTCTACCTCATAAGAATTTCCTAAATCATGTTTCTTTAGGATCTTACATGGTCCAAACTTCTTCATCTTTAACTTATTGTATGTACCAACTAGAAACCTCTCCTTTCACAAATGAACCATGACTTCATCTCCTACCTGGAACTCCTTATACCTTTTTTTTTATCTGCATTAACCTTATACCAAGAGTTCATCTTATTGATATGTTTCTTCGCCTCTTCATGCAAATTATTTAGGTTCTCAACAAAATCCTCAGCCTTGGCACTACTCTTCTCTCCCTTATCTATATTTCTTAGTTTAGAAGTAGTTCTTGGACTACTCCCATACACAATTTGGAATGGTGATTTACCAATGCTCTTGTTGATAGAATTATTATAAGAAAATTTTATCTGTGGTAATATCAAACCCTATCCCTTGGGTTTATCTCCTACTAAGCATCTCAACAGGTTACACAAACTCCTATTCACCATATTTGTTTGTCCATCAGTATGTGGATGGTGTGTAGAACTAAACTTCAATCAATCTTCAACTTCTTCCATAGTGTCCTCCAGAAATATGCAACAAACTTGGTATCTCAATCTAAAACTATGCTCTTGGGTAGACCATGTAGTCTCACCACATCTCTAAAAAATAGCATACTCCAAATTCAAGATTCTAAGGAATATATGAGAAATTAAAAAATATGAAACCACCATATTACATGCATAGAGATCAAAATTATCCCTTGCTCTCATATTAAAGATGAAAATAACTAACTTACATCACAAAATTATACCAAATACAAGTGAAAATACAAATATATTACCACCAAATAGTAGGAAGAAAAAGAGCAAAAAGAGAAATATATATTTCATTAATTGGAAAGTTACATATAATAGCATGATTCCCATATTGCAAATTTGTCAAAATTTTCCCTTACATGCCTTGCCAAAATTAGAAAAAAAATCTACTTTATCATAATGTCTTTCTAACTATCTTTCTCCCTCACAAAATTTTGGAGGTATTCATTTTATACCCTCTTTTGGAATCCAAAATTTGAAATACATAAGAGGTCAACCTAAGTCATATGTTGGAGCATATGCCCAAAATTTAAAATATACAAGTTACAATTTATTTGGACCCCTTTCCTAGGTCCCATATTCCTTTCAACTCATTTTTAATTGAGTTATTACATGTTTCAAAAGAATAATGAATGATTAGATATGTTAAAATTACTGTAATAACATGAAGAATATAATATGCTTGACTAGGAAAATGAATCAAGGAGGATGTAATAGCCTTGCTTAGGTCATTCTAGTTTAGTCCTCCATGGTACTTGACTTTCATCTTTTGGTATAACATTTATTTCTTTATCTTAGTTTTTAATTCCTCAAATTTAGCAAGGTCCTCCTAGAAACCCTTTACAAGAACTCTTGGACATCAAGATCCCCCAAATCTATGTCTTTGATATCAATATATTGTGAGAAAATTTTGAATGGGGAATGATAGCCCTTGAACTCATACTTTATTTTTTTTTGTGGAAGATCACCTTGCATTATACTACAACAATGCAAACAAGCCAATTATTAGAGAGCATGAAATAATCAAACCAATAATAAGTGTTCATTATGATTAGATTCATTAATATCAACTCATTAATCTAATCCAGGACCCCCAAAGAAGAGATTTTCACTCAATATATATGTGGAAGTATATAGTGTAGGAGCTGAAATTTAGCTCATACCCCATGATCACTTGTAAAATAAAAGATAACCTTCCACAAGAGAGTATGGAAAGATAATAGCTTGATTGATATGATATGATTATAAATATATAAAATCCTTTCTTATATAGAAAAGGTGAAGGATAGGATTAGACAATGTCATGGAATGTATCTTAATCCCATAACATGAGAATTAGCTCATGCCTCAAGGTCACTTACAAAAAAAAAGATAACCTTCCATAAGAGAGTATGGAAAGATAATAGCTAGCTTGATATGTTATGATTACAAATGTACAAGATTCTAGATTATATAGATAAGGTGAGGGATAGGATTATACAAGATCATGGCATGTGTCTTAATCCTATAACATGAGATAATTAACATAAAAAATATTAAATTACTTAAGACACAAGAAATAAATGACATAAGATAATATTTGAATGACAACTAAGACTTCTAGAAGGATTCCTAAGACCTAAGTAAACTTAACATGTGAATAGGACCTACTAGTGAGTTAGTTAAAACACCTTATTCACACCAACACTCCCCTTAAGTGCAACTTAGGGAGGAACAAACAAATGAAAATTATGTAAGAATACAAGGATGGGTCTCGAATATGATGCCAGGCCATATTAGGTACCCATTTATAAATGATCTCTAACAAATGAAGAAAATGATAAAAACCACATGGGAAAATACCCCTCTCTAAAAGAGAGAATGCATGAAAACTATCATGTACAAGTGATGAAATGAGTGGTGAATGGAGGAATCATGAATAATCCCAAAGGACTAAATTCATCATAAATATATAATATGTATCCCCTCGTAAGAGAAAGATATAAACTATGTATCCCCCCATAATGAAGTATCTCCAAAGCTAATGAATAATGCTTGAAGACAAAAGAGTGTGTAATGCCTGCAAACATGTCTCCCCTTGGTACGTGAAACAAGTTCACTGGACAATGTTGAAGAAAATCCAACTGCAGGAAGAGAAACAAGGGAAGTAGTATCGTAATGTGTCTCTAAAAATAGATCAAGTGTCTCCATACTAGAATATTCTCAACAAAATCAAGTGTTATCCCAATCAAGGACAACAAATAAAGACTATGTGGAAACTCAAGAAAAAAATCCAAAGATAATAATGATGATACAACAATTGTGATGCTACTATCATCAAAGAGGAGATATTCCCCTCAAATGTTTCCTCCAAATCTATGATATGAGAATGATAAAACAAATCACATATACATGTCAAGTAACCATCCCACAAAGCCAAATATAAAAGACCAAGATCATCCTGATGAACTGAAGTACTAGAAGGCATGGTAACATTAAAATATGAAGAAGCAGGAGGAGATGGAAACTTGAAAAAAAGGTTCAAGTGAACAATCAAACCCTCTAATGAACTATCCACACTCGATGTAGGAGTATTATCCTTGAGTAAACTTCATCAGGAGTAGAAAAAAATGTGAAAAGAAATAAAGACTAGAATAATGATCAAACTTGCCAATTGCAACGAGTTGTTTACTATGCAAATCTCAAATGAACATTGAATCTAGAGTAAACTCAATAATTTTGCCTATACCACTATGTGTTATCTGATATATATAGAAATAATATTGTAGGAAAGCTCAAGAATATATAGGACATGATTAAAGATTCCAATACCTAGGTCAACATCTCATTTTGTACAAATATCCATGTAAGTACTATTAGCCATTAATATCTTAGTTGTAAGGGAAGGCTCACATGACAAGAACTAATTTGGTCAACAAGTCATGTGATTAGAAGCTCTAGAGTCAAAAATCCATCCAACAAATTCATCAATTGTAGTCACAAGGACTTTACCTTTCATCTTATCACTTCCATTAGAAAAATTTGATGATATTAATTGTGTGGATGATGATGGTGGTGTAGAAGAAGGTGAACTAGAATACTTGGAAGGAAAGAAAATGTTATGCTCCTAAAGGATTTGCCTCATTTCTTCGAATTGTTTCTTAGAACAATTATGTTTACCATGTCGTAATTTACTACAATATGTACATTTTGGTTTCTCCTTCTTATGCTTGTCCTCTTTGGAAGAGGTGGGAGTCTTACTATATTTTGTCTTATTCAAATTTATTCTTACCTTTACCTTTGGTTGATTGTGCTAACAATGCTTGATTAAATTATGAAGTGCATCAAACTCGATAATTTTTTCTTGCTCTCTAGTCAATCAATCATTAAATGTCTCAAAAGAAAGCATGTTAAAAGATTCACCTAGGCTATCCATGGTGAAATAAAATTAAGAAGAAAATGAATCAAATGGCCCCTTCAACTTAGAAAAAATCAATAATATACATTCCTTATCAAATTTATCTTTTCAACATCCATCCAATTGATATCTTAAGGACTTGAACTAAACCAAATAATCCTCAATGCTAGGAAATGAATCGATGGACAGAGATGTCAATTTTTCCTTCAATTGCAATGCATGAACACCACTAAATGAACCAAACAATTATTTATATGTGTCTCATACCTATCATGGTGTAGTACACTCCTCAATGTGGAAGAATAGGTTTTCATAAACATGCAATATCATCAAACCCATAGCCTCATCATATTTGTTCCTATGAGAAAATCTCTCAAACTCCCTAGTAAATTTTGGTTGATGATCACCCAAAGTAGACCAAAAACCCTTGGAAAAAATTAACCATTGCATTCTTACTTTCTATGTGTGATAACTATGAGGAGTGAGTATCTCAAATAAACTTGGTTCAGCTCTGAGAGCTACAAGAACCAAGAGAGAAAAATAGACAATATACTACAAAAAAAATTATATAAAACCTCTCAAATCTAAATCAATACTAAAAATGAAGCCCCAAGATAAAACTTCTCCAACTCACAATATTTCAAAGTAATCAATCATAACAAAACTTGAAAATACTAAATAATTTTACCTAGGGTTGAATCTAGAAAAAATTTATGGACATAAAAATATAGCTCCTCAATATCTTTTCAATGTCACAAAATTATGAAAATAGAGATCTAAGAAAAAATTATGAGCTTGAAGGTATGAATAGAAGATATAGAGTTCAAAAAATAATAAAAATACACCTAATTAAAAATCTAGAAAAATGAATTGCACCACTACAAATTTCTTGAAACCAACTTTTCAATTATATCTAATTTTTGAAAAAGGGGCTTCTAGATCAAAGATATGGCCCCAAAAAATGCCCTATTAAGGCCTTTAGGGAAAAAATTAAGCCAGGGGTTGGGGTTGGTTGCCCATGTGACTACCATCTACAAAATAGTTGAAAAAGAATCACTCTAGACAATGGTTGGGGAGTGATGGTGGCTCCTCACATTCCACCCATTGGGCCTGCCTCATGTTGTCAATATGACCATAGCAGAGAAATTGGGGACTTAAAATTAAACAAAATTTTAATTAAAAACCAAAATTTAAGAACTTTAATTTGTACCTCCTACATAGAAATGATGCTAGAAATGTGCAAACTTGTAAATTTGTAGATTCCAATGCAAGAGAATATTCCTAAAAATATGCCAACACTTATTCTCGCTAATTGTGCTTGCTTGTGCCTGCAATATAAAAAAATTATACTTGTTTGCAAATTATACAACCAATGTTGTATGAACGAATTTTATATGAACAAAATAATGGTGGGGTCTAAAAAATTCCTCTAAGGGTCTAGAGAAAAGTCTTTGATTTGGATGAACTGATAATCAATCTTAAGGTTTTTGGGCCTCTTGGATATAATGGAAAAGTTTGTTTTGACCCAAAATGCTCCAAAATTGCAACTACCTCCCAGATCTGGCAACCACTTCCCAACTTCAAACCCTCTTAGTCTAGCCTCACATATCTAATTTAGATGAAATAAAAGGAAAAACTAACTTTCTTAGACTCCTTCAAGTTGGGAAGTAATAGTTAGCTCATATTTGCACCAACATACACCAAAATTACCCTATAATATAAAGCCACAAAGAGAAAACCCCAAAATCTAGTATTTCTATCATTTTTTTTTAATTATTGGGATCATCATATGATGCAAGAGAAGAGAATGCTCAATTTTTTAAGATCCACCAATATTTTCAATCTATCAATAGCTCATGCACAAAATTACCCTCAAATCTGAGAAGGTGTTTGCAAGACTAGAGCTCTGATACCATGTAGGAGCTAAAAATTAGCTCACACCCCAAGCTCACTTGCAAAAAAAAAAGATAACCTTCCACAAGAGAGTATGGAAAGATAATAGATTTTTTGATATAATATGATTACAAATGTACAAGATTATTGTTTATATATACAAGGTGAGAGATAGGATTAGACAAGATCATGACATGTGTCTTAATCCTATAACATGAGACAACTAGCGTAAAAAAATATTAAATGACCTAGGAAACAAGAATTAAATGGCATAAGATAAGATAAGATATAAATAAAAACTAAGAATTCTAGAAGGATTTCTTGGACTTAAGTAAACTTAACATGTGAATAGGACTTACTAGTGAACTAGTTAGGTAAAACACCTTATTCACACCAACACATAGTTGGGCTTTAGGAATTATTTATAACTCACCCCTGGACATCAAATATCTACAATTTATGATTTCACTTATGGGATAGCACTCAAAGTGAAGATATTGAGAATCGAGGATTGGGAACACTTCATAACTCATACCTAAAATTGATATCAAGCCAAAGCATTTCAGAAGATATAAAGTGTAGATGTGATCCTAAGAATTTTATCCTGCTCTAAATGTGCAAAACAACTTAAAAATGCAAATGATAAAATACCAAAGACACCTCAAGATTAGCCAAAAGAGTGATATAACGAAAAGGAAAATGAATAAAATGAAATACAAACAGTTTCACCTTCCTTGCTGTTGATATCTCTTTGATTGGCCCTTGCTTGGAATGATTTGTGTGCTCCTTAGATGATTGCTTGAGTGACTAAATGCAAGATTCAATGTGCAAGATGATTAAAAGGGATGGTTGAATGATGGCAAAGGATTGAGGATGTAAATTGGCAGCATGTAGTTATGAAAATACAAGTGTTTTTAAAATGCAAAATTGGCAGCATAAGGGTGCTCAAAATGAAAGTGTTGAAAGTGCCCTTGAGGAGGGGGTATTTATAGGAGAATTTGAATTCTCTAGAGAATTCAACGGTCAAGATTGATCCAACAAGGTCAAGATGAAGGGCTATGGTGGGTTGAGAACCCACAAGCCCTCACATCTTGACATGTGGAGGGTGAAGTGGCCAAGGGGATATGAGATGGAGGTGAGGTGTCAAAAAGGTACATGAGGTGGAGGAAGGACAAGCACCTTGGGGAGTGAGGAAGATTTCCAAAAGGGATTTCTTGTCCCCAAGTGGGAGTGAAAGGGACATTTGAGGAATTTTGGAATTCCTCAAAAATCTACATGGGAAAAGGAAAGGTGGTTGGGATATAAATGTGAATTAAATTCACATTCCTAGGAGGATCTAGAGGATAAAAGGTGGGCTTCCAAAAAGGTGGGACTTGGTCACATGTGGAGATTGTGACAAGTCCAAGGTTCTAGAAGCCTTGGAAGGATGGAATGTGAATTAAAAATTCACATATAAAGAGGGGAATCTAGGAATAATAAAAAGGAATTAAAATTCCTTGGGGGTGGGAAGAGTTGACCAAGGTACTAATTAGGTTTGACTAATTAGTAATTAGAGGATAATTAGGGGTTAATTAGGATTAAAAGCCAACTTGCAAAAGTTGGAGGATGTGACACATCCTAATCAAGGATTAGGCATGTGCACATCCTTAATGAAGAGATTAGGAAATGGATTAGGATTAGATGAAAATGACATGTGAGGAATTAAATAAATGTAATATTTATTTAATTTATTTGATGAAAAGAGGATTAAGGAGGGTAAGGTATTTAATTATCAATTAAATACCTTAGGGATTTGGCAGAATTAAAGATATTAATTAAATAATAGTAATATTACTTAATTAACTCAGATAGGAGGATGTTTAGATGAAAAGTGATAAATTTGGATAAATTAAGTGTCCAAATTTGGATGTCTACAGTAGACTATTAGAAATTGGGGATTTAGCATATCTCATAACCTTTTCCTAAATATTAAACCACCAAGGAACACTCTAACACCTCAAAATTTCCAAGATTAGGATAAGGTTTATCAAGAATCAGGAATCAGAGTTACCATCAAACCTATAAAAAATAGTAGGAAAAACATGGGAAATATGATCATGGAGGTTTATTAAGTGAAGGTATCGAGATCAAGAAAACTACTTAACATATGCCAAAATATTAGGCCCAACAAGGGAGGCCAGGTTGAATGATCCGAAAATAATTTTAAAAAATTCAAAGATCAAACAAATTGCTTACATATGCCCAAAGGGTAGGCCCGATCAAATGATCACAAAACTTAACAAAGATAGAATGATGAAGATCAAGGATGAGAGCAATGTTAGGAAAAGAGTGTCTCAACTTTTCAATTACATGATGTTACTATTTATAGTAAGTTTACGTTTGAGCATGGATTGATGCAAAAAAAAATCCCAAAGCTTTGGATTGGCTAAATAAGCATGCCCATAAAGTTTTGTCACAAGATCATGTCTATATTTCAAGATATTAAAGTTTTCATTTTTTTAAGTTTCAAAGTCCATTTTGAGGCCTTAGAGGTAATTTATGGTCCTAAAAGTGGTCATAACTAATTTGGTGGGTTATATATTGATAGAACTCTTCATGAGCTTACCAATGGTTCAAACGATTTGTCAATCGGACACCCGGATCAAAAGTTATGGGCTCTAAAATTTGGGTCTCCTAAAAAGGGAGATTTAAAAATATGTTGGACACATAAATTAGTTGTAGAGGAAGATTTATATGTGGTGATGTATGTTTATAAACATCATAGGCATCTATTATTGGAGATAAGGATGGGTGCCACTTCTTAGGTGCTTTTATCTCATGGTTTTGTAATATATTTTGATGGTTTCATGTATTGTATCTCTTATATAGCAGGTGCATGAGATGAAGGTTGTGTGTAAGAGTCTTATAGATGTTGAGTTGCCTCTGGATCTTTGGTTGGTGATAATCCTATAAGAAATATTGATTTGCAAGTATATTGTAATCTTGTTGATTTTTTAATAATATATTAGGAAACTTTTGGAGTGTGGGGTTTTTCTTCTGAAAAGGTTTTCCCCACGTAAATCATTGTGTTGTATCAATGTTATTTATATTTATTTTTTCTTAAGTTTTTGTAACTGTTCAAATCTGAAAATTTTTTGTATAACCTTCCTCTCAAGATTAGTGTAGGAAGTTGTTATGTTACCTTAGCTTCCTTACAAGTGGTATCAAATCTTGATCACCTTTGGTTTTAGTTGTGGGTTTTTGGGTTTTTTAAACTAATCTAGATTTGAGTGGGAGCTTGTGTACAAAATACTTTGTGATCTTGTTGTAGGAATTTTAAATGACAAGCATATTAGGGAGAATAGAGGCAGAGAAGTTTTCTAGAAATAATTTTGAGATGTGGAAGGTGAAGATGAAGAATATGTTAATAGATTGAGATCTATGAGATGTTATTGATGATAATGTTGAGGCCTATAGATCCTACTTTTCTTGATCAATATGATGTTATGGACCATAAATCCAAGGGTCTAATCAAATTATGCCCAATATACTCTATTATGATCAATGACCATTAAGAAACCTTTGCACAAAAACTATGGAAGAAACTTGGTGAGATGTATCAAGACAAATCTTTAGTGAATAAGATTTAATTAAGGAAGAAGTTATATTTCTTGAGGACAGAAGAGGGTGGATGAATTAAAAAACACCTAGAAGCATTCAATATTTTGGTGGCTCAATTGGCATTAGTTGGTGTTTGAAACATAGGAAAATTGGGTTTAATAAAAATGAATCAAAAACAAAGGGGGTTTGATGCATCTATTTCCCTAATTTCATTCAAAATGTGTGCTATAGAGGACAAATCTGAAAACTAATAAAATTGACTGTCAAAATGTAGATCTAGAAAGGTGAGAATGATGTGTACCTGTCACCAAAGATGCTTTTTTAGACCTCACTAAGGACTCATTCGCCCTATGGTGAATGGGTATTGGCTATGGCTCCTAGAAAATGCTTTATGGGTTCTCTTCTGCTCAATTTGTACTCCTAGATTCCAAGTGTTCACTATCGAAAAGCCAGAAATAAAATTTGTAGAAGAGTTTCTATGATTTGACAACTTTTCTTACAACTTTGACAACTTTGCAACTTTCTTCAATTTTTCTCTTCAAATGATCTTCAACCCAAAATTTGTAATTACACATCAAAGAGAAGAAAAATTTTGTTTGTTATGGTATGGGGGTTTTCCTTGGTCAAACCCAATTTTGGTAATTAAACCTTGAAATGAAATAGAAAAGCATGAAGGAATGATGAATGAACAGCAATATGTAACAATTCACCAAATCTTATTTGAAACCTTGGAGTACAAATCTGCAAACTAGCATAAAGTGACCTCAATAAATGTAGATCTTGATCATGAAACTTGATTAGAGATAATTCCTTTGAATGCTTGAATTGATCTTGAAGACTACATCACCATATTAGCCCAAACAACCTGCATGATGCAATAAATCTTTCACGTGATGAATGAATCTTGATTGCTGCAATAAACTTCTATAAATATGCTCTTGAAATGCCTTGAAAATGTTCTTGAATTTCTCGTGATCATAAACTTGCTATTAGGACTTGAACACTTGAAAATCTAGGTGAAACATAGTGAAATAGCCTTGTATTTATAGGTCTAAGTGAGGACCCATTTGTCATAGGGAAAATGGGTCCCATGCCACTTACCTAGGACACACATCGAATAGTGTTAAACATTATGTAAAAATAGGGTCCTAGATCTAAGTGAGGACCCATTCACCCTATGGTGAATGGGTCCTAGGTCACTTACATAGGACACACATCTTCTAAAGTTAAGTGTTGTGTAATGGAATTTATGAATGTCAGGTTTTATCCCTCAGAATTTGCCTTTATTTAGGCTTGGATTTGAATTAAAGGGGCTAATTAAGGAAAATTAACCTCAGTCAATTAATAAATCCCTAGATTGGTGTGAAAGTGTAATGGTACACCTTACAACACCAAAAACAAGGCACAATTAGGTCCATTTTATCTAAAAGGGCCCTAAACTTAATGTGAATGTGAAAAACATATTACAACACTAAATTAAGGCATAATTAATCTCATTTTATTATTAATTATTTCTAAATTAAGTGTGAAAAAGGGATACTTTTTTCTACACTATATTTTTCCCCCAATTTAGTGAGAGGATGACCCCATGTCAAACTCACACTAAAGTAGACATTCAAGACACTTGTGTATGCAACAATGACAAAGATACACAATCATACAACGTCAAAGACCATGAAGATCAAGCCTAGACTGTCCAACGCGATGTGGAACACATCTAAGCCATCGGTTTTTCTTTTTCACACTCACTTTGGGGTAGTGGAACCTCAACTTGTCCACTAGGTGAGTATCCCAAAAGGGTGGAAAATGAGAGAATCATATTAGGCTCCCATACCATATCAAATTTATCCTCCTAACAACTTCAATAAAGCACAACAATGCTAGGAAAGGCTCCATAGGCAAGCAAGGTGTGTTATTCTAGGTGGCCTTGAGTTTAGAGGTTTGAGCTTCTTAGGGCTTAACAAGTTGTGTTATGCTAAACACATATGGACAAGGCAAGGCTCCACAGGAAAGCAAGGTGTATTATGCTTGGTGGCCTTGAATTTAGAGGTTTCAAGCTTCATAGGGCTTAACAAGCCATGTTATGCTAAGCACCTATGAACAAGGAAAGGCTCCACAGGCAAGCAAGGTGTGTTATGCTTTGTGGCCTTGGATTTAGGGTTTTGATCTTCATAAGACTAACACGTGTTATGCTAACACTTATGAACAATAATGCTACTAAAAAAAAATTGTTCAAAGGGATTTTTCTTAGTTCATATAAGGTCTTTTTCTTAGAGAACACCATGCCTAATGTCTCCAAGAGAGGACAAGTCTAGAGTAAAAGATCCACAAATTAGGGAATGTAGTGTTTTGCATCACTACTAAGAGGAAAGTTGTATGCTAAGAAATATTGCACTCTTGGAGGACATCAAACCCAATGACACCACCAAGAAAAGGACACATCACAAGAAGAAAGAAAATCGCACCATGAAACATGAAAAATGTCAAAATATATTATCGATGTATGCCCCCACTTTAAAGTGGTTGCTATCACCATTGTTGTGAGAAATTGCTTTAAAGTAGCCAATGTTTAATCCTAGGACATGAGAGCTTATGCGAAAATCCCTATGCCAAGTCATATGTTTCTGAAATGAAGCTATGTCATGAAAAAGGAAGGAGGGGTTGCCCCCAAAAATACATAAGGGATATATGGATTTGAGAGGAGTGTCTTTGCTACAATGTTGTTATAGAACTCATAAATGTCATCATTCCCTAGATACTCATAGAACTGGAAGAATGACACAAAGAGAGTGAAAAAAAAAAGAAAGAGCTTTCAGGTCAACATGGAAGAGACTTAAATGTCTCGACGCCTTGTGTCATCCCAAAAAGGAAAACACAAGACAAGTGAAAAAGATAAAAAATTTATGACATAGAGAAGAATGTAGGTACATATAGAGGAATGCACAAAAAGAGAGATACATCAAACAAAATGTTACGGGGAATGACATTACGCACATGCAATCACATAAAGAAACATGAAAAAGTGAAATAAAGCAAAAAGACTAGTAAGGCACATGTGATTCAACCTATAGTAGGTCATCCACATCCCAATCTTGGTCAGTATATACAAAAGGTGGACAACTAGCCAAAGGGACATCAAATTTCAAAACTAGGACAAGGCTATCTAACCCTTTTCCCCTGCTAAGTGCAAGATAAGGATGAGCCAAGATGGGTGATGGAGAATAAGCTCCTTGTGATAAAAATAATGGTTTGCAATGAATGTAAACATGTAATCTTGAGGATGTTATTGCCCTACAACTATTACATGGCAAGGAGCAACATCCATGGTGCTTTAGTCGGGTTTGGTTCTTAGAGGGTGAAAAAAAATTTAATACTTTCTTTAAAGGATGTAAATTATCAATGTGATGTCCAAAGAATCTATGATAAGAACACTATGGTTCATTTTTATCAGTTTGTCTTTTGGTCAAGTTTGCATGTTTAGGTGGTAATTTGATTAGTTGCCAATATAAAAGAGCATAGAAGATCGTCTCAGTTTTGGATAATTGTAATAAGTTACAAAGAGATTCAAGAGGTTCATACAACTATTGTAACTAAATATTTTGATGATCATGCACTTTTGGTTTCTTCTTCTTTGGTATGATAATTGTGTTGTCATCAATTTATTCTTCTAACTGTAAATCCTTTCCTATTTCAAAAAAGGATGTCTTAGGAGTAGTAAAGTGTTTAGAAGGTGTGGCTTCTTTTCACTTATGGGTAGGTAATGTATTGGAATTGTATTGAGGAGAAGGAAACATTTTATTGATGAGATAATCCAAGCTACACATAAATTCTATTATGTGTCCATATTTAAGTAGCTTTTGTAAGTTTCCTATAAGGGGAGCGGCATGGACAGCAATAGATCCATCTCACATGAAGTCTTGAAAGGTCTTCAATTCTCCATCTAGCAACCTTATGTTCTCTTGTGGGATATGAAAAACATCATGCACATTGGTTGTAGGTAGGGAAGTCATTGGAAATGAGGTATGCATGTAATGATCCATAGGGGGTTGATTATCAACACTATTAGAAAAAGAGTTAGAAAACCCAAGATCCACGGTGAATGGTGTATCGCGAGATGACATGAGTCTCGAACTACATCTTAGAAAGTATTGCTAATAGGACACCAACTTGGAAAGATCATACAATTTTTACAAACTCAATGCCAACCCAAAATAGAAAGAGGGTAAAATGCAATGCAATGACCTAGAATGCAATTTTGAGATTCTAAATAAGGTAATTTATTGATTACACTACAAAAATCTAAAAAATGAAATCTTGTAAATGCAATTTTGAAATCACACAATGCACTAAATTTACCAAAATAAGTTAGATATGATGAAATTGACGAAACGGAAATTCTACAAACACTAACATAAATTTGAAAGCATCAAACAAAAATGTAGAAATGAATATTTTAATGTCTAGAAAATTAGAATGACCTAATCAAGGACTCATCCTCCCTAGGGCGAATGGGTCCTAGATGAGGGTTTTGAAATAATTTTTTGTAGGTTTTTGAGTGATTTTTAGTAATTTCCAAAATCTAGTTTGTTATAGCAAGTTGTAGTTTGATTTTTTTGTGAATTCAATGTGGAATGCAAGTGCAAAATGTGATAAAATGACAACCTAGATAAGCTAGTTTTATATGCAATTTTGTTTCAATTTTCAAATGCAAATGAATGTTATGTAAAATAATATTCAAGAAGACTAATTTTTGTATTTTTCAAATTTAAAGAATGAAAAACATGCAATCCTAAAACCCTTAAATGAAATGCAAAGTTGAATGCAAGCTAAACACTCTAAATGAGACCTAATTCAATGCAAAGAGATGCAAATGAATGCAAGATCTAAACCTAGGATGAAAGAGGACTCCAAAATCAGAAAATGCAAGGATCAAATTCAGGTTCACCAAAATAAAACATAGAAAAATAGGGTTTGATCAAAATGAATTGAAAACAAAGGGGGTATGTTGCACCTATTTCCCTAATTTCATTCAAAATGTGTGTTATAGAGGATAGATCTAAAAACTAACAGAATTGACTATCAAAATGCAGATTTGGAAAGGTGAAAATGATGTGTATCCATCACCAAAGATGCTTTTTCAAACCTCACTGAGGACTCATTCGCCCTATGGAAAATGGGTCCTAGATAGGGCTCCTGGAAAATGTTTTTTGGGTTTCTCTTCTACTCAGTTTGCACTCCCAAATTCCAAGTGTTCACTATCAAAAAGCCAAAAATAAAATCTATAGAATATTTTCCATGATTTGACAACTTTTCTTGCAACTTTGACAACTTTGCAACTTTCTTCAATTTTGCTCTTCAAATGATCTTCAACCTAAAATATGCAATCATACATCAAAGAGAAGAAAAATGTTGTTTGTTAGGGAATAGGGGTTTTCCTTGGTCAAACCTCATTTTGGTAATTAAACCTTGAAATGAAATAGAAAAGCATGAAGGAATGATGAATGAACAATAATATGTAACAACTCACCAAATATTATTTGAAACCTTGGAGTACAAGTCTACAAGCTACCATGAATTGGCCTCAATGAATGTAGATATTGATCATGAAACTTGATTAGAGATAATTTCTTTGAATGCTTGAATTGATCTTGAAGACTACATCACCGTATTAGCTCAAAGAACACGCATGATGCAATAAATCTTTCACATGATGAATGAATCTTGATTGATGCAATAATCTTCTATAAATCTTCTCTTGAAATGCCTTGAAAATGTTCTTGAATTTCTCTTGATCATAATCTTGCTATTAGGACTTGAACACTTGAAAATCTAGGTGAAACATACTGAAATAACCTTGTATTTATACATATCTTAACATTAATTCCCGAAATTAAAATATCACAAGCTAACATTGAATTGTGGATTTGAAATCATTAAAATACTACCAAAAACATATTTCAAAGAGGGGTCCTAGGCCACTTACCTAGGACACACATCAGATAGTGTTAAACACTATGTAAAAATAGGGTCCTAGATCTAAGTGAGGACCCATTCGCCCTATGGTGAGTGGGTCCTAGGTCACTTAACTAGGACACATATCTTCCAAAGTTAAGTGTTGTGAAATGGAATTTATGAATGTAGGGTTTTATCCCTCAAAATTTGTATTTAATTAGGCTTGGATTTGAATTAAAGGGACCAATTAAGAAAAATTAACCTCAATCAATTAATAAATCCCTAGATTAGTGTGGAATTGTAAAGGTACACCTTACAACACCAAAAACAAGGCACAATTAAGTCCATTTAATCTAAAAGGGCCATAAACTTAATGTGAATATGAAAAACATATTACAACACTAAATTAAGGCATAATTAAGCTCATTTTATTATTAATTATTTCCAAATTATTAAGTGTGAAAAAGTGATACTTTTTTCCTACACTACAGTGTCAAAATGGATGGGGGGGAGAAATGTTAGAGCTTGTTTTGTTCTTTACCTAATTTGAGGGATTCTCTTGTTATGGCTATTGGGAGTACTTATGTTATTTTGAAGACTAAATATGTGGTGGGTTCTTTGCTCTCTAAAGAGATGAGGAAGGTATCCATGAGTACCAAGGAAGCCCTTTTTTTGGGAAGACTTAAAGAAAAAGGAAAGAATATTGAGAAGCATGATAAATCCAAATCTCCTAAAAATTCCAAAGTTATTTGTTGGAATTGTAGTAAGCCTGGACAATTTCGTAAGGAGCGTAAAGAAGAAGAAGAAGAAGAAGAGATTTTCTTTCGGTTATGAATCCGAGAAGGAATATGGTGATGCATTCATCAAAATTTTGGCTACTCATGTAGGTAAATTCATCAAAACTTTGGCCACTCATGCAGGTAATGATGCATGGTTAATAGAATCAAGTGCATCTTTTTATATGACCTCTAATAGAGATTGGTTTTTTGACTATGAATAATTTGATGGAGGTATGGTGTACTTGGGTGATGATTCTTGTTTAAATTTTTTTGGTCATAGGAAAGTTAGAATTAGGTCTCTTGATGATAGAATAAAAAGGATTAATGGTCTATAGTATATACTTGGATTAGCACGAAATGTATTATCTATGAGAAAACTAATAGATACGGGTGTGCATATAGTCTTTCCTAATACAAGATGTAAGATGGTTAGAGGTGCTATGGTGATTGCTAGAGCTGTCAAATATGGCACATTGTATAAACTTGATGCATGCATTGTTGAGTGCAATAGTACTTTTGTAAAAGTAAGATTGTGGCTACTTCGTTGGAAAATGTGAGGGTTTCATCTTCAACGGATGGTCGTGGTTTCTAAGTACTGAAGGGTGATCTTTCTTTTGAATCAAATTTAACCGTGGAGAAGACCATGTAATGGCACCAAATACTTGGCCACATTGGATAAAAGGATCTAAGGACCTTGAAAAATAAAAATCTTGTTGAAGGGTTGTCTAATTGTAATCTTGACTTTGATTTTTGTGAGTATTGCATTTATATAAAAACAAAATCACATTTAGTTTTACTTGAGTTCTCATAAATCTTGTAGTATATTGGATCTTATTCATTATGATGTGTAAACTAGAAAGAAAATAAAATGTTTGAGGGCTGATAATGGCGGTGAATTTTCTCTAGTGATTTTGATAGATTTTGTAAAGATTACAACATTCTGAGATAAAATGCAACTCAATATTCTCCACAGTAGAATGGAGTTGCAAAAAGAATGAATAGGACATTCATGGAGAAAGTTAGGAGTATGTTGAGTGGTGCTAGTCTAGAACAAGGTTTTGAACTCAAGTTGTCACTATTTTTTGCCTAATTAACAAGTCTCCTCCATCAATTCTTGTTGATATGATTCCTATAGAGGTATGGTCAAGTCACAAGCCTTCATTGAGACATCTTAGATTTTTTGGTTGTGAGGCATATGCACATGTGCCAAAGGAGAAGTGAAAAATGTTGGAGAATAAGGTTGTGAAATGTATCTTCATCAGATATAGGTATGGCATAAAAGGATACAAGCTTTGGGATCCAGTAGCACAAAAGGTAATATATAGTAGAAGTGTCATTTTTAGAGAAACTAAGCCTTCTTTTGTTACATTGCAACCAAAACAAATTAAACAAGATGTGATTCTTCCTTCTACACCTAATAAAGTTTAATTAAGGCCCTTTGATAGACAAGAAGTTGAGAGCTCAACTATGTTTGAATCTTCAGAAGAGGAAGAAGAACCTCCAACTCATCTTGTTTGAAGGTCTAAAAGGCATAGACAACCACCTGGAAGGTATTCACCTAATGATTTGAGATGTATTTTTTCTTTGAATACTAGCATTGATGAACCCAAATCTGTATAAGAGGTGTTAGGTATGAATAAAGCAGAAATTTGGAAGATAATTATGGATGAAGAAATTAAAGCTTTTAAAAAATAATGATACATGTGATCTTGTACTGTTTCTTGAAGGATAAAAACCTATTGGTTGCAAATGGGTGTTTAAGAAAAATATGGATCTAGATGGAGGTATTGATAAGTACAAAGCATAATTGATTGTGAAGGGTTACTCTCAAGTTGAGGGTATTGATTATGGTGAGATATTTTCTCCTATTGCAAAAATGACATCCATTAGATTTGTGTTGTCTATTGTTATTGCTTATGATCTAGAGGTTGAGAAAATGGATGTGAAAATGGATTTCCTTCATGGTGATTTGGAGTAGTATATTTACATGACACAGCCGGAGCACTATGTGGTGAAAGGTAAAATTAATTTGGTTTATAAATTGAAGAAATTTGTGTATGGCCTCAAGTAGAGTCCTAGGATGTGGTACCATAAATTTGATGCATGTGTTTAGTTTGGGATTTAAGTGTTCTAAATTAGATCATTGTGTTTATTATAAATTTGATGGTGATTGTTTCTTATTTATTGTATTATACAATGATATGTTATTTATTGGTAAATGGAAAGGAATGATTTTAGAACTAAATTCTTAGTTTGTAGCTAAATTTGAAATGAAAGACCTTGGTGTGGCTAAACACATTCTTTAGATGGAAATCAAAAGAGATGGAGTGAATAGAAATCTATGGCTTGACTAGAGTATGTCAATTTAGTTTTACAGAGTTTTGACATGCATGGTTGTAGACCATTGTGTGTTCTTTTTAAAATTGGAACAAATTTATCTTCTTCAAAGTGTCCAACATCCCCATTGGAGATGGAAGACATGATCAGAGTGTAGTTAGAAGTTTGATGTATGCTATGGTTTACACTAGATAAACATTTCCCAAGAAATGGGAGTTCTTTCCCGATATATGTATAATCTTGGTAGAAGTCATTAGGATGTGGTTAAAAGAGTCTTCAAATATTTGTAGGGTACCTCAAAGTATTTCTTGTGTTATCATGATAAAATGGTGGGAGATGGGAATTCCCTTGATATTCATAGTTTTGTGGGTTCAAACTAGCTAGGTGATGTTGATAGCAAAAGATTGAACAGTGCTTATGTGTGCTTTATTTGGTGGTGCAATCAATTGGATGAGTAAGTGAAAAAATGTGATTGATTTGTCCACTACTAAAACTAAGTATATGGCAACTACTCATGCTTATAAAGAATCCATTTGGATTGAGAGATTGTGTTTAGACATTTAAATTGAACAAGGTATAGTGACAATTTATTGTGATATTCAAAGTGTGATATACCTAGCTAAGAATATGACATTTCATACCAAAACCAAGAACATCGATGTATAGAATTTTGTTAGAGTTATGGTCAAGGATGGCAAAGTCAAGCTAGTTAAGGTAGACTTTGATGAATGTTGCACATATTCTTTAACTAAGCCTATGATCACAAAGAAGTTCAAATGGTGCTTAGATTCTATGGGCCTCATGGCCCCTAGCAATTACATTATAGTGTTGGCACTCTCTTTGCTCTGACAAGGTGTTTGATAAGTGGGAGAATGTTAGGAAAAGAGTTTCTTAGCCTTACAATTACATAAGTTTATTTACATTTGAGCACAGACTTATGTGTAATTTTCCCCAAAGCTTTGAATTGGCTAAATAAGCATGCTCGTAAAGTTTCGTTGCAAGATCATGTCTAGATAAGAAGATATTATAGTTTTATTTTTCAAAGTTTCAAAGTCCATTTTGAAGGAATTATAAGAATTTTTGGGCCTAAAAGTGGTTGTAACTAGCATAGTAGGTTATAGCTTGATAGAGCTCTTCATGAGCTTTCGATGATTCAAATTTTTTTCCAATCAAACACTCGAATCGAAAGTTAGTTGGGTCTCCTAAAATGAGAGATGTAAAAACGTGTTGGACACATAAATGAGTTGTAAAGGGGTAGTTACATACATGGTGATGTGTTTTTAGACACATTATGGGCATTTATTATTGGATATAAGGATGGGCACCACTTCTTAGGTGGTTTTAGCTCATGGTTTTGTAATACCATTTGAAGGTTTCATGTATTATATCTCCTATATATTAGGTGCATGAGATGGAGGTTGTGTGTAAGAGTTTTATAGTTGTTGAGTTGCCTCTAGATCTCTGGTTGGTGATACTCCTATGAAAAATCTTGCTTTGCAAGTATATTGTAATCTTGTTGATTTCTTAATAATATATTGAGCAACTTTTGGAGTGGAGTTTTTCTCCCAAAATTGTTTTCCCCGTGTAAATCACTGTTGCGGTATGAATGTTATTTATGTTTACTTTTTTCTTAAGTTTATGTAACTACTCAAATCTGAAAATTTTTTACATAACCCTCCTCTCAAGATTAGTGTATGAATTTGTGTTGCTACCTTAGCTTCCTTACAAGCAACCACCTAATATATATTCTAAGGGTAGTGTAATGCCCAAAACTTTCTACCAAAAAAATAGTTAACGATAAGACACAATTTTCAAACTTCAACCACAAACACTTGCATAATTCGCAAAAGGTTGCTTCCTATACATGTAGTTCATGATATCATAACAACATTTGACCAATCAATTATAAGAACTTGGTTAGGTAAATAATTTTTTTGGTAATCATGGTTGAGTTCTAGTGGAGACATGGAATCCACATCATCGAGATAGACCTAATTAGTTCAACTAACTAATTAATAGTCTAAGAAATCATTCAAGTCACATGTTAAGCAATAAAATATATATCAATAGTAATCTCAAAGTAATAATAGGAGAACAAGACCTAGGAGCCAAACCTATTTCCTTGGGGGCTCGTCTCTAACGGCCTTGCCTACATATTGCATAGAGGCTTTGTAGTTTGACAACTTGAGTTCACCCAACTCATATTTGATTGACCAACAATCACATTTCACCAAGTTTTAACTCACAACTAACTCACAATTGTATAGTAAATACATAAAATGATCAGCAATGGTAAATCTATAAGGGCTCCTTTTTACTATAAGGAGGAATGGTTAACAATCCCAATTATGGTGCTATGCAAGGACCACATGACAAAATAACATACCTAAGAATGATCTAGGATGAAGGTGACCATATCATATCTTAAATAGATGATTAAAATTGTAGTTGTGGTTTCAATCCAAACAATACAAGGGTCACAATATAACCTTAGTAAGATTACGAGGTCATGGGTTGATAAGAAAAATCACATATTGAATATTTCTAGAGAATTCAACCATCATACCCTTGGTTGTCTCACACCATGGGTATAACTCTTAGGTTCGAAAGATGACTCTACCTCAAGCACCATCATAACCCAATAACACCAATATACGCTAAACTCAATTCTCTACTCAAATTTATCCTATGCCTCTATTCTATTAGTTATAAACTATATGAGTGGGTACGCAACCCTTTCTAAGGTCCATTTCCCCAAACCGTTACACAGTCGTTTGTCACCAACTTAGATGAAGTCGGGGATCAAAAAACTCATTAAGGATATGTTAACAACATATGTGGTAAAGAATCAATCCCTAATAATTTGACAAAACTTGATCATGCAATAATACAATTTCAATAAATAAAACTTAATACTCAACATAATGGAAATGGAAACATTTAATGAGGAATGTATCATATATTTTATTTTGGTGCACTTGAATGTATCACACAATAAAGTTACTTTGCACGTAGATTACTCAGCCACAAGAAAAATAGGTGTCAAGTTTTGTATTCTCATATTGCATTGTTTCTTTATAGGTACAACATTAAACAAGTTCACATATATAATATAAAATGTGTGTATATATATATATATATATATATGCTTTCTACTAAAAAATTTCAGCATAGATAATTACAAAATTGAAATCCTTGATCTCATAACACATAGCACATGCTACATGTATGTATCTTATACTCATAAATAAATTTGGGTTTCCTTACTAATATGAAAACAAAGATGGACAATGTGGTTTTGATGGAAAATCGTATTCAAAAAAGAACATCACTATTATGTTGATAGGTAATAATTTTCAAGTTTATTAGACCCAATTTATTTGAACATTTCAAAAAGAAAGAGCATAGAACTAATAGTTTATAATCTTTCAATAGGTCATACTACGGATTAAAATAACTTGCACATCATATATAGTGTTATATGCACATATTACAAAAATTTATCTAAATAACTATCAAACAATGCAATGAGTGCAATACTCGAATTCTACTAAACAGAGCATTCCAACACCCATTATTCTTACTAGTTATTATGTATCAAAAACTCAAATAAAAAATATTGTTAAATGGTGTTGATGACCAAAAAAGGACATAGAAACCCAAGCTCTATTTGTTTAGAGATAACATTAAAATCATCATACAATGGCTTATGAACAAGGGTTTAGCTGCAGACTAATGGAATGGTTGAGGGAAGCCAAAATTCTAATCTCAATCTAAAACATAAAGATTACACCAATAGGCTTCACATTTTTTTGACCTTCCCTAAAAATTGCTTATCTCGAACTTAAGCCTAAAATTCTAATGGTAACTACTACTTAGTAGTAAAATTTGTTGTCCAAGCTGTAGATTTTAGCAACAACAATTACCCATTTGAATTCAATATACCAAATAAGCATATATATATAGTTTACTTATAGTGAGACCATCCACCTACAGCCCAAAACACTCATAGATACAATCTGATTATAAACAGAAACTCCCATAGATTACCCTCACTATAGTCGACATTCTCAATACACAGCCAGCATTCTCAATACACACAATATGGTCCAACATGCAAATGCATCTACATGTACACAAATACCAGGTGGGTATGCTTAAAATCGGCTAAAGATAGACCCCCATACCTACATAAATATTTTCCAAGGGCTTGAGATGGGGTCTTGATCCCTTGCTTCTACTCCAAAAATCCTTTGTCCTCTATGAAACTCGAATAAGGGACTTCAATCATACAAAAAATCTAAAATACCAGTGTGATTTTGTGCATTCTAACCTCCACCAATTGGAGAAAGTGACATGTCTAGCCACTGCTTTCTCTATTTCCTTTAGCTTCATTCTCTCTCCTTGCCTATTTGAAATCCAAATTTAATCGGTGTGTAGCCCTGTGCTTCAATATTCCACCCTAAAACTTCTCAAAATATAGCCCACTTTGTTTTCACTCCTTCCTTACTCTACCATTGTCCCTTTTCTTTCCTCCCAAGCCACTCATACTCAAGCTCATGAAAAACTCCTCAAACATCTTACCCTTTTTTGCACTGCTTCAACACTCTCCTCATTCAATTTCACTCCCCTAGCTTCTTCGACAAGCCACCTCTCTTGATCCAAACACCACCGACCTCATTTTTTTCCTTCTATATTTTTAGGCATTTTTCCAACTAGGTTTTGCATTTAATCTCATTTCTCTGTTTGCTCAATCTCTCTCAGCTTTCATTGCTAGTCTTTGCATTAATGGTGGCATCCATTTTCTCCATTCCTTTGCAAGAATGTAGTTGGAGCTAACATGTCATTTTTCATGCCATAATTCCATTTGTCTAGCCACTGATAGAATCCAATCTTTGAATGTAGGCCATCGATATTGAAATTTGTGTCATGATCTAGCATATCTCATTTACCTGTCTTTCATTAAAACACAACCATCTAATTTGACTTGCTTAAATGCAATCATATATCTTCAAGTAATTCACAACAACGATATGAATCATTCATTCAAGCAATCATCTCTTTCCACGTGTTGCTAACCTGCATACCCGCATTGGTCAAACCAAGTCAACACAAGCATTTCATGGAATGGCAGAATTCAACCATTTGTCATGCTTGTCAAGGGTCAGTGATCACTAATCCCTCTTTCCTCATACTTGAAGTGTAGTGTAGGACTTAGGAACCAAGGCCAAACTACAATGTCCAATCCTTCCCCAAACCTATCGAGGTTCGGCCATCGACCTTACCCTTTACCTTCTTCCTTCATTTACTCCATCGCAACCCATTACACCAACCCCTGAAACACCAAAGCGTGAGAATCTGAACAGTGCTTTAAGTTGTTAGAGGTCGGAATTCTTTCTTCCACCTTACCATTTACATGCCTTTGTGTTAAGGTGTAAGCCAATCTACCGACCTACAATGCCCGAAACAAAATTTTGCAAGCATTGCCAAACTTAACCCTTTCGGGTGTAGATATTTAGGCATTCTTCTTACCACATACTTAACAAACTGCTAAGGCATAATCCTTAAGGTTGAATCTATGAACACCAAATCCATTTTAGGTGTTGGGGTTCGCCCTTAACACTTACCACTTACCATTCCTTCGGTAAGGTGTAAGCCTTCCTACCGAACTGTGATGCTCAAACATTTCCTTTACAAGCTTTAACTTCCCCTTTCAGGGGTCAACCTTCGGGCTTTCTTTTTACTGTACACTTGACAAGTTGTTTAAGGTATAAGCCTCAAAGATGAATCTGCAAACACTAAAATCATTTCGGGTGTTGAGGTTCGAGGTTTCATCTTACCCCTTCCTTTGTTTCATGTTAAGGCATAAACCTTAACACTAACCCGTGAACAATGAAACTATTTCAAGTGTCAAGGTTTGGGGTTCCATCATACCCCTTTCTTAACATTCATGGTAAGGCATAAGCCTTAATATCGATCTTCGGTCCCTGAAACCTTTTTGGGTATCAGTATTCAGACTTTCTATTTTTCATTTCCTTGTCTTTATGTTAAGCATAAGCCTTAATGTTGAATCCTAATGTACAATGCCTTTCGAACTTTACTCATACTTCATTTCTTTGAGGCATTCGGTATAAGGTATGACTGAAGCCCGAAGTCCAATCTCTTGCAGCGAAGAGTAAACCTCAAGCTTGAAGTCTGAAGCCCGGTTGATCTTAGCTAAAAAATGACTAACTCTTTTCTTCTTTAGCAAGCGATATAAGGTAAGCCTAAGGCCCAATACCTAAACTTTTACAACTCTTCAAGGCTTTCTTTGTAACTTCAACCATCTTCCATTTTGACCTCCTTATGATGCCCTTTTGACATCAATGGCAATCATATTGCCAACAAATTAATCTAATTAAAGCTAGGTTTAGTCATCCCTATCAAATTAACTCTATATTAACATCTCGTAATTACAAGTAAAGGTATGATGTTCTAATTTAAGTGTAGATCACAATTCAATGATATGTCACAACTCAATAGCAATATGGACTCTCAAACTCTTCATCTTCCCTTATTTATTGGATATGAGAAACCTCAAGTAAATACTATAAGAGACATTCAAAATCAACATGAGTCAAATGATAAGAAAGAAATGCTACTATAAGTGAACCTTAGCAATACAATATAGCATGACAAATTATAATATCAATAAAAGTAGATTTAGTCATATACTTTAATAGAAGCATTCATATAAGAATTTAACTAATCTACTCTTAGAGTCGAATGACTAAAATTACAGTGGCACTCAATCACAATTGGATCTCATATCATCTAAATGATGCATTCTTAATATGCATAGTAGGGTAGCATAAGTTTAGAATAAAGGCGGTTGTGACTATGATATAAAGGGAGAGTCCTTACAGGTAGGCCCAATAGGGGAGACTTGATCAAATGATCTTGAAAGACTTAACAAAGATAGAACTTTGAAGATCAAGGATTGGAACAACAACCTAATGTATGCTCAAAGGGTAGGCCCAACAAGAGAGGCTTAATTAAGCAATCATAAAAAAGACTTAAAAAATAGGACATTAGAGATCAATGTTCTCAGAAACCACCTAACGCATGCTCAAAGGGCATACCTATCAAGAGAGACTCGAATGAATTATTTTGAAAGGCTTAACAAAGATGAAACACTAGAGATTGAATATCAGAGCAACCTCAATTAGCATGCCCAGAATAGTATGGAGACACTAAAAGGTTTGATGGCCTAATGAGGCAGTATGACATCATCACAAACAACCTTGAAAGGTGTGCAATAGGAAAAAATGGATTCAACATCCAAAATCAACAAAAACGAAAAAGGAAACAATGAAATTTTTTTAAAAAGTAAGGAAAAGAGAAAGATGGTCCAAAAGAAATTAAAAAATATCAAAAATAAAATCTAGAACACTCACAAAAACTACCTACAAAAAAAGATAAGCAAATGAAGGAAAAAGAAACATGAACTCACATGAAAAGAATGTCATTAAAGAACAATCACAGTCCAAGAAACTCTACCTAGTAAAGATATGGGGAGGGAGGCTAGATAGACACACAACAACCTTGAACATGCACAAGGAATGGCCACCCAATTAAAGACACACCACCAACTTCCAACTCACAACAAGGGTTTACAAAACCAAAGTGAAAGAAAATGAGGTGAATGTCAATCAAACCAATCTCGTATGTGAATGAGAAAAATGGCATAAATGTCAAGCCAACAGTAGGTCGGGATCATGTCATATCCCATGTTGAGTATTGAGATATCAAAGACTCATTTCAATAATATTGGGATGACCAACTTTGAAAGTTTGACTAGGGTGACAAACCAACCTAACACTAACCATGAGAATTGACGTGTCAATGATTCATTTACAATCATACCAAGATGATAACCCTAACAAGCCAATAGGCACCCACACACATGAATAACAACACAAGGAAAATATTAAATTTTTGGGGATGCTTCTACTATTATGTTGATATGAAAAACCCTAAAACCTTGACAAGTCAACCCAAAAAATCCAAAAAAGGAAAAAACTCAAACTCAAATCCAAAACAAACAAAAGAAAAAGAAAAAGGGGGTCCCTATTTTACCATCAAAATGGGACATGTGGGCAAGGCATAACAAGACTTAGGTTTCAACCATTTATGCACCATTGTAATCTTCTTAGGGTCAACATGTATGCCTTCATGTGAAACAATGTGGCCTAGATACAACGCTTGTTAGATGTCAAATGCATACTTGTAGTTCTTAGAAAAATGGAATTCTCCTTTAAATTTTGGAGTGTGATCTCCACATGGTGTAGATAATCCACCTAGTTGCAATTGTATATGATAATTTTCCCAAAGAAGACCAAGATGAATTTGCATAGGCAACCACAAAACATTGTATTCATGAACTTCTAAAAATAGGAGCATTGGTTAAGCCAAAGGACATTGCTAAGAATTCATAATGACCTTCATGAGTTTGTAATGTCATTTTAGGAATAGCTACCTCTTTAACATAAACTTGGTGCTAGCTAAAATGAAGATTCAATTTTGTAAAATGTCCCCAAAAACTCATCCAACAAAACATCAATAGTTGTATAGGGGAACTTATCATCAATGGTTAATTTATTAAGTTTATGGAAATCAAGGCACAACCACCAGCCACCATATTTATTGGGAACCATAACTACAAGAGACTAGCACTAGGTCAAATGAGCCCCATCTAATGTAGCTCTTTAACCATCTTCTCAATTTCATTCATTTGATCAAAAGGACATCTATAGAGCCAAATATTTGGAGGATGGCTATCAAGAATAAGGGGAATGGTGTGATCATGGGACCATGAGGAGGAAACCCTTTGGGTTCCTAAAGCACACAATGATACTTATATAGGAATCTTTGCAAATCTAACATAAGAGGATTAAAGAAGCTTGAGCTCCAAAAGAATGGAATTGGGCAAGGATGCTAGAACACCCTTTAACAAATTTTCCATATGATAAGAAATAGCCATTTGAACCACCCATTTTTAGACCTTACTCTCTTCCACCTTGGTTTAATTTAATCCACAACTAGAAGTAGTCACAAGTGATTGGCCCTAATGTTTACAATCATTGGATGATAAACAACTCATCTATGCCTCCTAAGGAAAGAGAAAACATTTTAGTGGTCAGTTGATAGTCCCCTCGAGTAAGTTCTAAATTACAACACTTTCCTCCACATGACAAAGTATTACCATTGGCCACCATAATCTAGAAATTATTGCAAGCATGGACAAAGCAATGTAGCCAATCAACAAGTTTTCAGTTGATGAAGTTGTGTGTTGTCCCATCAATCAAGACCACTACCTTTTGGCATTTCATGTAGCCACTAACTTTAAATGTTTGAGGGGACGAAAATCCAACAAGAGTGTGAATAGAAATATGAGCATCAAACATGGACTCAAGTTCCTATGAAGCCAGCTCTTCTTCTTCAACAACTCTTATTTGTTGTCTAAAAATTCCTCTAACTCATAGGCATCTCTATGGAATAAATGAGATACAATTATTGCTCCCTACATTTATGACAATTTTCCAACTTTTGATCAAAATCAAAATTTAGCCCCTTAACCTTCTTCCTAGCCAACTCTTTTCATAACAACCTATGAACAGTAGTGGGTTTAAGGCCCCAATTACTCACATCTCTTTTGGACTTCAAGGACAAATATGAGGATTCAACAACATTTTAGGGAGCTACAAATTTATCTTTGATGAGGCAAACCATATCAAGAGCATCATAAACTATGACCAATTTAAACATGCAAACCTCTACCTTGAGATCTTTGAGACCACTTATAAAACAACTTCTGATAAATTGTTCATCAAGGCAGCAAATCTAATTTGGTAATTTCTCAAACTTTCTTTGATATTTCCTTAATATGTCTAGTGTAATTTGGTGAGGGTTCCTACAAAGTCTTTATATGCACTAGGGCCAAAGTGAATGAGAGTCTCCTTGCAAAAGAGACCAAGTGAAAAATGGTTGAGTTTTGTCCAACTATTGAAATCATTGGTTGTTGTCCTTTTTCAAGTGGAAAGACATTATAATGAACTTTTAATCTATTGAAATTTGATGGACTACAAAATATCAATTTGCTTTACATAACCAACTAGTAGGATCAATACCATCAAATTTAGGAAAGTTGAGTTTAAGGGGTAGGGGGAACCGACCTTGATTTTGGAAGTGAACACATCTACAATATTAAAGGACTAGCTCTTGTCGCCCTTGAAACAATTAAGCACAAGTAGTATGTTGTTTACCATAATTTGCATCTCTCACAAATGTTCTACTATTTGATCAAACTAATCTTTAATGAACATGTGGTCTATAGTTGGTCAATTTTATCATTGATGGATTCCAAAGAGGACTCTAGTTAGTCTAGAGAGAAATGAGCACCAGCCATAGTGACAATCCAGAGGTAGCAAAAATGGTTACCAGAGTTATTTTTGGGAAAATGATTACGATGCATTGTTTAGGTGTAGCAAGACAATCCACTAGTTATATATCAATTTGACTAGCTCAAAAATAAGAGTGTAACAAGACAATCCACTAGTTGGGGTAAAAGTAGGTCAAGACTTTCTTTTTTACTATTTGGATACCTTATGGGTTGAGTTTGGCACCAAAGCTAACAAATTGTGGCCAAATTGAGAGAAGTTTTGCTTTAGAAGATTTGATTATGAGAGTTGTAGTAGAAATTGGGCTAATGGTTGTAAAGGGTGTTATGGGATGGAACACAACCTATAACTTAGAAATTAGTTGTTAGTTTGAAACCAAACTAACATAGTCCCCTAGAGGAGAATCACCAAGTTGTTGAAATAGTGATTATCAAGGCCCAAATCTAACTACACTGGGATGACAATGAGAGTGAAGGCTCTACAGTGTATGTCTAGTCTATGAGCTCACTAACATACGAATCATGTTCGTAAATAACATCAACCAATGTTTCAAAGTGGTATCTATGGAGGATTATGACCACCCCATGTAGCCCACATATTGTGTCCCAAGCAGGAGGCAAATAACTTCACGAGGCTAATTACATACCAATACATCACAAAAGCTTAGGGGATCTTCCAATATGCTTGAGCATACATGAAAGTTCATGACCATAAATAGAGGTTGTTTGAGGCTTGGGTGTCGAAGTTCAATTACTCCTCACTTCAAAAGACCCTTGAGAAGGAATTGGACTTAATCAATAAAGGAAACTCTTCTAAGGATATCTGAAAAAACCCCCACACAATTTCTAAGCTTGATAGAAACTACTTGTTAAGGGGAAATTTTGGCAAAGCTTAAGATATTTTGTGCCCTTATAGTTGTAACAACTTTCTCATCACCAAGATCCCTCTAGGGCAAGGTGGGAGTATAAGGTGGACAACTACAAAAAGCCCTAGAAAGAACTTTGATGCTAGTCAAAATGGGGTTCATAACAATATACATATACTATAAGAGGTCGACAATTCCTAGTCCTTTAATCAAAATTAAACCACCCAAGATGTTTCTTAGCATGCCAAACATGCCTTTGAATTAATAAATAAGAGGCAACTCATGGTTCCTTTCTTTTGATCTCATCAAGTAGATGCTTCTAAAATTCAAGTGTCGTGAATTCACATGCCATAATGGACTTGCCTCATCTAGCTTATCCACTAGTGCATTCAAATCTTAATCCAATAATCACCAAAATATACAAATTGATTAGCCTTAGCGATCTCAATATTACGACTTACAACCACATAAAAAGAGTTCATATACTTTTCATTAACACTAGTTTAAGGCAAAAACCCAACCATGTTTCCTTAGCCAATAAACACCCTTAATCATGCTATCTTCTAGAAAAATATTATAACTACCAACTGCAAGAAGAGTTAAACCATCCATTATAAATACCTTCTCAATAGCTACTTTACTTAGCATTTGAAACAAAATGATATCCCTATCCATGTCATAAGTGCAACCAAATTCCAAAATTCCTTAATATGAGCTAAGGAAACATTACTAGCATTGCTTAGCTCTTGCGTATGATTCCCCATCATATAATAGCAAGCATCCTCAACTTGTCCAAGCTTGCCACCTTAAATGCATTCCACAAGCTTCTATTCGCCATCATGACCACTCTTATTGCCATTGTTTCCCTAGCCCCCCCTTGGATGCATCGCATAGATTGGTTTACTATAAAGGTTAGCTAAACATTTTTGTTACTCAAATCATTCTCTCTCAAAACAACCATACAACAAGAACAATGTAACACTGGGTAATCTTATTGTCCACCATCACAATCCTACAAGATAAGATTGTGAGAAGAGAATATTCATTTAGTAGCCTCAAATTCTCATCGACAACATCCATATCTCCCTACTCTTACCCTTGTATTTTTTAATAAACCCTTCGAATTGAAACAAAGGATCATTCACACGAGTAATTAACTCGATTGTATCAATCACCAATGGATCACGAATATAAAGCTATCAATTCAATTGTATAAAATTGTAAATGACTAATAAATATCGGGCAATAACCGAGCCAAATAATTTCTTCATGGGTTGAATATAACTACGTTATTTTTTACTACCTTCAAGTGAATATTTGGCTTAGAAGCAAAGTGGTTGAACAAAATTGCAACATGCTAAGCCTCACGATTGTAGGAAACATCCTCCTATTTGGCAAAAATAACTTATTTAGATATGCAGGCTATTCACCACAATGACTTGATCTTTAAAGCAATAGAAAATTCCCATGCTTGATAATTATATGCCATCAACATAGGTATCAATGGACTGTTCTTCATCTTTACAAATCTAAAAAAGTTTTTATTTTTAGATAGTAAAAGCAAATTTTTAAGAAGGCCCAAACCCTTACACAAAAATTGATCAAATTCAACAATGAGGCTGCAAACAAATTAAAAACAAGGACTAACAAAGAGTTTGCCTGCAACAAGGCTGTAAACCAATAGTAAAAAGGACTACACTAACAAAAAAGTCTGCCTGCAACAAGGATGTAAACCAGTAGCAAAAAGGACTACAGTAACAGCAAAAAAACACCAAAAGGGCAACAAGATAGCACATTGCTAAGCAGAGATACCATTCAGTTATTCAACAGCTTCCCAATCCTCTCGTAGGAAATTCAGATGGTCATCAACCAAATCCATGTCCATCTCACCCAAGACATTTTCATTCTTCCTCCTCTGGCTTCTATTTATTTTGCTAGGCTCAACTTCATTAAGACTGCTCTTCCTCTTGAACAACCAAAAGTCTACAGTAATTGAATTACACTAAAAATGTTATTAAAATCATACCACTGTCTAGAGCTTTGAAAACCCATTCCAACAATTGCAAAATGAGATCGCACAATGATAGAATTATTGCCTTAAAAAGATAAAATACCAAATAGAAATCGCCCAATTATTAATTGTCCATTGGCATACATTTATGGTTTCTCCTAATCCTAGTAGGACTCGCCATTGATAATCTCCCTTAGAACAAGCAAAGCTGCCCTAATTATTAAAAGTAGTCTAATTTACAAAATACATTTATCAAGGGATAGGAGCTTTTAACAGGATTTCAAGCAAATGTTGCATAGCAAGTTGAGGTTTAATGCGATAGCCTCAACATTGCTAACCACAGTAATGTACTTTTTTTCTGAATTTCAAAATATCATTGAGACTACAACAGAACCATCTGAAGCTTCCATTCTTTAAGACAACAAAATAATATTTTTGCTTTTTTTTTTTGGCTAACAAGTTTCAAGTTAAGCCCCACAATCTATGCTACTTGAGAAAATGAAGGTTACCATATGAACAGCACATTTATGCCTCGGAATTTTTTGAGATCCGGCATTGATAATAGGCACAAAAATACGACTTAGAATAAAACAGGCCTGTTCATCAGCCAATTAAATTCAATTTGACATGCACAAAAAGCATTTTTCCCTACAAATAGCTACAACAGATAGGTAAAAGCACCAGCCAAGCTACAAGCGAACCAGAAACAATAAAAATAACTAGCACATTTTAGAGATTCCACAATTTAAAAAGGATTCACAGTTGCCCAGCTTAATGCAAAAACCTCATATGTGAGCATGTTACTCATATAAAACCATATATTATGTTGTGAACTCGTTGAATCCTCACAATTAATTTGATTGTAACTCGAATTGATCAGTGACCAATTGATGGTTTCCATCATAACAGGATATCCATGAAAAACACTAGTGCATATCTCTGAAACATATTACCAGTACATTAAGGATAACTGTAGAGATACTACGGCAAATTAAATACTTGGGCAAAAGCAGATGTGGCAATATAGAGCAAAGAGATTTCTGACATGTTTAAACAACATTTCCATGAAGAACTGTTGAAAAAACTTTTAAGATTGATATTGAGAAAATAGGTTAAGGAAGAAATCAAATATCTTTCCCCATATGCAGGAAATACCTTTCCTCATCAGATAACACTAGCATGGGTTAGAAATGTCTAGATAATGAACAAAATCATTGTAAAATTCCATTCTCATATTTAATCTGGAGCGCTCTAAACAAAAACCACAAAGCACTACATCCATGTCTATAAATAATCCTAACTAGGGTGTCACTAGACATGGAAATCATGACACTTGCACTCTAGTAGAAATGTAAATCAGCTCAAAAGAATCTAAAAAAAAATAATTAAAGAGACGAGACAAAAAGAATAAGTGATTGATGACAGATTCAGGCGCCCCTTCATGCCACAACAATACTACATCAATGCATGATGCAACCAGTATATATCAACAAATAATCCACTCACATTTCTCAAAACATCAGCCATCAGCTGAAACATTGGCAGCATGATAGGTACACAACCATCATCCCCAAGCCCATTAATTTGTACCAGCCCCTTGACATTCAAAGCCACTGTTTATACACAGGCCGAATACAAAATGTTGTACAATTTCAAGAAGTGCAGCAACTTGGTTTTTCTACAGCTTTGCCTGGCCCTTTTGTAGGGTCTGGTTTGTTGATCTTGATGGTCTGGGGCTGCAAACCATTAAAAGAATATATGTGCCATTTCTCTTATCAGCAAAATACTTTTAAATAGCCAATTCATAAAGGACAGAAGACCAAACCAGAAACTAGAAAAGGCTGAAATTGAATTTACCTCAACTTTGGAGTCACTCTCTGCAAGCCTTTGTTTGATATCCCTTGCAATTGTAAAGAAAACTTGTTCCACATTTAAGTTTGTTTTAGCACTCTACAACCACACATTTAATAAGGTTTCTTAAGCGTTATTTCATCAAAAGCAAGTCTATCCTGTTCTGAAGTCACATGTCCAAATCAGATGTCTATGAATTGTTCCAAGACAAAGTAATAAACAAACACTTGATGCTTCTAAACAAGCGTGAAAATTTAAATGTTTTCTTACAGTTTCGAAAAACTTAATGCCAAACTCATCTGCAAGTGCCTGGCCCCGTGCAGTTGGTACAGCCTAATGTTGCCAAGAAATATTGATCAAGAGGCAGTCATAAAGAAACCAAGGAAAACAATAATAGCTAACCAAAATAAGCCAAATAATTACAACAAGAAACAGTGCAATCAAGTCCAGCATTGACACCCATAAAGAGATGAGCCATCTTACTCTCTTGCTCTCATCCATATCAGCCTTGTTACCAACTAATATCTTATTCACATTGTCAGACGCATGCTGTTCAATGTTCCTAATCCAGTTCCGAATGTCTTAAGAGCAAGAGTTATGGATGAAACAGCATATTGAAAGTTTCTTGACCATTTATAAACTTCCTTTGTCAAAAATCAATGTGGCAAATAAAGACTGACAAAAACATTCCAGATTAAATATCCTTCGAGTCAGAAAAAAAGTACTTTTCAAATTCCCAACCAAAACAAACAATAAAGCTAAAAGCACAATAAAATCTTGTCCTAACATTCAAAAATGATATCAAACCAATCTGATCAAAAGGATACTATTGAAAGATGATTCATCAGTGACATCATAAACTAGAAGAATGCCCATGGCACCTCGATAGTACGCTGCACAGTCCAGCAAGATCAGGAGGAGAATAAAAACCCAACATAAATAAAAAACTGAGACAAGTTCTTGGTCCCAATATATTTACCGAACAAACCAAATTGTCTTAGAAATGCAAAAGCTACCTGTGGTGATCGTGCGGAAGCGCTCTTGACCAGCAGTGTCCCAAATCTGCAATTTGATCCGCTTACCATCAAGCTCAATAGTCCTTATCTTAAAGTCAATCCTGACAAGGTGAACTACATTAGTAGGGTGGAACCATGCTAATGAAAACTTGAAGTTAAAGAAAAATCAAATTGTACAGCATACCCTATGGTAGTTATGAAACTGGTTGTGAAAGAATCATCTGAAAAACGTAAGAGGAGGCAACTTTTACCCACACCTGTATATAATCAGACACATTAAATTTATCATCACACTTAAAAACATTAAAGTTTGCCTTCCATGAATACAAGGCTTGCATTCCATTCATAAAATGGCAGCTACAATCCTCAAGTGATCAAAAAGTAAAAAGTTTAAAATCCATTTAGAACTGGGAAATTGAAGTGATCACGTTAAAAATCAAAATGGAGACATCTTTTGTCAATGTCAAAGATTCAAGAATGTACCTCAAAATGCAATCAAATTTAACCATTTGGCTGCAAGTTTTTAACCTGCTATTACCTTACAAGACAGAACCAAAACAGGCCCTCCAGCAATGTTGCAAGGAGCCAAGCCAGAATATGAGGCGTCAATTTTTTTATTACAGATGAGGTCATGATTCTAACATGGGAAGGATTGACCAGGCAATTACTTATTCTACCATTTATAAGAGTTCAATAGGCCCAGGCACCAATATCTCATGGTTCTCAACCTGAAATTTCCCTTAATTCATTCTTTTTCAGGAGTCAATCTCCTCAACCAATTCCATGGTACAGATTCATATCCCAATCTAACTACAGTTACCAGAATCTCCAGCATATGAACAAGGACATCCCCATCCCCGTACCTGCAATTTTTGGTGACTACAGTTACATATAATACGACCATACCTTTATTCCTTTACTTGTGTATCCTAAATTCAACAGTCTCACTGTCACCATACCAGTACCTGTACCACAATTTCTCCAAGTAACTATGATTATAAAGCTTTCAGGCATCCTAGGGCGATCATTTTCAGACTTGTCAGCACTCCAGAAAGGTTGAGCTCACTTTACAAGGACAAGGAAACATTTCATTCCCTGGATATGTTTTTAGGGGAAACCTTGTCTACACCTTCTATGATTAAAGTAGGATAGGCACATAGATCAATTTTCCATTTTTATATATCCCTTGCATATTCAAATCATCCATTTTTTTCCAATCCTAGAGCCTTGCATTGTTTACCCTTATTCTCCAAGCAAGCCTATTTTTAGCCCATTATTCACATATAAATACATGTGCAAAGATAGTTGGATTATTCAAGCATTATCTGAGAACATTTTATGTGTTTAAGTTGTTGTGAGTATGTGTGAGGTGAAGAGTTGAGCTTTAAATAATTTTTCCATGATCTAGACTGTTTCATTCCTCGCTCCCTGCTCATGAATCCAATAATAACTAAGCACAGGTTGGGATAGTATTGAATTTGAACTTGCTTGGAAAGAGAGACAGAAAATATACTCACAATAAAGAAATTTCTGAGGGCATTCCACAACTATACCACCAAATTTTCTTAGGACAATCCAGCTACACAGTTGTTACCTAAGTCACCAGGTTTGAATTTGAATTCAAGTTCAGCAACATTGAAATTCGGATGAAGTTCAACAAGGAAAAAATTTGAAAAGTATAAAATTCGGATTAAATTCACCTTATGTAATCTTTTTATTTTTTTAAAATATAAGTAATATATCCATACAATTGTCTAAATAGTTTAAAATAATCAATAAATTTTATTTTAAAAGGCATTTAAATAAACATATATTTTTTATTTTTAACTAAACTTTAAAAATAAAATACTTAATTTTATTTTAAAAATTAAAAACATAAAAATAAAATTTTAGAAAATTTAAATTTAAATTAAAAAACATAAAAATATAACTTTTAAAAATAAAACAAAACCTAGATTTTAATTTTAAAAGTTTCGATAAAGTTATAAACTAGGAATGTATTCAATAGGTCATACTCTCGAGCTGCAGATAGAAGGTCAGCCGAAAGCATGGAGTGGAGTTTGGAACGGGTGTCTACACTCTACGAGTTTACCTACCTTTGCACTTTGCACTTGCCTTCTGCAGAGCTCGACGACTAAGACCAAGACCAAGAGCTACTCAATCACGTGTCGCCTTTTTCCAGACTATAATGCTGTCAAAAAATAACTTGTGTCTTTGGAAAGGGATGCAGCACATATTTATAAAAAAATCTTAGAAAAAACCCTAAAAAACCCCTAAATATTATGCTTTATCCTTGGGCGCCGTGTTTGTACGAATTTCTGCAAATTTCAACGAATATCATACATCTTTTTCACATTCGCCGAATTTCAAATTTGAAGCCAAAAATTCGGCGAATGTGGTGACTTAGGTTATGACTATGACACCAATGTTATAGGACTCATTGGAAAGACAAATCTAGTTAAACTCATCAAGTCCACCAAACTCATAGAACTCCATAGGTTCAGATAGACTCGGCCATGATAGTAAGATGAAAAGTTGGTGAACAAAAAAAAAACACTTAACCTTTAACAATTCAAAATGATATTCAAACCATTTGCAAGACAAGCAAGGAGAAAAAAAGAGTATTGAAGCTAAAAATATTATCCATTGAAGTAAAAACTAGCAAACATTGATTGAATGCAAATTGAGCAAGTTTTTAGCAGCCCACCGTCAATTTGGAGCTAATTTGAAGATGTATTTTCCAATTTTGAAACATTTTTTGTGTTTCTTCTTATCATTCGGCATGCCTTCTACATTTGTTTAATTTTTTCATTATAGATTTTCATTGAATGAGAAATAATAGATAGAAAAATGAAGAGAACTGATTTAACACTCTTTTTTCTTTTTCTATAATGGACTTTTATGTTTTGATCTCTTTTTATTAGCAAACACACTAACTGTTTCTTTATCTTTTTTATAATGTACAAACTATAACTATTTTTGGTTATTCTGTTTATCTTAGTTTATCTAGAAACCTTAAATGTTAATTAATTTTCCATTTACTTGTTAATGCACCATACTTCAAAATTATAAACTGTTCCAAAGTTGATCCTAGTTAGAAAGGACCCTTGTTGAAAACATCCCATCCCAAGGGCTAAGATGTTGATGTTCTAGCAGCAACGGGCTGCTTCTTCCAGATCCGAGTATGAAGATAATTGAAATATAGCCTAACGGCTATTTAAATTATATTTATATTCGTTCTCTTGGGCCGACTTAAGACATTTTGAAGAGTCACGTCTTTCATTAAATGAGATTTAATATTTGTTATTGGAAAGTCATCACTTCATCAAGGCCGACATCCCTTCATGATGAGGCACGAATTCAAGAGGCATGTCATTCTATGAGGAGGCCGACATGTTCACTTGAGGAGATGTGTTGCTCTTCCCTTTGTATATATGCACATCCACTCATTGTCTTGCATTCATTCAGTTCAATATTAACCTTTGAAGAGAAGTGCGAATCATCTAGAAGAGGCAGCGATTTCTGTAGAAGTGTATCTTGCTAGTGGCTGATATCATTCAGTGAATTGCTTCATTTTATTGCTGTGTTTGCATCAATTTGTGGTGCCTCTTATTGGCCCTCATATCGGCCTTTTGTAAAGAAGACATTTGTGTTTACATTTCAATATATAAGTGATATATTGTTGCTGGGTTTTTCTCCCTCAAGAGGAGGGTTTTCCCAGGGTATCTGCTGTGTTCTTATTGTCTGATTTTGAATTAAATTCTGTGCATTAATCTGATCTTAAATTTAACATAAGAAAGGGGAGTTGGTTTGCAAATTTTCGCAATCTTAAATTAATGAATGCATTAATCAATTCAAATAGCACCTTGCACAAATTGCAACCCAAGATGTTAATTTGTGCCTAAATGTGCCTACTGATGTTGTGTGTGAGAAACAAACTCGATTAGAGAAACCTTTGATTAGAAAAATGAGCTTAAAAAGAGGCAAAGTGACTCTTCTTCAATTCCTCCATTCTCTAGATCTTCAAGCACTAGTGGCAATACTAATGTTGGGTCTTGAGTTTGCAGATCTAGATTGGATTCATAAAAAGCACCGCACACTAATTCAAGTTCCCAACCATAGCTTTAGAGCATGGTTTGGAGTAAGGACAAGCATCAAGCAACAAGGCATGCGCAATCAGAGACTTTTGGTTTGAATGTTCCATTCCATTTCACACAGCCAATTTTTTTTTTGTTGTTTTAAAATATGTTTTTGAATCTTTGTCTATTGAATTTTTTAATTTAAGGGTTTTTAGCATTTAGATCATAAATTTTAGAATACTCTTTTTTCTTTGTTTTAGGTCTCCTTATTGCCAAATATAGATGTCATTATTTTTTGTAAAGTGAGGTTCAATGTCCCTAATGATAAGGAGATAATGGGGTCAATTTTGAGTGAAAGGGTGTTAAACGCGAAGACCGCTATTGATGAGTAGTATGTGCTATGGAAGAAAAAGGGTAGCCCCATCATAATTGATGGTTGGACATATAAGAAGAATAGGACATTATTGAATTCCTTTATGTCTTCCTCAAGTGGTAGTAAAGTTCTTTTGAAGTCCATTGATGTTTTGAGAAACAGAAAAAATGTTGATTTCTGTGACTTTTTTTATTTTCTTTGTTTTAGGTATCCTATTGCCAAACATAGTAGATGTCACTATTGTTTGTGGAGTGAGGTTCAAAGTCCCTAATAATGAGGAGATAAAGGGCTTATTTTTGCATGAAAAGGTGGCAAATGTGAAGGTCACTATTGACAAGCAATGTGAGATATGGAGGAGAAAGGGTTGCTCCACCATGACTGGTGGTTGGACAAATAGGAAGAATAGAACATTGTTGAATTTTTCCATGTCCATTTCAAGTGGTAAAGTTTTCATAAAATTCATTGATGCTTCAACAAAGGCAAAAAAGTTGATTTCCATTTTAAAGTTTTAGAGGAAGTCTTTGACGAGATGCATGAAGAAAATGTTGGACAGAAAATTATAATAATACACCAAATTATGTTTCTACAGATAAAGTTCTCATGCATAAGAAACCAAACTCATTGTCTACTCATTGACTTGACCTTATATTGGAGGATCTTGACAAATTCTTATGCATCAAAGAATTTATATGGCATGTTGAGAACCTTTGTAAATAAATATACAACCATGCTTGGGTCCTCAACTAAATGAGACAATACGCAAACAAGGAGTTGGATGGTCCTTGAATAACACACTTTGCAACAAACTTTATCACGTTGCAGTTTTCACTTTCATCAAATGCTGTTAGGAGTGGTCTTCATCTTCATATGCTAAGACCAATGCAAGTGTTAGCATAGTTAGTTAGGTTTGCAATGAGTAGAGCTTTTGGCTTCCAACAAAAGAGATCATAGACGTAAGTTCATATTTTCATTTTACTAGTTTATCATTTAGAATACTTTTGTTTGTTTATGATATTTGTGTTCCCTTCTTTAGTCCATTATAATACTTATTTATCATTTATGATAATAATTTCTAATAATTGTAGTTCACAAAGCCTTCAGTTGTCTTCCTTCATGTTGTTAATGGGGCATAGATAAGATCAAGGAGGCCATTAGATTCATCTATGGTAGGCTTGAGAAGAAATATCATCTCGTGTGGGATATCATTGCTCAACAATAGCAATATCAACTTCACAAGCCCTTACATAGAGTTACTTATTTCTTGAATCCAACATTCCAATTCAATTTGAATTTCATGGCCAATGAAGAGGTTTTGAGTGGGCTATACACAATCATAGAGCAAATGGATCATATTTGAGATTGATATTTAGACTTGTGCAAAGGGACCTCTTTGCATGAGATATATGTAAGGCAACTTGGACGACATTATAGTCAAGTAAAAGTTTATTCAAGGCATGCTTTAAATTTAAAACTTATAATTTTACATTAATGTTGAAACTTGTAGTTGAACAATAAGATTGAGTTCATTTTTTTCTCATTTCAGATGCATGGTGGAAGAAGTTTGGTATTAAAGTGACAAATCTTCAAAGAATTGACATTTGTGTTTCAAGCCAACCATGTAGCACTTCAAGATGTAAATATAATTGAATTGTGTTAAAGCCCATACACTCCAAGAAAAGCAATAGATTGTTAGTGCAAAGGTTGAATGATCTTGTCTATGTTCATTGCGACCTCCCCCTCAAATATTGGGCTCTAACTTATCTCCCATCACATTGTAGAAGGTTGACGCACAATCAAATTGGATCACCAACACTAAAGACCCTATCTTCACTAAGAACAACCTTGCATGGAATATCACTAATACACAAGAAGATGTCAATGTTGCAATATCATTGAGAACCTAGCTTAGTGTAATGTTCCTTATTTAATTTGCCCTAGAAAAGAAATGAAAATGCACAAATTCACTTTTTTTTTTATCTTAGTTTGACAAAGATTGCTTTTAAAAAAAAAGATTGTTGTTACCTTTGATTAATTACTATATAGATTTATTTCCCATCTAACTTCAGAGATTAGTGCCTTGATTCTATTTAGCACAACTTATCAAATAAATGCATTAATAGGTTCACCATTATCTACAAATTACATGAGCCTATACTCATCATAGTTAATCGTAATTTATCATGTCTTGATTGAAACAGAACATTGCCTTAACTCCTCTTCTAGACCCCATTGTAGGAGGGACGCCTTACAGTGCCGAGGGCGCGTGACCAAGCTCCATGTGAACTCCCTCAGGTCTTATTGCCATCTTGGGGTATCCAACATGTGCTCGAACTTACCAGCCTTTCCCTCCCACAACCATCCTCTCCTCGCTGAGCGTCCAAGAGTTTGTTGGTTCTATCTACTCAGTCAACAATGATAATTTATGTGGAAAGCAAGAATTACCGAAATAATATTATTGTGATTTTTACATTAAACAAATAGTATACATATTCTTTTAGATGTGGAAATTAGTTAATGATTCAGTTAGCTGCATTGTATTGATACATACAGACATATATTCATCTATTGTTACATTTGATTGAAGTCATAAATTACCAGACGTTGATTTAAGATCATACATTACTTTTAGATATAGAGTTTAGTATTTCGTATATTCTATTGCTATGTTATAAATATTATACTGGCACATATGTGTTGTCGGGATTTATTAATATGTGTTCACCTGACATTGCATGTTTGACTGAATACGTAATTTACCACTAGTTGAGTGCACACAGACATTCACTGTTATTGCATTAAGTATATATATTTAATATTGATTTCAACCCTTTGATTAGTATTATATTTTGAATACCATAAACTTCAGTGAGTGATTACAGTGATGAGGCGTACCTTTGTTTTATATCGACGCTTGACCTTACTCCAATTCGCGTGTTCTGTAATTCTTTGCGTCTCATGCTTGCTGTATATTCCGATGATCCTCTGCTCAACTGGGGGGGTCTCCTTTTAAAACACCTGTAGAGGCGTACTCTTCCTAGCATCGCACCTCTTCCACAAGCTTCTAGCGTCACACTTCTTGGCCACATATCGTTCCAAGATAAATATCGCGGCTTTGCATAGTTTCGCCAAAAATAATAAAATATTTAATTATCATTATATTTATGAATGATTTACATAAGGATAGAATTATTTTAGTGTTATCAACAAATATATACATATTTTCGGGGGTTATGACAGTCCTCCCCTCCTGAAATTGCTTGTCCTCAAGCAAGATTCAAACTTGGATGCTTTAAGATCTCTTCACTTTCCCATGTAGAGTCTTCCTCAAGTAAGCCTTTCCACTTAATTAAGTATTAAGGAATAACTTTGTTCCTCAATTTTTTATCTCTTGTGTTTAGGATCGTTTCGGGTTCCAAAACAAGTTTTCCCTCGTCATCAAGGGGTGGTAACTCTACACATGGAGTCACTTGCTGCCCAAGAACCCTTTTGAGTCTGGACACATGAAAGATACTGTGAATTCTACTGTTGCTAGGCAACTCCAATTCATAGGCTACTTCACCTATTCTCCTGAGGACTTTATACGGCCCATAAAAACGAGGTTTAAATTTTTCTGCACTGCTTACTTTGATTGAAGCTTGCTTGTAGGGTTGGAGCCTTAGAAAAACCAAGTCCCCAACTTCAAACGTTATTTCGATTCGATTCCGATCTGCATAAATCTTTTGTTGATTTTGGGCTTGATGAAGATTATCTTTGAGAGCCTTCATTATATCCGTGCTTTGTTGTACGAAGTCCCTAGCACCCGACACTTTGCTATCTTGAATGACTAAACCCCCAAAGGTAGTTGCTTCATACCCGTATAGGGCCTTGAATGGGCTCATTTTAATGGACATATGGAATGTTGTGTTGTAGAAGTATTCACTAAAGTGCAACCATTTGACCCACGAGTTTTGTTGTCCTGTAACATAATTCCTTAAGTATCCTTCCAACCACTTATTTACAATTTCTATTTGCCCATCTGTTTGAGGGTGGTAACTAGTACTTGGAGTAAGGGTAGTACCGGAGAGCCGAAAAAGTTCCTGCCAAAACTGACTAAGGAAGCGGCTATCATGATCACTAATGATATTTTGAGGCAAACCATGCAACTTGAAGACTTCCTTAAAAAACACTTCGGCTATTTGAGGTGCTCTGAACTCGGTGGATATTGGAAAGAAATGAGCATACTTAGTTAACCGATCCACCACTACAAAAATATAATCTTTACCTTGTACTTTAGGCAACCCCGTGATGAAATCCATTGAAATACTTTCCCACTTTTGGTCTGGGATAGGTAGTGGTTGGAGCAACCCTGCTGGATGGTTGAGTTCTGCTTTATTCTTTTGACAAGTCATACATTCGTGAACATATTTTCCCACATCCTTTTTGAGGCCTTTCCATGAATAACGTTCCCTTATTTGCTTGTAAGTTTTATAATATCCGGGGTGTCCTACCAAGGGGTAATCATGGTATTCCCTCAAGATTTTCTCCTTAATTTTGGAATGAGGCACAAGGAATATTCTATCTTTATACAAGATGATATCTTCAGCTACCTTAAACTCACTATTAGGTGCATTACCCTCAAGTATTTCTTAAGCTTGAGGATCTTTGGTATATTCTGCAATGATGTCATTCCTCCAACTTCCGGTGATGCTGGAGATTGCTTTAATTTGAGGGTGTCTAGACAAGGCATCAGCTACCACATTATTAGTTCCCTTAACATATTCAATATCAAAATTATAAGCTTGTACTTTGCTCACCCACTTTTGTTGGCAGTCGTTCAAGTCCTTTTGATTCATAAAGAATCTTAAGCTATTATGATCTGTCTTGATATTAAATTTGCTACAAACCAAGTATTGTCGGAATTTGGTCAAGGCGTGCATGATGGCCAACATTTCTTTATCATAGATGGAATAACGTCTTTCAGCTTCTGTAAGTTTGCGGCTTTCAAAGGCTATTGGATGTTTGTTTTGCATAAGGACTGCTCCAATTCCTTCCCCTGAGGCGTCACATTGGAGTTCAAAAGGAAGAGTGAAATCTGGAATGGCTAGAACCGGACATGAACACATTGCCTCCTTGAGTTTTTCAAAAGCTTCCTGTGATTTTTCACTCCACTTAAAGGCTCCCACTTTAGTTAAGTCTGTAAGTGGAGCAGTTATCTTTGAGAAATTTTTTACAAAACGTCTATAGTAGCTACAAGCCCTATAAACCCTCTGAGTTGAGTTAGGTTCTTGGGTTTTGACCATTCTTTGATGGCTTTGATCTTCTCTTCATCAACACTGACTCCTTCGGCGCTGATCTTATGCCCCAAGTAGAGAATCTCATCCAACCCGAACTCACATTTCGAGGCTTTGGCATATAATGATTCTCGTTCTAATATTTCCAAGACTAAATCAATATGCTTAAGGTGCTCTTCCCATGTTTTGCTGTAAATTAATATATCATCAAAGAATATTAACAAAAAATTTCCTAATTGCTTTCTGAAGGTATGATTCATACATGACTGGAAAGTGGCAGGGGCATTTGTTAACCCGAAGGGTAGAACCAAGAACTCAAAATGTGCCCATAGTGACATCTGAAAGCTATTTTGGGAATGTCTTCTTCTCTCATCCTTATCTGATGGTACCCTGACCTTAAGTCTATTTTGGAGAAATACTTGGCCCCATGAAGTTCATCTATGAGTTCATCCACTCTAGGAATAGGATAGCGGTTTTTTATGGTTTTCTTATTTAAAGCTCTATAATCAATACACATTCTCATAGTTCCATCTTTTTTCTTGACAAGTACAACTGATGAGGCAAAAGGGCTTGAACTAGGCTGGATGTGGCCCATTTCTAGAAGCTCTTTTATTGTCTTTTCTATTTCTTCCTTGTATTTTTGTGGATGCCTATAACGGGTAGTAATTACTGGTTTTGCCCCTTCTTCCAATTCAATCATTTGTTCAAAACCTCTTTTGGGTGGCAGCCCGGAAGGAATGTTGCTAAAAACCCTTTTGTGTTTCTGCATAATAGGTTGTATGTCGATGTGGATAGTCTTTCCTTGGAAAGTAGATTTATCTAATATCATGCATTGCGCCGCCCACTCTCCTTGGCCTCTATTCAAAATTCTTTCTATTCTCTTGCAAGAGACTACTTGAGGTGATCCATCGGGTAGTCCCCTTAAAGTAACTTCTTGTCCTTGGTGTTGGAAACGAAGGGTCAAGTTAGGGAGATCAAACATAAAACATCCCAAGGAATAGATCCATGGTACCCAAAATTATATCAGCATCTAATGGGACCACATAAAAGTCTTCTTTCATGGGATGATTTCCCAAGATTACTCTAGTTGAGGAACCATTCTTGTACAATAGACCATAGCACCTATGGCTGTGGCAGCTGTGAATCCCCTGAATTCTTGGGCTTTTAATTTCCTTTTTGTAACAAGTCTTTCATCTATGAAATTATGGGATGCCCCACTGTCCACCAAGGTAATGACTCTTTGGCCCTTAAGGGTGCTCTTGATGCGGAAAGGGAGGTGTTTGGAAGTTTGTGTGATTGTGGCAAGAGTCACTTGTTCTCCCTCCTCAAGTCTTGCCTTCTTGAATGGGCTTCCCTTTTCTTCTTCATCATTGGTGGCCTCTATTTTGTGCGCTCGACCCTTACATTGACACCTATGCCCGAGTGTCCATTCTGCCTTGCAATAGCGACAAGGATTCTTCTTTCTAGGTTCTTCTTTCTTTTCACACTTGTGCCCACGCTCCCATGGTTTTTTACAGGTAAAGCACAAGCCCTTCTCTATAAGTTCATCACGGTCTTTCTTGGTGAGGGAATTGTGATGTGAGTCATTTCTCTTGTGTGAATGTTTTCCATGGTGGTGGGTAGTTCTATTATTGTTTGTTGTTGATGTTTCCAGCCTTAAGGCTTTTTCTATGGCATCCTCCAAGTTAAATGGGTTAAGAGCACTTACAATCCCTCTAAGTGATTCACTTAGTCCCTCCACAAATAGGTAGGTAAGTCTATCTTCCTCTACCCCTGCAACTCGGACTGAAAGTTTTTGAAATTCTGTTATGTAATTCTCTACAGTTCCTTGCTGCCTTAATTGAGTGAGTCTCTTAAAATCCTCTTGGGGGTGTTTCCTGTCGAACCTCTTAATAAGTTTTTGTGAGAACTCTTCATATGAGGCTACATTTTGGTGACCCTATGTGTGAATTCCATGGTGCCACCATTCATGGGCTAACCCCTCTAAATGTAATATAGCAAATTGAAGTGTGTCTTCCTCTGTCATTGGGCTGAGGGTAAAGTAGGTTTTTAACTTTTGCAGCCAAGCATGGGCAGTGATTCTGTTGGATCCATCAAAATTGGGTAGGGAAACTTTATTCACTTTATGTCTTAGATCTTTATTTGGTAACTTCCTTCCTTGCCTAGGGGCTTCGTGCCTTTTGGCTTCACAGAAATCCCTAAACGACACAAGCTCCCTAAGTTCGGGGTCAAGATCTCTATATGCTCTAAGGATCTCTTCTGTTTCATTTGGGGCATGATTCCCTTCTTCCTCCCTCCTAGGTGTATCTTCTCTAGGTATGAAAGGGGGTTTGGGTATTCTAGATGAGGATGACCCAATATTGGCCTCTGAGTGATTTGTACCCAAGTCTCTCCCATTTGAGGGGTTGTTTTTTTGGTTAATGAGTGAGTTCTCTATGCTATGTAAAGCTTGGGCAAGTGCTTGATTTGACTTTTCTATCCCCTTATTTTGGGTTAAAAGGGTTTGGTGGGTTTGTTCCATGAAAGCTCTTAATTCATTGGCCAACTGTTCAGCCATGGTTCCCTTCTTGTGATATGTTCGCATTCACCCAACCTTCAGGATGGCAGGATTATGCTCTGATACCAATTGTAATGTTCCTTATTTAATTTGCCCTAGAAAAGAAATGAAAATGCACAAATTCACTCTTTTTTTTATCTTAGTTTGAAAAAGATTGCTTTTAAAAAAAAAGATTGTTGTTACCTTTGATAATTACTATATAGATTTATTTCCTATCTAACTTCAGAGATTAGTGCCTTGATTCTATTTAGCACAACTTATCAAATAAATGCATTAATAGGTTCACCATTATCTACAAATTACATGAGCCTATACTCATCATAGTTAATCGTAATTTATCATGTCTTGACTGAAACAGAACATTGCCTTAACTCCTCTTCTAGACCCCATTGAAGGAGGGACGCCTTACAATGCCGAGGGCGCGTGACCAAGCTCCATGTGGACTCCCTCAGGTCTTATTGCCATCTTGGGGTATCCAACATGTGCTCGAACTTACCAACCTTTCCCTCCCACAACCATCCTCTCCTCGCTGAGCGTCCAAGAGTTTGCTGGTTCTATCTACTCAGTCAACAATGATAATTTATGTGGAAAGCAAGAATTACTGAAATAATATTATTGTGATTTTTACATTAAACAAATAGTATACATATTCTTTTAGATGTGGAGATTAGTTAATGATTCAGTTAGCTGCATTGTATTGATACATACAGACATATATTCATCTATTGTTACATTTGATTGAAGTCATAAATTACCAGACGTTGATTTAAGATCATACATTACTTTTAGATATAGAGTTTAGTATTTCGTATATTCTATTGCTATGTTATACATATTATACTGGCACATATGTGTTGTCGGGATTTATTAATATGTGTTCACCTGACATTGCATGTTTGACTGAATACGTAATTTACCACTGGTTGAGTGCACACAGACATTCACTGTTATTGCATTAAGTATATATATTTAATATTGATTTCAACCCTTTGATCAGTATTATATTTTGAATACCATAAACTTCAGTGAGTGATTACAGTGATGAGGCGTACCTTTGTTTTATATCGACGCTTGACCTTACTCCAATTCGCGTGTTCTGTAATTCTTTGCGTCTCCTACTTGCTGTATATTCCGATGATCCTCTGCTCGACTGGGGGGGTCTCCTTTTAAAACACCTGTAGAGGCGTACTCTTCCTAGCGTCGCACCTCTTCCACAAGCTTCTAGCGTCACACTTCTTGGCCACATATCGTTCCAAGATAAATATCACGGCTTTGCATAATTTCGCCGAAAATAATAAAATATTTAATTATCATTATATTTATGAATGATTACGTAAGGATAGAATTATTTTAGTGTTATCAACAGATATATACATATTTTCGGGGGTTATGACAGCAATAGATTGTTAGTGCAAAGGTTGAATGATCTTGTCTATGTTCATTGCGACCTCCCCCTCAAATATTGGGCTCTAACTTATCTCCCATCACATTGTAGAAGGTTGACGCACAATCAAATTAGATCACCAACACTAAAGACCCTATCTTCACTAAGAACAACCTTGCATGGAATATCACTAATACACAAGAAGATGTCAATGTTGCAATATCATTGAGAACCTAGCTTAGGCACCCACACAAGACTTGTCTTAGAGCAACAAATGTTGGGTGAAGTGATGCATGCTTCTCTCAACCATAATTATACTTACGATATTATGATTTCATCGCATGTATTTCATAATCCACAAGTTTTCAATAACTAAAACACTTGACAATATCTATACATTTATAAATGTTGTTTCCTTCAATTCAAATCTGTTTTTGTACACTCATTTGATCAATGTATGTGATCAAAGTAGCTTCTGTTCAATTAGTTTATTATGTCTTTAAAGTTGATTTAGTGAAGGGTGCATAATAAAAAAATTTAAATCCTTAAAAAGATTTGTATTTCATGACTTTTTCAATTTGTTGTGTCTTAGCCAAGTTTGAGAGCATCAAGTCCAAATCCAAGTCAAAAATGAGCCTATCGAGTCCAATTCTTGTAGCTATGTATGAGATCATCTTTGAGAAGAGCAAAGAAAATGTTGTGGTTGATGCTCTCTCATGCAAATATGAAGATACATTGTTTTTTCTTTCAATGTTAGTACCCCCCTAGATGTAAGAGATTAGTCAAGAATGGGCAACTATTCCAAAAATTCAAGCTATCATAATCAATTGAAACAAGAGCCCCAATCTATGTCAAGGTTTCAATGGAGGGGACAAGTATTGAAATATGATGACTGCCTTTATTTACGCCCCAGCTCAATCCTCAACTGCTCATGCAACTTCATTCTTCTCCTACTACAAATCATTTGCATATGAAGGTGTAAGCAAGATTCTTCTTGGAATGGCCTCAAGTTGGATGTAAAAACCTTTGTAGCAAAATGTGATGTGTGCTAATGCAACAAAGGGAAAATCAGTAAATTCCCAACATTCTTCTCTTTCATGTTCCCAACATGTTTTGGGTAGATATTTCTATGGATTTCATTGTTGTGCTTCTAAAGTTGGGTGGTAAAAAGGTCATTTTGACTTTTGTTGACCAATTGACTAGTTAAGGTCAATTGTGTACCTTGCCTCACCTTTAAACACCCATTTGTGTAGCTCAACATTTCATGAACTCAAATTTCCAAGCTTCACAATATGTCACATTCCATTGTCAATGATCGTGGTATGGCTTGCACCAACAACTTCTAGCAAGAATTATTTTTGTTGGGCACTAAATTGAACCTGAGTTTTTCCCATCCTCAAATTGATGGTCAAACTAAGTTTGTCAACAAATGCATTAAGAGCAATAGGAGTAATGGCTCAAATGTTTGCCTCTCACTAAGTGATGGTAAAATACCACTTATCATAGTGCCTCCAAGATGACCCCATGTGTGGCCCTTTGAGGTCATCCCCAACCTTCTTTCACTACTGAAACTCCAAGTTCTTCCAAGGTCGAAGCGATTGACAATTCCCTTGCCAAATGGGGAAGAGAATAGATGATGCTTGCTTGAGTCAAACAAAGAAAATTCTCTCAAGGTCCTTAAGGCAATTTGGTGCAGGCGCAAAACCACATTAAGCAAGAAGTCAATTAGCATAAGGGGCATAGTGCACCTTTGCAATTGGTGATTGGGTATTTTGCATCCCTAATCTTACAAGCAAACATCGTTGCATAACAATGGATCCAAAATTTTATGGCCCTTATTAGGTGGTGCAATGCATCAATGAGTTTGCATACAAACTTGCACTCCCAACCTCTTCAAAATTCCACTAATTTTTCCATGTCTCTTACACCTCAAAAAAGTGATTGGGTATGCTACAAGAGTCCCAACTGAAATGTCCATATTGAATGAGAAGGGATCCATCTTTTTAGAACCAAAGGCAATATTGGATAAATGCACCAAGCAACTTCACACTCATATGGGTGTAATGTTGTGGAGAGGAATAATAGTTAGTAAAGGAATGCTAGTTGTGTAATGGCAAGGAGGTGGTGGCGAGAGCACATTCAATTGTGTTGTGTTTGGGTAGGGCACATTGCTATTCTTGGGCTAGATATGACAGAAAAGCAAATGCATGAAAGTGAGGGTGTGCAGGTTCAGCATGGGAAGATTTCAGACCATTACTTTAGTGCAGTTTTTCATGCAACGAGACAGTGACCCTAAGGTTTATAAAGGTATATTGGGCAATCAAATGTTGTTTGGAGGAAACTGCTCAAAGGTGGTGGCAGTAATTCATGGCAACTTCATAACGAAATTGGCATATTATCTCCCAGATGCTGCCATTCATCTATGGATTCTACAGCTTTTTTTACAGGTTCTATTTGCCAATACTACATTGGAAAATGCTGAGGTAGAGTTCGAGCTCAAGGAAAAGCCTAGAATTTGAGGAATTGAAGGCAAAGGCTCTGCCTCCATGCCCATATTGGGTGCAGATCAAACCAATGAAGTTGTTGAGTTACAGAATGAAATTGGTGTTTTGCAAGCTTATTATGGAGACTTTGGGAAACCAGATTACATGTCCATCGTCATCATGGGCTGCTGGAGGTTCGGAGTGACTTCACCATTGCAGATAACCAAAGAAGTTGTTGACTTATGGAGGGAAATTAGTGTTTTGCCAGCTTATTATGGGGTCACTGGAAAAGTGTTAGGTAGATTACATGTCTATCATCATCATGGGCTGCTGGTGGTTCAGAGTGACTTCACTATTCTAGTTATCTGTGGTCCCTCTGTAATGTCCCCTTTCAGAATGCATGGGTGGATCCTTGTAATTCCTAATATGATTGATCTATAGTTCATATCACCATTAACATTTGAATTCAAAATAACTCAACATCACTAATGCTTAGTCGCAAGCATATTCCAATAGCCAATCATATTAGGAATTCGCTAGAAATATTTACAAACCGCAATCTCAAGGATGGTTGTCCTTGTATTGAGAGTGCATGGGTGGATCCTTGTCCATCCATCTCAGGGTGGCGTACTTGAGAAGATCCTCAAGCCCAGATGCACTCATACACCTCCTAGCCCCATGAGCTTTGCATCTCAGGAGTGGCATACTTGAGAAGTCCCTCTCAAGCCCAATAGCAGTCATTCGCCTCCCAACGCACAAACATGGCAGGATGTCAAGTCCACCCCATCCCTCAATCGACCTTGGAGGAGCTCCATCCTCCTTGATCAAGCACTCATTTGCCTCCCAGCCCACGAGCATTGCATCTCAAGGTGGCGTGCTTTATAAGATGCATGAAGATTGCCCCCCTCAACAAGCCCGAGAGCACTCATACACGTCCCAACCCCACAAGCTTTGCATCTCAAGGGTGGCATACTTGATAAAGGAAAAGTTGGTACTTCCCATCTCGTGAACCTAGAAGGTTGATTGGCCCTCCTATTTGTAAACACTTGAATAAATTCAAAATAGATTGCTAAAGGAATCTTATTATATTAATAATAAATCAAATATCATTTCATTATGCAATTATAATACACATATATATATTTACATAGTTATTCATGATTTATATTTTTAAAACTTACTTCCTAATGATACTCTTGCTAAAAATAATATTTATTCCAATAGACCTCTTATAATTCCAATTTCTTATTTCCCTTTTTCCAATCCACTTGATTAATGCCTTCTCCACAAGGAAATGATCTCCCTTTTATATCTTATTATTGAGGGAGTCACAACCTTTCATGTTTGGAGTCACAACATTTCGTATTTGAAAGAGTCAAAACCTTTCACATTAAGAGCCACAAACTTTCACATTAAGAGTCACATCATATTTATTCTTAATTGATTGATTGAATGATGTTATGGAACTCTTTCTCAAATGAAATGCTCTCCCTTTTATATCTCAAGTTTGAGGGAGTCACACCTTTTCACCTCAATAGTTACAACTCTTCACATGTTGGTTGACCATTCTTAACAACTTAATATTTATTTAATGCCATACTATTAATTTTCTTTAGTGATTTCTTTTGAAACATAGGCTGCAGACATTTAGGAATAAAACGGGACATTACACTCACAGTCATATTTGCATGGTTAATTATAAATATTAATTTGTCCTAAAAATGGTAATTTTGATTATAAAAGTCAGAATTAAAGCTTATGATGTATCTCTGAAAATATAAAACTTATCCTTTAGCCCCTGCTGTAATTCTTCTTCAATTTGCAGTGATTTCTCTTTGTATGAATGTATTTGAAATATTTCTAATTTCTGCCCAAGTTAGGGGATTTCATCCACTAACTTGATAAGAGGTATTAAGGGTTTCCATCCTTAATTTCTAATCTTGAAGGGTTTCGTCCTCAGATTTCTAAATCCTTAATTTTGTATTCCACAAGGAAAAATAGATACTATGTCTTCTCCAAATATGATGATCTTTTCCCTTTGATTTACCTTCTTTATATACCCTTATTTCTCCAATAGTCATGACCCTTTATATGCTTTATGACCTTTAGTTATTTATTATATAGTATTTGTTTGAGGGAAATCGCAGGTGTAAGGAAATCGCCTAATTTTAATACTGGATTGTGGATCAGCTGTCATAGTAATTGTCACTGCCCCGCATTATCTTGTACTAGCAATTGATTTTTATTAATTCTTCAAGGGCTGTTCGGTTGGATGACATTAATTTAGGTGGAGGCATTACATCCTCTGTTCACAAGCCACACAGCCATTGGGAGGTATGTTATAGTGTTTGCTTTCCTTCACTGGCAAGTCATCCTATGCATACAGATGATCATTGTGTTAAGAAGGTAGTTGATAATGTGTCAACTTCTACCCCAAGAAAAAGCTGCTGGATGGTTTAATATTGCTCATTGATGCTGGATTTCGTTAGCTGCTATATATTACTTGTTTTTGGACAAGTCTTTTTTTAATTCCTAAGTTACCGATTCGTCCATAGTAGCCCCCGGATACGATACGATACGGTACGGATACGGGATACGGCACAGGTACGAAACGAATTCGGAGAGGATTCGAGTTTTTGCCTGTGGATACGGGCAGGGTACAATCAATGCTCTATAGGTACAAAAAAAGCGAATCTGGTTTGAACCTGGGCTGAATCCGGCTGCTTGAACGGAAAAAGTGACAATCCCACACATTGCGTGGCAATCGCAATCTGCTGCTTCGGGGGAATTTCTTCCGCCATTGCTAATTTGTGTGTAAATTATCGCACACACCCTTCTCTATATCACACACTCGATTGTCTCAATATTCCAATGCTAAATCTTTTAAATGATATTGCTCTATTTTCTTTCCTCGTAAATCATTACGATTTTTATTTTTATTATTCATTTTCCTTCTTCCCACAGGAAATGTTGCCAATAAATTATATATCCTTGTGTACGGGTACAAGTTCAGCTATATTATATATATCTGATCAAAATCAAAATTATAAATTATAAAATATAAACACAGTGATACTTAGAATTGCCAATAAATAAAATATTTATATACCTCATATTCATAATTTGCAAAAATAAAAAGGGATTATCACTGATTGTAAATGCTTTGACATTTTTATGTTTGAACTTTAATTTATAATTTTATATCATGACTTTTGACATTTGAGTATCACTAATATTTTAATATTTGAGTATAAAGTGGTGGTGTATTTTTGCTATGTTATTTGACTATTAATATGGTGGTGTATACTAAACTTAATTACTGCTGCAAATATGTATATATTTTTTATTTTTATATGTTTTTGTATTACTAATCACTAATATTTTAATATTTGACTTAGTGACTATGAAAGTGGTGATGTATTTTTGCTATGTTATTAGACTATTAATATGGTGGTGTATTCTGAACTTAATTACTGCTGCAAATATGTATATATTTCTGATTTTTATATGTTTTTTGTATTGCCGTACCCAAGCCGTACCCAACCCCAAAAATTTTTTTTTGCCGAATCCCGTACCGGATTCTCATACCCGTACCCGAATCCAATAACGAATCGGTAACTTAGTTTAATTCTGGTCTTGGATGGTTGTAGATAAGTTTTTATGTTCAGTTCTTTGTATCAAAGTTCTATATGTTATAACAGTATAATCTTTCTAAGAAGCATGTTTTCAAGGGTGAAGGGCCCCCTACAGAACCATATCTGAAAAAAATACATTTAGATGGCTTGAATTTTAGACATAAGCAGAAATTCCTTTATTTGGTTCAAGTGTTTGAATGTGCATTTCAAAATTGTCTGTCAAATATATTAAGAGGGTTTGCTTCAGTAAGGTAAGTTACAGATCAGTCCATGTTTAGCTGCAGCCACATATACAAATGTTTCAAGATTGCTAGTACATCTGATTAGTTTCTGTCCCTTCAACATCATTGGTAAATGAGTTAAAAGTTTCCACCACGTTGTAATCTAGCCATAAATTGGATGGCTTATTGCACCACAGAACAAATATTCAAATCCAGCAGGAGCATGCCTCCTCTAATAATGCTATTAGTATGTGTAATTTGTAAAATGGAATAAAGCACACACTCGGTGCTCAAATGAGGTTTTATAAGTTAAAAACAAACTAAATAGCTAGAGCATAAATGAGGCTATGAACAAATTACCCTTATGAACTTTGTAACATTCAACAGCTTGCAAGTGATGTTGGTATATACTATAATGTCAAAATTAATGTGCAGGGTGCACCATAAATAATATGACAATGTTTTACTTACTATTAAGTTATTAACTGAAAAAGAATGGATCATCACAAGAAATGAACAAGTTTCTTTAGATCTTGTCCAAGAAAATGCTTCTATGGAGGAAATATGAATTTCGGACATACAGCAGGAAAATAATTTATGTCAGAGCAAATGATTCAAAATTTCTATCCAGCTCAACCCCAATTTTGAAGAGCCAACCTCAAACAATAAGCATAGAAGATCTTCAATGTCTCACTTTTTTAGATTATCCAGAATGTGAAAAGTGCATATTTAGAAGTATATAAGATAATAACTTTGATATTTCTAAGATTAGTCAGCTCACAAAAGCCAGCAATAGCATCTAAATGTCATTGCAATCCTTAGGAAAATAAGGTAGGAGGACAACACCATCAACAAAAACAAGCACAACGATCAAGACATTATATAAAGTTAAAACCATCCTCCACATGAATATTTTCCTAGAAAGCCCTCCTGCTTTTATCAATGTAGAGACTCATTAAAAAAGGCCACTCTTGGTTGAATCAAAGTTACTCTTAACGAAGTAACAGATTTTGTGGGCAATCTCCAGCCAATTTATTGCCGTTATCTTATAGAGTGTAATGTCCCCTAATTGGGGTATGCCTGATTTTGCCCAAAAGTAACAATTCCAACAATATAATTTGTTTTACAAATAGTATTCTAAAATTAAATCATATAGAAGATATTGAACTTAAGAGTAAATGAACAATTAAGATATATAACATCATCTAATTGGGTTTAATCTATAGTTTCATTTCCAATAACCAACCATAGAAAGAATTGGAAACTAAAGCACAATAGGGCGCCCGGAGACTATTCATCACAATTAAAAGCCCAAGAGCGTGGCAATCACCCCTTGGCCCCAAGTGGCAGGAACTCCTGTTACCATCCACATGGGGTGGTCTACTTACATTGTGGAACCAGTCTGCTGCCTCTCCCAATCATGTTCCCTTGCAAATCCATGCCTGATTGCTTAAATCAATAATTATAAGAGCCTTAAATATATTACCAATTCCCATTAGTAACTAGGCTAAAGATACATAAGAGATTATATGTATAAAAACATTATACTCCATCATGATGCATACCAATCACTTATTTTATTCAATGGCTGCTGCCTTTTTGAATGCAGATGTTTATTTATTTTCTGATCTCCTTCAATATATATATATATATATATATATATATATATATATATATATATATATATATATATATATATATATATATATAAAAACTTACTTCCCCAAATATATCCTTGCCAATAATATGTAATCCAATAGATCTCTTATAATTTCCAATCCTTATTCCTTTGTTTCCAATCTGCTCAATTCATCCCTTATATATCCTCATGTCTTCATGAAATGATGCAACCTTTGGAATAGACATCTCCTTTCCAAAGGGTACGTCTTTTTGTTCCCACTTAATTTATTTTCTTTTGCTGCCTCAACTCTCTTAATTATTTATTATTTAATTCTTGGTGAATCGCTGCATAATATCTCCCTTATTAATTCTGTCAATCCTTTGAAAAGTCCACTGCTTTTGAAGAGTCCTTTTGGTTGCTGCTTCCATATCAGCAATTTAGGATATGCTGCGATGGTTTTTTGTGATAGATGACGAGGGGGGCATGACACCCTTGGTTCACTCAAAGTTACTCCTAACGAAGTAACAGATTTTATGGGCAATCTCAAGCCAATTTATTGTTGTTATCTTATAGAGCCCCTTGACAGCAATAACTAATAACAATGAAACAACAATAGCACATTGCGTTTGAGACAAAAAGCCCTTGGGCACACAGAGTTAAAGTCCACAAAGCAACAAAGAACTTTAGGATATTGCCAGCAAATGTCTTGACAGATAACCAAGAAAATGAAAATGTAATCATCTAGAATTCTCTCCTAAAGCTTGCATGTCCCCTTGCTTTAAACTTACCATGCTCCAAGTACTTGAAGAGCCACATGTTCAGAAGTTTGGCATGGAATTTGGAAGAGCATATTGCTAATCATGGTAGAAATATAACTGTTCATGACAGAACTAACACCTTGCTTATGAAAGGATGATAATGTGTTGCAACAAATAACTGGTAAATTCTGAGGAAACAATCTCATTTAACACACAAGCAATAGGAAAAGCAAGTGAATCCATATTCATTTAGGAAACTTGACCTAAAGCCTCTTACAATCTCTTGTGCTTTGCTAGTATGACCTAATCAGGATATTATTATGGGTCTCTTAAAGATACTGGCATTGAAGATCCAAGCTTTTTGGTAATTAATTTTATAAGATGGGCTTTCCTTGAGAAGGGAGTGCCCAAAAAGTCATTAGTAAGTTGTGGAAGGTATTCAGATGTTCACATCATCTAAACAAAAGAAATACAAATTTGTCTCATCATAGGAGGAGGTGATAAACATTGTGCGGGAAGTAAATGAAGAAGGGTCACAAAGTATAAAACAAGAAAGTCCAGTATGCAGGGTTTTTATAATCATCATCATGGCATCAATTCATAGGCTAAAAACATTGGGGATGAGTAGATTTGGAGTACTGGATATAAGGAACAGAACCAAGAGCAGCAGCATCCCAATGGACATTCAATAATAAATCGCCTTTTTTGTGACAAAAGAAAAAGAATAATAGCTAGGCAACATATATGCTAACATCCCAAGTGCTAAAGCAAATTATAGTGTGATCAATGTTGAACGACCCTAACTGACAAAGTAGGTAGGGAATTGAAGAAACAAAGAATCAATGCCAAAATGGCAGGTGGATAAGAGGTGACCCAATGAGAGATGTGAAAGTCCGAAATGTGAGCATGCAGAGATATGTTGGAAAGGATATAATCAATGAAACATGCATCCTTATCACAATTGAAGCTAGCAGGCCTTCCCAACAACAAACACAAAGTTTAACACATGGTCCACATAACACAACTAATGTTGAAAACTATTTCTTCCTCCTTTATGCAGTAAAGAACTTACCAAAAACAAGTAATACTTACTAATGGGCGGTTGTGAATATCTATCATATCAGCCCTCAAGCAAACTACATCAATTTATCTATATCCAAGAATTATTTTAATCATATCATTCCCTCCAAAAGTGTGTGATTTATCCTTGTTAACCAAAAATTGCATAGAAAATTTTGTAACCAAGTGGATTGTCCTGGATATACACTGGTATGTTGGAATAAAAATAGCTTCATAACGAAGTGGTAGAGTGTCCCCGCATGCCAGGTATAGCCATGGGAAGGTTCAAATTTTGAGTCCTTTGTGGTCCATGGGAAATTACAAGTTACACATACCTTGCATCCCTGCACCTTGAGGGCAGTGAACAGCAAGCTTGAAATTTCTACCTGTGCCAAAAATGCAAGCATTGGCACAAAAATGCCTTGCACAAACCTTGAATCCCTGCATCTTAAGGGCAGGGTACAAAATGCCAAAAACGTCTACCACCTCCAACCCAAAATACAAGCAATGCCCCAAGGATGTCTTGGCATAAATTCAGGGCACTTGGGAGATACTTCACTGGTAGACTGTCGAATGCCATTAAGCATATTATTGTCTATATTTGTAGAATAAAAAAATGTTATATAGTTTCTAAAGCTTGTCTTCTGGAAGCTGTGACTACTATCACTTCTTGCAAGTACTGGAATTCCACATAACTAGAAGCCTCTTTTACAGATTAACGAGGGGGAAAGCACTATAACTGCTCTGCTGACCCATAACTAGAATAAGCAATAGCATACCTTTGAGAGCAATTATCAATATGCCTTAATTTAATATCATTTGACTAAGCTAATCAAATGGCAAGCTGATAGTTGTAGTGGATTGCAGGCAGCAACCCAACTGCTTCTATTCTCAGCACAAATCCATTTCCAACAAAACAAGTCGTATATCCTTAATGTGCTCCTTAGTGATTAGCAGATCTATGCCCTGTTTAATTCACCATGACCTCATCTTTACACGTAGTCAGCAGGAACCATAGGAAACGGCAACTGTGAGCCAATTTGAAATAGGGTACCTACAAGTGTACGTATATACACAGGAGCGCCTAGAGGCTTTAACTTGTAAAAGGGTCCCTGTCGGTGAGCCCGAGTTTCCTTTAAAGAATACATATATAATCCACCCAAACCAAAACCAAGTCTTTGCTTCCGAAGAAGCTTCAGCGGACCCTTAGATTCGTTAATTTTCAAGGCGAATTCTACATAAACTACGGGTTCCATTTCGCGTACGGCAAATTCCAGTGATGATAATTTAGTCTTAATGTATCAAAACAAATTTCTCTATGAAACCCTAACATAAAAAACACCAAATTCGGCAAAGGAAGGTCCAAAAAACACAGAAAAGGCTGCGGCAACTCACCGCTGTCCCCGATCAGCAATAGTTTTATGAGATAATCATAATCCGCACGCGTTCTGGCGGGTCCTGTGGCCATCCCTTACAGCGCTGTTTTAGCCACCGGTCACCTGAACCCTTGTAATACCACGGCACCCCGACACTCTTCGCTTCAGTGCTCGATCACCTGGATTGAAGCTCTGGACGGTACTCCTCCTGGTGCTTATGGATTCGAGGGCAGCAGCGGAAAAGGGGGGAAAAAATAGAGGAACGAAACGCTAGAGTTTGTAGAGCTTAGAGCTTAGTGAGCTTCGGACCCGTGATCTATATAGGGGATTCCCCCGACGAACATGTCTTCCGATGATTGCAAATTGCGAATTCAATGGAAGCACCCAAACGGACAGCGCCTGTAGACCTTTTCCTTAACTTGACCGCGGTTGGCTTTAACCTCTGGTTCGAGATAACGTCGGAGAATCCTTTGCCTGAATTGGGTTGAAGAAAAATCTCTTTTTAACTCCTCTATCCATTAACCGTTGGTATCAAACACGGTTTTTAGATTGTTACTTGTTGACCTGTTTTTAACCTTCCTTTTATTTTAGCAGATAAAGAAAAGGAAATATCCGTTGCTGCCACTTTCCCATACAAGAAAGAAATAAATTAATTATTATATTAATGCACTACGCGTACGGCCCATTCTGCACCTTTGACTCACTCAAACACAACACTGCACTCCATTCCCTTTGATTCTTTTGTGCATTTTTCAAGGATTACAAACATCATACAATGTCATTTTCACAATTAAGTTAATATATGTACAAATAATTATTATTGCTTTGTTTAGGAAATGGTCTTAGTGTCATTTATGTTTAACAAGTTTCAAATCTTAGAAGATTTTTTTGTGAATTATTGAATTTTACTAATAGGTAGATGATTGACTTTAAATTTTAACGTGGAAGATGGTCTTTTAACTTTTCAACTTAAAATGAAAGGGATAGATTTCAAAGCACTATCTCTTTAACCTAAAATAAAAGGGATAGTTTTCAAAGCACTCTTTAGGTTAAAATGGTGTAAGAACTTTGGAATTGTCAAAATTGAGTTTTGTGTCCTTTTCCCTTATGATTTGGACTCAAAATAACCATGTTAACCTTATACATTGACTAGTGTGCAAAATGGCATACTTTTACATGGAAGGTGGAAATGATATTCGCCACATCTCCAACAAGTCTCAATTCTTGGTGGTTTCTTTGTGAACTATTCAACTTCGACGTGGGAGATGGTAATTAATGATATTAAAGGAACCACAATTTAAAATAAAATAAATAGTTTTCAAAGCACTCTTTAGGTCAAAATGGTGTAAGATCTTTGTAATGGTCAAAATTACAATCTCGTGCCCTTTTCCCTTGTGATTTGGACTCATAGTGACCATGTTAATCCTATGCATTGACTATTCTACAAAATGGCATACTTTTGCATGGAAGTTGGAAATGATTTTAGCCTCATCTCCAAGCAGTCTCGATTCTTGATTGTTTCTTTGTGAACTATTCAACTTCACTAATAGTTAGTTGACTATGACTTTAAATTTTAACATGGGAGATAGACTTTTGACTCTCTAACTCGAATAAAAGAGATACCTTTCAAAACACTCTTTGGATTAAAATGGTGTAAAAACTTTGTAATGGTGAAAATTGTAGTTTTGTGCCCTTTTCCCTTATGATTTGGACTCATAGTGACCAAGTTAATCTAATGGATTGATTAGTGTACAAATTACATACTTTTTATGGAAGTTGGTAAATAACCTCTCAACCAACCAACTAAAAACTATGATTTATTATTTATTAATACTAAGTTCACATTTCTATGTTTATTTATTTACTTATTATTTTACCAACCTATGTTGTAGTATTTCCAACATTCCCCTCTTATTACATCACTTTGAACAAAAATAGGAACACTAGTATAGGATAAAACAACCCAAATATCACACACCATCAAGCAATCAAAGTTGTTTAATAGGGACATGCATTTTGCTAATTGTGTAACGAGTTTAGTGGAAAATCAATTAAAAGCACAATTGAAGCAATTAGGGTTAGAAATTTCAAACACCCACATAGAAAAGAATCGTAAAACTATAATGTCCCAAATTAAAATAAACTTCAAATTTGATCAACTTATGATATCCCACAAATTACTTAACTCAAATTTGGAAAATCTCATGATTTCCACAAAATGAAATTATCTCGATATCTACAATTATTATTTCTATCAAATTCAAAACAGAGCCAATCGGGTAATTTGAAAACAACACCAAAATGCATCAAATTGGAAATTGGGTAAGGAGCAATTGAAATAGAATGATTTATTACTGATCCCCACATGGAATTACATCATATTTGTTGTTAAATATAACAGATAACAACCATGAACAGTTGTTACAAAATACATCGCAACTCTCTAATCTGGAATCCAAAACTTACACTAAAACTAGAGCAAACTCCACACAAACTCACCCAAACTTCATACAAAATTCCAAGCAGCAAAGTACATACATATATATTGTAATTGTTGGAATGTGAAGTCAATTAGGACTCTGCTTTTGTATGTGTCATACATATAGTTGTGTGACTCATACTTACTATATTTAGAAAGTTGTCTCCAACTAAGACTATCCAATGTCAATTGTGTTGACTCAATAAATTATTAAGTGATTCATAGTAGAATCAAGTTGGACTCTATATGTGTCAACCTTGTAGAAGATTGAGAGCCACATATAGGCTTAGTCAATAATATGGCTATAGTGGTGGTATTGGAAGGGTTAGAGGTGGCAAATTTGAGAACTTAATTATAGCATTAAGTTTCTCAAATTTGTATATAAATAGAGTAGCTTTCCCTCTTTTGTAAAAAGTAGGTTAGAGTAGATTTGAGATTGTTGTAACTCTGTAATTCCTAAGAATCAATACGAAAGATATTTTCCCATGGTTTTTTTTCTAGTATATTTTTACCAGGTTTTTCCACGTAAATCTGAGTGTTATGCAACTTTGTTCTTCTCTACAATTTTCTACACTTGTATTTTTCCTTTCAATAGGTATCAAAGCATAGGTTATTTGTGTAGAAGTTGTTTAATTTGAGAGGTGAGCAATGGCAGGAACTATTGTTACCAGATTTGAGGTGCATAAGTTTGATGGTTCTAATTTTGCTCTATGGAAGCTTAAGATTCAAGCTTTGTTGGTGAAGGATGGATGTGATAGAGCTCTTAAAGAAGTAGCATCTAAACCTATAAATATGAGCACGTCAAATTGGAATACCATGGATAGCATGGCTAGAGCAACAATCTAGTTATCTCTAGTAGATTTAGTTGTATTCAATGTTGTAGAAGAGAAATTTGCTCATGACTTGTGGAATAAGCTTGCAAAGCTATATGAGACAAAGTCATTGGCAAACAAAATTCTACTACAAAGACAGTTGTATAATTTGAGGATGTGTGACAATTCATCTATCACAGATCATCTCAATGATTTTGACACATTAACAAGCAAGTTGGCTTCAATAGGTGTGAAAATTGATGAGGAAGATAAGGTAGCAATATTACTATGATCCTTGCCAGATAGTTGGGATCAGTTGGTTATGGCTCTTAGTAATTTTGTACCGAGTGGGAAGCTGGTCTTTGAAGATGTGGTGGTTGCTTTAATCTCTGAAGATTCAAGGTGGAAAACATCTCAAGGACCCTCTTCAAATGAAGCCCTTTTTGCAAGAGGTAGAACTCAAGAAAGAGAAAATATTGAGCGTGGACAAATCAAGTCCAAATCCAAGGGGTGGAAAAAGGTAAAGTGTTGGAACTATGGCAAAAATGGGCATGTCAAGAAGGATTGCAGGTTGCCAAAAGCAACCAAGGAGAATCCTAGTACACCAGCATTTGAGGCAAACTGCTGAAGTTCAGACACCATTGGAAGATGGAGATGTATTAACTACTAATCTGAGGAGCTCTTTACTTCATGTTCGGAGTCTTGACTCTGGTGCTTCCTTTCATATGACACCACATAGAGACTAGTTTTCTAGTTATCGATCTTGTGTTGGTGGTATGGTTTACATGGGAAATGACAACCCATGTGAAGTTGTTGGTGAAGGAGAGGTAAGAATCAAGATGTTTGATGGAGTAGTTAGAACTATTCAGCATGTTAGGCATGTACCTAGTTTAAAGAAAAATTTACTTTCACTTGGAGTGTTTGATGAACAAGGTTATCGATTCAGTGGTGAAAATAGTTGTCTCATGGTAACAAAGGGAGTTTTGGTTGTGCTAAAGGGAGAAAAAGTTGTCAATCTCTATAGGTTGGTTGGACAAACTGACATTGGAGAGGTTGTTGTGGTATTTGATGCAGAGATGGACTCATTATCAACCTAGCATCAAAGGTTAGGCCACATGAGTGAATGAGGTCTCAAGGTACTACTAGATAGAAATCTTCTCCCAGGTGCAAAATCTAAAGATTTGAGTTTTTGTGAAGATTGTTTGTTTGGGAAACATAATAGACTGAGTTTTTCTAGAAGTACTACCAAAAGCAAAGATGTATTAGATTTAATTCATTCAGATACTTGGGAAGCTCCTGTAACATCTATTGGAGGTTCATCATATTTTGTTTCACTTATAGATGATTATTCCCGTAAGGTGTGGATTTATCTTCTCAAGAAGAAATCTGAAGTGTTTTCTTGTTTCAAGAGGTTTAGGGCTCTAGTAGAGAATCGGAAAGGTAAGATAATAAAATGTCTAAGAACTGATAATGGAGGTGAGTTTTGTTCAACATAATTCAACCAGTTTTGTAGTGGGCATGGCAGTGCAAGGCAATTGACGGTTGTAAGGACACCACGACAAAATGGTGTTGTTGAACGCATGAATCGTACAATTATGGAGCGATCCAGATGCATGTTGAGCACTGCTGGTTTGGAGCAGAAATTTTGGGGTTAGGCTGTAAATACAACTTGTTTCTTGATCAATAGATCTCCCACTACTGCTCTTGATAATAAAATTCCTGAAGAGATATGGAAAGGTAAACCAGTTGATTATTCATTTCTCTATGTTTTTGGTTATGATGCTTATGTACATATTCCTAAAGAGAATAGAAATAAGTTGGACAAGAAGTTGACAAAATGTATTTTTCTTGGCTATGTAGAAGGTACAAAGGGGTACAGATTGTGGGATACTGCTGCCCACAAGATTATTGTTAGCTGAGATGTTTATTTTAATAAAAAATCAATTCAAAGAGGTGAAGAACAATAAGGTATGGAAGTTATTCCAGTAGAGGTGGAAAAACATGATGATTCTCTAGATGTGCTCGATGAAGAGCAACTAGATGAAGATAAACCAGAAGAACAACAACCAGTTGAGCCACAGGGTGAATCATCACTTGTTTTAAGGAGATCTAGTAGAGTAATCAAACCACCTGTAAAGTACTCTCTTGTAATTTTTCTTATGCATTACTAACTGATGTTGGTGAACCTAGTTCATATCAGGAAGCTTGTGAAGCTGAATGTGCAAACAAATGGAGAGTTGTTATGGAAGAGGAGATGGAATCTCTACATAAAAACAAGACATGGGAGCTTGTGCCATTACCTAAGGGGATAAAAGCTATTGGGAACAAGTGGGTCTTCAAATTGAAGAGGGATATAAATGACAATTTGGAGAGATACAAAGCTTGGTTGGTGGCAAAGGGGTATGCACAGAAGTGTGGTATTGATTTTGATGAAATTTTTTCACCTGTTCTACGATTAAGTACTGTTAGAGTTTTTTTAGCTCTTGTTACTAGTCTTGATTTGGAGTTAGAATAGTTAGATGTTAAAACAACCTTCTTGCATGGTGATCTCTTTGAGGATATTTATATGCAACAGCCAGAAGGTTTTGAGGAAAGAGACAAGGAGAATCTTGTTTGCAAGTTGAGAAAATCCTTGTATGGTTTGAAACAGGCACCAAGGTGTTGGTACAAGTAGTTTAATTCCTTCATGATGAGTTTAGGTTTTAGTAGATGTGAGGTTGATCATTGTGCCTATGTTTAAAGGTATGATGATGGCAGTTTTATTATTCTACTATTGCATGTTGATGATTTGTTGGTAGTAGGTCCCAGCATGTATAAAATCATCCATTTGAAAACTCAGCTTGCTAGGGAGTTTGAGATGGACTTAGGTAGAGCAAATCATATTCTTGGAATGAGGATACATAGAGACAAAAATAATAGGAAATTATGGTTATCACATAGAACTTATGTGGAGAAGGTTCTACAGCGCTTCAATATGCAAAATTCGCAACAAATTTGTACTCCATTTCCTATTCATAGTAAATTGTCTTCAGAACAGTGCCCTAGCACAGAAGCAAAGAAGACATAGACGTCTCATGTACCATACTCATCAGCAATTGGAAGCCTTATGTTAGCCATGGTGTGCACCAAACCAGACATTGCACAAGCAGTGGGAGTTGTCAGTAGGTACATGGAAAATCCTAGTACTGATCATTGGACAACTATGAAGTGGATTCTCAGATATTTGAGAGGCACTTCAAATGTTGTTATCTGTTATAGTGGGAGTAGTCTTCAAGTTAATGGGTATGTGGATGTAGATTTTGGTGGAGACAAAGATAAGAGAAAGTCTACAATAGGTTATGTTTTCTCATTATTTGGAGGTGTTGTTAGTTGGGCGTCAAAGTTGCAGATAGTGGTGGCATTGTCTACTATTGAGGCAAAATATATGGCAGCAACACAAGCTAGCAAGGAGGCAATCTGGCTTCATAGACTTTTGGGTGAATTGCAAGTGAAGCAAAATAACATGTTACTGCATTGTGAAAGTCAAAGTGTTTTACACTTAGCACGAAACTTAGCATACCATTCCAAAACAAAGCATATTGATATTCAATATCACTTTGTTCGTGAAGTGGTGGAAGGAGGACATATCTCTTTGGCCAAGATTCACACTGATGTAAATCCTACAAATATTATGACGAAACCTATTGGTAGAGAGAAGTTCATTTGGTGCATAACTCCTCTTGGTCTACAGATTATGTAATGATAGGTAGCATTGGCAATGGTCTTTCAGTAGAGGAATTATTCATGAGTTTGAAATTTGACTTCAAGTGGGAGAATGTTGGAATGTGAAGTCAATTAGGACTTAACTTCTATATGTGTCATCCATATAGTTGTGTGACTCATACTTACTATATTTAGTAAGTTGTCTCCAACTAGGACTCTCCAATGTCAGTTGTGTTGACTTAGTAAATTATTAAGTGATTCATAGTAGAATCAAGTTGGACTCTATATGTGTCAACCTTGTAGACGATTGAGAGCCACATATAGGCTTAGTCAATAATATGACTATAGTGGTGACATTGGAAGGGTTAGAGGTGGCAAATTTGAGAACTTAATTATAGCATTAAGTTTCTCAAACTTGTATATAAATAGAGTAGCTTTCCCTCTTTTGTAAAAAGTAGGTTAGAGTAGATTTGAGATTATTGTAACTCTGTAATTCCTGAGAATCAATACGAAAGATATTTTGCCTGTGGTTTTTTTTTTTGGTATATTTTTACCTAGTTTTTCCACGTAAATCTGAGTGTTATGCGACTTTGTTCTTCTCTGCAATTTTCTACACTTGTATTTTTCCTTTCAGTAATAACATCAAAATAAGTTGCACACAATAGCAATATAATCTGAAACTCATAAATCTACACTCAAATTGAAATAAAGAACGCAAATGGAAAGTGTTCAGCACAATGGCAATCTTTGAAATAAATTACACTTGGAGACCCTCGAAACAAAATTCTTTGAGCCTCAATCCCCTTGGTTTACTAGCCTCGAAGATTTATCCTTCATCGATTTACCAACCTCTAAAGAATCGTCACAACCTATGAGAGAAAACCATGCATAGAATGAAACCCAACTTGGAAAATAAGCAATAATATATCAAAACCACCACCATCACCAATTTAAGCATCCAAATCCCATGCCCAAGGGAGGGATCACATGAATTTGAGAAGTTGTAACTCCCACCAACAAGAATGGGTTGCCATAAAGTTTGTAACTACTGTTGCTAAGAGGACAATCACCAATTTGACCATTAACATGCTCCACTAGAAACCCACACCTAACTTGGTCTTAAAAATATAATTTATGAATATTCATTAATTTTTCACTCAATAATAATTTAATTAATTCACTTTGAAAACTTGACTTTCCTGATTCATCCATAGGTCCTTACTTGCTACTTAAGAAATCGGGTTTACCAAAAATAGTGAATGTTATTTTTAGAAAAGGGTATATGACAAGTCGTCCCTCCCAAAGATTGTTTATCCTTAAGAAATGGATACTTGGAAAATTGATTCCTTTTATCCCTTCCCATGTTGCATCTTCTATGGAATTTTTTTTCCATTTGATTGAGTGCTCAATGATACCTTTGTTTCTTAGCTTCTCTTCTCTTGTTACCCAAACCTTTTCAAACATGTCATTCTTCTTTCTCTCATCACTTGATGGTGGCAACTCAAAGGATATCACTATATGTTATCCAACCACTTTCTGGAAACATGGTGTTTGTTCCCAAATTAGCAGATTGCAAAACCCTAAAAGTATGCCACAATCTTTATGTTAAGGTTTCACAAGTGAATTGGCCAACAAACAAAATCAATCAAAAGATTGAAATTCCCTACACTTTAGGCTCTACTGTGCCTAGGTGCGTATTACCTTATATTCACCACCGAGTATTAAGTCTTCCAAAATTGATTGATGAATGTTAAGCAAATTGTGAATTTATACAATTTATTCAATCAAATCATCTTCTTCAATCTACTTCAAACTGGTATATGATTTGAATTAGATTTTTAGTTACACTTATCTCCACTCCAATAACAAAAAATTTAAATTGATTTCAAAAAATGAAACAAGGGATGGTTTTGGAAAATGAATTGATCGATGCCTTCTCCATTGGGCAATAGAGTCAGATTTCAAATTGATGTGCCTTCCTTCTAGATATAATTCGAGTTACTTGGTATAGTATTGTTTATGACTTGCATAAACGTGCATAATCATCTTTTATCAGGTTCTTATTTATCCAAATGAATTATCCAAGTTACCGTGACCTTATTCAACAGAATTCAATTCTTTCTTGAAGAAACCCTATCAAACAAATTACACAAAACATGAACTATGTTTTGACAAACCATACATATGCTTGATATGTTGTTTTGAATAACCAGAAGAGAACAAAGTGGAGACAACCTAATAAAATTTCATCAATAATATTTAACAAGAAATTGACACCTAGAAGTTTGACACCAGAGAAAATATTTTCTAATTTATGAGTTCCAATAGCAGGCCCTTTACAATGTCTTTTTCCAAAATCCCAAATCCCCTTCCTCTAAGAGAGTTTTTTTATGGTCCTATTTTCCTTCTTATAGGGACAAAGGAAGCAACAAGCTTCAAACCATTCACATTCCTACATTTAACCTTTGGTATTCCCTTTTGAAATGACACTCTACAATGTACATTTGCTGCTAAATCCCCTTACAATTCATTTGCTCTCATTTCTACTTATTCTCATACATTTGTGCATCCACCATTCACTTTCCTGCATCGAGCTCATCTCTTGCGTGATCGTGTTCATCATCATTCCCTACTAGCACAAGCTCTGCCATTACTTGTTCAAAATTCGGTGCCAAAACTCCTTCATATTCCTGCTTTCCTTATACAAACCCTAATTTTATCACCGTTGCATAGAGAAACTAAAAATCTCTTCCTACCGATATCCCATTCTCTCTTTGGTGCATTCTCTCCATTGTATTATCTTCATCCATCGCTTGCTTTTTCAGGGTTTCGAGGGAACCCATATCACCCTTGGGTTGGCATTTGCATGTCACCTCGATATTCTTTTCACCATCTCCTTTGAACCCTTTTGTTAGTCATTGTACATCGTGTCATCCATGTCCCTTAGTCATGCTAATGTGTCTGTATAATCACCGTTAACTGACGACCACAAGCTATTACATCTTCAATGTACATTGCTCTATCAATGGGACTATAAAACCTTTCCCACTAGTATGCCTCGGTCACTTCGACATACTTGTTGGCCCCTCCTTATGCTTAATAAAGGACCTTCCAACATCTGCGGGTTCCTCCATCGAAGGGACCTAAAGGTACCTCCACCTAATATGCCTTTGTATCTCTAATGACATTCACACCCCTTTTCATAAAAATCATTCCATTGCAATGACCTAAAATAGACTCTCGCCAACAAGCCATCATTTCTTTGACCTATTTCATACATGCATTTTATGAATATCGAGCTTTCGGGAGGACTGGGAAACTAGTCATCTCGACAATGAAAGGTTAACCCAATGGTTCCTTATCTTCTTGAAATGAACTTATAATTCGATGCAGCCATATTCTAATATAAAGTCCGATAATAAATATAAACTTAATGAGATGACCTATGGGAAAAATAAAACAAAGCCTTTACATGGAAATTTTTTTGATGGTAACATGAATGATGGATTTTTTAAATGGGGAAAATGATAGAAAGCACTTAGCTACAAATTCGGGTAGGGTATAACATACTCATATAATGATGATGACTTAAGAAAAAAATATGACATGAAACTCAGACCTAATGAATGAATAATACAATGTTTAGGATCTTCTAATGATCTTGTAATGAACTCTTGGAACTAAAATCTGACAAACATTGAGGGTAAATAGGGTAAAATTTTACAATCCTAACAGTGGCTCTAGTTTGGGATGAATGGCTAACCAAACATTGCAAGGACCCAAAACACATCTCTGGTGAGCAGACCAAAGACACAAAACTGCACAAAACAAAGAAAACCAAAATTGGAAAAGGGAGAACCCTAAACTACTGTGCATGGAAAAAATCTTCTTTAAGAAAAGAAGTGCTTTAGAAATTCTCCATGCACTGGCAATTCCTAATTCTCACCCACCATGTTTTGCAAATAGTACGAATCCTTGCCACATTTTCCAATAATGACAAATGGTCCTAGCCATAGAGCTTCGAATTTTCCATGCTTTCCTTTGTCTTGACTCTAAGCATTCCACATTAGAACCAAATCATCAACCTAAAACTTTTGATCCTTAGCCTTCTTATGAAAAAGATACTTCATTTGTACTTGCATTTTTTCATTTTGCTTTTATGCCTGATTTTTTATTTCATTCAATTCTGCCAATTGCTCCATTCTTTCTTCCATTGGCTTGGGCACATCCAAATCCTCATGCAATATGAATTTATAAATAGGCAAAAGATTGTGCATTGGAATTCTTTCTTGAGCCCCATAGACTAACTCAAAAGGTGATTTTCCAGTAGCCTTTTTCACAGGAATTCTATCCGCCCATACTACTAGCTTCAAATTTGAGTCCCATGCCCTTTTGTTATTATCCAACATCCTCTTGATTATCTTCATGATACTCTTATTACTAGACTCTGCTTGACCATTAGCTTGGGGATGATACAAAGAGGCATATGATATGATTATTCCATAAGACTCACAAAACTTCTTGAATTCGTTAGATCTGAAATGCATACCATTGTCAGTGACAATTCTTACAGGAACCCCAAACCTGGTGATGATATTTTCCAACAAAAAATTTATGACTACTTTACTGGCAGCTTGTTTAGTTGGAACTGCTTCAACCCATTTAGTAAAGTATTCAGTGGTAGTAAGAATCCATCTATGCCCAACACTTGATTTATCTGCTATCTCTCCTATAAAATTAATTCCCCATTAAATAAAGGGAGCATCAATTTGCATAGGCCTTAGAGGCAAAGCTCCTTGATACTTTAGTTTATCAAAAAAATTCTAGCATGCTTCACACTTTCTTACATGTTTATGAGCATCAGTAAAAACAGTTGGCCAAAAATATCCTGCTCTTAATACTTTATGTGTAGTGGTCTTAGCTGAAAAGTGTCCACCACATACACCATCATGCATCTCCTTCAACATTCTTTCTGCATGTCCCTAATCCAAACACAAAAGTAGAACACCATCTTTATCTTTCTAGAACAAATCACCATTCACAAACACATACCTTGATGCCTATAACTTTAGTGTCCTTTTTTATTGTCATTCAATCCATATGGGCACTTCATGTGTCTAAGGTAACAAACTATATAGGTATACCAAGGTGTATGTTCAATACTAGACACCATACCTTCTTGTTCAACATCACATACCTAAGCAGCCTCCAAATTAGATTCAACCATTAATTTTTCCAGCCCATGTCCTCTTACAAGTTTGGTGATTTGGATGTTGATGTTAAATTCCTTAATTATATTTATCCATCAACACCTTCTTCCTGTAACTTATGTTTGTGTGAGAACATCCTTGACTACTGCATTTGGTGCATAGGCAATCACTTGTGCTCCTACCAAATAGGATCTGAATGTTTTCACTACCTTCACAAGCACATAAGCTTGTTTCTCAGTAGCATCATACTTCAATTTAGTTCCTTAAAGTGATTTGATAAAAAATGAAATTAGTTGTTTATGCCCTTCTTCATTCTTTTGTAACATGACAACAACGACAGTGTGAAAAGAGGCAAAAGAAAAAATCAAGAATGGCTTACCAAAGTCAGGAGATTTCAAAATTGGAGCTTCTTTAATTTCTCTTTTGATTGATAAAAATGCCTCAATAGCTTTTGACGTCCAATCAATCTTCGATCCATTTTTCAACATTCTTGCAATGGGCTTCACAATTTCAACAAAGCTAGAAATAAATCTTCTAACAGAATTAATCTATCTAAAAAATGACTGACTAGCTTTCACCATCTTAGGGATGGGAATTATATCAATTGTCACAACCCTCTCTGGATCTATCCTTATACCTTCTTTAGAAACTATATGCCCGAGTAACTTACCTTTAGTCACAACAAATTGACATTTTTTAGGGTTCAGAGAAATACCATACTCAAGCGCCTTTATGAATATATTTTCCAAATGCACGCAATGATCCTCCATCTTCTTTGAGTATGCTATTAAATCATCCTAATATACAACCATTATGATATTGATTAATTCTGCAAAAGCTGCATCCATGGCTCTTTGGAATGTGGCACCAACATTCGTGAGACCAAAAGGCATCCTTACATATGCATAGGTACCCCATGATGTAGTAGAAGAAGTTTTATACTGCTTCAATTCCTTGACCTTGACTTGGTTGTAACTAGAGAACCCATCCATCATGGAAAGCAATTTACGCCCTGCCACCCTCTACAAGATAGCCTCCATATTTGGAAGAGGATAATTATCTTTCAATGATGAAATGTTCAAATTATGAAAATCCACACACAACCTTATATCGCCATTCTTCTTTCTAATTGGTACTAAATTTGAAACCCAAGAGGAATGCCCAATATGATTTATTATACCACTTTCCTTGAGCTTCAGTAATTCTTCTTGCATTTTTGGTGCTAAAATGGGATTGATAGGCCTTTATCTCTGTCTGAAAGGTTTGTCATTTGGTTTTAGTGGGATCTCATGCTAAAATAGCTCTTCTATGTAAGATTTAAGATCTTCATAAGACCATGCAAATACATGTTTGTATTTCCTCAACAAACTTATAAGCATGTCTCTAACTTTTGGGCTAATCTTCTTGCCTATGTATACTTTTTTTGGAGCATCATTAGTGCCAAGATTCACTTCTTCTAAATCATCTTGATGAACTGGTGTCTACTTCAAAGTTGACCTATCATTTCCATTAAAAACATGTTCTAAATCCACAAGACCTTTCATAATTTTGTTTTTTCTCAACTATACAACCTCTTGACCAAAAACAATGTCCTTACCATCAACATTTTCAACAAAAGCATTAAAGTCTATCTCTTGTGCTCATACTTGTATAAACATTGAAGAAAGTTTATTAAATCCTTATCATCGTCAAACACTTTCCAACTATGTACATTGTCAGGGATGTAAGGTTTGGTCTTAAATTCTATCTCTAAGACACCAGTCAACGTAATGTCATCCCTTCTTAAATCAATATTTGCAAGAAAATTAGCCATTAAATTCTCTGACCTATCCACCCAATCTATTGAAAATGCATCAAAGAGTTCAATTGTATCCCACACTGCACATTTATATTGCTTGAGCTTTTTTCTCTTTGTGGCATATTTAGATCTTACCTTTGATACAACCAATTTAGAATCTCCATATATAGCCAACAACTTGATCCCATTCTTGACAGCAAAATTCAAGCCCAATAGCAGTGCTTCATATTTTGCTATATTATTAGTACATTCAAATGCCAACAAAAATGAATACTTGAAATTTTTACCGCTTTTTGGAATGAAGACTATACCAGCACCATTTTCTTCCCTACTTTAGGCTCCATTGAAATAAATTTTCAAAACACCATTTTTATCCAATTGAGCTACATCGCCAATTAGATCACTATTTTGCAATTGAGGCTATAATTGTTCAACTCTGAAACTTCCTAGTTTCATGTCACAAAAGTAGTTCATTTGATTAGAATCAATTCTTTCTACCACTTGCTCGGATCTTGGATCCTTGTACAATTTGACCTCTTTCCCAATCACAAGTATGGTTGCATATGACAGATCCAATTGAACATTTCCACCAACAGCAGCAGTCCATTGTCTTGACAGTAACATGCCATAATATGATAGAATGTTAACCATGGTAATATCAGTCTTGTATGTAGCTTCAAGATAAGCAGCCAAATTTATCTCCACATTCCTCATGATACTGTAAATGGTGATTTTGGTTTACCCTTTCACAATGCTTTGCTCCTCCTTGGGTTTTTCACCTAAAAGGAGAAAGGGGATGGAAAGGGTTCCCAAAATGCAAGGGTTATATACTCAATACCATGTTAATGAGATGTAATTATGTCTAATTATGATGTCCAAATGCACTAATATGAAAATGGAATGATTTAATGATGCAAAACTACGAAAATGTAAAGTGCTGGAAAACACAATGTGATATGTAAAAATGCCTAAGAAATGCAGCTAGATATGATGAAATAACATAACAAAATGGAAGAGGTGCACCTGGAATCAAAATTTTGAGGTTGGAATATTTTGGAATCTTGGAAAAATTGACTGAAATGTTGACCGGGACACTTAGGCTAGACTGGGTGACTTAGTCCCAGCTTCGGGAAACTTTGTCGGAATAAGAATCTGTCAAATGGGTGTCCAAAAATGTCCAAATAGTTTTCAGGCCCGAAAGCGGGACTAATTCACTCCTAGTGGCGACTTAGTCCTCCTACAGATTTTGGGAAATTCAGGACAAAATCTTGTAGCCTCGAGTCTGCACTTCCTTTTCTAACAAGTGTCTATACTTGATTTTGCAGAAAACGAGGTAGAAAGTCTCTCCAAGCTTGAAATAGGATGATGTTGACTTGATTGACCTCATGCACTTTTTAATCACTTTTCAACACCTATTGCTTGAAAAATCTGCATACAAAAGTCATAGGCAAAAGGGGAAAAATGGTTGAGGGTTAGAGAATAGGGGTTTGCCTTGGTCAAACCCACTTTGGTAATCAAACCCTAAACAATGAAATGAGATGAAAAGATAGTGATAAATAGATAACATGCAAATATCATAAACTTAACACACCATTGATGCTCAAATCTGAAGATATGCAATGAAGAACTCCAATAGGTTGACTTGATAATGCTTGATTTGCTTGAATGATTAATGAGTGCAAGAGATTGCAAGTGATTTGAAGATAGATGATTGTATGAGATGGGAGCCCTAAAATGAGGTGAAAAACCCTTATTTATACTTGATTTTACTAAAATTTCTCGAAAGTAACACATCACAGGCCGACCTCAAGGGTTAGAGGACAAAATCCCACTAGAAATTTAAAATTATTTTGAGTTTTGTGCCAAAAAGGACTAAGTCACCCCTATGGGCGACTTGGTCCCACTTAAGCAAATTAAGTGGGTGTCGGGAATTTTGGGTCATTAAAAGTTGTCCAATGGGAATATCCTCAAAAACACACTTAAAAACGATCGGAAAGTGGGCTAAGGGATCATTTAGACATTAGAAAGGGTTGAATTAGTGAAATTAAGCCTAGAAAAGTGTGAAATCTTATTAGAAGACTTTACAACACTTCAAAATAGGACTTGTGAAAAGGTGATTTTTAGGTGAATTGTAATGAATATAGTCTAGAAAAGTGTAGAAATGTTTTACAACACTTCACAACACCTTCACAAGACATCATAATTTGAATGTTTAAGACCTAATGTGAATGTTTTGACCACATTACAACATTAAATCAAGACAAAATCAATCCAAATCCCATTAGAAAGACTCAAGTGAGCATAAAAATGTCAACTATACATTTTTTGGTGACATATTAAGCCCCCACTTTAGTGAGAGGATGAACTTGCTTCAAACTCTCGATAAAGTAGCTCAACATACACATCAAGAGGGATCCTAATGCACTCATGTTGGTAAGTTGAAATAACAATAACCAAGAGGGATGATCAAGCCCCCAAGATCAAGATCTCATGGCAAACCAAACATAAGAACAAAAGAACATGCATGATGATGAAAAAGAATGAAAGCTTTGATCATCTGTCCAGCTCATTGTGGATTAGATCTAGGCTGATTGCTTGAAAAAGAGAATGTGTACTCACTTTGGGGCGACATAACTCATGGTGGTCTACTGGGTAAGATAACCCAAAAAGGTAAGATACATACACTAGTTGGTATGCACTCACAAACATATAGGTGGCTATGGGGAAAGTCATTCCGCTAGATGGGCTTCCCAGTCAACCATATCAAAGTTATACCTCCTGATAACTTTAACAAGGCACCACAAAAGAAAATGTTAGTTTGTGCTTCATGAGACAAGCACAGCTTCGCATGCTTGAAACTCATGAACAAATGCAAAGGGTACCACAGGCATGCAAGTTGTGTTATGCAAGGTGGAAAAAATGTAAAATGCAAAAATAAAATGTAAAAGAAAATGTTAAATGTTAAAAGATGTTCAAAGGAGTCTTGTTAAGTTCATGCGAGGTATATCACTTAGGGGACATTGTGTCTAATGTCTCCAAGAGAGGACCAATCAAAGAATAAAATATTCACAACTTAGGGGATGTAGTGTGTTGCGTCAAAACACTAAGAGGAATGTAATATGCTAAGCTAGATCACACTTATGAAGGACATCACACCCAATGTCATCCTCAAAGTGACAAACACATCGTATGACGTGACAAGGCTACACTAAGAACCAAGAATGCAATATGAAATATGGTAATGTATTCCCCCCACTTTAAAGGAATTGCTACACATTAGTCTAAGAGCAATTACTTTAAAGTAGAAAAGGAAAAATTCAAAAAGAAAACAAAACATGGGAGCCAACTTGGAAAGCCCCTATGCCAAGTCATATGTTTCTAAGTTAGGCTGCTTCATGAAAACGAAAATGAAAAGAAATTAAAAGAAAAAGGAGGGTTGCCCCTTAGAAAGGAATACACCAAACACATAAGGGATCTATGAATTTGGAGTTAGTATGTTCATTACTGCAATGTTTTTATGAAAGAGCTTAGAACTGTCATCATTCCCCAAAGCACATAGAATTGGAAGAATGACACGAAGAGAGTGAAAACAAAAGAAGAAAAAAGTCCGTTTTGGGTCAACATGGAAGAGACATTGTGGTCTCAATGCTTTACATCGTCCCCAAAAGGAAACACAAGAAAAAGACAAAAGGAAAAGGAAAATCTTTTGGGTCAACATGAAGGAGACATTTTGGTCTCAATACTTTGAATCATCCCCAAAAGGAAACACAAGAAAAAGTTAAAATGAAAAGGTCCTTTTGGGTCAACAAGGTAGAGACATAGGGCGTCTCAATGCTTTGCGTCATCCCCAAAAGGAAAACACAAAACAAAAGCAAAACAGAAAATGCACATGTAGAAGAATAGAGGTATAAATAGAACTGTACAAAGAGAGAGAATATCAAACACATAGTATGAGGGAACATGATACACACATAAAAGAAAAATGAAAAGAAAAAGGAAAATGAATATAAAAGGCTAGTAATGCAAATGCAAGTCAACCATCTAACAAGTCATCTGCCTCCCAATCATGTTCAGTATATTGCGAGGGCGGTTGACTATCCAAAGGAAGAATTGCAAGTGTCGAACTAGGAGATGTATCAAGTTCTTCACTTGGTATAGAAGATTTATCATTTAAGCTCATGGTAGATGAAAATAAAGAATTTAGATCGTTATACACTTCTTCATCTATTTTTGTGATCTCCTCATCATCATCATCATCAAGATTGATGACGACAAGAGGACGAAGGGTTATTTCCAAGGAAGGATGTATCAAAAGTTGTGGTTGTTGGATTTGTTCATTTTGTTGTGAGGTCTAGATAGTTTTATCTTGTGGCGGGTCAAGGGAAATAGGGTGGTCATCTATTGTTTCTATCAAAGGTAGAGGTTGGCTTTCTTTATTTTCTTCCATTTGAGATTGACGAGCAAGGAGACGATGACAATGCCTACGCTCCCTAGCACCACAATTTTGTTTTATTTTGTTTTGAAGTTGTTGAGGTGTAAGAGCAGGCTGATCCATCATAGGTTCCTTTTATTCTGGAGGGGGAAGAATAGAAGAAACTGAGGAAGATGGGTCATTCACTTTCACTTTAGCTTTATATACTTGTTTAATGCGGGGAGGTATGACAGGATTAAGTTCATTTTCCCTTGGTCGTTTAAACGATGACGGGGAAGTGCCTATGGGTGGTTGTTCAAGAGGTTGTATGGTTTGTTCAATGTTGGACTCAGGATAAAGCATGGCTTCATCTAGGATAGGTGGAGTGGAAGTGGACGGAGACATGTAATGAAGAGACAACTCAGCTATTCGTTTGGATTTGAACTTTTGGTAGGCTATGAAAAAGAAATCCTTACAAGGAGTGATAAGTTCCATAGGTTTAGACCAATAAGCTTCTAAGGAAAAATTACCTTTAGAGGACAATGGATTAAAGCCACTATGGTGTACGGTAAATATTTCATTGCCATGTGAAAACTTCAAACATTTGTGAACAACCGAGGGGATTGCTTTCATTGAGTAGAGCCAAGGATGACCTAGCTATAGACGAAATTGGTCTGATTGTGGAATAATAGAAAATCCTACATCCAAAGTTTTGGGTCCTATTTTTAAGGGGAGTACGATCGATCTGATTGTAGGGCACACAAAACCAGTATGTGTTTTAATCCATGCAGTTGGTTTGTTATAATCATCTTGATATAGATCATGTAATACTAGAAATTCTTCTGTGATCACATTCTCACCACAGGCGGGATCTATTAATATCCCATTGGTGGGCTTATCATAGATTTGACCGACTATGTAAAGAGGACCATTAGGAAGCTATTTAAGTATATCTTCAGAAGAAAAAGTGATATCAAGATTTTTGTTGGTTGGGCCCTTATGAGGGATAACGTTTATCGCACCCACAAGTTCATCCATAGGAGTAACTTGGGTAACATTTGGAGTTATATCATGTTGTTCATTATTTGTATCAATGTTCATGACTTGAGGGTTCAAAGGTTCACTAGCCTTGAAAAATGAGATATTGTGTTTAGGCATGGGGTTGGTAAAGATTTGTGAATTTTGGTTAGGGGGTGCAACAAACTTATTGCCTTGGTCATTGACACCCGCAATGAATAAATGACCATAATCAATGAGGTCTTGAACTAAGTGTTTAGGATGCTTACATTGTTCGGTGTCATGTCCATTTTGGCAATGAAAATGACAATAAGCATTTTGTTTGAAGGTAGGTGGTAAAGGTTTGGTGGTATCAAGTGGTTTAACAATAGGTAAAGTGATCATTTGTTGTTGGAGCAATTGGTTCATTGTATTATGAAGGGTATCGGGTAAGGGGGTGAATTGTCTCTTCGAGTTCCTGTATGTATAAGGCATCACTACTTTAATAGCTACCACTTGATTTAGAACAAGTTGGGGTGGTTGCGGAGAAGGTTGATTGAACTGTAAAAAGCCTCAGTTTGGTTTTTGAAAGGTTTGCGCATTGTTTTGGTTGTTTTGTTCAGACTTCTCAGCTCAGTTAGAAGTGGGCTTTGAATCACAACTTGAAACCGAGTTATAATATTCACATAGGGTTGTGCATAAGTGCATGAACAAAGGGAATTTCATCATAGTTAACTTATCCTGAAGGTTTGTGTGCAAGTTTTCGATAAACATCTTTTGCAGATGTGAATCAAGAATTTTGACATCAACTTGAGCATATAATGACTGATAACGCAAAATAAAGTCAGTTACTTTTTCATCAACATTTTGTCTACATCGTATTAAATCAACCATTGTCTTCTTAGGAGTCATATGGACTTGGAAATGACTTATGAAGGAATCCAAAAGTTCATTAAATGAACAAATTGAATGATTAGGTAAGTTGGAAAACCACTCCAATGCAGTGTCTTTCAAGGTCCTAGGAAAAAGTTTGGCTAACAGCTTATCATTGAGGACAAAGTCACTACACAAGGCTATGTAAGCATTGACATGATTAGTAGGGTCTCCTTTGCCTCCGTATTTCTCAAACCTAGGCATTTCAATTCCTTGTGGCATTTGAGTGTGTAAGATGTCAAGGGATAATGGACTACTACAAACATGATATGTAGGTGGAGCATTTTGACTTTGACTAATGGTGGAGATTTGTTGTTGTATGGATGAAACAGTGTTAAAAATTTGTGTAATGATGGATTCGGTGTAAGTGGTATGAGGTGGAATGGAAAATGGAGATGGAGTGTATGTAATGTGAGGGGAAGTGAAAGGGACACTAAGAGAGGTGAAGGTGGAGAATGGAATGTTCGATGTTGTTGATGGTGTTTCTTGCACAGCAATAACACAGACAAGACACAATATCCTATCTCTCTTGAAAGATAAATCTCTATCAGCAAGCCTCGAGAGATAACCCGAAGGTATCTAATGTCAGGTCTTGACAATGCATAAACAACTCAGTGATAAAATGTGAAAATGTTGGTAATCACAATGGGACCTTACTACAAGCAAACTACTGAATCGGAATTTATCAGATTTAACAATATATTGATACTTCAATCCTAGATTTAACCCAATAATCAAATAAATAGAAAAAGAATAAGGGTTTCAAAGAGATTTCTAAACTTGATACTAAACCTAAGATTAACAATGAAAGTAACCAACACTCAAAATGGACCAATCCCTCAAAACTGATCTCTACTTGACCCAAATAAATCTGCAATCTCACATAAAATAGTGCAATCTTCTGAGGTGTTAAGATTTTCAAATCATGAGCATTCATTCAACAACCCTATCGCAGTTGAAATGAACAAATCCTCATAATTGAACTTAAGCACACAAAATATGAAGTCCAGGCTAACTTTGCAAAGCAACTAATAATCAGTTGGTTGCGAAAAGTATGGACTGAAGGATTGCTGCAACATTCAAGTATTGAATCACAAGCATTATCGAATCAAATCTAACCTAAATATTAACCTTCTCAAAGCAATTTTAAAGATTTAATAACAAGAACCATGCAAGACAAGAGGAAACAAGTATGGCACCAAATCACAATGTCATTCCTTGTATTCAAATTATCCACAGTTTTTAGCTACAACATTTGCTTGAGAATACCTACTTGCTAACTTGTTATTTCTAACTAGCTCTGCTCTATATCAATCTCTATATTCTGGTCCAAATTCTAACCTTCTAACCCTTTACAAATGAGGCAACATGCGCAATATATAGAATTCCCCAGAAACACGTCGGCCAAGCAAGGGTTTCACAGCAATAACTCGGCATAGCCACCCAGCCAAGAGAGTCTTTGAAATGGTTCAGATAGGCATTAAATGCACGTTCCATTGAAGTCGGCTTGGGATCTATAATGTAGCTCGAACGATGCGTGGGAAGATAATAGGGAAGCACAAATCGTGCTGTAGCCCATAATTAGCTCTCTTCCCTATTATCCCTGTTCTGATCTGACTCTTCATGTAGCTTCAAGAATGCCCCATCTAAGTTGGCTACAGGTGGTACTGGCAGAACCCTAAGTCGCCTCTCAATGGACGCAATCTCTTCCCTTGACCGCTTGACCAACTTATCCCAATCTACCTTATATGTCACATGCTTATCAATAATTGCGAGGTAGGTGGCCGCGTCATCTAGTTGGTGCTCATAAACAAAACCATCATCAAGTGGTGCATACACATCATGCCACCATTCTCTCAACTGTTCTAGGCTCAAGTACTTGGGTGTGATCTTTCTTCTTCCCGTCATGATTTCAATGAAGGCAATGGAACCATTGTAAACCCCAGTTAGGGTGTCATCAATCTGCTTCCTTTGTTTGTAAATCTTTTTCAACACTTTCTGCCTAATTTTCAATGCTTCAAACCATTCCCATGGCTCGACAGCTTTGGAAGAAGGAAGGATCTCGTCACTCACCAATCTATCCTGGGTGTATTCCATTAGAGTTCTGGTTTTCTGTAGAAGGAGGTCTGTGTCTTCCTTATCTTGTGCCAACACCGCTTTCAACCAATCAGTTGCCATAATAGCATCCTTCCCTGCTGACAAGACTTCCTTAATAGCCTCATCACCCTTTATTTGCACTCCTTTCAACCAATTCATAGTGGCAAGGGTGGAAGCTTTCATCTTTTCTAGCTCGGTGATGGTCTCTTGAGGTATAGGATTTGTAGCAGAGGAAGACGGATTAATGGATTGCAGTGGCTTCATTAATTCCTCCAAGCACTTCATGAGATTTTCATTTTCTCTCTTCAGCTCCTGCTTGGTCTTCATTTCCCTTCTCAATCTATCCACAATAACTGTACTAGAGACCTCATAGTCCTCAATATCCTGCTCAACCGATGTAGGTCCTAGATTGAAAGTTTGAATATTGTAGTCCTTTCCAACCACATCATCCCTATTTTTATCTGGAGTAGGGGTGGCAATATGAACAACCCGATCATGAGCTTCATCTCTTTCAATCCTTGAGATCACCCTAGTCTTCTTACCTTTATCTTTTCCAATTTTGGCTAGTAGTGCATCCCAATTCGATGGACTATCCTCCACTACTACCTGCTTTCTCTTTATTTCTCTGTCCAGCCACTCTGGAACAGTGGGCTCCAATTGCACTTTGCTCTCCCCCACTTCTTCTTGTTGATCTCCTACTATTTCCTCATCCAAATTCTGTTCATCAGGAGTCTCATCTATCTTACCTTCTTCCTCTTCAACATGTTCCTCCTCTTGTTCAAGTGATGGATCTTTCACTGCCTCTACCTCCCTTGGAGGAGATTCAACTACTTTAGTTCTAATAGGAGAGTCTACATGTGCAACCATAGGGGATTGCATTATCTTTTTAATTTCTGCCTCTGCACTGTGGAGATCACCCTCATGGAATTCCTCACCTTCAGTATCTGGACGATCCTCAACATCCTCCGACTCACTTGGTTTGCCTTGAGCTTCGTGAGCGGGAGGCACACCATCATGCTATTCCTTATGAGAAACCATCGGAGGTAGGTCAGCTTTAGGCACACCGTCCCTGGGAGAAGGAGTCCTAGAATTCCTTGCATACACTTTGGACTTCTCCCCTGAACTTTCAACATTGACCACTAGTGGGGTAACTTCTTCCTCCCCAGCCCTGGAGCTGGCCTTTTCTAACAATTTGACAATTCTTTTTCTCTCAGGCATAGGAGCATTAGCCTCAGGACTCTGCTCAGACTTCTTAGTCCTAGTCCTTTTCTTAGCCTTTGGCTTCCTCTGTTTTTCTACTTCCTAGACCTCTGTTTCCTGTACACCTTTAATCTTGATTTTGAGTGGGGAATCCAACTTACCTTTACCCTTAGGATCCTGCTCAGTGGATTCTTCAGAGGTGGAGTGGGGATCTAAATCTCCCATCAGGTTGTACGTGCATTTCACTCCCTTATTCTCCAATTCCCATATCATATGCTTGAGCCACATCCTAGTAAATTTGAGAACTGGATCCATCAATTGTTTCAGTTCTATCTTCTCCTCTTCCAACCAATCCACATCACGAATTGGTTTGTCCTTTACCACTTCATAGGCATGATCCTGGATCAAGTTCCCATCATCTTCCAATTGATTAGGAACTACCTTCACATTATACAATCAAACTGACTCAACTAGAAGCCGGGAGAATTTCTTCTTTCTAACCTCAAATTCATCACTGTAGTTGGCCTAGTAGTCCTCCAAATTTACCTTATGGCTATATTCTCTACTGGCCTTCTTTTGAGCCTCTCCTGTGATGTCAAATCTGGATCTCTTGGAGTGGAAAGACAAGCCAAGAGCACTCAATTCTTCCTCTGAAGCCTGGGCGGAACCAATGGAAGGACAAACCTCTCTAGTGCCAATCCTTAGTGGGAAATCTCCACCAAAACCAGTCTTATGCTTGTCCTTCTTGACAATGGCATCAAAGTCACAAATCTGCCTGGTGACTTCCAACAATATAATGTGATCAATGGGGTACCTTGGAAGTCTGTATGGGGCCCTTTGGCAGCCATCAATCCAGATGTAGGAGAAGGTTGGGAACTGAATAAACCATGCTCCATATTTCCTGATGAGCTCCTTAGCCAGATCTGAAATCCTGACATGCTCTACTTCCTAAAGCATTTTGGTGATATGCATGGTAAATGCATCATTTTCCCTCCTATAGTTTGAACCTCCCAAGTGCAACTGAGGGAAAACTTCATAAATAATATCCTGTCCAAAAATTCCCTTTGTATCCAATCCTCTGTAGGGATGGAATCTAGCAAGTGCATAGACCAAATATGAGGTCATTGTGAAGGTCTTTGTCTGCAACACATTGGACAACTACTTGTGAATTACTTGGCTAATGACCCCTACCCAATGGTAGTCAATTTTCTTTTGTTCCATCCTTACAATCGCATGGCACATCCAATTCTCAAATGTACCAACACTCCTCAATCCAACCACCCTGCTAAGAAACGTGATGGCATCATAGTATTCCTTCTTGAATTTTGCTCAGAACAACTGCTTAGGCAACTTGGAATAGTGAGACTTGGGCTTCTCCAGCCAGGAATTGATAAGCTGATGTGACTTCACGGTCTGTTCATCATAGAATTCCTGAGCTACTTCACTGGTGAATCCTACCACATGAGATCTGTCTGGCATATCAAATGTTTGGGCAATGGAGACTGGGTTGAGATTTGCAACAACTCTCCCTTGAGGTCCAATTATTCTCTGTGTGTCCTGATCATAGTGCCTTGCACACTCTAGGACCAACTCATAACACTACACTGTAGAAGGGAAACCAACAACATGGGACAACCCTGATTCCATCATCTTTCTAGCCACCAAAGGAAGATCTTCAACCACCATTCTTTCTTTGAATTCTTCGTAGTCCCATTGTCCAACGTTCATATCAGTCACCTCTGACCAGGAAGAAGTGACTTTGCTCTTAAGAATCTTGCTTTTAATGTCCAACTTAATCCTCTCTGCATCAGACAATGAAGACCCGACTGCTGCCTTGCTTGATTTAGCCTGCATTCAACATGAAAACATAATAAAAACCACAAGAAAGAGTCATGTTAATCCATCAAAACACCATTAGAATGCATCTCATATAGTCAAGGTGCTATTAAATCTCTTATGAAATGATCACAAAAATTTCCGGTTTCAAGACCATCCGCGGAATTAGGGCCAGAGAGGAATTTTGGGAAATTCCAAACCGATCGGATTCCAACGGAATAACCAGGAAACACCTACTTAACCATAAAACCTGATCATGATCAATCAATAAACCCCAAGGTAAATCCAAATATGTCATGAAATAATCATAAAATGTACCATAAATCATAAATGAATCCAATTATTTCATGTTCCTTTACATTTCAGCAGATTTCGGGGAAATTCGTGAGGGACGGATTTCCACGAAAAACAAGCCAAAGAGGATTTTCGGGAAATCTGGGAGACAGCGGATTTTGGAGAAATCCGAACCTAATGGACATCCGCGATTAAGGAAAATTTCTGGACCAATGAGATTCCGGAGCGAAGGCTTCGACAAGAGTCAATCGTTTCGCCGAGAAGTCTTGGCGACTTCCGGGAGTCACACTGAAGGATGCCATCAGAATAGGTTTCGCCAAGACCGGTTGGTTTCGGTGTAATGTCTCGGTGAAAAGGGACATAGCAAACATATCGGTATGAGCCAAGGGTGGTCGGGGTAAGGTCCTGGAGAATTCATCTTGTCCCATCGACCATCAGAGTTTAAACAATCACTTCGGCCAGACTCAAGTTTTTCGATATGAGGTCCCAGCGAAGCTACGGTGCCTTGTCGACTAGTGATGTAACAAACATCTCGATGTGACCAACGGGCAGTCGGGGTAAGCTTTTGGTGAATGTTCTTGGTCTCACTGACCAGCGATAAAACACGAGAGACCTTCGATGTGAGAAAGATACTGTCACGACGAACGAAAATGAACCTAGGGAGGCTTTCGGTGCAACGTCTTGAGTTCGGCCAGAGGTCCTAGCGAATTCGTAAGGTTTCACCGACATAGAATCCTATCGGTATAACCTCTAACCGACAATGCGAGGTCTCCCCGAAAAAGATCTGAGCTCGCCAAGAAAGGAAGGGGTCGCCGAAAGGTCTTGGCGACCGCCAGGAGTCTCACCGAAAGCGAAGGTCTCGACAAGAATTGAGATCTCGCCGAAAGGTCTCAGCGAAATAAGAATGTCCTAGCGACAAAAAGGAACAAAGCCCAGGGAAAGCAAAATGTGCTCGGCGAAAGGTTTTGAATTCGGCCAGAGGTTTTGGTGACCGCGCAATGTTTTGCCAACAGAAGATTTAAGCCCGCCAAGAAAGGAAGGCTTTGTTATAAGGTCCTGGCGACTGCTGGTAGTCACGCCAAAAGCAAAGGATATTGACAAGAGCTCCAAGCTCGGTGAAAGGTTTTGGCGATTTAGTAGGGTCTTAGCGAAGCAAAGGAACATCAGTATAATGAAAGGATCCCGCTATGATCTTCCGGCGACTAGGGCATGTCCTGCCGATAGAAAGACCTTCAGCGAAAGAATTATATTGTCCCAGCAATCAAGTATGAACCTAGGAAGACCTTAGCGAAACACAAGTTGATCGGTATGACATCCCCCTGACCTTGAAGGGTCACAGCGAGGGAAATTCGGAAGGGACGGAGAGACACGATTTCACCCAGACACTGAACCAATGCCGAATTTTGAAAGGTTTAACTTAGGATAAGTTGGGGATGGACCTTTCATAGGTTTTTCTTACGTTTCAGGCCCGTTTTAAGATGAAATAACCCAACATGGCCCTGCCCTAGGTTTCAAACCTCACCATTCGCCATTAGCGCACAGGCCAGCTTTGAATTCAGTTGTTTCAACTGCTAAGTCGTTACTAGGGTTTACTAAATACTCTCAGGCAAGATTCATCAAAATGCAGATAGACAAGTGAGTTCAAGAGTTACCCAAGGGATGAAAAATGATGCAAAACTGAACACCCCTAGCATGAAATGATCACTCTCATAACCCCAAAGTGCAATACATAATTCTCAATCAAAGGCAGGGCAATCAGACACATACCATTATGAAGCGAAAATTGATCTCAGAAGCAGCAAACGTGAAGCCCAGCGGTGCCCACAAAGAACAGAGGCGAGAACGCACAAGAAATAGCCACCAAATCAATCAATTCCAGCCCAAATACCCCAAAATGAAGTCAATCAATCGCAGGAAAGCACTCCTTAGCTCAAATGATGGCAAATAGTAAGCACGATGACACAAAAGATCTCAGAAATCAAGTAAAAACCAACCTTCAAAGCACATACGAAGCCATTAATGCAATTGATAAGATAGTCAGAAAACTCGGGAAGTCGACGACAGGGTGGAATCTAGGAAAATCCGGACCACGCAGAAATTTGCGGATACCAAAAATCCCCGAACCATGGTGCAAAACCGGAGTCCAAGCGGGATCCGGGAAAATCCAACTAGGGCGGAAAATCCTGAATCCAAGCAAAAGCCCGAAATTCATCTAGAACTTAGGATTTTCAATGAATAACTTGGGGAAACACTTAGGCATTCAAAATAAACATTTAAGCACATACCTAAGTAAGACAAAACCTCAAAAAGAAAGGGTGAAAACACCAAAACTGAAGTGAAAGAGGGTCCCTGCTTCCAGCGAGGTGTGTGTACGAAAACTGCACAACAGATGCCACAAAAGAACTAGGAATGCTAGTTGGAATTGCGAAAGAAGGAGCCACATGACTAACTTGTTGCAAAGTTGTTGTGACTTGAGGAGTGGTAGAAGTTGGTATAGATGTTATGGTTGAAGGGGGAGGAATGCAAGATCCTCCTTAGCTTGCGACTATGGTTGTTGATTGGGAAGTATTAGGAGCATGTTTATTGTATATCTCGGCAATTCTCTTCATGACTTGTAAGCCATCATCACTTTCAATCAAATGATGAAGGTTTTCTATGGCAGGTATGGCAATGGTGGAAATTTTTTCAAGAGACAAGTCCCGTTGTAAATGTGCAAAGTCTTCATGAATACTAATCACCTTGTCTTGTAGAATGAAATTGTTTTGTATGTCAACATTCATAGGATGAAAAGGTGAAGGAATAGAAGTGGTATTGTCCATGCCTAATGCACCATTTTCTATACTAAGAGGAGCTCTTGAGATCCCAAGGTCCACTACGAAAGTGTTATCGCGGGAAGCCATGAGTCTAGAACTTTGTCTCACCAAAGTATTATCAATGGGGCACCAAACACTCATACAAGTACCACAAGAGATAGGGTGGATGTAAATGTAATGCAATCTAGGATGAATAAAATGCAAAAATAAATAATTCTGTAAATTGAAATAGAGATGCAGTACCAGAAAATAGAAATACAGAAAACACCCAGAAATTTCCAAAAAATGTAGTGCAAAATATGCAAAAGGACTAAGTCGCCCAGAGTGGCGATTTAGTCCCACTAATGATTTTTTTGTGTTTTTTCAGAATTTTTAAATGCAAATCTATGTATTTTAGATGCACAAATGCAACTATAGTATGTAATGGTAGAATTTTTGTCCTTTTTAATGCAATAATGATGCAAGAGTGCAAGCTAATATGAACTTTGTCACTAATGCAATTGAAAATCCTAGGATGCACTTTAACTAATGCAAGATGCAATGCAAGTGAAACCTAGTATGTACTTGAAAATTAGAAAGGAACAATGTTCAAAAGAGTCAGGTTCACCAAAATGTAAATGATTTTGGTTTACCCTTTCACAATGCTTTGCTCCTCTAGGGTTTTTCACCTAAATGGAGAAAGGGGATGGAAAGGGTTCCCAAAATGCAAGGTTTTACACTCAATACTATGCTAATGAGATGTAATTATGTCTAATTATGATTTCCAAATGCACTAATATGAAAATGGAATGATTTACTAATGCAAAACTATGAAAATGTAAAGTGGTAGAAAACACAATGTGATATGCAGAAATGCCTAATAAATGCAACTATATGATGAAATAACATAACAGAATGGAAGAGGTGCACCTAGAATCAAAAGTTTGAGGTTGGAAGATTCTGGAATCTTGGAAAATTGACTAAAATGTTGACCGGGACACTTAGGCCAGACTGGGCGACTTAGTCCCAGTTTCGAGAAACTTTGTCAGAAAATGAATCTGTGAAATGGGTGTCCAGAAATGTCCAAATAAGTTTTCAGGCCTGAAAGTAGTACTAATTCAACCCAAGTGATGAATTAGTCCTCCTGTAGATTTCAGGAAATTTAGGACAAAATCTTGTAGTCTCGGGTCTGCACTTCCTTTTCTAACAAGTTTCTGTACTTGATTCTGCAGAAAACAGGGCAGAAAGTCTCTCCAAGCTTGAAATAGGATGATCTTGACTTGATTGACCTCATGCACTTTTTAATCACTTTTCAACACCTATTGCTTGAAAAATCTACATACAAAAGTCACATGCAAAAGGGGAAAAATGGTTGAGGGTTAGAGAATAGGGGTTTGCCTTGGTCAAACCCCGCTTTGGTAATCAAACCCTAAACAATGAAATGAGATGGAAAGATAGTGATAAATAGATAACATGCAAATGTCATAAACTTACCACACCATTGATGCTCAAATCTAAAGATATGCAATGAAGAACTCCAATAGCTTGGCTTGATAATGCTTGATTTGCTTGAATGCTTAATGAGTGCAAGAGTTTGTAAGTAATTTGAAGATAGATGATTGTATGAGATGGGAGCCCTAAAATTTATTTATAATTGATTTTCTTGAAAGTAACACATCACAAGCTGACCTCAAGGGTTAGAGGACAAAATCCCGCTAGAAATTTAAAATTATTTTAAGTTTTGTGTCAAAAAGGACTAAGTTGCCCCTATGGGTGACTTGGTCCCACTTAAGCAAGTTAAGTGGGTGTCAAGAATTTCGGGGCATTAAAAGTTGTCCAACGGGAATATCCTAAAAAACACACTTAAAAATGGTTGGAAAGTGGATTAACGGGCCATTTAGACGTGAGAAAGGGTTGAATTAATGAAATTAAGCCTAGAAAAGTGTGAAATCTTATTACAAGACTTTACAACACTTCAAAATAGGACTTAAGAAGTGATGAAAAGGTGATTTTTAGGTGAATTGTAATGAATAGAGTTTAGAAAAGTGTAGAAATGTTTTACAACACTTCATAAAGCCTTCACAAGACATCATAATTTGAATGTTTAAGACCTAATGTGAATGTTTTGACCACATTACAACATTAAATTAAGACAAAATCAAGCCAAGGCCCATTAGACAGACTCAAGTGAGCGTAAAAATGTCAACTATACATTTTTTTGCGACACAAATACCAATGACATGAATTGATCTATTATCCATGGCATAACACTTTCTGAATGTAGAGTCAACCGATAAACCAAGTTCCTTCATTATTGCCATAGGCATGATATTTATCGCAACTCTTGTGTCAATCATGCAATTCTTTATGGTTAGCCTATTGTTAATCAACAATGTGGTATAAAAAGGATCAACTTGGGATGGACTCTTTGTCAAAGTAGTTCCCAAGTAAATATCAGGTGTCTTCATGACCTCTCCTTTAACATCATTCACTTGCCTCTTATTCTTTTCTAATTCATTTTTATTCTGGACTTCAGGCTTATTTGACATATTCGAAATCAATTTCATAGCACTAGTTCTATATTCGCCAATCTTCATCATTTCCATCAATGAAACAAGAAATTTGATTTGTGATAAAGTTTGAGTTATATCAAAAGAAGGAACACTTGTCAAAAGTTTAGTTTTGTTCACTTCCACATTGACAAATTTTTGCTCTCTCATCACTTGTTGCTTGGAGTCACTCAATTTATTTTGATCAACCTTTACTATGTCTCGAAGAACACATCTTTGAGCTAGCCTTTGTGTATTTCTACTTTCATCATCCTCTTGAAATTCTAGAGCAATCTCCTTATTAGTTTGTTGTTTCTTCATGAGAAAATTACTAGGTGAACCTTGATCAGTGTTGACCATTCTATTTTTGAGATTGTAGTTGCTTCTAGCTTGCGCTATAGCAGCAACTGCAAGTGCCTTTATTTCCTCTTCAGTAGGTCTCCTTTTCTCTACCTAATGCAGTCTGGCTGTTAGCATATTTATAATATGCTCATCTCTCTCCCGATCATATGGCACCTCATCTTCTTGTATTGATTGTGCAACCACACAATAATCAGGGGAATGAGGAAAACTACAAGGCATGCATCACGGAGTATCCTCTACCATATTTTCCCCATGTCTTCTCAATGGGTCGAGTGTATCTCTATGGAAATTTTGCTTCTGATCTTCAACTATAGGCCTCCCATCTTTCCAATTGGTTCTATAAAGCATATCTTGCAACCTCGATCTTTCATTCTTGTGAAAATTGGCCTTATCATAAGATACTCCTTTTTTAGTTCTTTCCACCTTGTATGATAAATGCTTTACAACACTCAATGCCTTTTCCAACTTGTTTTTCTCCTTCGGCTATTTTCTTGATGAACCTTAGGATTTTGCAGTATTTTCACTTCATCTCTTCTACCAACCTTCCATGAAGCCCTCCTATTACTTTCTATGTTCAGAGTAGCTTTAAATGCTTCAACAAGAACTAGAGGATTTCTTGTTCTGAGTTCATCTCTTATTTTTGGATCGAAAGCATTCAAGTAGAAAACCAGGCACATAGGGTCTATTGATTTCAAGTAATGTAGAATTTTGTGGAACAACTTCATAAACCTAGTATTGAAATATGTCACTAATTCATTATAATTTTTTTGTGTGTTTGTCAACTCATACAAAGAAAATTTTGGACCAACATCACCACCTTATTTCTCTTTAAATATTCTTTTGAATTCAACCCAAGATCCAATTTGAGGCATCAGGAAAATTTGTATACCAGTCTCTTGCATCATCAACTAATGATTGCATGAACAATTTCATATAGACATCTTCGTGTTGTACATCAAAATTATCCATGACAATTTCAAATGCTCTTATATGATCTTCTGCTGAAATAACATTATTACCAAAAAAATTTAGAATTGCTTTCCTTACCTCATTATCAATGTCATTTGGATATCCATGGATTCCATAAAAGTCGAGCTATTTGAATCAATCCACATTCATTGGTCCTCTTGTACATTGATTCTGCCTTTAATGAGGTTGGTGTTGATGGTGTTGAGGTCCTTATTGCTAAGGTCGATGATAAAATCTTGGTTGTACATTATGGTAAGAACCTCCAGGGTTATGCATATTTCCATATGGATTTTGAGGGGGAACATGATATTTATGTTGATATTGCTCTGGATATTGATTATGTTGTTGATTATGAACTCCTACCCCTCTCTGGCTAGGAGGAACATGATAAGCATTTACTTGAGAAGCTATAAGAGTACTTACTTGATTCACTATCTGCGGTGCAAAAACATTATGTTGTATATGAGGAGCATTACCTGCACTTCCATGTCTTCCAACCATGTTAAGAGATACCTGCGAGGTTGAAGAACCACTGGTGTTTGCATTTATAACTTGGTTATTTACAGGTATATGTTGTGATACATTTGGAATACGCTAAGAACTCAACTGCAACAATTTTTGCTCCAATTCATATTGTTGCCTTAACAACTTGAGCCTTTCAATTGCTCCCTCATTTGCTCTACCCTCTGCTTCAACTCTTCACAAGTTGGTTCTCTTGTTGTAGTAGGACCACCATAAGCATCTGTGAAGAGTCCCATAGGTGGTGCTTGTCCCACGAATCCATGTTGAGAGCTCTCAACATGTTGTTGAGCCAATATGTCCTCATAATCTCTTTGTGGTTGTATCTGCCTTGCTTCTTCATCTAGTTGAGCATGGAACTTCCTCATTTTTTGAGTATTAGGCTTAAAATTTAGGACAAATTTAGATGTATGGTTTTGTTGAGGATCATGCAAAGGACCATTGTATACCATGAAGGGCTTTTCTGATGTATTCCCTTGCTCACTTTGTGTATTACTTTGCAATTCTATCATTTTAGGTTGACTTGTTGTGGCTCCCCCCTTTTTAGCATTAGTCTTTGAAGTGGGAGAGGACCTTGAACCCTACTTTTTAGTCCACCTCTTTTCATCCTTATATGGGCTTCCTTTATGCAAGGATCTTCTACCTTCCATTGTAGCTGAAACTGTAATACTTTGGTGTCTAAAATCTAACCTCTTTGATCTGATTTTCAGCTAATCACTCATATACAGTTTCTTAGAGAATTTTAATCAGAGTTGCCACCATCTTCAAAGAAAAGAGGAAAATATTGAAATAGTTTTTTAATCTTCCTGAGCTCTAGGCTAAGATTCAAAAGCTTTGCTTGTTACAAGCAACTCCCTAGTGGAGTCACCAATCTATTGGTTCCCAAATCAGCAGATTGTAAAACCCTAAAAGTATGCCTCAATCTTTATGTTCAGGTTTCATAAGTGAATTGGCCAACCAACAAAATCAATCAAAAGATTGAAATTCCTTGCACTTTAGGTTTTTTTGTGCCTAGGTGGGTATTAGCTTATATTCACCACCGAGTATTAAGTCTTCCAAAATTGATTGGTGAATATTAAGCAAATTGTGAATTTATACAATTTATTCAATCAAATCATCTTCTTCAATCTAGTTCAAAGTGGCATATGATTTGAATTAGATTTTCAGTTACACTTATGTCCACTCAAATAACAAAAAATTTAAACTAATTTCAAAAAATGAAATAGGGGATGGTTTTGGAAAATGAATTTATCAATGCCTTCTCCATTGGGCAACAGAGTCAGATTTCAAATTAATACACCTTCCTTCTAGATATAATTTGAGTTACTTGGCATAGTACTATTTATGACTTGCATAAATGTGCAAAATTATCTTTTATCGGGTTCTTATTTATCCAATTGAATTCTCCAAGTTATTGTGACCTTATTCAACATAATTTAATTCTTTCTTGAAGAAACCCTATCAGAAAAATCACACAAAACATGAGCTATGTTTTGAGAAACCATACATATGCTTGATATGTTGTTTTGAATAACCAAAAGAGAACAAAATGGAGACAACCTAATAAAATTTCATCAATAATGTTTAACAAGCAATTGACACCCCGAATTTTGACACCAGAGAAAAAAATTTCTGATTTATGAGTTCCAACAATAGGCCCTTTAATGTCTTTTTCCAAAATCCCAAATCCCCTTCCTCCAAGAGTATTTTTTTACAGTGTTGGTTAGACCGTTCACATTCCTACATTTGACCTTTGGTATTCCCTTTTTAAATGACACTTTACAATGTACTTTTACTGCTAAATCCCCTTACAATTCATTCGCTCTCATTTCTACTTATTCTTATACATTTGTGCAGCCGCCATTCACTTTCCCACATCGAGCTCATCTCTTTCGTGATCACGTTCATCATTGTTCCCTACCAGCACATGCTTTGCCATTACTTGTTCAAAATTTGACGCCAAAACTCCTTCATATTACCACTTTCCTTATACAAACCCTAATTTTATCATCGTTGCATCAGAGAAATTGAAAATCTCTTCCTACCGATATCCCATTCTCTCTTCAATGCATTCTCTCCACTATATTATCTTCATCCATTGCTTGCTTTTCAAGGTTTTGGGGGAACCCATATCACCCTCAGGTCGACATTTGCATGTCACCTCGATATGCTTTTCACCATCTCCTTTGAACCCTTTTGTTAGTCATTGTACATTGTGCCATCCATGTCCCTTATTCATGTTGGTGTGTCCGCATAATCATCATTAACCAGTGACCACAAGCTATTACATCTTTAATGTACATCGCTCTATCAATGCGACTATAAAATATTTCTCACTAATATGCCTCAGTCACTTCAACATACTGTTAGAGTAATAAGTTATTATGCTTAATTAATTATATCATATTGATTAATTAATTAAGTCACTTATTCCTCTTTGTTACTTAAGCTAAACTTAGGCACATTAATAATTAATTAATTATTAATTATTAAGTGTGCACACTAAGGTTTCATTTAGGGTTTCCCTTTTAGGGTTTCTTGATCTCCTTAATAAGGATTGATCTCTATGTAATCATTGATTCTCTTAATGCATTTTACACTTTGAGGTTTACAGAACATCTTCTTTGGTTCTTCATATCTTTTGCATGTGACAGGTATCCATCTTGCATGCAGGTGATCTTGGTTTTCTAACATGGTATCGAGCTCCAGACTTGCAGCTGCCCGTTCGTGATCTGAAGATATGGCCTTTCAGTGAGTTTTCTAATGCAAGGGTTTCCATAGGCATCTTTTTTGCAAGATCTGGGGGTAGCAAATTTTTTGGAGCAGTTTGAGCAGAAACGAAGGTCACCATTGCGTTCGCAGTGGCCAAAAACCCTAAGATCGCCCTTCATTTTGTCAATTTCTAAGAAGTTGGTTTGGAAGGCAATTTTTTTTTGTCTGAGGGCCGTACGGCCTCCCTAACGCTCCCCAAGGCACAAAAATTGAGAAAAAAAAATTGAGTTTTTCAATTTTCCCAGCTCCAGTGCAAAACAATCCCGCCGCCCGGCAGCCAGGGCGGCCACCACACCACCACCGCCACCGGCCTCCACCATTGGTGCGTCGGCTGTGCATAGCCCCGTGGGCTCCTCCCCGTTAGCCCCAGTCACATTGACGACCGGGGGCTCTCCTGTCAACCCCTGCCATTGCAGAATATTTCGGGTGAATATTCCTTCCAACAAAGCAGGACACCGACGGTCAGCCGAAAAGGGAATATTCCGGCAACATCAGCATATACCGATCGCCATCAACATTTTTTTGTAGGGGGGCCCATTTTTTGCTGCGACGGCTAAACGACCATCAATTTTATGCTCATGAACCACTGACGTCAGCATCTGTACGGCCCTCATATGCCCCCTCCTAACCCCAGTTTGCCCTAAAGAAGCTATTTTTTTTCTTTTGGTCATAACTTGGGCATACGGTATCGAAATCGGGCAAACGAGATATCACCGGAAAGCTGGTTCCGAGAAATTTCCAGTAGTGCTGTTTATTTTTTAGTATTTTACTGTTTTCCTACATTTATTTCTGTTTGAAGTTAGATGTTGTTTTTGGACTTCCAAGCTCATAACTTTTTGCCACGATCTCCATTTTTTGCCTCGTTTGAAGCGTTGGAAAGGTATTGAGGAGCTCTATGTTGCTGTCTATGCACTTTTTCTGTATCTATCCCAGGTTTATCACTTAGTCTAGATTTGGCCCGATGGGTTGTTTGGCGATTACTTGGATGTTTTGGCAGTTGGGAGGGTGCATCTTGCATCTTTGCACTTCATTTTCAGTAATACATCATTCAATAATTGCTTGCTGCTTCATAGATTCTAGAGTTGTTCCCGTTTGGAGTTTTCGAGTGTTCCGTGTCATCGAGGCTTCTATTGCTTTATCATGATTCCTTGAGTCAATCAGTGACTCTCATCCAGTTTCAGTAGTATACAAAAGAATATTTCCTTGCTTGCCAATATCAAGTTCCAGTGTTACTCTACAGAGTTCTTCCAGTGCTTCTTTGCAACATGTCATCTCATTGTAAGGGGGTTTTGTCCCACTGGGTTTTTCCTTCTCTACTCCATTCTTGCATTTGTAAATGGGTACCTGATCAGGCCTAGTTGTCGGGACCCATCTTTGCTTTCATGCATCTTATTCTAGTGTTTTAGCTTCTTCCTAAGTTCATCTTAAGGGGGGGTGTTAGAGTAATAAGTTATTATGCTTAATTAATTATATCATATTGATTAATTAATTAAGTCACTTATTCCTCTTTGTTACTTAAGCTAAACTTAGGCACATTAATAATTAATTAATTATTAATTATTAAGTGTGCACACAAGGGTTTCATTTAGGGTTTCCCTTTTAGGGTTTCTTGATCTCCTTCATAAGGATTGATCTCTATGTAATCATTGATTCTCTTAATTCATTTTACACTTTGAGGTTTACAGAACATCTTCTTTGGTTCTTCATATCTTTTGCATGTGACAGGTATCCATCTTGCATGCAGGTGATCTTGGTTTTCTAACACATACTTGTTGGCCCCACCTTATGCTTAATAGAGGACCTTCCAACATCTACGAGTTCCTCCATCGAAGGGACCTAAAGGCACCTCCACCTGATATGACTTTGTATCTTTGATGACATTCACACCCCTTTTCATAGAAATTGTTCTGTCAGGGTGACCTAAAATAGACTCTGGCTGACAAGTCATCATTTCTCCGATGAAATTCCTTCGGCCTATTTCATACATGCATTTTATGAATATCAAGCTTTTGGAGGGACTAGGAAACTAGTCATCCCGACAATGAAAGGTCAACTTGATGGTTCCTTATCTTCTTCACACAAACTTATAATTTGATGCAACCAAATTCTAATATAGAGTCTGATAATAAATATAGACTTAATGAGACATGACTATGGGAAAAATAAAATAAAGCCTTTTCATGGCAAAATTTTTTGGCGGTAACATGAATGATGGATTTTTTAAATGGGAAAAATGATAGAAAGCACTTAGCTACAAATTCAGGTAGGGTATAACATACACATATAATGACGATGAATTAAGCAAAAATATGACATGAGATTTAGACATAATGAATGAATAATACAAGGGTTAGGATCTTGTAATGAACTCCTAGAACTAAAATTTCACATTGAGGGTAAACAGGATAAAATTTTATAGTCCTAACACATGGAACATGAGAGAATTTGTGTACCCTGCAAGCTGGTGGAACATCTAACTCATAAGCTACTTCCCTTTCCTTTCTGATGACTTTTTAAGATCCATTGAGCCTTCCCTCTCTACCTTTCTTTAGGAAACTCTAATTATATGGTTGCAACCCAAAGAAATCTCCAATCTGGAAAATAGAATGCACACCAAATAAAACATCAACCCTAAAGACTCTCTCCATTCTCTACCTATCTACATACAAATTTTGTTGATCTTGTGCAAAATATAAATTGTCTTTGAATGACCTCAGGATCTCCTAACTTTGTTAGACAAAGTCACTTGTTGTAGGGACTCTACTATGTGATTATAATAACTCAACAAAAGAGAGGGCATCATAACTATAGAGAGCCTAAAATGGAGACATACCAAAGGACATATGATGGGGAGTGGTATGACAATACTCCCCTAATTACAACCATTTATCTTGAGTACCATGCTGATAATGTGCCACTGACAATCCATCATACTCAAGCTGAACTCTTCTCTCCTAGAATCCCAAAAAGAAGACAACATCCAACCCACAACTAAAATTCTTGAGAGGACTGGAATCAATGCCATGGAACATACCTTGCCAAAGTAACTCAAAGAAGACCACATTATCTAACTCACCATCAGTCACAATCCTGGGAAAAATACATGACACCCTACTCAACCATAAGATATAATACCCATCATCACTACCAAAATTATGAGGCTAGTCAATCACAACCATGTCTCTAAAGTCCACCAACCAAGAAATGCTTCTGATATCACCATCCTGAATCATAGCATTGACACTTAACCTCCAAGTGTCAAATGGAAGGCCCCAGGCACACAAAAGTAACCAACCTAATGCAATCATTAAAATATCATTTGTAATCATGTGTTTCATCTTCATGAAGTAACTGCAATGACCATTACTTATCAAAGTAGAAGTAATGAAAGAATGATTTGTGTTTAGGAAAATACTTACAACCAACTACCCATAATTTTTTCAATGCTCAACAAAAATTTTCTCATGAAAGGATGTCTCTATAACAAACAAAATATATAAGGGTAGCAATAACCAATCTGAAATCCAATTGAAAACATAGGAGAGATGAGTATAGAAGTAGCAACAAGAACATCTCATATGGTCAAATTACCTCTTCCATCCAACCTCAACCAAGAACTATTCAACTACTAGGTTGAAAAGACCATCCAACTCATATACGGATTAGGATCGAAAGTCATGTACAAGCTGATTTGAAAGTGGGCAATAATACTAATATTGGAGGTTGACTAGCTACTCCAATCTTGAGACATCTCATGGCAAGAAACTACACCTGGATCTTGAATCCTATAATCAAGTCCAATCTCATCATTGTAATCGGTTAGATCTTCATTACCCAACTCAAACAAAAAAAGATCATGAGTCAAATTAGCATCTATCTCAAATAAAGGATCAACAACAAGTTGAAGAGTAGATCCATCCTCTTGTTGGTCCAAACTACTACTATCTGAATGCACCAAATCAGATTCCTCCTAGATGCAATCTAGCTCATTGAACTATTAAGTCTCATAGAGTTGATAACTTTCCTCTAGAAGTGCCTCTTGAACACTTTGCAAAGTAAGCTTTGTAGATTTAGGTTTACTAGTGAGCTCACCAACTTCTCCCCTTAATTGCTTAGTCCTGGATAGGGCCTCATCTGCAAACTTGTTAGCCATATCTCTATCATGTAACATGTGCAAGTAAGCTATTTTGATTTCTTCCATGGTGTTCTTCATTGTTTGCAAATTAGAATAGACAAAATTAAGCTCATTTTGATCCCTTGGTGCATTTTTGAATGATGCTTTCTACATGCATGTGTGTACTATCTAATCTAGATAAAACTTGCACTTCATTTTCAATGGACACCAAGAGTTTTTTCCTAAATTTTTTCTCATGCATGTCAAGTTTTTTCAAGTTACAATGCATGCGAAAATTAAGATCTTCTTCACACCTATCACCAACAATGCCATGGTTGTCCCAAACCTCATAAACGTCTTCTTTGCCAACATGATGAAAATGTGTAAGATTGGGTTGAGGATCCAAATCAACAATGCTACCGTGTCTTAGATCATAATCAAGGCTCCTATGTTTTTGCTCAAAATCAAGGCTACTATATCTTTGATCAAAATCAAGGCTACTATATCTTTGATCAAAATCGACACCAAGCAATAACAAATCAGATTTTGGATTCAATATCATCAACATACCTTTTAGCCTTATCTTCTTCAATACCATCCTCCCTGCATGACTCCTAAGATGAATCTAAAACAACATTGGAATGAATGGGAAATTCATCCCAAGATAGTACCTCATCATACTTAGATGTTGACACTCCTAGATCCCAAATTAAAGAGGGTTGATTTCTTTGATCAAGGTATAAGTATTCGTTATGATCCTCATGAGTGCTTGCCTCTTTGAAAGAGTCACTCTCCATTTTCCTAGGACTGAAATATTCATCAACATCCTCCTCCGTAGGCTTGGTTTGGAAGACAAACCCAAAGCCACTTGAAATCTTAGCAATGAAATGATATGAGTGATCATCAAAAGCTAATTTGGAGATATCATCACCTTTTCCTCTTCCATGTCCATCTTTTGAAAGTACATTAGAGAACCTATCATCAATATCTACTCTACTAGAGACATCAAGGCTGACATTAGTCTTAGAATCTTCACCAGATGAATCCAAACTAAGATCAAAGGATCTTATTTTGTCTTGTCCTTCATGCACATCCTTATCTTCCATCTTTACATGCATGTCCAAAGATTCATCTTGAAACCTTCTCACACATTCATCATGCTTTGAAGCACCCACTAAATCAGACTTTCTTGCTATGAACTCTTCTCCAACCAACTGCTCCTCTTCAAATTTTTGTTCAAATCTATCAATCAACCTTTGAAAAAATTCATCAAAATAATTTACCTGAATGTGCACTTGGGTGCTAATACCTTGTGCCACCAAATATGAGCATCTCCTTCAAGATGCAAGAATGCAAACTGAATGTCAACTTTCTCCTTCATGGGACTGAATGTGAAATAGTCCAACATCCTCTATAACCATGCTTTGGGTGAGATCTTGTTTGATCTGTCAAAATTTGGAACTAAAGATTTATTATTTTCTCTCATGATCTCCTTTCTACTACAATTTGAGTGAAGTTTGTATCCTTTTGTGGCCAACATTCTTTACATCAGAGTGACATAATCACTGTGTGGGACTAAATTTCTAAATCCTTCATCTTGATTAGCATAAGTTTCTCTAATGTTTGTTAGATCTCTTACCAAATCTTCCATGGGATCCGAAAGGGGAAATGGATATACCAAGATCACCTTCAAGTAGGAACATAGAATTGAAAGTTTTTAGATTGCTTTGTTGAACCTCCAAAGAACTCTAACTCTCTTTAGGCGACACTAGATTTAAAAAAATAAATTCCAATAACCTCATTGCCTCTCTTGTCTTCACAAGGATATTTGTAATGTGTATATTAATCCCTTGTAGCTCTTGAAATAATCTCCAATCAACATCAACCATCCCTTTAATCATTTTTCTCTTTTGCAAAAATATGATCAAATCCTCAGGTTGGCAAGATCATGGCTCTAAAACCACTGTAATGTCCCAAATTAAAATAACTTTAAATTTTATTAAAACATAGAAAAAGGTCTCCTTGGTCCTAAATACAAAAAACCTAGGATGTAAAGGTGGCCTTTTTCTAAGTTTCATCAAGATGTAGATCAACAAGGTGAGTAGATTGACTTTTAACCTCAATGGTGAGCCAATTAGACCTAGATCTACATCTAAAGGGGGATGGGGATGGATTGGAAATATTTTGGAATGATTAGCCTAATGATCTTATACACCTTAATATATAAATTATAAAATCTTGACAACTGGTAAAAAGAAACAATCAGGTTTCGACAGATCTAGAAGGTGCAGATGACTGTGTACCTACTTAGAAAAATTGGTCTAATTGTGCCTACAAGGACTAGGTTGCCTAATGGTGACTAAGTCTTTGTAAGGGAGTCTTGCTCAATTTTTGGGGTCCTATAGTGTCGGATCTAAGCTTCTTTTTTTTGCTTGTCCCACTATCAAAATGTTGTAAATAAATTTTGTAGGTGAGTTTCCATGTCTTGATAAGGTTGATGACAATAAATGCAACAATGGATAATTTTCCTTTAAGATCTCTTCAATCCTCTTCAAACCTATAACCTGCACATTCACAAAGAGGAGAAATGTTGGGCCATTTTAGGGGCTTGCCTCAGTCAAACCTTGTGTAAGTGTTCCAACTTCCATAATGGAAAATATCAATATATAAATAATAATTGGAAGGAAGGAATGATAAAATCACAATGTGCTACAACCCACCATCCTTCAATGGTTGCCTTGAAGGACTGAAGACATACACATCACCTCAAGGATTTGGATCTTGCTTTGCTTGAATATTTAAATGATTTGGAGACCTATAAAAGATGCTAGCCTTCATAAAATAATGACAACATGATAACATAAACTCACAAACACTTTGACATGATGCTTGGATATTAAATTGTTGCAATAAATCTCTCAAATGTTGTTCTTGACTTGCTCTTGAAAATAATGCTTGCTCATGGAAATCTCCTTCTTGCTTCCTTCTAGTTTCAAATGGTGAAAAGACTAGGTATTTATAGGCATTTATTTAATTTCCTAAAAAATAGATCCATTGAGCTAACATTTGAAATTTGAATTCTAAATATTAAATTGCCACCAAAAACATATTTAAAAATGGGTCCTGGGTAAGAAAGGGGACCCATTTTCCCATGGGCGACTGGGTCAGGGCCCAAATTTCCAGGACAATCATTATCGGGGGCAACATGTGAATTGAATGCATTTATTCAATGCTTGGTGCTTATTGAAAATGGGACAAATGGGCTCTGGAATACATAATTTTAGGCAATTTGGGGGTCAATTAAGCTCAATAATTTAGGGGGGCCCAAAACATAATGTGAAATTGTTAAGGTATACAATTTTCTACACTACATTGAGCAACTTATGATATCCCACAAATTACTTAACACAACTCTAAAAAATCTCATGGTTTCCACAAAATGAACTTATCTCAATATTTGAAGTTATTATTTCTATCAAATTCAAAATAGAGCAAATTGAGTAATCTAAAAACAACACCAAAATGCATCAAATTGGAAATCGGGTAAGGAGCAACTGAAATAGAATGATTTATTATTTATCCCCACATGGAATTACATCATATCTATTGTTATTTATAGAAGATAACAACCATGAACAACTGCTGCAAAATACATCACAACTCTTTGATCTAGAAGCCAAAACTTACATTGAAACTAGAGCAAACTCCACACAAAATCACCCCAAATTCCATCCAAAGTTCCAAGAAAAAAAAGTTCATACATGAATGTTGTAATAACATCAAATTATGTTGCACACAACAACAATACAATCTAAAACTTAGAAATCTACACTACACACTCCAAACTACACCAAACTTCTACAATCAAGTTGGAATAAATAACACAAATGGAAAGCATTCAACATAATGGAAAACTTTGAAATAAATTGCAAGGTGCTACCACAATAGTGTGTCTCATTTTTGGGACGTGCTTATTTTTACTTTAAATCACTATTTTTAGAAAAAACTAATGATTTAATTCTTGAGAGGCTCAATCTAAAGGGTTTTAATTAAAGAGGGATAGATAAGACCCCCATAGATCAAACCCCCTTAGATACAACCCCTCTAGTATTAAATCATACCCATAATGGAGTCTCCTTCACACCTATCAAAATGCTGGAAAAAACCCACTTTTTCTTTACCTTTTGAGGGATTAAATGTCATTTAAAATTTATATTTTACATATTGTAACCCTTTAAACAATATTTTACTAAACATAGGTTTTTCTTTGAACATAGAGCTCTTTGTTGTGCAGAGGTGGAAAAATAGTAAATCATTGTAAAAAAAATTCAAAAAATACTTTCCCTAGGTATTGATGTCCTTATTTCACCCAAAAAAGAAAAATTAGATTTCAATATATACACAAAAAGTTAGGTTGTATGACACAAACATATGTACAAATTATAGTTATAGTGACTTCAAAAATTAATTTAAAAAAATATGCAACAAAAAATTATGAAAAAATATCCTTTCCCTAGATATTGATGTTGAGAATCTATATTTCAAAAATTATAATTTAATCCTTTATAGAAAAAAAGTTATGTTGTACGACACAAACATTACTTTCTGAAAATGTTGTTTTCTATTTAAAAATAGTTTTTAAAGGTGATGAAAGATTCGTGATTTATTTTGAAAATTTTGAAAAAAAAAATATTTATAATCTACACACAAATTTCCACAAATCACTAGTTCACATCATCCTCAAATTCTTAACGGTTTAGTTGTTATAGGTCTTAGAAGATGAAGATTCAGTTAAAAATATTGATCTAAATGTCCATCTTGGGAAAAAAGTGAGACACAGTATTGTGATTTCATCCTATACACTTGGAGACCCTCAAAACCACTATCTTTGAGCCTCAATCCCCTTGGTTTACCAGCCTCAAAGATTCATCCTTCATCAATTTACCAGCCTCTAAAGAATCATCACAACCTGTGAGAGAAAACCATGCATAAAATGAAACCCGACTTGGGAAACAAGCAATAATATATCAAAACCACCACCAACACCAATTTGGCCATCCAAATCCTATGCCCAAGGGAGGGAAACATGAATTTGAGAAGTTGTAACTCCTGTCAACAAGAATGGGTCACCATAAAGTTTGTATCTCCCATTGCCAAGAGGAGAATTAAACCAATTTGACTGTTAACATGCTCCACTAGAAACCGATGCCCAACTTGCTCCCAAAAATATAATTTATGAATATTCATTAATTTTTCACTCAATAACAATTTAATTAATTCAATTTTAAAACGTAACTTTTTCAATTCATTCCCAGGTCCTGACTTGCTACTTAGGAAATCAAGTTTTCCAAAAATAGTGAATGTTATTTTTAGAAAAGGGGACATGACAAAAACTGACTAACTAATGAAATTGAGTTCTCCTACTTTAGAAAATGACCATTAATTTATTTATTTTTAATAAAAGAGGGGTAAATTTTTTATTAGAAAATCAAGGACAAGTACAAAATCGGCCAAAAGAAAGAACGTGCTCCTTGAAGGAACCCCAAAGAAAACAACTACATATTCTTGTCCTCTACAATAAACCGTTCCAAATTCTTCACATACTTAGGTGGTAGGAGACACCAATCCTCCACCTCTCACCTGCTCTCTTGATTAGAAGCACATTTTTTAAAGCAATCCACTAGTTTGTTCCACTCCCTAGGGATATGACAAAAGGTGATATGCTCCAAGGAGTTTCTCATCTGCAAAATTTTCCAAATCACCAGAGCTAGTTGCCAACCAGATCCATCCAACCTCTTATCATTCAACATATCCACAAAAAATTGAGTCAGACTCACAAATAATCCTCCTCCAACCGAGGGAATACCCTCTCTGCATAACATGGAGAATAACCAAGGCCTCCATAAGATTGTTAGTCTACTACCCCTTATAAATAGAGAAAATAAACACTCTCCCCTACACTATTGCACCCAATGCCACCAATCCCAACATGACCTAGGTTCCCCCAAGAATAGCCATCAATATTCACCTTAAGAAAACCAAGAGGAGGAGGGGTCCACCTGCCATCACACTGGATTTTCTACTTAGAACACCATTGTCTCCTGCTACCTTGGGAGCTAGTATCACCAACAACCAAATTCAAATTTCCCACGATAACCTCCTCACTAGGCACCACTGTCTCAGACAAGTCAAATTTCACAAAGATAATTTCCTAAATCTTGCAAAGAATCTTATGCCACAACTACGCCACCACCATTTTCACACCCTGAAAAATTCTCCTATTTCTTTGTAGCCATAACTACCAAATAATAAGGGAAGGACCAAGGGCCCAAAAAAACTGAAGAAAATATGTTTGAGCAGGAGGTCTACCCATGCTATTAAAAAAATCCACCAAAGAAGTGGCATGAACATAAACATGCTTCCAAACTCCCCATCAGCAGTGCCAAATTTCTCATGCAAAAGGGCATAAGAAAAGGATGTGAGAGGAATTTTCTTCACTATTATTACAAAGAACACAAAGAGAGGGACCATGATAACCTCACTTTTGTAAATTATCCCAAAGTAAGGCATCTATTCTACACAACCAACCATAAGAAGAAATTGCATTTGGGCCAAGAAAATTTACTCCAAAATTGTTCCACCATGCACTTCCATATTCCCAAACACCTATCTGTCCAACTCTAGGTAACCCGAAGCCATAGTAAATTTACCCTTTGGAGAAGGGCCCCAAGCAAGAATATCCCTCCTAGACAAGGAACTACAAAATCTGTCATCCAGAATCCTAGAAATCTCTAGACAAGCCTCCTCAAAACCCACTGGCAGCCATTCCTACGGGGTCTTCCATGACACCACCTCCAGCTAACCCAAAGCTTGCACATGTTTGAAGTCTTTCACTTTGCTCCAACTGGCCTCCAAAAAAATTGTTACAAAGAGGCGTTAAATGTGGATACCTAGTTAGAATGGGTGGGTGTCCATCCCAAGAATCATGCCAAAATAAAGCTTCTGATCCACTATTGCAAATCCAAAAGAGACCCTGCTTAATGAGCTTCACTCCTCTTTTGAGAGTTTCCCAAATCATCGAACCCTTCCCAAGAAGGCAACTCTTGGGTACATCCTCAACATCCACCCCCAAAAGCTACTTAGCAGTGAGGATGTGAGCCCAATCCTGATCTTGGATAGTGCACCAATGCCAATAAAGCTTAGTAGCTAAGACCTGTCCTAGCAATCTAGTAGACTTGAGACCAAGACTCCCCTCTTGTTTAGGCCTACAAACAAAATCCCATTTGACTAGGATCCATTTAGAAGAAGATAAGTTATGATCCCACAAGAACTGACAAGCTAAAGCATCAAATTCCTTAACAAAGCACAAAGGGGCAACCTAAACAAAATATATATAAATAGGAAGAGCCTGCACCACAGACTTCAGGAGAATTAGTCGACCAGCTGTTGAGAGCCACCTACAAGTCCAATGACTAACTCGCCTTTAAAACTTTTCAAGCACATCTTGCCAAAGATCCCTAAGCTGGGGACCCACCAAGATGGGAATCCCCAGGTAGGAGAAGGGAAGAGATCCAATTTGAAACCTGAGAATCCAAGCAATCCCGTTCTGAATAAGCTGGGGAGTATTAAAGAATAATATTGAGGACTTGTCCTCGTTAATCTTTTATCTCAAAGCACCCAAATAAATATATAAGGTTTTCCTTAAATTAATGGCCTCTTGAATTCTAGCCATACCCATCAAAGTTGTATCATCCATGAACTGCAAGTGAGAATAAGGATGAACCCTCCCATCCCAACTCTAGCCTTGAATCAAACCCTAGTCAACCTGAGACTTAATGAATCTTCCCAGCCCCTCCACCATGATAATAAACATATATGGAGAAAGAGGATCACCTTGCCGAAGACCCCTAGAAGCACCAAATAGCTTTGAAGGCTCCCCATTAATGAGGATAGAAAAGGAAGAAGAAGTGACATAGCTCATGACCCAAGCAATCCACTCCCTATCCAAACCAAAATCTAGTAAGACCTTTTATAAGAAAGCCCATCTGACCCTATCATAAGCCTTATCCATATCAAGCTTGATGAACATATCTTTCTCCTTTGAATTCGCCATAGAATGAATGCCCTCTGAGGCAATCATGATACCATCTAGGATTTTCCTACCAACAAAAAATTCCCCCTTGTTTAACATAAATCAAAGAGTTGAGCCAAGGCTTCAATCTTTCCGCAATCAATTTAGTAATAATTTTATAAACAACATTGTAGAGAGCAATGGGTATGAATTTATCCAAATAATTAGTTCCCTCCCTTTTAGGAATAAAAGCTAGGAAAGTAGAATTTATAGCCCAAAGCATCTGCTTATTATATTGCAACTCTTGAACCACCTCAAGGAGATCCATTTTATTGATTTCCCAAAACTCCTGGAAAAACTCAAAGGGGAAGCCATCTAGACCTGGAGCCTTGGATTTTTTCATTTGGAACACAACCTCTTCCAATTCTAACAATATAATAGGATGCACGAGAGCCACATTCATCTCATAAGAATCCAAAGAGGGGATGCAATCAAGAATAGCCTTCTCCTCACAATCACCAGGAAGAGAATCCTTAGAGAATAGAACAAAAAAGAACCGAACAACCTCCTTATAAATCTCAGCCATGGAAGAAAGATGAACCCCCTCCTATGACACCAAAGAGGGTATAAGATTCCCCATCCTACGAGCTTTGAAAAAATTGTGAAGAAAAGCAATTTTTCAGTCCCCTTCCTAAAGCCAGTCCACACGATACTTTTGCTTCCAGAAGATCTCCTCACACAATTCCCATTCCTCAAGCTCCTTCACAACAATTGATTCTTCCCTAAGCAGATCCTCAAAAATTCCTTGGTCACGAATCTTGCAGGTGATGGCAACAAGATTAGCTTGAGATGACATTTTATTTTTGTGAAGATTTCCAAAGCACTGCCTGTTCCAATGCTTAAACTTGAACTTAACAAACTGTAATCTTTTGGAAAATGAATACATATCCCTACCGTGAGTAGGCTTTCACTGTCGCCACCACGTAGCAATAAGATCATGAAGAGAAGAGTCCCATAACCACATAAGCTAAAACTTGAAAGATGGGTTCTTAGGAACTTTGGAAGGAGAAGCTAAGATTTTAATTGGCCAATGGTCAAACCCTCTCCAATCCAAAATTTTTGAGCAAGTAGATAATCTAACCCTAGTCTAGAAGTAGGACACTAAGAAATGATCCAACCTCTCAAAAATAACATTCTCCATACATCTCTTGTTATTCCATGTAAAGAGACCATTGTTGGGCTTAACGTCAACCAAGTTTAGAGATTCAATATTCCCCCTAAGGAGACAAGCCGATTGGTCCAACCTAGCAATCCCACCTCGTTTCTCCTCAAGACAAGAAACAACATTAAAATCCCCATCCACAATCCACATAAGTAAAGGAGCAAGAGTTCTGATATATCTAACATGAGTCCACAATTGAGCTTTACTAGGAAGGTCAGTAGGAGCATAAACATTGGTGAAAAGACAAGTCTTACCCAACTCCAAACAAGAAAACACCATCGACATCGATGAGTGGCTCAAAAACCACCAAAGAAGAACAATTTTCTTGGGGTCCCAAAGATAGGCCAACCCCCCAGAATTGTTGAAAGCCCCAACACAATGACACAATTCATGAGGCCAAATGCTAGGAGCCCTATTCATCATACCATTCACCGATAACTTAGTTTCTTGAAGAAAAATCAAATCAATAGAATGAGTCCCAATCATCTCACGAATAGCCTTTTATCTAGGGATGCTATTCATACCCATCACATTCCATGAGACAACAATCATTTTTGAGATGGGGATAAGTGGGAGTCAATGGTTTTCACTAACCTCGAATCAACCAAGTTCTCACCTAGAAGCTTGAATTTCTCCAAATCCTTCTTGCGGCCCATCTTGGAAGATTTCTCTTGAGACCCCTTCTTCAAGAGTTTTTGGTGTGATCCCAGGGCATTCACAACCCCACTACTTTTTCCAAAGTCCAAAGCCTCCTTTGGCTGAGAAGAGACATGATATTTTTCATCCCCAACCCCGACCAAAGCCACTTGTCCACTTTGATTTGTACCAACTGGAATCTAAGAAGTTGCATCTAGAACCATTTGGTCCACCTGAACTTCTGCCAATGGTAAAATATGAGAATATTTCCCATTGTCACCAGATAAAGCTACTCTCAAGGACTCTCCACCTGAAAGAGGCCCCACAGGACACCCCTCCTCCAGGACCAAGTCCTCCAAAACCTCAAATCAATTGAAAGTCCCCTCATCTTGTCTATCCTTCAAATATCTCTTTTGGAGTGAAACCTTCTTTGTCTGCTGCCCCGTCAGCCATAGGGGCCTTTCCTTTATCATTCTTAAGAGCCAAGGTGGAGTTAGAATTTGCTACCTGATTAAATTGAGGGAATTTCCTCTATAGATTCCCATACTCATGACACAACCGACATTTGAAGGGAAGGGTTTCATAGTCTAATTGTTGAATCTAAGAAACTAAACCAATAAACATAGCGATTGAATCTGACAAAGGATAATTTAAATCAATTTCCACACATATGCGAGCATAAGTAATTACCTTTTGGTCCAAGGTTTGTTAAGTCAAGCCAACTTGCTTGCCAAGAAGGAGAGCAATCATTTGCAAAATATCACTCCACCAACACTCCAACATAAGACATGGGAGGCGAACCCAAACAAGTACCCACTTGGGTAGCTCCTCACCAACATTAAAGCCTACATGCCAAGGTTTCATAAAAAGCCTGACTTGATTAAAAAAATAAGGTCCCCCTTTGAAGGCTCAATTCCTATCTATCATGCAAGAAAACACAACTATAATATAACTGTTTGTTGTGACCTTGATCTCCATATCTCCTTCAAGATTCCACAACTTCTGAGCCCAGGATTCTAAAACTGGCAAAGATAGCCCGATTCCCATAAATTTACAAATAAGAGCATGTTTGCACTAGTATTCAACATTATCCACTACCAATTCTGGTTGAATCACCAAGACCAAGCAAATAAAATAGAGAGTTTAACTAATGAATTGTAAAAAATAGATTTTTGCATTTTATATTCAAATTGTTGATTACATTGCATTGCACATCTTTCAAACTCAAAGCATTACTTCACACTGCATAACTAATAACTAGATATTGATAGATGAAAAAATTTCAATTACAATATAGTTTTTACAAAGTAAACCTAAGCAGTTATGCAATTACTTCACATTGCATAACTAATAACTAGGAGCAGCTACCAATTGCATTAGCTTGTCATGGCATTCCATGAGACCACATTTCTTTGAGGTATTTTTTCAAAAAGTTCACTGCCTTGTCTATGCTACCACATTTTTCATACATATTTCCTACCAAAGCATTTTATCAAATAGTTTACTACCTTGTTGCTATGGCTAAAGGCCCAAAACAAGTGCTTTTGAACAAGCTATGGATGCTTGGAAAAAATCTATCAAAGCATAATAGTAAGAAATAGCATAGACAAGGTAGTGAACTGGTTGAAAAAATGCCTCAAAGAAATGTGGTCTCATGATGATGGAATGCCATGACAATCCATAACAATTCACTTGTCATGGCATTTGTCATGGAATTCCATCAACATGAGACTACATTTCTTTGAGGCAATTTTTCCAAAGTTCATTGCCTTGTCTATGCTACCACATTTTTCATACACGTCTACCAAAGCATTTTATCAAACAGTTCACTGCTTTGCTACTATGGCTAAAATTCTAAAATAGGTGATTTCAAAAAAGCTATGGATGCTTGGAAAAAATCTATCAAAGCATAATAGTAAGCAACAAGCTATGGTCTCATGGTTTTTTTGGTGCAAAAACTAGCATGATTTTATTTGCATTTTTTTATAGGTTTTAAACATAATTTTTTGGCAATTTTGTTGTTTGAAATGGGAAAAAATCTCTATGGTCAATTTTGTTCACTTTTTAATTGTAGGATTCTCATAGTTAGTGAAAAAGGTAGTGTTCATGAAGGAATGGAAAAGATGCATAGATCCTTTGAATTATACCTGTACCGTGCAATGACATTGAATCATTTAGCAAACCATTTTTTCTTCACAGGGCAACATTTTCTTGTGGAATAGTTGACTAAGATAGCTCTTGTTTCAACTGACCACCCTCTCATGAAATATCATTCATATTATAATCTTGCATGATATTATCATAGTAAATGTGATTATGACACAACTGGCCACTACTACATGGCATCAGTCAAGGAAAGCCAGAGGCCACAAGATTTTGTGGACAGGTTTAATTGAAACTGGGAGATCTTAAGAGTTCTCTCTCAAATTTTGAAAAGGTTATGGAGGTCCACCCTGAGAATTGTGAGAGCTTAAAAGCTGTAGGCCATATATTCTTAGCAAGGGTAGGTAGAGAAGGCTTTGAAAATTTTATGAAAGGAAACTTGCATAGATCCACATGATACCCATGCATTTATCAAGATGGGTGAGTTATTAATGTTGTCAGACCCTAGTGCAGCCTTAGATTCTCTTAAGATGCCAAAGTTTCTTCTGAAGAAGAGCAGAGAAGAAGTACCCATTCAATTGTTAAACAACACTGGGGTTCTTCATTTTAAGCGTGATGAACTAGAGTTGGCTCAAAAATTTTTTATGGAGGCATTAGGAAATGATGTTCTACCTCTACATAAATTTTTGTGGTCAGTTTTGTGCACTTTTTACTTGTAGGATTCTCACAATTAGTGAAAAAGGTAGTGTTCATTAAGGAATGGAAAAGATGCGTGGAGCCTTTGAATTATACCTATGCTGTGCAATGGCATTGAATCATTTAGTAAACCATTTTTTCTTCACTACAGGGCAACATTTTCTTGTGGAACAGTTGACTGAGATAGCTCTTGTTTCAACTAACCACCCTCTCGTGAAATATCATTCATATTATAATCTTGCATGAACTTATTATAGTAAAGGTGATTATGACACCACTGGCCACTACTACATGGCATCAGTCAAGGAAAGCCAGAGGCCACAAGATTTTGTGGACAAGTTCAATTGAAGCTAGGATATCTTAAGAGTTCTCTCTCAAATTTTGAAAAGGTTTTCGAGGTCCACCTTGAGAATTGTGAGAGCTTAAAAGCTGTAGGACATATATATGCTCATCAAGGGTAGACAGAGAAGGATTTGGAAATTTTAAGAAAGGAAACTCACATAGATCCACATGATTCCCATGCATTTATCAAGATGGGTGAGTTATTAATATCGTCATACCCTAGTGCAACCTTAGATTCTCTTAAGATGCCAAAGTCTCTTCTGAAGAAGAGAAAAGAAGAAGTACCCATTCAATTGTTAAACAACATTAGGGTTCTTCATTTTGAGCGTGATGAACTAGAGTTGTCTCAACAAAATTTTATGGAGGCATTAGGAAATGATGTTCTTCCTTTACATAAATTTGTGTGGTCGGTCTTGTGCATTTTTTACTTGTAGGATTCTCACAGTTAGTGAAAAAGGTAGTGTTCATGAAGGAATGGAAAATATGTGTAGAGCCTTTGAATTATACCCATACTGTGCAATGGCATCGAATCATTTAGCAAACCATTTTTTCTTCACTACAAGGCATCATTTTCTTGTGGAACAGGTGACTGAGACAACTCTTGTTTCAACTAACCACCCTCTCATGAAATCTCATTCATATTATAATATTGCATGATCTTATCATAGTAAAGGTGATTATGACACCACTGGCCTCTACTACATGACATCAGTCAAGGAAATCCAGAGGCCATAGGATTTTATGAACAGGTTCAATTGAAGTTGGGAGATCTTAAGAGTTCTCTCTCAAATTTTGAAAAGGTTTTGAAAGTCCACCCTGAGAACTGTGAGAGCTTAAAAGTTGTAGGCCATATATATGCTTAGCAAGGGTAGGAAAAGAAGGATTTGGAAATTAAGAAAGGCAACTCACATAGATCCACGTGATGCCCATGCATTTATCAAGATGAGTGAGTTATTAATATCGTCAGACCCCATTGTAGCCTTAGATTCTCTTAAGACAACAAAGTCTCTTTTGAAGAAGAGAAGAGAAGAAGTACCCATTCAATTGTTATACAACATTGGGGTTCTTCATTTTGAGCGTGATTAACTAGAGTTGGCTCAAAAAAATTTATGGAGGCATTAGGAAATGGCATTTGGGTTGAATTCATAAATAAAAGCCCTAGTGCCAATTATGCAGTTTTCCCTATGCTCTTTAAGGATATGAAATTCTTCCATCAACTAGAAGAAGTGGTGTTTCACTTGAGTTACCATGGGATAAAGTCACAACATTATTTAATCTTGCTAGGTTGTTTGAACAACTACATGATATTGAAAAAGATTTTTTTTTATACAGGCTAATATTGTTCAAGTTTCCTGATTATGTGGATGCATATCTATGTCTTGCAACAATGGCTTAGGCTCGGAATGAGATCAAACTAAGCCTAGAATTGATTGGGGATGCACTTAAGGTGGATAAAAACTCATCAAATTCTTTATCTATGCTTGGAAAAAATGGAACTAAAAATAGATGGCTAGCTTAAAGCAAAAGAAACAATTAAAGTTGCACAAAGTGAATCAGATGCAAAGAATTCTTATGTTGACATTTCACTTGGAAATTGGAATTATTTTGCAGCTTTTTGCAATGGGAGGAAGGATCCAAAGGTGGAGGCACAACATCTTGAGAAGGCTAGAGAACTGCATTGTAAAGTGTTGGCATAAAGACCAGGAAATGTTTATGTTGCAAATGGGGTAGCCATTGTGCTAGCTGAAAGGGGTCAATTTGATATTACAAAGGAAATTTTTACATAGGTACAAGAGCTGTAGCAGGAAACATCTTTGTTCAGATTCCTGATGTGTGGGTAAATCCAGCACATGTTTAATTTGCACAAGGACAATTTGTACTTGCAATGAAAATGTATCAAAATTGTTTGAGGAATTCTATTTTGGCATTGAAACCCAATTTTTTTAATATTTAGCTTGAACACATTATGAAGCAGAATAGTGGCAAGATTGTAAAAGAACATTATTAAGAGTAGTATATTGTAACTACTATAAGTTTCCAATTAGAAAGCTATATATTTTGTGTTTAATGTAATGAAGGTTTTGAATTACCTTTAAATTCACTGCAGAGGGCGTCCCCAAATCCAACTTTGCTAAATAGGGCCTCATTGACTTCAAATTCATTGCAAAGAACTCTAAATTCCTTTCCCTTTCCCACCTTTTCAGAAGTCTCTAGGTCCTCTCTGAATCCTTATTACCCATGCAAGTAGTTGCTATAACTGATCAAAATGCCTCAGTGCCAAGCTAACCTGCAACTAACAAATGAAGTGAGAAATATTTTTGCAATGAATGCAAATAAATGTGAATAAGTGCCAATACATCGATGATTGCAATACATCACACCAATAATTGGATGAAATGTGTTTTTAAAATTTTGTCTAATTTGTATTTGGTGGCTAACTATTTAGTCATTTTTATTTCTATGACTAAATAATTTTTTAGTCAATGACCAAATTAGTCATTTATTTACTCATTTATAGCTAAGTTGTAAAAAATTAGAGGAATTTAGTCATTTTAAGTTGTTGTGACTAAAAGTTTTAGTCACCTAGTCATATATTTGCCAAATTCTACTAGTGTCGAGAAGAGACCCAATTGTAGGCATGAAATCAACAACTTTGTTATTGATCCTTGGTATCTGCTCAAAGATGATTATAAAGTATTATTCAAAGCTATCCGCCATCATTTTATAAGGAAGCAACTTATCATCCTTAGTCTAGTACTCATCATTGACTTGTCTAATTACTAGTTGTGAGTCACCATAGACTTGTAGTTCCTTGATTTTCCATTAGATTTTCATTCTTAGTCTTGTAATTAATGCTTTATACTCTACTATGTTATTGGTACAAGGAAAGGTTATGCTGTATGATTTGGGTATACAATCGCCTTGAGGGGTTATAAAGAGAAACTCTACTCCTAATTCATTCTGGGTGTGATATCCTTCAAAGTATAATTTCCATTGGTTTGCTTGAGCTACTAGAAGGAATACCCTCATCCAAAAATTTTGATATCAAAGGATGTTGATCATCAATAGGTGCCTTATCCAACTAGTCTGCTATCACCTATCCTTTTATTACTTTTCTATCAACATACTCAATGTCAAATTTGTTGAGGATCATGAGCCATTTTTCCATTCTATCGGTTAGGGTTGCTTTTGACAAAATATTTCTTAACGGGTCTATTTTGGAGATGAGTTTGATTTGTTTGTTAAGCATATAATGTCTGAGATTTTGTGATGAAAATACAATGGCTAAACAAGCCCACCAATGTATGATTGATATAGTATATCACTCTTTCTTTTCCCATCTCATCATGTTGTTCTAATAGAGCACCTAGAGTTGTTGAGGTAGTTGATATATAAAGGATCATTGGTTTGTCTAGTGTAGGAGGCATCAAAATAGGAGGTGATGCCAAATAATCCTTTATTTGTTGGAAATTTTGTTGGCACTTCTCATCCCATTTAAAGGAAACATCTTTTTGGAGTAGATGCATTAAAGGATGGCATTTGTCAACTAGCTAAGATATGAACCTTTAGATGGACTGAAGTTTTCCTTGAAGACTACTGAGTTGTTTCAAGGTCTTTGGGATACAATGTATCCTAGTAGTTTCCTTTATGTGACACTAAAAACACATTTCTTCATATTGAGACGTACTCTATACTATTCTAATTTGTCAAATATTCGTGCTAAGACATCCAAGTGACCTAGCCTTATTTTGGATTTTGCTAGAAGATCATCCACATAATCCTCCATGATGTAATGAAACATATCATCAAATATAATAGTCATTGCTCTCTAATAGGTATCTCTAGCATTTTTAAGCCCAAATGGCATGATGTTCCAACAATAAATTCTCCATGGGAGAGTCAAAGTTATCTTATGTTGGTCTTCTTTGGCTATTTTAATTTGATTGTACCCCTAAAATCCATCCATGAGGGAGAGAATTTCATGGCTTGCTATTAGATCCACTATGATGTCTGTGTTTCGTAATAGAAAATCATCTTTTGGATAAACCTTGTTGAGATCCCTAAAATATATGCATATTCTTATGCCCCCAGTGGTCTTAGAGACTAGTACTAGATTCAATACCCATGTAGGATAATAAATCAATTTGATGAAGCCAATGTCAAGGAGTTTCTATAATGCCACCTTAACCAAAAGTGTTATTTGTGGAGGTACTTTTTGAAGCTTTTTCTTTACATGTTTTGCTCCTAGAAAAACCGTCAAATGATGCACTACTAAGGATGTGTCTAGTCTAGGCATGTTGGTGTAAGACCAACAAAAGTTGATCATATGGGCTTCCAATGAGGTTAAATTATTTTTCTCTTCAAGATCCAAAGAAGCTACATAGTAGGTGATCTTAGGTGAATTAGATGTTCCCACATTTATTTTCTCTGAGTCTTCTACTAGTATTGCGGATTTTTCTTGATGTTCAACGATACTTTGGAGATTGAATCCTTCATCTTTAAGCACCTTAAATAGGTTTTCACCCTCAGATACATCCTTTATTTTTGATTTTTTATGATTCTGTTGCACCAAATTGTGGTTTTCACTAGGGGATCTCTTTTTGATTTTTATATTTTTACTTTTGCAGCCGAAGGACCCAAAGTATGATCCTTCACCAAGCTCTATTTCAAATCCTTCCTTATGATCTCTAGGTGGAATACCATCTCTAGTACCAAAAAATTAGCAATAGCTTCATCATTTTGGAATATATCTATAACCAGTGCTTGTTGTTGGTCCCAACCAACTAATTAAGGATAAAGAAGTTAAAGTTCATGTTTTTGGGATGTTTGGTCAAATGAAAGGGTGGTGATGGTACTTATGAAAGAATTATCAAATAAATTATTGATGTACATGGATTATTTGATGGAATCATCGTCTCTAGAAGTCTTAACCAAAGAAGAGGATGAACCTTCCTCACAAGACATATTTCTAGTGTTTAGAGTAACATTGTCCAAGGCACTGTACCTAGTCCTTGATATTTTCATAATTTTTACAAGATGATGGGTTCCATTATACCTTGATAATGTATTCTTAGGCCACCTTGTCCTATGAATCCCATGTTTTTGATAAGCTGAAAACCTTTGTTATTGTGATCAAAAGAGATAGGTTGTGACTCTTCTTCTTCCTTCTATAACCAAGTAGAGACATCTCCATCTTGGAATTCCTTGTTCAAATCTCCCCATTTATATAAAATTGTAAGTTTGAAATTGATTTTGGTATGAGATTTATCAATTTCTTACAGCTTTCCATATGTTCTTGGAGATAGCAGAAGTTTTCCAATGTAGAAGGATTGTTTGAGATGATAATCCCCACAAACATTGTCTAGTACTTGGAACTTGAGCTTGAGTTTAGGTGGGTTTGATGTGGATGATGAGGCTAAGGATGATGGATCAACATAGGAAAATGAGCATGAAGAGATGTCATTGCTTGAAAATTGGAAAATCTTTTAATATTTCTATTCCAAGTTCTTATAATAGTGGAAGGGCTCTAAATCGCCATAAATGGTAACCTCGATCTTATTGTATGGAAACTTTAGGCATTGGTCATAGGTAGAAGGAATAACTTGCATAAAATTTATCTAAGGACATCCTAAGAGAAGGTTGTAAGGTAATTCAAGATCCAAGACTTGACAAGTTGTTTCTATCATTGTTGGTCCCACTTAAATGTGAAGTTTGATGGTACCTTTCGAATCTCACTCATTATCATCATATGCTCTGATGGTTATGATTTTTTGATTTTAAATAACCTCATCAAAATATATAAGTTTCAAGGTACAAATGTTTAAGCATGTGTCACCATCTATTAATACTCTCTTGATTGTATGATTATGGATGCCGACTTCTAGATATAAGGCTTGATTATGGTAGGCATGGACAGGAAGATCTCTTTCGATGAATATGACGTGGTGTATAGAAGGGATGTGCCCCACCATGGCTTGAAATTGTTTAGTGTTAATTTTTGTAAGTACAAAAGACTCTAAGAGGGCTTTATCCAAAACTTCTTTGTGAGTTGGGGATTTTTTGAGAAGTTTCGGGATGGAAATCTATGCAGGAGTTTTTTTTCAGATGGTCAATAAGGTTATATTTAGCTTTTGTAGGATTAGATAAAGCTAAGGATAGTGGTGAGGCTCATTGAATAGTAACTTTCCCTCATTGTGTGGCGACACCACACTCAAGATTTTTATTGGATATGGTTATGACTATGATATGATGGTTAGATTCATGAGCAGTTCCCACTACACTATCATATGAGTATGTGACTTTATTGTAATACCATCCTTTACCTTGGTCATTTCCCTTTCCATGGTTGGGGATCAGATCCTTATAGAATCTCAAATCATTATTACCAGATGTTCTAGGATGGTGTTGATGTCAACCTCTCCTTTATCAATTAAGTCTTGTATGAGATTTTTGAGTTTCATGCAATTTTAGGTTTTGTGTCCTTTAGTTCTATGATACTTGAAATGGTCATTTTAATTATACAAAGAAGGCTTGAATTGAGGTTCTTCATAGTTCTAAAGTTCTGGTAGTTTGATGAGGCTGGTTTGTATCAATTTTTGCAAAATAGTTTCTATTGGTTCTCCCAAAGGAGTTTATTTTTGTCTCATTTGATTATAGTTATGTTGGTAGGTCTTGATGGTCTCTTTGGAGGATTTTTATTTTTATTGTTTGATTAGTTTTTTAGTGAAATTTTTTATGGAGGTTGTATGTTTTGTATGAACTTAGCATCCACTACTCCATCATTGATAAGATTTTTGTTTTTCGCCCATAGACGTGGTTTGTCATTTGAGCTTGAAGATTGATCTTTATTATCTTTGTATATTTTCATAAGTCCTTTTGTGATGAGGGCCTTTTTGATAGTTATGCAGTTTTTAATGATTTCGTCAAATGTGTTAGGACATAGCATGGTCAACTAGAATCCCAATTTAGTGTTTAGATTTTGTATGAAGATGTCAACAAGTTATTTTTTAGGGATGGGCCATTTTCCCTTTCTTGCTTTATGTCACCATCGTTGTAAGAAAGAGGCAAAGGATTCACCTTGGTTTTGTTTTATCTCGTCCAAATCGGTTACGAAAATCTCTTATTCTATGTTATATGAGAAGTGTTTGACAAATTTTTTATGAGTTCATTGAATGTTTTGATTATAGGAGGTAGATGAGAAAACCACTCTATAGCTTTCCCACCAAGACTTCTTGGGAAAAGTATCATCAAATATGTGTCATTATATGCTACCTCTATGCAAGCCATGGAGAATTCACGTATGTGTTCAATATGGTCACCTCTTCCTTTATACTTATCAAATTTAGGTATTTTAAAGTTTTTAGGGAAGGGAATCATAGAAATGCTTTGATCATGGGGAAAGGGGAAAATATATTCAAAGGCATAACTCTTTTTAGGTTTCCCAAGTTGTATGTCGACAATCTTTGTATTTAGATTTTGGATTTGTAATGTCAATTCATCACGTTAAGTGTGTTGAGGTGGATTGGGAGGATTTTAATTTTGATACCCAAGGAGGGATGATGAGTTGTAGGATGGGTTTTTATTTTGCATCGAACCTTGAGGGATGTTGTATGTATTGGAAGGAACGTTTGGATCTTGTGGGATGTTATATGTGTTGGAAGAAACATTTGAGCCTTGAGGGATGTTAAATGTGTTAGAAGGAATGTTCAAACCTCGAGGGATGTTGTATGTGTTGAAAGGAACATTTGTGTTGGAAGCAAGGGGAAGATATTGGAAGATTTTCATTATTGATGTTGTTTGGAAACATGAGCATGAGGTGCATAGATTGTATGATCTAGTGTTGTCATTAATGTGAACATTGTTATGATCATTCTAACATGGCTTGGAAGTATTCTTGAAGACATTTGGACAAAACAAGTTTTGGCTAAGTATTCCTGAATTTTGGTTTAGTACGTTAGTTTTTGGGTCTGCACTCCACTGCACATAGAGATATCACTTTGTGATTCTAAGTATAGTTTTGAGATCATCCAATGAATCTACATTCAAGATTTGGTGACATTTTGTGAAGTATTCTAAAAGTTATGAACGACAGAGTTCAGTCCTATATATTACAGTCATTCCTTGCACAATGTAATAGTGTGGGAGATTCTGCATTTCTTTGTGGATAATTATTTTGTTCTACGATGATGAGGATAAGTTATTAGATGCTGGTTGAGTGGGAATTCAAAGAGAGATTGAATTTTGAAGTCACCTGCATGGTGAACTGTATGTACAAATGAAGGTTTTGTGTTTAGGTCTTATTTTTGGGCTGACCTAACACATTAGATGTTTTATGGAGGACAAAAAAGTAACTTTATCTTATGCAGGATGTATATTAGGTCCATCTCAACCTAGATCTTAAGGTGAATTTAATTTTGAATTATGGCATGAGATTTGGATAAAATGTTTTGAGGACATGTTTAATTTTGTGGGTTACTTCTAATTAGGCTGACGTAATTGAAGTTACACTTGATATGGATATATATAGTGTTGAACAAGAAAACTGAGAGGGAGGGTGAATCAGTTGTAACCTTTAAAAACTTCCACCAAAGATTAAATCTATTATCATTCACAAATCCTTTACTCTGCTAATATGACTAATCATTAAGTGCAAAAGCAGAAACCGAAAGTAGAACCATACACACAATAACACCAAATTTATGTGGAAAACCCAATAAGGGAAAAACTATGGTGAGGATTAGCTCACAATATAGAGAATATCAAACCGAATACAAAGGATCACTGTCAAAATAGGACTTACTATCCATAATAGGACTCACTGTCCAACAAGGGTTAACCACCTGGAGGGCTCACTACCACAGAATTACAAAAAAGATAGAAGATATTTGTAATAGAGAGAAAAAAAATCTCAATGCAACAAAGATTTCCACCATAACCCGCTCACACACTTTCAGACATGCTTGAATGATAGAGTACACCTTTAGCTCACTGCCTCCAGAAACTTACAATTAGATTTCACACTGATCTACTGAAACTCACATCACACACACATTGTTTTGCATATATCTCAAATCTATCTTGCTTACATTCATCTTTCACAAACATCTCAACTTGTATTTATACCATATTCAACTTTGAAACTCATCCAAAGTCAGCCACACACCATTTTTATTTAAAATTCAAATTAGGTTAGTGCTAAGACATTCTATGGTGGAATTGGAATGAGGGCAACCAAAACAAACACTTGTTGAGGACCTAAATAAGTCCCAACATTCTTCAACATACTTTCATAAACTTCTCGAGTAGTGTTTAACACAAGGTCGACTAATACCTATGTAAAACGCATAAACAATTAAGCACACACAACCTTAACACGATCCAATCTCTTCGGATAACAAAATTAACTTGAAAATGATCTTATCAGCTTATTTCCAAAACCGTAAGTCCTAAAACCACAAATCAAAGAAATCTAGAGCAACTACATTTCTCCCAAACCATAGCCAGATACATAGAAAAGCATAGTTCACAACTGGTGAACATAACTCACACTGTACAATGATCCAAAAATCCAAAATGTGGATATAGAAACTTCTAGTAACCATGAACAATACCTCAAATTCTTACTAGCATAACAACAAATCCTGCAGCAAAACCCAGAGCAAACACTGAATACCTACAACCTTTATTACAATTTTCTCAATATCCTCAACATATACAATCAACAACCATCATTTATGACATCAATAAAAACAACAACCAATTGGCAACCAGTTAACCAATTGACATCAATGACAACAACTTCATACTTGCAACAATCTCCCCCTTTGTCATTGATGGAAACACATGATGTGAAAAACCATCAAAGATAACACAATAGCTCTAAACCATCAATCTCCAAAAATGATTTCTCCCCCTTACTTTTTATCTTTTCCACATGATACTTTCTGCCCCTTTGACATCAAGGGCAAAGGAAAAATATTTTTTACATTATTTTTCCCTTTGACATTAAGAACATTACCAATACTGAATACTCCTTCAATGACATGTAACTATACCTGCTCCCCTAAGAGGTAGCCACCAAATATCGACCTAGAAGAAAGATAGATCCATAGACCCACCGAACTGATGCATCTCCATATGAATCTAGTTCAAGAAAGGAGGGATAATAACCCCTAACTTCTCGCAGAGATACTCAAAAGTATCTTTAGGAAGAGCCTTAGTAAATATGTTAGCAACCTGATCCTTTGTAGGTACATACTCAAACTTTACTTCATTCTCCATAACCTTCTCTCTCAAAAAGTAATACCTTATTGATATATGCTTTGTCCTTGAGTGCATCACTGGATTCTTTGAAATGTTAATTGGACTTGTATTATCATAGAAGATAGAAATGGGATCATCATATTACTTTGATATATTTCAATGTCTATCTCATCCAAAAAACTTATGTATAACAAGATGCTACAACAATATACTCACCCTCTATAGTGGATAAGGAAATTGAATCTTGATTTTAACTCAACTATGACACCAATTTGCAACCAAGAAAGAATGCACCACCACTTGTAATTTTTCTGTCATCAACACAACCTGCCCAATCTACATCTGTATAAGCACTTAGTGTAAAATAAGTATCTCTATGATACCAAAATCCATAATCCAGAGTACCATTCAAATATCTGAATATCCTCTTAACAACAACACCATGTGTTTCTTTAGGGTCTTCTTGAAATCTAGTCACAAGACAAACTACATGCATGATATTTGATCTAGTAATAGTTAAATACAATAGTCCTCCAATCATAGATCTGTATTTGCTCTGATTGGAATTAGGTGAATCATTATTTTTACTCAATTTGTAGCTAGTCACCATAAGAGTGCATACCGATTTGGAACCATCCATCCCAAACTTCTTCAAAATTTATTTTACATACTTTGACTGTGAAATAAAAATCCCTTTTTCTATTTGATTGATTTGCAACCCAAGAAAGAAATTCATCTTGCCAAACATAGACATCTCAAATTCTTTTTGCATTTCTTCAACAAACATCTTGCACATTGTTTCATTTCCTCCAAAGATAATATCATCAACATATACAACCATTATCAAGATTTTGTCATTTTCAATTTTGAAGTACAAATTACTATCCATTGTACCTTTGTTGAAACCTTACTAAATAAAATATCTATCCAACCTTGCATACCAAGCTCTAGGAGCTTGCTTCAATCCATATAAATCCTTCTTTAATCTGTAGACCATATCCGATTGATCTGACAATTGAAATCCTTCCGGTTATATGTAGACTTCTTCTTCCAACTCACCATTTAGAAATGAAAACTTTACATCCATCTAATAAAATTTAAAATATTTATGAGCAACAAATGCTAATTTTTTTTTGATAGCTTCCATCCTCACCACCAGAGCAAAGTTCCCCTAAAAATATATACCTTCTACTTGTGAGTAACCCTTACACATAAGCCTTGCTTTATTTCTGACCACTTCTCCATTCTCATTCAACTTGTTTTTAAACACCCATTTTGATCCAATTATGTTTTTATTTGTCGGTCTAGGGACCAATTCCCAAGTTTGATTCTTCTCAATCTGCATAAGTTCTTCTTCCATTATTCTCATCCAATGCTCATATTTACATGCTTCACTCATTGTCTTAGGTTCAAATTCAAAAAGTAAACACAAATTTATTTCAGCAGTAGCTCTACTTCTTGTCAATACTCCTTTTCTCTTGTCTCCAATGATTTGATTTTCTGAATGATTCTTTTGCACATATTTAGGTGTCTTTGGGGACACCACCATGGTAAAACTTCTAAATTTTTTGAGAATTTTGAGCCGGTTCTTTCTTTATCATGATTTATTTTCCTCTGTGCCCAAGGGTAGGGTTTAGGGTTTTGGTCTAAAAGCCCTCGTTTCAAATTTTAGCAGTCTTAAACCCTGGGCATTTTATTTCCTCATTGAATTTTGATACCCGATTACCAATCATCTCAGTTACAACTTAAGCCATCAGAATCGTTGCTATTACTAGCCCCTTGGTCTAGGTTTGTCGATCACTAAATATTACCCCATCATTTTAATTTTCCTATAGTCGGGTGAAATATTTTATGTTAAAATGACTTAAGTCTTAAGTCTTGTTTCCCATGGGTCTAAATCCTGTCGACCTAGTTGGGTCCCGTTTTAAAACTAACCCTTGTTGCATGTGTAAATTTTCCAACTATTAGATCAGAGGATTTGATCCTGGCCGTTGCCTGCCAGCCTCGCTAGATTAAAAAAATGGTTTATAAAAAGTAGCGGGGTCAGTAGGCTGTTGACACATGTTCAACTGCAGGTGTGGGACTCGGTCTCCACTATCATGCCCAGTGCTTAAGGATTTCAAATCAATGATTATGATGCAATGTTGATATTAGATCTCAGCTATTCCTCGCTCACCCCATGAGATTTAAATAATAGTTTGGTAGTAGGGTTAGCGGGTGAATAACACATGGATTCCCTCCATCATTGAGGAAAGCAGGTGGAGAACACATAGCGAATGAGTTATCATACAACTGACATATTTTCATTGGTCAAGGGTTGGAAAATGATGGCAAGGGAGATTCAAACACTGTTGACTCATTTTGACTTCGTTCAATGCACCATCTTACACATAGGGATCAAAGACTGACATTCAAAACTGAAGATATGGACATGATAGCCATTTTGCTTTGTGCGAGTGAGTAGTAATGGCAAAAGACATGTGCAGGGTTACCCACATCCGATCCTGAGGCATGTGAATGATTGCTCTTGTGCAATGATTGAAGATGATACACAAGTTTTAAAGCATTTGGAAGATTAATGATTGTGATTCAAAATCCAACTATTGATTATCTTCTTGCTCGTGTTGACCTTCTTTGAGCATTAATGGTTGACATGCTCAAGTTTCTCAATAAATGGGAGTTGGAAGTCATTTTTTTTGCACAATTGCAATTAGAAGCTGAGGAGTTAGGCCTAAGTCTAGGGCAAGGATGATGTGAATGATTGTGTCGAGGAATTGTAGGGGCAGTAAGTCATTCTTTCTTGGGTAAGTTGATGTATGCATTCTTATAGGATGCCTGGTTATTAGTTGGTATGACTAGTGAAAATATCATAGGCTCTGTAAGTTTGTTACCTAGGGTTTGCATAGGAATTATTGCTAGAATTTCACATAGGTCGATAAGGTTTGAATGTTGTCCTGCAAAGTTTGTAAAGTCTCTTTACTAAAGATGAGTACACCCAGTGTGTCCGCCTCCCTAGTTAGAAGGTCTAGGAGACTTAGTTTGCTTAAGTCCCATGAAGATATCCTTGAAAATGAGCAAGGCACACCTGAAGTTCTTATAACTCAAAAGGAAAAGGGAAAGAAGAGTGCCCGTCATAAGAGATCTGTGCAAGATGGTGTCAAGAGCACTTATCATCTGAGGAGTAGGGTTGTTATGGGAGAGTCGACCGAGTTTAAAGAGAAGGAGTTGGCGAAGTATATGAGGGGGAAAAAAAGGAAGAATAAGTATCACCGGGATTGCATGGGACAACATAACTCTCCCATTGAAATCTCAGATAGTCCCTTGAGTACTGAGATTGAAACTGATTCTGGATATCGCTAGTACTTATTCACCATGGCTAATCTAATGGAATTTGATGAAAATGAAGTGTTGGTTTCTTTGGTTTCTACAAAGACACATAGTGGGTGTGTGTATTCTGGTTTTGATTGAGTAGGGTAGCATCATGGTCCTAGTTTTTGATGATAATATTGCCTTGGTGACAGTTTCATCCTTCTCAGTATATGCTTGGTTTTGTCCTTAGTGAAAATTTGGAGGCCTTCTAGTTGGTATGATAGAGAATATTTTTGATCAATGTGGACATGAAGTTTGGAGGATGTTGCTACAACTTACGATACCTTTTGATGGTTTGAATGGTCTTCTTCGACAAATCATGTGGAATTTTGTTTCTTTTTCTTTCCCTTGTTCTGCAAATGATTACATGTAACTATTTGGGGAATATTTCAAATTTAGATGAAATTAGCATTCAAATGCAAATGAAATGTAATTGTAATCCAACCTGTTGCTTGTTGCGCCCTTATTCTATAAAAGGGATTTCACGACTGGTTACAAAGGTTTAAGTTTTAGGTCTTAGAAGGGTCTAGGTGGAAAAGACTAAGCTTATGAAGGAGTAGATGGTAAATAGATGAACTGATGAATAGATTAAGAGTATAGGGTATGGAATTATTATGTAATGATCTTAATATAGTTTTACAATAGCAATAGTAATAGAAGAAAGTATCAGTTCTAAAGCATAAACTCTCCAATGTAATTTTCTTACAAATTATGAATGGAAATGGTTAATGATATTTTTTTTTATCTTCAATTGTTTTGATTTAATGAGTGAGCTTGTTTATGCTTCTATTCAAAGAATTGATTAAATGCTAAAATAAGGTCACAGGTTTGGGAGGAAAGAACATAGGATCAATAAGTAGTGTTTTAGGCACAGTGAGTTGAATACTGCAAGGTAGTATATCAATATACCACCAATTACTGATTTAAATTGCTATGGTATTACTAGTTATTATAGATGTGACTCCATTAGCCCAATGGATGAGGCACTGGTCTTTTCATCAGGTTATCCTGAAGATAAATAAGTTTGTCATGCACCTGACCAAGGTCTTATAATGAGAATAAAAATCATTCAAAACACTTTCAATTATAACGTACCAATCTGAAGTATCATTCCATTCCTTGCAATAGATAGTAATTTGTTTAAAGGTCATCCAAATCTTTGATGAATGATATCTATTTGCACTTTATAGGAATTTATCTATGTGTGGAATTTAATGATTCACATCTCTCATGTTTAATATGTACACTGCCATGAAGGTTAGCCACACCTTTAAAGTAGTATGTACATTAGACAATTAGAGTAGAATCATTTGTTTACATTGTGTTTGATAATTTGGCACAAAAGTATTTGCAAGCATACTATTGGGATCACCCTCCTAGGTTTAACAAAGCCTGAAGTGTAGGGGAGAAAAGTGTAGAATCCATCTCCTGTTCGTTGGCCACTAATCTTGAAGTTCTTGAGCATAAGGATTGGATACCCTTTAGAGTATTTTCAAGGTTTAGATGGAAAAAACAACAACACATTGGAGCCTCTTCTTCTTCATTATGCTTCTCCCATTCTTTCACAACTTCTTCTACTTCTATACAATTAGGTTCATCAGATACATATCCATCAACTTCAATTGAATTCTTCAAGCTTCATCAACTTGACATTTGTTCTCTCTACAATCTTTCTTAGCCTTTTATCGAAACATTTGTAAGCTTTGCTTCTAGTAGAGTATCCAAAGAAGATACCCTCATCATATCTAGCATCAAACTTCCCTAAATTTTCTTCATCCCTTCTGATATAACATTTGCTTCCAAATACCTTGAAATACTTGACAGTAGGAATTCTTCCACGCCATAGCTCATAGGGGGTCTTAGTACTGTTAGCTTTTTATTGAACTCGATTGAACACATAAACAACAATGTGAATAGATTTTCTCTAGTAAACTTCTAGTAGACTTGCCTCTGTAATCATTGATCTAGCAACTTCTTGAATCATTATGTTCTTTCTTTCAACAACCCCATTCTACTAAGGAGTTCTAGGAGAAGATAACTGTATTTTTATTCCATGAACTTCACAAAACATATTAAACTCATTGGAGTTGAATTCACCACCTCTGTTAGAACTCAAGCATTTTATTCTCAAATTTTCTTCATTCTCAACCATAGCCTTAAATTCCTTGAATCTATCTAATGCATCCAATTTCTCTCTAAGAAAAGTAACCCATGTATATCTAGAGTAATCATAATCAAAAGCATAAAATACCTATCACCTTGTAGACTTCTCACTCTTGTAGGACCATAGAGATCTATATGAATCAAATCCAGAAGTCTGATAGTAGATTGTTCCTTCGACCTAAAGTAGTTTCTTGCTTGCTTTCTAAACTGGAAATTATTGAAAATATCATTAATAGGCTCTGTAATCCTTAATAAATCTCTCATAAGTTGTACAAAATTGATTCTCACTATATTATCAAAGTTCATGTGACACAACCTCTGGTGCCATAACCAACTGTCATTAAACTGAGACATAAAAAAATGTCCATCAACACCCTTAAGTTGATAAATTTTTCCTTCAAAATTCTTTCCAGTAGCAATCACTGTTTTGAATCCTTTCCTGATTTCACATATCTCATCCTCGAATACAAGATTATATCCCTTACTACACATTTATCCAACACTCAAGAGATTATTCCTTAAACCCTTAACATAGTAGACATCATCAGTATTATGCTTGCCATTAAAACTTACTAAAACTATCCCACAAATATTAGCACTAGTATCATCTCCAAACTTAACTAAGCCTCCATCATATTTTTCAAGTTTAATAAACTTACTCTTATCACCAATCATGTGATGTGAATAGCCACTGTTAACAACCCAATAGTTCTTTTCTTGTTTAGCATGAAGAGCATAAATTACAGTATTTTCAACTTTCTCTGGAGCACTTTCCTTCACTTGTCTCTCAGTATTAGTAGGAGTAGATTCATCTTTTATATCCAAGAACAAGCATTCATTATCATCAAAATCTCCATAATTAGACTCTTCATAAAAAATACTAGCATCTTCATTTACATAATATGCTCTCTTAATCATCTTTCCTTTGTTCTATTTTCCTACTCTATATTTATTCTTCTTAGCTCTTTTTAGACATCTCAAAGCATAATGAACAATTCATCCACAACTAGAGCATTTAAATGGTAACTTACCTTCATACTTACTAGAGCCCTTTCTCATCCTTCTTACAAAGTTAGCTTCCACTTCATCAAAGTTCTCTTCATCTGGATTTTCAACTCTTGTAGCCCTAAAAGTATTTTTTGACTTGGATCCATTTCTCAAGCTAGGCTTTCTCATTTCAAATGATGTTAGAGCACCCAACAACTAATCTTTAGTATAAGTCTTATAATCTAAAAATTCTTCAATAGAAAATACCTTTTCACTATATGTATCAGGGAGAGTTATGAGATTTTTCTTTACAATCCTTGATTCATCCATTGTTGCACCAAGTCCTCACACTCCACCTACAAGCTCATCCACTCTCTGTACATAGGATTTAATGTTCTCATCTTCAAACATATGCAGGATCTCAAATTATGCCTCTAAATTCTACAACTTTGCTTCTTTAACCTTTTCATCTCCTTCATGAATCTTTTCCAATGTATAGCAGACCTCTTTAGTAGTCTTCATATTTGCAACTTTAATTAATTCAAAATGTGAAAGACTATTCTGCAAAATAAACTTTTCCTTATTGTCCGCTTCGTGTGTGTTGATCTCATTAGCTATACTTGGACTATTAACAGGAGAAGTGTATGCAGTCTTATAAGCTTTCTCAACATCATATCCATAGTATTCTAGATATCCTTCCATCTTTTTCTTCCAGAAGGAATAGTTAGTCCCATCGAACCTAGGACACTCAGTAGTGATCTTGCTCGCCATCTCAAACCTTAAGTGGTTAAGCTCTTCTCCAAGGAACCAAGCTCTAATACCAATTGTTGAACAAGACAACTAAGAGGGGGGGTGAATGAGTTATGACCTTTAAAAACTTCCACCAGAGATTAGATCTATTATCATTCCCAAATCCTTTACTTTGCTACTATGATTAATCATTAAGTGCAAAAGCAGAAATTAAAAGAAGTAAAACCATACAAACAATAACACTTGATTTATGTGGAAAACCCAATAAGGGAAAAACCATTTTGAGGATTAGCTCATAATATAGAGAATATCAAACTGAATACAAAGGCTCACTGCAAAAATAAGACTCTCTGTCTAGAACATGACTCACTATTCGGAATGGGACTCACTATCCAACAGGGGTTAACTACCTAGAGGGATCACTACCACAAAATTACAAAGAAGATAGAAGAGATTTGTTATAGAGAGAAAAATAATCTCAATGCAATAGATATTTCCATCACAACTCACTCACACACTTTCAGAAATGTTTGAATGATAGAGTACACCTTCAACTCACTGCCTCCAAAAACTTGCAATTAGATTTCACACTTATATGCTCAAACTTGCATCACACACACTATTTTGCATCCATATCACATCTATCTTGCTTTCATTCATCATTCACAAACATCTCAACTTGTACTTATACCATCTTCAACTTTGGAACTCATCCAAAGTCAACCGCACACCATTTGTATTTACAAATTCAAATTAGGTCGACAATAAGATATTCTACGATGGAATTAGAATGAGGGAAACCAAAACACACACTTAATGAGGACCTAAATAAGTCCCAACACACATCAACACACTTTCATAAACTTCTCGAGTAGTGTTTAACACAAGGTCGACCAATACCTATGTAAAACACATAAACAATTAAGCACACACAACCTTAACATGATCCAATCTCTCTAGATAATAAAATTAACTTGAACATGATCTTATTAGCTTATTTTTAGAACCGCAAGTCCTGAAACCACAAATCAGAGAAATCTGAAGCAACTACATTTCTCCTAGGCCACAGTCAGATACATAGGAAAGCATAGTTCACAATTGGTGAAAATAACTCACACTGTACAATGATCCAAAAACCCAAAATATGGATATAACAACTTTCAACAACCATGAACAATACCTCAGATCCTTACTAGCATAGCAACAAATCCCAGAGAAAACAATGAATACTTGCAACCTTTCTTTATTAAAATTTTCTCAATATGATCAACATATACAATCAATGACCATCATTCATGACATCAATGATGACAACAACTAGTTGACATCAATGCCAACACCTTCATATTTGGAACATATAGGAGATTAACTTTGGAGTTTGAAGAGATAAGAATAATGATGATGGAAAAGTGATAGAGAGAGTAGATTGTAATGCGAGTAAGGAGAGACATATGACATGTATGCTATTCTACTTACATGTGTGTGATGCGAATATAATTAGAGTTGAGTAGATTATGAGTAGAGAATAGTATTGATTCAAATATGTGTGAAGATTATTTTTGTACCTCATTGGAACTGTAATCCAACATATGATAGATGCTACTGTATCAGTTTAAATAGGCTATCTAGCCACCCCTTCTTTCTTCTTTCTCATTCTTTGTGAGAAATGAGTTCACTTGGATAGTGAGTCCACCTGGTAGTGATCCTTTCTGTAATATACTATATCTAGATATAATATATTGTGAGCTAACCCTCACCGCGGTTTTTCCCTTTTTGGGTTTTCCACGTAAAAACATTGGTGTTCATGTGTCATGTGATTTTTTAGATGTCTTCATGCTTTCTTTCATCATTGTAGTTAAATATATTTTTGTAATTGGATGGTTTATGTTTAATTGGTTTAAAGGAATATTGATTCACCCCCCTTCTCAGTATTCTGAGTGTTCAACAATTGGTATTAGAGATTGGATCCTTGGAATGAGCTTGATCGCTTTGGGAAGATCTTGGAGTTTGAACACATGGATGATAGAATGTATCCTATTCCTTTGGAAGAGATTCCTTCTATTGAATACACAGAAGAAGACTACATGCATAACAAAGAATAACTCAAAGTTGCTCTTGAAGATCTTAAAAAAATTGAAGATAAAAACAAAGATCTAAAGGAAAATCTTAAAGAGGCAAATGAGTGCATTAGAAAACTGAGAGAGCAGATCAGGAAATTCAGAGAAAGGAATAAGGAAGTCAATGAACAACTAAATCAAGAAAATAGAGATCTCACTATATTGAAAGTGCGGGTGGAAGAAAAGAAAAAGGTTGAGGAATATCTAAATGCAATGATAAAAAGCAAGACTAATGAATGTACAAGGCTTGAACAAGAAGTGGTAAATCTGAGATCAAATTTGGAGAAGGCAAGAATTCATGAGGAAAAATTTAAAACAAGCTCTAAAATGCTTGATGAGTTATTTACAGGATAGAAAGCATCTAAAGACAAAGGTGGTCTAGGACTTGAAAAAGGAGAAAGCTCAAAAACATATCAAAATGCAAAGAAGATTAGTGCACCATAAAAGTCTGAAGACAAGAAGAATAATGGAAAGTTATAGAATCAAAGAAACAATATTAGAAGACCTTCTATCAAACAATCAAATGCTCAAAGGTACTCATATTTTAATGGTCTTTGTTATTTTTACAATAAATTTGGGCATAAAGCAAAGGAATGTAGAAGCAAAATGAATCAAAATGTTTCATCCTTTATTGGTCAATTCTTTACATGCAAGAAATTTGGGCATATAGCAAGTGAATGTAGAAGTCAAATGATGAATGCATATAACAATGGTAGAATGACTTAATATTTTAATGGATACTATTATACATGCTATGTATTTGGACACAAGGCTAACCAATACAGATCTAGAATGAATGAAAGGAATAATTCTCAAATGAATATCATATGCAACAATTTTAGAAAGACATGACATATTGCTAAATTTTGTAGAAGTAGAAACATAAGGAAGGATAGTCTGGTAAAGAGAAATGAACTAGTTAAAAAGATTTATCCAGATGAAGTGAAGAAGGAAATGGAAAAGATCTGGAGAAAGAAAGAAGAGATTGAGGATAAGGGAGAATGTGTACCACTCTCCAGCGCAGGTGTTTCCTTTGGTAACTAAGTCCAAAGATGTGGCTTAGGGGGAGCTTTAATGAATATCCTATGTTCCCTGTTAGAAAAGAGGTGCTTGAGATATAGCATGAAGAATGAAATTCTTAATCCGTGGAAGAAAATTTTGGAAGAACATATACTAATGTGGAAATTTGTGGAGCTTAGAAAGTTGACTGTGTGTACAAGTTTTTAGGGTTATCAGCTTTTTTTCTGAAGCATTTATTGTTGAAATGGGTCAAATTAGAGAGTTAAAGGTGTACTTGAGAAGGAAAATTCATTTCACTAAATGCATTTGAAAGAGAATAAAGGATCAAGAAGTGATCTTGAAGGGTCTAAAGCATCTCCAAGTTGTAGAATTTCAAAATCCTACTTCATCGAGCAAGAGAAAAAGGTGTTTAACAATTCTCACACATTCTAATTTTCTGGAATTATTAGTTGAAGGCAATTTGAATGCAATGGTGACACTGAAAATTGTAGATATTTCTTAAAAACCACAACCCAAACTTAAAAGGTATTCTGCCAAAATTTTAAAAGATGATCCCCTAGGTGTATTTTCGCATATACCTCTTGGGGTTCTGCCTACTGAAGATATTAGGGATTATATTCATGGGAATATGGAAGAGCACCCCTACACTTTTTTTTTCAATCTATGGGTAGATGAGTTAGTTGGAGAAGATCACACCTTGAAACTAGAATATAATATCCTAACTGAGAAGAAATTAGATGTGTGGCACTGATTTCCAAAATTTAGCTATGAAGTGAAGTGCATTAGAATGGAATTACACAGAATTCACAATTAGTTTATGTGGATTAATGGTGCTCACATGATTACCAAAGAAGTTATTAGAGAAATCATTAGTTTATGGTCCTCCAGACCGATTCTAGTCTAAAAATAACCAAGAACAAATACATAATTTTGAAAATAGGTACTACAATAAACCCTATTAGAAATCTAATAGTTCAATATGCAACTATGCAACTATGGTTATTAGAAACAAGATTTACGGAGAAATTTCAGTCTCTGCCACTGCAATTCATGTGGCACTATATATGATTGAGAACAATGGTGAGTATGACCTTTGTGAGTTGCTCTGACAACAATTGATAGAGAACCTGAAGGAAATCAAGAAGAAAAAACATGTATTAGGTATGGCACATTGGTGGTATGTTTGGTTTTCTACATTTTGAAGGAAGTCTCAGAAAGGTTAATTGGTCAAGAGAAAAGCATGTTTCTCATCAAATAAGAGACTACATGAGTAATCTTGGAGATATGAGTGCTCAGGGTGATGCTTGTGCAACATTCTTTGCAATGTTTCAAAGAAGAATGAACATGAGACAATTTTTTTTGAGAGATTTTGTAAGAAAATACATGAATGACATTACCTTTTTGGTCTCTACTAATTTTTGCATGATGGAAGTAGTTGAACCTAGAACTATTTGGGTTCCAGAGCTTGGATATGAAGTGACAAAAGATGAAGCTATTGGCTATGCTGAAGTGCTGCTTAATAGTCCTAAAGATCCTAGCAGGCCAAGATATGGAAATTATAGAGAAACGACAATGAAATTTCATTAGAAATTCAAGAAATCACAGATAAAGAAACAGGTTGATGCTGAGGTAGAATCATATGCCAAAGAGCTTGGAATATCAAAAGATATAGTTGGGGCAGTTATAGAAAGTGTTAGAGCCGATATGAATATAAAGCAAGCCTCTGGTAGCTCTAGGAGATCAATTATTGCATCTCTACCTATAGCTGGTGAAAAGAGGAGATTCACAAATAGTCCTCCGGTAATGGAGAAATCCCCTCTGGTAAGTCATGCCATTAGGGAAGAAACAAGGAAAACCACAAGGAGAGTCAAGCAAAAAGCCATAAGGAAAAATGAAATTGGTATCACTGTGACCTCTAAAGAGGATTTAAATGTTAAAGGAGATATGGATATAGTTGATGCTCAACATGAGCCTAAGATCAGTGAAGCTATAAAGACAATACAAGAGATAATGGAGAACTTCAAGGAATACATCTTTGAACTGAATGAAAAAGTTAAAACAAAAGTTGAAGCATGACTTGCAAAAAATAAGTTATTGGACATTACAAAAAAATGTGCATCTACACACAACAAAGTGGAAGAGAGTTTGAAGGATGTTCATGCATGTGAAGAGGAATCAAGGAACCTATTTTTATATTGTATGAAGTGGCCTAATGTCACACAAAGCATAAAGGGTGCTATGAATACAATTGAAATATAAATAAGTTATGCATCAAATACTTATGACCTAGTACAAGATAGAGATGTGTTGATGGCCAAATTGACACAATAACATTCAGGCAAGATGTAATCACCTTACCCCTCCTGAAAGAAGTGGATGATCGTTAAATCAAACACTTCCCAAGGTCTTGGGTGTTGGGTCACAACGTTGCTATTTTGCTAAGTGGTCAATAAGGCTATAATGTTCAAGGGGCCTGGTAGTTATTGAGCTTCTTGGTTGCTGCAAGATTGAATTCCTATCTAAACCTACTCTAACAAAATGATAAAAAAGAGAAAAAGATAGATCAGGGACGCAAGGAAGAAAAGAACATGTTGATTCATCTAATTAAACAAACCTGTTACTCTTCAAGGAATTCCTAAACTAAACTATAGAATAAACTAACCTGTAACCAATACATAGTTGCATTCATTCACAATGCATAAATCATTAGCATATTGCAAATCACTCATTACAATACGAACTAAAGAAAAGATAAAAGTTTATTGACTTCCCTTGAAAAACTTCAAATCAAATGATTAACAAAATGAATACCATTCTAGAGTAAAACCTGAAGTAGGTTTTAGTCCGACTACACTACTGCGGTAAAGCAAATAAGCATCATTTACAATTCTGGAAAAATTAACTAGTGTACGGAAACCAGTATCTGCATATCCACCCAACTACGTTAAGAATGCAAGAAAAATGTATCATTTACTCTACTACTAAACTTTTATCAGCTAATTGGAAAAATTTCTAACTTCTTTTCCTAAGTGTCTAACCCCCTCAAATGAGCTTGATTTGACAATTTATAGCTCATTGATTACATAATTCTCTCCCAAAACAAATACATACAACAAATTTCTTCATGTTTGCAATTATTCATAAAGGAAACTTTCTATTTCAGCCTTTGTTTTACTTCAGTTGAGTTTCAAATTGACTTTTGTGGCGATTGCAATTCCTAGTTTGACTTAGATTTCTTCTTTTTGCATGATGAGCAACAACATCCTTTCTAGAAATAAACTCAAGTGGGCCTGCCATTTCTTTAGTTCACTCCTAGTTCGATAATCATTTTAAGAATCCCTCTTTTGCATATCTAATTTTCAAATCATCCATCGTGATCAAATATCCTCCTCAATCCGCAAAAACACCTGTAAACAATATAACACATTAATTAATTTATAAAATTAATTAATTAATAATTGATTTCAAGAATTAATTAACTTTAGACATTTCAAACTATTTTTAATTAAAGGAATTTAATCAAATCCTTATTTCCCTAATTAAAATATTAAATTAAATCCCCTTTTACATTAATGTTATTTTAAATAAAATAACATTAAATAATGTTGAATATGGATTTAATAATTTGCCCCCTATTTTTGCAACTCTGACATAATTACTCTCCATGTTTGACATCACAAACTGCAACAACTGATGGTGTTTTTGATCTCTTTTCCCACTTCAAATATAGTTTCTGGCTTTTGAGATACAAGCTTTTATTACTCTGTACACTTCTTTCTAAATTTGTTCATTTGGTTCCTCCATATAGAATATGAAATTACTGAGAAAATCATTTATATCAATATACCATATCAAACATGGTAACAGTATCCTACCAAAAATATTCAATACAAATGGTTGCCACCAAACACCCAATTCATCCATTTCACAAGCTTTAAACAAAAAAGAAAGATCTCTTTGCATTTAAGCAATCAGGAAACACAAGAAGCAATGTCTATCAAATGAAGTTCTAGTGACTCCCACAATTGACTCCATATGTTTTGCATATAGACCTTTTCCACAATTTAGTCCAATCACTCATGCATCCCTCATTCCTTCGTATTTTTTTATTGGTGCTCATTCCTTTCTCAAAAGCTTTCAATCACTATGCCAATCTATAAATAACACCCAATTTTTCATGCATTAAAAAGTCCCCTGCTTGTGAATTACATTTGTTTGAAATTTTTGAAAGCCTCCTTTTAAATCAAATCCTTTATGTTTTGATGCATTCTCCATTTTATCACATACATGCCTACCAAGACAATCACAACAAACATAAAAGGCTACACTTCTATTAATATTAGTTCTTCATTGTTCTCCTTGTGTGTCACATGAAGTCTACTTCTTAGTCTTTTGCAAGGATTTTCCATGCTCTCCTTTTCTTTTGTCCTTTCAAACCCATGCCTATTTCAAGGATTAGTGAATTCAATAGAATTGTAATCCCTATAAAAAAAAAACTTAACATCCAAAGGGTCTAAAATTTGGTTCAGATACACAATACTCTATTCATAAGTGTTATCTTTGACAATGTTGTCCTTGTTATTTGGAAAGGACAACTTTTCATTTTGAAAAGGATCTCCACTTATGAGAATATCAATTCCAAAATCATTATTGTAGAGTCCACATGTATCTACATGATAATTTTCTTTGTTTTGATCGAATAATTGATCTGAATTCCTCAAAATGTCTTCACATGCATTAATGCAATATGAGGTTTTGCTTTGAGGATCATCAAAAGATTGTTCAAGATCAATATGAGGCTTTAGAGAGGGAAAGTTGAGCTTCTCCACAAAACAACCCTATTAAAAACATACCCCACAACAGGTTGTGGGATCAAGTCCTCAAAGCTTCAATCTATATCAATTCCTCACCAATAATCATTTAAGCTTCTAAGGTTTCCTTGAGTCACATCCATCTTAATTGACCAAATAATCAAGCCCAAACTTTCTATCGATACCCCTTGTGATAAGTTGATTCTCTAATGATGTTGGGTAAATTCTAACGGTTGTTCTATCAAAGCCATTTGTCTCTTGTTTTCCATTGATATTAGGTTGCAATTATAACTAGTGGTCACATTTCATTCTATGCAAAAACCACAATCATCTCCTTTAATGAAGTGACGCCCCTCTCTCAAGGCATATTGTGAGATGATGTCTCCCTGAGGCAATTTGTTAAACAATTCACATGCCTTGTATATGCCTCCACATTTTGTATGGATTACTATGGAAAATGCAAATACGACATTGGAAAAAAATTACTCAATCTTTATGCATTGATGGAGGCTCTAACCATGTTCCAAAGCTCTCCTTTTGGCACATTTGGTAGGATATTGGTGAAGGTTGTGGCACTCGATTCCAAATTTGCTGATCAACATTTACTCGCAAGTTTCTAATGCCCTTCTAACCGATTTCACAATCATGGCACACCATGGCAGCATTCTTTAGTTAAGTTTTTACCTGAACATTTAAACATCATTGCACAACTCCCATTTTGTCACGTAGATCTACCAATTATCATATTGCATCTGATGGTATGTCTTTGAAACTTTCGTTAGACGATTTGTGTGCCCTATAAATGCCTCCACATTTTGCATACATTTTTAACAGTTCACGTGCTTTCATCTATGTTTCCACCCACCAATTATATTGCTTGAGAGTTTTTAAAACCTTTTCAACAAACCCCATCATGCATATCCTGCAAGTATAATATTCATGAAAGGTGCGCCATCTCTATGAGTAGGGGGGCACTGTCAAACATTTCACTCTCATTATCGATGCCTCCATAATTTTCTCAAATGTTTAATCAATTCATTTTCTTGGACATTTCAAAAGCCATTATCACAAAATAGATTCTTGAAAATTTCCTACAATCTTTTATGGGATGCCATATTTTTGGTAAACATAACCTATGCCTTTACTTGGGCATTTGCAATTAAGATATTCAAAGAACTTTCAACAAATCATTTGTATATATCCAGTCAACAAAGCATTGATGACATCTCGTGAGGTGTTCAGAGTGGTAGTCATACACCATGTTTATGCTTCTAGACTTTGTATACATTTCTACCAAGGCAATTTCAGTTGCAACATTTGACAAAGATGCACTTCTCTAAACTTCAATAGTTCATACTTGAAATAGTTCACATGCCCCTTATATATGCCTCCACATTTTGTATGGATTTTGCTAGGGTTTTGATATTGCAATGAAAATTCTTTCAGGGCATTTTGTTTGTGTATTTCTACACTCATCGCATCCCATGAGATTATATTTATGTGAGGCATTTGTTAAGAAGTCCATGCCCCTATCCATATTTCCCCCTTTCAATGACGGATTTGATTTATCTTATTTTGTGCCAACATTACTGCACTTATTTAAAACTTTCTAGTGCATTTTCACCTTATCCATTTCAAGAATTTTCTACAACCATGAGGGCACCACTTTGAGGTCTTCTGTAAGCAATTTTATATGCCCTAGCTGTGCTTCCACGTTTCCTTACCATTCCTTTCCTATGCATTTGGGGTGACTATTATATTGTGAAATGAGAGTTTTGAACTCCATTGTGGCCCTAACACCCACATTTCCCACTTTGATCAGGCTCTAATTTGTCACGGATCTCCATATATGTCTGCACGTAGGGGTGCGCCATTCTTTTATTGTTAAAAAAAGCTCAAAATTAGGTGTTTCTATGAAGAGATACCAAAGGAATGATGAAATCACAATGGAGTAAGATAAATCACAAAATCTTGATTTCAAAATACAAAATTTAGAAAAAAAAGGAATCACAAACTCATTTTGTGTAAGATCTTCAGCCAATGTTTCACTTGCACAACCCTGCAATCATCATACTCCATACGATGAGATTTTGAGGCATTTTGTTGACTACCTTACAAACCTTATCCACACCTTCACATTTTGCATGGTGACTCTCGGGGGCAGGTTTAGGAATACATCGTGCCATTGAATATTTTGCATCTAAGTCAAGTGAAAGCAGGGATCAAACATTTTATTTGTTTTTCTCTTTAGTTTGGATGGTAGGTGTACCATAGAAAAAAGGAAACTTGCTTGACTTGGGAAGAATTGATGATAGACTGGACTTAATGAGGCCTTGATTTGGTGTTGTGAGGTGTTTTTTACATCCAAACTAGGTCTTGGACCCTTTCAAATGCATTTAACGATGTCTTGTAAAGGTGTTGTAAAGTGTTGCAAAGGATTTTCACGCTTTTCTAGACTTAATGAACCCATTCAATATTATAAAATGTGTTTAATGACATTGTCACATTAATCTAGAAGAATTGTAAAATAAACTTAATGTTAATCTAGTGTTGTAATGTGTCCTACACATTCACATTTGATATTGTGCCTTCCTAGGTTGTGTGGACCTCATTTTAGTGTTGTAAAGTATATTTAATCACACTTTCACATTGAATTCTATGTCCCAAGCCCTAATTTACCTTCACATCATCACTAATAGGCCCCTATTACCCCATATTGTGTATCCTGAGGCATAATTTGATGAAAGAACCAACAAAGTCATCATATAAACCTAATTTATGCATTCCCCAACAACCCAGCTGGCAAATGGACCCCTCTAGGACTAATTCATCACTTGAAATGAATGAGTCCCTATCAGGTGGGATTGATTCTCCCAAGGTGGTGAATGAGTCCCATTTGGGCTTTTTTTGACTTTTGAGCGAGAAATTTTGGAATTTAAATTTTGTTTTTCTTCATGTCAGCCTTGGGGATCCATTTTACATACTAATTAGGAAAATTTCATATAAAAAAAAGTCTATAAGCCCTAATTTACATCTCATAACTCATTCACACATCTCTCATCATTCATTCACCATCTATCTTCTCTATCAAGTCAAGCAAGTTAGGGTTTCATCATTGCAAGTCATCAAGATAACTTCCTAAGACATTCAAGGGTAGATTCTCCATGTTTTATTGCAGAAATTCAATATCAATCTTCATGGAAAGGTAATAACTCCATTATTGCATGCTTCATTACATTCTTTCATCATTTGGTTTAATTACCTAAAAGGAGTTTGACCAAGGAAAACCTCCATGCCCTAACATCCAACATTTCTCTTTCTTGTCTTGTGTGTTTGCAGATTTAGAAATCTTGGAGGATTAGAAATCATTGAAGATTGCATTGCAAAGTTGGTCAAGTCATCTCTTCATTGGATAAGTCAAAATACCCACAAAAAGTCATTTTTAGGTCTGAATTTGATAGTTTCAGAACCAAACACTTGAAGAAGTAGAATGTACAGACCGAAGGCTCCTATTTCCACCTTTGAATCTTCAAAAATTCAAAAGTGGACTCATTCTCCATGGGTGGTGAATGAGTCCCACTTCTAGGCCCGATTTTGGTTTTCTGCATTTTTGGATACCCTTTTATTTGAAACGGGCTCTGGAACAGTTTCACAGATTTGGGACTAATTTGCCCAAAATGGTGAATGAGTCCCACTAGGCCTAAAAATTAGGATCAAAAACATTCCATATGTCATTTCCCATATTCATTAATATCTCAAGTGCACACTTTTAGTTTCATCCATCTTTGTTGCAGTTTGTATTCACTTCTAGTTCATTTTTGCATATCACAATGTGTTTTCAAACAATTTACATTTCATTAATTTTGCATTAATAATCAATCCATTCTATCATTCATTTGCATTTAGATAATTTCATTTAGAGATATTTTCATCATACTTTCATTAGTTTGAGTGAACCACTTAGATTTTGGTGTGGAATCTATCTTTTTCCTTGAGGTGAAAGACCCTAATTGAGCAAAAGAGAGCATTTCACACCCCTAAAATCTATGGTTCAACGGGGTCGGGGTGACACCTTGCACGTGCACCCTTTTAATTTTTTGTGCCAAGTTCCCATTGAGTTCTGAGACCTGAGCCCGAAGGAATTACTCTCTATTTTATTTCCAAGCCTTTTAGATGCGGAATTGGGAATCCAAAATTTCTTGCACCTGGAACATTACAAATTTTGGTGCCAAGTTCCTGTTGGGTTCTGATTTTTGAAATCCGATGGGACACTTCAATTTTTTTTTTACTTTATGTCTTAACAGGGTTGGGTTCAGGTTTTTATCAGAAGTGAATATTTTTTATGGTGAGTTTAAATGCTCAATCTCAATACACCTTTATTATTCATTTTTAAATTTATTTATTTTTATTAAAGTTTTTAACTTTTTTATTTCTTTTTAAAGATTTTTAATTTTTTACAACTTTAAAATCCTTTTTTACTTATTTAAATATTTTAAAATTTAAAGTCTTTTAAAATTTTAAAACTTTATTTATTTTATTTTAAAAGTTTTATTTTAAATCTTTTTAAAATTAAAAAGATTTATTTGTTCATTTTCTAATCTTTTAAATTTTGTATTTTCAACATTTTGAATTTTTTTTTTTGTTTTGTGATTTTGTATTTTTAAACTTTTTTATTCTTTTAAGTTTAATATTTTTTTTGATTTTTTAAAATTTTACATTTTTTGATTTTTTTTGTATTTTTTGAAGTTTAAATACAAACGACGCAAAAAAGGGACAAAAATGAAGAAAAAAATTGACAACGAGATGACCACATGACACCAAAAACTGAAAATAGACAACGACACCCAAAGAATGAAATGAGATGACAACAAAAAGATGAGGATCAAGACTAGGGCCGGACATGAAATGTGAACTCGAACAACCCTCGAAGGCAAAGCGAAAATCGGGATAGGGAGTGAACTTGGAACAAGAACCTTCAAAAAGTGAAAGGTATCAATTCTAGTCTAAAACTTAAACTTGAAAGGAAGACACACAAACAAAAGCGGAGATTGGAATCAAGTCAGAACTAAGAACAGGAACCCTCTGAAGAGGTTCAAGGTTCTGGTTCCAATCCGAAGTCTGACTTCGAAATGAGGTAAAGGCGAAGGAAGACCATGAGGATCGAAATCGAGATAAAACCCAAAATGTGAACCTGATGGAGGTTCAAAGTGCAAGTTCTCGTCCGACATCTGATTTTGAAATGAACTAGGAAAAGGTAAAAAAATGGAGATCAGATTCAGAATAGCACCTAGAATATGAACACTCTCTCAAGGACAAGTTCAAGTTTCATTCGGAAACCCGATCCTGACAAAGGAAAAAGAAAACAAGGTAAAAGGGGAAAATATAGGAAACAAGAACAACGAAGCACAAACGCGGCAAGACCAAACAACAGAATGAAAGAAAACAGAAGGGGTCTCTGACTTTTTCATAAAAGAAATTGGGGTGTGTATGTAGGGCATAACAAATGGCAACTCGGCTAGGAAAATACTCTAAGCATTTTAAAATGTGTAACCCTCCAAATACCCAAAATCTCTGGTTTACACTCATTCAAGGCAACCTAAGAAGAGTAACCACAATCAAAACAAGGATATCATTGAGGTCTGAGATGAAATTGAAATCTCTTTGTGTGTGAAAATGATTCATTCCCCTCCATAAGTGTTGTTGTGATCTAAGTGGAATAGACTCTACCCAAGCTACATAGTTTTGAGTTACATTTCTAACGTGCAATGATATCCTGGGCATAGCTCTGTTGCCAGAAAAACATCTATAGCCTCGACAAAGATACCTCTAGTTCTCTTTAAGCATTGCTCTACTGCCAGCCAGGCGTCCATAGCCCCAATAGAGATACTTGAATCACCCTTTCTGATTGAGTTCATTTTTAGATTTCTTTTATTTCCTCTTTTTCTTAGATGTTGATTCTTTTGACGTATAATTTCTGGTTTTCCCTCAATCCTCAAGCAGTGAAGGTTAATTAGCAAGTTGAGAACCATAGTGGACATCATGAAAGGTATGTAACCCTTTATATTTTTGACTTGGAATAGAGCTACCCCACCTGATGTAAACTAACCGATGGATTTCTTAAGATGTGTAGATCATGCTAGAATTTCAAAAACTACTTAGAAATTTTATAATGCACCAAGTCCTAATTCATGCTAACATTCCCCAGTTTGAAATGGATGAAGTTAAATCAAAATTTTCAAAGCAACTGACTGATTAAGTTTTTGAAAATACAAACAATAGACTCCCAATGGATTCACCCTTTAGTATAACTTGCATACAACAACTTAGTTTCCACTATCAACAAGAGGAATCATCGGAGGAAGAAAAAGAAAAGAATCAAGGAAAGACACGAAGAACCAGTGAAACCAAAAAGAAAACAAGAACAAAAACCAACAAACAAAAAACCAAAGACCAAAACAAAAGAAAACAACAAACCCCCAAAAAAACAAAAACAAAAGGACACATAAATCTAAGCTGACACCTAACTAATCCTAATTTTAAACTAACTCCAAAACTGAGCTCTACAAACATTAAATTGTGAAAATTTGTACATCCACCTGACTAATTTTTCATTATGTGCAGAAGCGTTAACTTACTAGGTAGGGTTCTAAACGTAGCAAATTTATCTTTATACTTAGAAATGTAAAGTTTATGTGCAATAAATTCATTTTGGGGGTATAAATTTTGAAATATTAACAATTGTGGGTTCTCAGCCTTTTCATGATTTACCCACAAACACATTTTATTATTCCCCACATCATAACCAAACTAAAAATCATTAAAACATAGAGGGTAATGAAAAGACACCACCTGATTTAGAAGATCTTCAGTTGTTGATGTAGACTCATGTTGTATGACTTCCTTTTCACAAGGTCTCAACTCATCAAATGCCACTCCATTTTGCTTCGGTACATGCATGTCAACATAAAGGGCATCCATTAGTGGTATATCATTATTATCTAAGATGTTAAAACAAGATTTGAATTTTACATGTATATCCTTATTACTATCAATGCTAGTTTCAATCAAAAAACTAGTGTGTTTGATTTCACAAGGACTATCAGCTTTAATCACACTCTCTAAGGTTAATGTGTCACCAATTAAATATTCAACTTCCTCAACCTTTAAATTAATTTGCTTAATAGTTGTCTTACCTGTCATGGCGATCTTTTCGGACAACAAGAAATCAAAACAACTTACCTCAGAATATGAACCAAAAGGAAGAACCCTACATGAATCCCCTAAAGTGAGGTTTGTTTTGTAGCTAGAATATCTGTGTACTAATATTTCTGTATTCTAGTCGGATGTGGAGTCCCAAACTCCTTCGGTCTCCTCAGATGGACTGAGTAGCAAATCATCTCCATTGCCAATTGGTGACGTTTGTGAACCCTTTTCCTCTTGAGATGAAGCATTACTTTCAACATCTTCTTCAAACAACTCATTAAAGTGTACAAAATCATACCCAGGAAAGTAATTCCCCACTTTATGTTCCCACATATCATCAATGAGAATGTGCACATTAGTGTTGAGTTCATCACTATTAAGATAAAATTCATTACTGCATGATAAACTGGGATCTTCTTCAAACAAATTGTTAGAATAAATAGAATCAAAACCAAGAAAATACTGCCCCATTTCATTCTCTTCATCATGTTGAAGCAGTTCAACTTTTGGAGCAGCCTCTTGGTCATTTTCTTGACATTCTTTTGCCTCATCAAGTTGGATCTCATCATACATTCCTTGATCCACTTGAACTTCTTATTTTGAAGATTCCATTTGTACCTTAGCTTCTTATTTTTCACCACAAGATCTATTTGCAATTTCACCCAAAACTATGCTACTTTTTATTTCTATGTGTCCATCATTCCAATCAGCAGAGTCATTTCCTTGCATCAACTCGTTAATGGGTGTTCCTTCTTTATCCACTATCATGTAAGGATCTATGAATTTGCATTAGTAATCTTATTCTCCACATCTAGTAAATCTGCACAAGGAAAATAAATTTTTTTAGTCATTGAGTCCATCTTAATGCAAAGATTGAGGTCATCAAATTATGGGGAAGAGTTAAACATCTTCTCATAGTTACTCATCGTTTTGGATGGAGTTGTTACCATTTTTGTTTGTGTTAGTTGTTTCATCTCCCTCATCGAGTGGATAGATACTCCAAGGATCTTCCTTAAGTATTTCTTCAACAACGACCAGTTGTTTGAAATATAATTCCATCCTACCAAGGAAAACATGACAATCCATCTTAGAATACTGATTTGTTCGATGTATCCTACACCCATTTGGTCTGGCGAGTTCTGATAGCTCTGGATCTCCTAATTCTTCCAATGTCTCCCTTAATTGATTTTGCATACATGAGATATCTAGCCAACATGTACCACACTCTTTTGTCCCTTCATCACCCTTCTACGCATATTTCTCTAAAGAATTGTTCAAAGTGTTGAAAGGTATTGCTAATTTCTCATGACAACAGTCTTGTGTTAATACTTCATCTCTCTTAATATCATCGTTAGTATTAATATTTCCAACGAAACTAGATTCTAACTTGATATTTCCATTATGCTTTGAATTTATATTTGTTTCACGCTCTTTGCAAAATAAAACATAAAAATGATATATTTGCTCCTCAAATGCTTCATTTATAACCTCATCATGATTCAATGAATTATGCTTTGGAATATGACTAAAAAGAGATAATATAGTCACAACTTTATTGGTAGGAGGAATACTCACCTCTATGGTTGGATTTTGCAAAGATATATTCTCCCATTGGTCTTGCATGGGACTGACATGATCTGAAGTGTTGCAAAACGTGATGTTTGGAATATTAAGAATGTTGTAGCTACTTGGTGAAAATTATTGCACCTGGGTAGGGATGGTGGGTAAATCGGTGTAAGGTTGCAAAGGATGGCAACTTGCAAGCACACGTGTATTATAATCCTGATTTTGGCTACTCAAATTTCTCACGCCATGTCCAACCTATGCTAGTAAGAGAGCTTTGTTCAATGGATCATGTAGGGAGGTAACCTCCTTACAACGTCTAATTTCTATTGTAAACAAAGGATTCAAACCCCAATAATAATGTTCCTTTAGCACATAATCATTACTAACCATATTTAAAGCTTGGAATCGTTGATACATTAATAAAAACCTATGATTGAACTGGGAAATTGATTCCAACAGTGTCCTTTTTGTACTTACAAATTCAAATGATGGGTCTTGTGCACGTGCATAAGGGTCAAAGTGATCCACAAATAGAATTTCCAACTCCATCCATGAAAAAATAGAATTTGGTGGAAGATTAACACAACATTGCCATTATGTACTTTGAAGTGTTTTGACAAAGAGTTGACAAGCTGTATCTTCATGACAAATCTGGTGAAAACCCATCAAATCCTTGCAAATCTTAACATGATCTTTAGAAAATTTTCCATTGTTAGGGAAAAATAATGGAAGCCTATTATGCATGTGATAAGGAATTTCATTAAGAATCTTGAGAATACACAAAGGGCTACCCATCAGAGCTAGGTTTTCCAAGATCCAACTCACTCTAACAAGTACCCAACCAAAAGTTCTCAAGTGGCCCTCCTTCTGGCTCAAATTCCGTTGATGGAAAATTGACACAACAACATGTAGGAAAGATGTAATAACCTCACCTCTCCTAAAAGAAATGGATGACCATTAAATCAAAAACTTCCCAAGGTCCTGGGTGTTGGGTCATAATGTTATTGTTTTGTTGAGTGATCAATGAGGCTGTAATGTTCAAGGGGCCTGGTGGTTATTGAGCTTCTTGGTTGCTATAAGATCAAATTCCTATCTAAACCTACTCTAACTAAATGATAAAAAAGAGCAAAAGATAGATCAGTGATGCAAGGAAGAAAAGAATGTCGATTCATCTAATTAACCAGACTTGTTACTCTTCAAGGAATTCCTAAACTAAACTATAGAATAAACTAACTTGTAACCAATACACAGTCACATTCATTCACGGTGCATAAATCATTAGCATATTACAAATCACTCATTACAATACAAACTGAAGAAAAGATAAAAGTTTATTGACTTCCCTTTAAGAACTTCAAATCAAATGATTAACGAAATGAATACCATTCTAGAGTAAAACCTGAAGTAGGTTTAAGTTTGGTTATTTCTACTGTGGTAAAGCAAATAAGAAACATTTACAATTTTGGAAAACTTCACCAGTGTATGGAAACCAGTATCTTCAAATCCACTTAACTATGCTAAGAATGCAAGAAAAATGTATCATCTACTCTACTGCTAAACTTTTATTAGCTAACTAGAAAAATGTCTGACTTCTTTTCCTAAGTGTCTAACCCCCTCAAATGAGCTTGATTTGATAATTTATAGCTCAATGATTACATAATTATCCCCCAAAATGAATACATGCAATAACAACTTTCTTCGTGTTTGCAATTCTTCATAAAGGAAACTTTCTGTTTCAGCCTTTGTTTTACTTTAGTTGACTTTCATATTGACTTCTATGGCAATTGCAATTCCCAGTTTGACTCAGAGTTCTTCTTTTTGCATGATGAGCAGCAACATCATTTTCAAAAATAAACTTAAGTGGGCCCGCCATATCTTTAGTTCACTCCTAGTTTGATAATCTTTTTAAGAATCCCTCTTTTTCATATCTAATTTGCAAATCATCCATCGTGATCAAATATCCTCCTCAATCTGCAAAAACACTTGTAAACAATAGAACACATTAATTAATTTATAATTGATTTCAAGAATTAATTAATTTTAGACATTTTAAACTATTTTTAATTAAAGACATTTAATCAAATCCTTATTTCCCTAATTGAAATAGTAAATTAAATCCCCTTTTAAATTAATGACATTTTAAATAAAATAACATTAAACAATGTTGAATATGGATTTAATAATTCACCCCCTATTTTTGCAACTCTGACATAAATACTCTCCATGTTTGACACCACAAACTACAACAAATGATGATGTTTTTGATCTCTTTTCCCACTTCAAATATAGTTTCTAGCTTTTGAGATACAAGCTTATATTACTCTGTACACTTTCTAAATTTGTTCATTTGGTTCCTCCAAATAGAATATGAAATTACTGAGAAAATCATTTATATCAATATACCATATCGAACATGGTAATAGTATCCAATAATATTTAATACAAATGGTTGCCACCAAACACCCAATTCATCCATTTCACAAGCTTTAAACAAAAAGAAAGATCTCTCTCTGCATTTAAGTAATTAGGAAACATAGGAAGCAATGTCTATCAAATGAAGTTCTAGTGACTCCCACAATTGACTCCATATGTTTTGCATATAGAAAATTTCCACAATTTAGTCAAACCACTCGTGCATCCCTCATTCCTTTTTATTTTTTTATTGGTGCTCATTCCTTGCTCCAAAGCTTTCAATCACTATGCCAATCTATAAATAACACCCAATTTTTCATGCATGAAAAAGTTACCTACCTGTGAGTTGCATTTGTTTGAAATTTTTAAAAGCCTCCTTTTAAATCAAATCCTTTGTGTTTTGATGCATTCTCCATTTTATCACATACATGCCTACCAAGCCAGTTGCAACTTAAACATAAAAAGCTGCACTCCTATTAATATCAGTTCTTCATCGTTCTCCTTGTGTGTTGCATGAAGATCACTTCTTAGTCTTTTGCAAGGATTTTCCATGCTCTCCTTTGCTTCCATCCTTTCAAACCCATGCCTATTTCAAGGATTAGTGAATCCAATCGAATTGTAATCCCTGTTAGAAAAAAGCTCAACATCCAAAGGGTCTAAAATTTGGATCAGATGCACAATACTTTGTCATAAGTGTTATCTTTGACAATATTGTCCTAGTTATATGGATAGGACAATTTTTTCATTTTGAAGAGGATCTCCACTTATGAGAATATCAATTCCAAAATCATTATTGTAGAGTCCACATGTATCTTCATGGAAATTTTCTTTGTTTTAATTGAACGATTGATCCCAATTTCTGAAAATGTCTTCACATGTGTCAATACAATATGAGGTTTTGCTTTCAGGATCATCAAAAGATTGTTTGGGATCAATATGAGGCTTTAAAGAGGGAAAGTTGAACTTATCCTCAAAACAAACCTCTGCTAAAAACATACCCCACAATAGGTTGCGGGATCGAGTCCTCAAAGCTTCAATCTATATCAATTCCTCACCAATAATCATTTAAGCTTCTAAGGCCGCCTTGAGGCACATCCATCTTAATTGACCAAATAATCAAGCCCAAAATTTTTATCGATACCCCTTGTGATAAGTTGTCACTAATGATGTTGGGTAAATTCCAACGATTGTTCTATCAAAGCCTTTTGTCTCTTGTTTTCCATTGATATCAGGATCCAATTGTGAAAAATACGTCTCCCTTATTGGCGTTGTGAAACCCAACAATAAATTCACTATTGTTTATTCTTAGAAATTCAAATAACAGAAATCAAATGACTGAAACAATGAACTAAAGCATGCACAACACCATTCACTAAAATACTGAATGCAGAGAAAACCAATCACACTTTGACACAATGATTTACCCTGGAAAACCCCTAACTCTAGGGAAAAACCAACATTCAAAGAGAGAGATTTTATTAAAGTAGAAAAGAAGAAATTTACAATAACTGCCAGAACTTGGCATCCACAACGAAACTGCAAACTTGGATAATATTCAACTCCTTCTTCTGTTCACTGCAACCTCTCTTTGATCCTGTGTCCTTTCCTGCAATAACCTTCAATCTGTATGTCTACAATGCACACATCTATCCTTTTTATAATCTCTTATTCACCAACGGTGAAGCAAAGCAGAGATTAATCTTAGAAAGAAGACAAAGCTATTTCTAAAAAAGAATTCCCAAACTGGCAAGTGCGTAAAAGATAAGGCAGATAAAAATCAGGAAAGTTTATCTAATCTATCCAGCCTGGGTGACATGGTTCCAGGCTGGAAGATTTATCTTCCAAGCTACACTTTCAACACTCCCTCTTAGCGAGGAAGGTGTTCTCTACTACACCTAACTTGTCCCTGAAGAAGACAAACTTGATTTTAATCAAGGCCTTCATTAAGATGTCTGCAACCTGCTCATCTGTAGATATATACTGTAGTCGAACTAATCCACGCTGTACACAATCCCTGATAAAGTGATATCTAATGTCAATATGCTTCGACCTATCATGAAACACAGGATTCTCAGAGAGTTTTATGCAACTCTGATTATCATAGTGAATGATGGTCGATTCTAGCTCCTGACCAAACAATGCTACTAACAACTTCCAAAGCCATATGGCCTCACATGTTGCCATGCTTGCTACCATGTACTCTACTTCTGTAGAGCTTAATGCAACAGACTTCTGTTTCCTGCTCTACCAAGAGACAACCCCTGATCCCATGCTGAAACAACACCCCGAAGTGATTTTCCTATCTACTGCATTACCAACCCAGTCTGCATTAGTGTAGCCAATCAACTTGACACCATCACCCCAAGTATATCTCAACCCATACTCAACTGTACCACGTAGATACCTCAACACATGCTTTGCTGTTGTCTAATGTATTCTCTTTGGTTCTACCATGAACTGACTAAGAGAGTTGACTGCAAAGCAAATGTCTAGTCTTGTATTGACCAGATACATCAATGACCCAATAAGCTGTCTATACAAGGTGGGGTCTACTGCCTCATGCTTTGATGCATTAATCTTCTGCCAATTTGTAACCATTGGTGTAGACATGGGTCTACAATCCAACATTCTGAATTGCTTCAAGATTTCCATAACATATTTCCCTTGACCAAGGAAAATCTCTCTCTGTCTGCCAAACCTCTAGTCCCAGAAAATAGTGCATCAATCCAAAATCCTTCATCTCGAACTTTGCTGCTAGGTCCCTCTTGCAATCCTCTATGAGCCTCAGTGAATCAGTCATAAATAAATCATCCACATACAAAACTACGATGAGTGGTTCACCCCCCATCATGAGATAGTAAAGGTTGGATTCCACCTCACTCTTCACAAATCCCATGCTCTGCAAGTAGCTATCTATGCGCTCATACCAGGCTCTGGGTGCCTGCTTAAGTCCGTATAGTGCTTTCTTTAACCTACAAACATGAGAGTCACTCCCATGCGCCACAAAACCTTCTGGCTGTTCGATGTACACCTCTTCCTCTATGATTCTATTTAGGAAAGCCGTCTTGACATCCATCTGATGGATTTGCCATCCCATTTGTGCTGCTAATGAGATCACAGCTCATATGGAGGTATATCTGGCCACTGGAGTGAATGTCTCGTCATAGTCTATTCCCTCCTTCTGAGAGAACCCCTTGGCCATGAACCTGACTTTCTATTTCTCTATGCTACCATCTGTAGCATGCTTGATCTTATAGATCCAGTGAGAACCAACCACTACCTTATCTATAGGCCTTGGCACTACCTCCCAGACATCGTTCTTCATGATGGAGTTATATTCCTCCACCATAGCATCCTGCCAAACTTGTTGCTATGTAGCATCCTGATAACTGGAAGGCTCACTATCAATGAGCTCGCTTATTAGTGCCACATAATCTGAATATTTAGCCGGTGGTCTCCTCTCCCTACCACTCGTTCTAGGAGCTCCCATAAACTCCTGAGCATCTTGTGCAAGCTGAGTTTCCACTCAACTAATCCTTCTCCTGCCAGTAGGAGATACACTAATAGATGGAGCTTGTTGTTCCTTATTCTGCTACTCCTAATCCTATGGATTCAACTCACCCAAGGTACCTGTATCTGTATTTGTTCCTATTACAGTGCCCTGTACCTGAGACTCTTGATCCACTTTTGGAGCTTCAATCTGCTAACTCTGTTCAACTGCTGGCAAATCCTGAGATTTTCTGAAGGCTTTCTCCTCCAGAAACTTCACATCACGTCTCACTATGATCCTCCTCGTCCCTGGAATAAAGATCCTGTATGCCTTGGAGGTTTCGCTATATCCAACAAAGAAACCTTTCTCTGCAGTCGAATCTAACTTGGTTCTTTTTTCTAATGGTACGTGACAATATGCTATACTGCCAAAGATCCTAAAATGCCCAACCTCAGGCTTCTTCCCTGTAAAGCCTTCTTCTGGTGTCATTTTTCCCAAAATCTTATGAGGTACTCTATTCTGAATATAGATTGTTGTGCTGCAAGCCTCTGCCCAAAGATACTTATGCAGATCTTGATCAAACAACATGGCCCTAGCTGTTTCTACAATTGCCCTGTTCTTACGCTCAGCAACCCCGTTTTGTTGTGGGTTGTAGGGAACAATCCACTCTCTCTTGATTCCTTCTTTGGTACATAACTCTTGGAAGACTTTTCTTTTATACTCACCCCCGTTGTCTGTCCGAAGAACCTTGATCTTCCTACCTATCATATTCTCCACAAGAGCTTTGAATTCTTGGAAGCGACTGAAGACCTCATCTTTGGCCTTCAAGAAATATATCCAGGTCTTCTTGGAGAAATCATCAATGAAGGTTACGTAATACTCATAACCTCTCAAAGACTGAGTAGACATGGGACCACAAATATCAAAATGTATCAAGTCAAGAACACCTATACTTCTACTATCACTTCTAGGGAAGGTTGCCTTTGAAAATTTCCCGAGTGTACACCCTTTACATGCGTCACCATGCTCTGCACTCAACTCTGGAATTCCTATCACGGTTTCTCTAAGCAATTTCAATGCCCCATGGTGTATATGTCCCATCTGTCTATGCCATAGCTCTCCTATTTCCTTGCTGCTATTACTGCTCACTAGTGCCTTTGGAGTTTCAAACTGCAATATGTATAAATTGTCACTTCTAACTCCAATTTGTTTAACCTTCTTCCAGTCCTTGTGTTTTAAATACACCTTCTATCCTTGAAAGAGTACGTTGTACCCTTTGTCTTCAAGGGCAGATATTGAAATCAGATTCATGTACATCCCTAGCACATGCAATACATCTGTGATCTTAATATCATTGCTTGACTCCCTCTAAAATGAAACAGTCCCTCTCCCAACTGGAGTGCATGTGGACTTGTTTCCCATTTTTATCTGGAAGCCTATTTCTTCTGCTTTGTAGTTGGAGAAGTTTTCTCTAACTCCTATCATATGGCATGATGCACCACTATCAATATACCAAACCCCTATAGTGCTCGAGCTAGATAAGCAGTTTAGAAGAGCGAACTCATATTCTAGTCTAGAGGATAGCTCATCAACATCCACTAAAGCTACTGTTTGCTTCTTCTTCTTGTCTCCTTTCTTCTGATTCGGACATTGACTGACATAATGTCCTAGCTGATCACAACCATAACATTTAATTTTACTCAGGTCTTTCTTTTTCTTCTTGTCTCCTTTTGAGGTAGACTCACTGCTTGAGCCTTTCTTAGCTTTTCCTTTGCTGGCAAGAGCAACATTCTCTTCCACCTCACCCTTATGACCACTGCTGCTTCCTCCATTAACATAACTCATTGGAAATTCTTCCTGAGTGAAATTAGTCCACAAATGATCCCAATCAAGAATATCTTGCCGTCCGGATACAACTTTGACAAAGATATCCCAATCTTTTGTGAATCCTGCCAATGCAATCCTAACAACCTCATCATCTAGTATTGCTACCCCGGTAGTTACTAGCTCATCTTTTACTGTTCTGATCCTGGTAAGGTAGTCCACAACGCTCTCCCCTTTCTTCATTCTGGTGTTTCTCAGCTTATCCTTGAGAATCAGCTGCCTGTTCAAATTTGAACTCTGGTATAGTTTGAGTATGGCATCATACATCTTTTTGTAGGTGTCTAAATCTGCAATATGAGGAACAAGGTGATCCTTGACCCCATCCATAACGATGCGTCTAGCTTTGGCATCTTCTTTCTAGTAGGTCGCTAGTAGTGTAGCATCTGTTGGAATAGAAACGGTAGTTGTTGCGTATTCCTTCAGACCATTCTCCTCCAGTAATAGAAGAATTCTTGCTTTCCACACGCCAAAGTTTGAAGCCCCCTCAAGTTTTTCTGAATCTCTTAATCCGGCTATTGCCATTGCTGAAACCCCTGAACACAAAAAGAAAATCAAAACTTGCAGTGGTGTGACTAAACCCTAGTTTTCTCTTTCAGAGTATTAGCTCTGATACCATGTGAAAAATACGTCTCCCTTATTGGTGTTATGAAACCCAGCAATAAATTCACTATTGTTTATTCTCAGAAATTTGAATAATAGTAATCAAATGACTGAAACAATAAACTAAAGCATGCACAACACCATTCACTAAAATACTGAATGCAGAGAAAACCAATCACACTTTGACACAATGATTTACCCTGGAAAACCCCTAACTCTGGGGAAAAACCAGCATTCAAAGAGAGAGATTTTATTAAAGCAGAAAAGAAGAAATTTACAATAATTGCCAGAACTTGGCATCCACAACGAAACTGCAAACTTGGATAATATTCAACTCCTTCTGTTCACTGCAACCTCTCTTTGATCCTGTGTCCTTTCCTGCGATAACCTTCAATCTGTATGTCTACAATGCACACATCTATCCTTTTTATAATCTCTTATTCACCAACGGTGAATCAAAGCAGAGATTAATCTTAGAAAGAAGACAAAGCTGTTTCTAAAAAAGAATTCCCAAACTGGCAAGTGTGTAAAAGATAAGGCAGATAAAAATCAGGAAAGTTTATCTAATCTATCCAGCCTGGGTGACACGGTTCCAGGTTGGAAGATTTATCTTTCGAGCTACACTTTCAACACCAATTATAACTAGTGGTCACATTTCATTCTATGCAAAAAATGTAATCATTTCCTTTCATGAAGTGACACCCCTCTCTCAAGGCATACTGTGAAATGATGTCTCCCTAAGGAAATTTGTTGAAAAATTCACACGCCTTGTATATGCCTCCACATTTTGTATGGATTACTATGGTAGTTACAAATACATTATTGGATGGAAATTCCTCAATCTTTATGCATTGATGGATGCTCAAACTATGTTCCAAAGCTCTCCTTATGGCACATGCGATAGGATAATGGAAAAGGTTGTGGAAATTGGTTCCAAATCTTCTGATCAACATTTTCTCATAGGTTTCTAATGCCCTTCTAACTGATTTCACAATCATGGCACACCATGGCGACATTCTCTGCTTAAGTGTTTACCCAAACATTTAAACGTCATTACACAACTCTCATTTTGTCATGCATATCTGCCATTATCTCTTTGAAACTTTTGTTAAATGGTTTGCGTGCCCTATAAATGCCTCCGCATTTTGCATACATTTTTAACAATTCACATGCTTTCGTCTATGTTTCCACCTGCCAATTGCATTGCTTGGGAGTCTCTAAAACCTTTTCAACAAACCCCATTGTGCTTATCCTAGAAGCATAATATTCATGAAAGGTGCACCATCTCTGTGAGTGGGGGGGCACTGCTAAACATTTCACTCTCATTGTTGATGCCTTCATATTTTGCTTGAACGTTTAATAAATTCATTTGCTTGGAGATTTTGAAATCCATCATCATAAAATCTATTCTTGCTAATGTCTTGCAATCTTTTATGGGATGCCATATTTGCAGTCAACATAACTCACGCCTTTACTTGGGCATTTACAACTGAGATATTTGAAGCACTTTCAACAAATCATTTGTATATATCTAGCCAACAAAGAATTGATGACATCTCATGAGGTGTTCTGAGCGATAGTTCATACATCATGTCTATGCTTCTAGACTTTGTATACATTTCTACCAAGGCAATTGCAGTTGCAATATTTGAGAAAGATACGCTTCTCTAAACGTCAACAATTCATACTTGAAATAGTTCACATGCCCCTTGTATATGCCTCCACATTTTGTATGGATTTTGCTAGGGTGCTGATCCTGCAATGAAAATTCTTTGGGGGCATTTTGTTTGTGCATTTCTACACTCATCACATCCCATGAGATTATATTTCTGTGGGACATTTGTTAAGAATTTTGTACCCCTATGCATATTTTCCCCCTGTCAATGACAGACTTGATTCAACTTATTCTATGCCAACATTGCTGCACTTGTTCAAAAGTTTCTCATGCATTTTCACCATATCCATTTTAGGCATTTTCTTCAACCATGAGGGCACTACTTTGAGGTCTTCTATAAGCAATTTCATATGCCCTAGTTGTGCTTCCATGTTTCCTTACCATTCCTTTCCTATGCATTTGGGGCGACTATTATATTGTGAAATGAGAGTTTTGAACTCCATTTTGCCCCTAATGCCCATGTTTCTCAATTTGATCAGGCTCTAATTTTTCACAGATCTCCATACATGTCTGCAAGTAGGGGTGCACCATTATTTTACCATTAAAACACACTCAGAATTAGGCATTTTTATGAAGAGATACCAAAGGAATGATGAAATCACAACAGAGTAAGATAAATCACAAAATCTTGATTTCTAAAGGTAGAATTCAAAAGGAAAAAGAATCACAAACTCATTTTGTGCAAGATTTGCAGCCAATGTTTCATTTGCATATCCCTGCAATCATCATACTTGATACGATGAGATTTTGGGGCATTTTTTTGACTACCTTACGTACCTTATCCACACCTTCACATTTTGTATAGTGGTTCTCAGGGGCAGGTTGGAGAATACATTGTGCCATTGAATATTTTGCATCTGAGTGAAGCGGAAGTGGGGATCAGACATTTTATTTGTTTTGCTCTTTACTTCCGATGGCGGGGTCGGGGTGACACCTTGCACATGCACCCTTTTAATTTTTTGTGCCAAGTTCCCATTGAGTTCCTAAACCTGAGCCCAAAGGAATTATATACTCAACACTTTATTTCCAAGCCTTTCAGGTGTGGAATTTCGATTTCTGAAATCTGTTGGGACACTTTATATTTTTTTTACTTCTTTATGTATGAGCAGGATTGGGTTCGGGTTTTTACCGGAAGTGAATATTTTTGATGGTGAGTTTAAATGCCCGATCCCGATTCACCTTTATTATTTATTTATTTATTTGTTTGTTTTTAAAGTTTTTAACTTTTTATTTCTTTTTAAAGATTTTCTATTTTCTATTTTGTTTTCCTTTTTATGATTTTTAATTTTTTAAACTTTAAAATCCTTTTTACTTATTTAAATCTTTTACATTTTAGAGTTCTTTTAAAATTTAAATTTTTATTTATTTTATTTAAAAGTTTTATTTTAAATCTTTTAAAATTAAAAGATTTATTTGTTCATTTTCTAACCTTTTAAATTTTTGTATTTTCAACATTTTTTATTTTTTTTGTATTTTTGTGTTTTGTGACTTTTGTATTTTTTAGACATTATTTTTATTTTTTGTATTATGTTAATTTTTGTGTGAGGGGGAAAAAGGACGTTAGATTTAAATTAAAGATGAACAAGAATGCAATTTGAAAAAGGAATCTAATCTACAGTCAAATGTACAAATCTAAAATTTAAAATTCCTACACATACAAGATTAAGCTATACTATTACAAACATAATAAGGAACCTATTGATTACCAAATGAAATGAAAGCAAAAGACAGTTTTACCATCCCATAGAGGAGTGTATTCACTTGATTTTGGATTGCTCTTATCACAACGAAGCCTCCAAAGTTTGTGTGCAAAGTGTGGATTAATGATTGGTTGATCGAAGGAAGGAATGAAGCTCTCTCAAGGATAATCTTGACAACACTTCGTTGCATAAGGTATGTTGATTCTCCAATCCCATATTTATGAGGAGAGAGGTTTGTTATATTGGAAATGAGATTTCAAATCGACGACCAAGATTGCAATGGAGAATATCTGGATCAATGGTCAATATGTGTTAAGAGGATTTAGACATGAGAAGATTGTGGAAAGTTGATTGTACAATTAGGGTCATTGAAGAATAGATTGGCTAGTCAAGGTTTTGATTGATCAATCAACAATTGATTGATCAGTTAGCAATTGATTGATCAGTTAGTGAAATCAGATTGCTTAGTTAGCAATCCATGATTTTCTCAATGAAAAAGTGGGTGAGGAATTTGAATTAATTAAATTAATTAATTAATTCCTTTTTGGAGTTGAACGTGCAAATCAACTTTTACTTTTGCAAATAGAGTTGCATTAGTTTGATTTGATTTTTTATAATCGATTTGAATGGTTTGATTTGATTATTCAAATTTTGGAGGGAAAGTGTGATAATTAAATTATTATAATTTAATAATTTAATTAATTATGAGGAATAAGGTGAATTAGTGATGTAATCAAATAATTAGCATCGTTTGACTAATTAGGATGAAATAAGATAAGATTAGGACTTTATTAAATAAATGTAATTTATTTAATTGGTCAAAATGATGAAACATGAATTAATCAAATAACGTTGTATTATTCGATTAATAGTAGAATTAGGGTTTTCAAGACTTGATTAAATAAATGATATTTATTTAATTTGTCGAGAATGATGAAAAAGTGAATTAATTAAATAATGTTGTATTATTCAATTAATAGAGGAAATTAGGCTTTTGAATGTCGTTTGATGCCATTTGATGATTGTGGGATGATTTTGAGATGATTCAAGATGTTTTAGAGATGTTTTGAGTTGATTCCAAGATGTTTCAAGTTGATTTAGAGTCGTTATGAGTTGATTTGAAGTCATTTTGAGACGTTTCGAGTTGATTCAGAGTCATTCTGATACATTCCAAGTTGATTTGGAGTCATTCTGAGACGTTATGAGTTGTGATAGGTGTTAAGTCAATTTTACATGTCTACATTTTTCCCCTTTTTGATACAAAGTACTGGTTGCTTTGTTTCAAAGATTTTGTTTTTAAGATCACGTTTTTTGAAAAATATTTATACCCCACTGTGCCTCGGTGTTTTGTGGAATGATGGTAGGACTCTATGTTGCCCCCTCGAGAGGTTGACTGAAAATTTCAAGTTTTGAGGTCAGGCTTACGACTCTGTTCTATTTCTGTTCCGATGTGTTTAGGTTGGAAAATCAGGTTTATAGGTCCTTCGTTTCTCGTTCTGATGTTTCTTTGAGCTTCTATTTTGAAAGTAGGAACTCTCCCCAAGTAGAAATTAGGGTTTCCTAGGTGAAATTAGGGCTTCTGTCCTTCCTGCCGGGGTCTTACTTTTGTACTCGATCTTCATACTGTTCATTGCTTAGAGGCATTTTGTAGATATGTGTTTTGTATGTATATATTCATTGGCCTAGTCGAGGCATCGTATTATGATTTTGTATATCCTATCACATAGATGATGTACTCTCTTTTTTGATGATGATATATATGATATATACCTTCTTCGATTCATTCTCATTTTATGCTTATGTGATGACGATATGTGATGATGTATGTTTATATGATGTTTTTATTGGTTTATTATCATCATGATGTGTATTGACAACATTGTGAATGTAGAATGGTACTAATGATATTGCTATGCATATTTCACTTAGAAAAAATGTTGTTTTGATAGAAAAAATGATGTTAATTAGAGGAAATATTGATGATAGATAGAAATGTGATGTTAATTTAGAAGAAATGTTGATGATAGATAGAAATATGATGTTAATTTTAGAAAAAATATTAATGACAGATAGAAATGTGATGTTAATTAGTAGTTGATGAGTTGCTTTTGCTTTGCTTTAGAGACTTTGCAGTTTTGAACAATCCATTTTCATATAGCAAATAAATATGATGCACCAAGGTATTAATGACCAAGGTGACTTTGTATTTATTGCATGGACTTTGAATCTACAAACAAGGAGTATTCTTGCTCATACCAAACATACAAAAACCCTGTTAGAGTGTAGGGGTGAGAAGCTTTTGAAAACATGTCAGGCCAGTAACACAAGAGGTATTAAGAACCTAACATGTCACTGTTACACAAAATGTTTCAAACATGACTTCCACACACAGAACAAAGCAAGTATTCACCATGGTAGTATAACAAGACTCTCCACAAACAACAAATCAAAATGACGCTCAATTGCCCCCATTCCTTCTTCTCTAAATCCTTATGGACATCCTCGAGAGATCCTGGGAATGAGTCAATAATGTAAATCACAAAAATAAGATAAAAAAGAGATAAAACAATGCTGTTATATCACTTTCCATATCTATTTGGGGTGGGTCTATTTATTCAATGTTGATCTTGTCTATCGTAGGAATGCATCCATTAAGACATATCTCAGGATGTTGTTGAGTCTCAAGTAAAAAAGATATGTATTTGATACTTGGCTTTGTTTTAGTTCACTTTGTGATCAAATTCTTCTGCAATTATCTGCTTGAAGGTTCCAACTGTTGATGCTTGCTTTGTTTGTTTTGTTTGTTTTGTCAAAGGGTGAGTGTGATCATCTATTTATTATGGATGATGTTTTATTGCGAATTGTGATGGTGGACATGGGTCTTTTTGATTTTTCTAAGTTTTATGATGTTATTTTTGACGTTTTCTGGGGACTAACCTAGGGCTTCAAGGGCTCATCAAAGATAAGCCTTGCCTATGTTGTACATGCAGAGGCTCATAGTTCACTTGGTTTGAGTGTTTTTGAGCTTTTTCTATTTTGTGAATGTTTTTGGATTTTGTATCTTTTGATTGTTTTTTAGATTTTTTGCATTTTTGACTAAGTTGAAATAAAGCATGTTGGAAACCTAAGGGGACTAACCTAGGGTCTCAAGGGATTTCAAGCCTTACCTACGTTGCACACACAGAGACCACGTAGTTCGACTATTTGACTCAAAGCATAAACTATTTTTTGGATAAACAATATTGATAATTTGGATTGCTATTCCACTTTTGTGTCTAGAGCATATGTTGCAAGAAATCTACTTGAACTAGCTACGAGGTTCAAGAAAATTTTGATATCTTAGACTGTTTGAGTGAAGGAATAACCCCATGATGTTGTTTTGCTTTCAATGTTTTCCAAATGTTTTTGTCTTTTGTGGTTTTCTAAATGTTTTTGACTTTTTTTGCTATTTTCCATTGTTTTTGATCTTTTGTTGTTTTGATGACCATGATAGGATGCTCAAAGATCTAATCCATGACCAAATTTTTGAAACTGCCCCTAGTTGTAGACAAGATGATTTTCCTTAATCAGTGACAAGCCATGGTTGGATACCCTGTTTTATTATGAAATGAAATGGGTGGATGTTGTGGATAGTACCAATAGATAATGATGCAAGTTTTATTCAATCATAGCATAGGTATTTGCTTGGTTTTCACTACCGTACCTGTTCTAAGAGTGCCACAAAGTGGTTTTCACTCATAGAACATTTTATTTTACTAATTTTCTTTCTTTTTGATTTTTTTGTATTTTTTTTATCCTTTTTCCATTTTTTTGGATTTTTACCCTTTTGCTTAGGGTATTCTAACATGCTTCAAGTGTAGAACTTCTTGAGGTGGCTATTGTTCAGTGGTTCAACTAAAGGTTCTCCTTCAGGAGTAGCTAACTGATATGCCCTAGAGCCATAGCTTGTTGTGATGACAAATGGGCCTAACTAGTTGGGTTCAAATTTTTCTTTGCCGTCCTGATTTAGTTGTACCTTTTGATTCGCTTTGAGGACTAATTCATCAACTTGAAAGTTCCTGTCTTTGATCTTTTTATCATAGTTTTATTTGAGCCAATTTTGATAAACCTATAGATGGTTTAACATGCTCAAACATCTTTCATCTAGGAGTTCTAATTCATATAGCCTGGATACCCTATATTCTTTGTTGCTGACCATGCCTTTTAGTGAAAATAATAATGAAGGGATTTCAATCTCAATAGGAAAGACAACCTTTGATCCATAGACCAAGGAAAATGGTGTGGTGCCAGTAGGTGTGTGAATGCTAGTTTAGTAGGCCCATAAGGCTGGGTTTAGCTGCAAATGCCAATCACGACCGACTTCATTAACAATCTTTTGAGTATTTTCAATATGGTTTTGTTAGATGCCTTAGCTTGACCATTTCCTTGGGGGTAATAGGACGTGGAGAATCGATGGTGGATATAAAATTAGGAACAAAGCTCTTGGCCATCCAAATTTTTGAATGGGGTTCCATTGTCTGTTATTATTGTTTGGGGAATTCCATACCTACAGATGAGATAATTCAACACGAATTTTGATATCTATTTTCCAGTGATATAGGTCAATGGAATTGCCTCTATCCATTTAGTGAAGTACTCTATTGTTGTGATAATGAATTTGTGCTAGTTGGATGAAGCGGGTGATATCTTGCCTACTAGGTCTAATCCCCATTGCAAGAAAGGCCATGGTGTGGTTATAGGTCTCAATTCCTATGCTGGTGCATGAACCAGGTCACTATGCTTCTGACATTGTCAAAAATTTCTAGAATACTGTGTGCATTCCTATTCCATGGAGGGCTAGTAGTATCCTATTCTGAGTAATTTCTAGACTAGGTTAAGTACGCCAGAGTGGGATCCAAAAATACCTTCGTGAACCTCTTGTAAGGCTATTTGTGCTTCTTCTATGTTAAGGTATGAGAGTAACATACCATATAGACTATGACGGTATAGGGTATCTCCTAGGATGGTAAAACGAGAAGTTCTACGGGTGAAGGTTTTCTTTTGGGTGGTCATTAAGTCAAGGGGTATGGTACCATGTTGGATGTAGTCAAAGGTATCTTGGTACCATAGGGAGTTAGGACCAACAACAACACATACCAATTCTGATTCTGGGATGTTAAATGCTGGTACCAACAGTTGTTCCATGAGGAACTTATACTTAGGCATGCTATGTGGAATATCAAGTAGTGAGCCTATTGTTTCCATTGCATCGACAACTCTGTTATTGATTTGAGGAATTTTCTCAAAAGTTATTCTGATGAAGTATTCCTTGAAGCTATCCACCATTCTTTTATATGACATCAATTTTTCATCTTTTGTATGGTACTCATCATTCACTTGTCTGATCACTAGCTGAGAGTCTCCAAAGACATGTAGCTCTTTTATTCTCCATTCAATATCCATTTTTAACCCTGTGATAAGAGCTTCATATTCTAAGATGTTGTTCGTGCATGGGAATGCAATCCTATAGGCCTTGGGTATACTATCTCCTTGTGGTGTGAGAAATAGAATACCAACTCCAAATCCATGTTGAGTATGGGACCCATCAAAGTATAGAGTCAATTGGTCTATCTTTTCTATCATCAAGATACTCTCATCTAGAAAGTCCACTATGAGAGGTTTATGATCATCTAAGGGTGCTTCGACCAGTTGGTCTACTATAATATGTCCCTTGATAGCTCTCCTATCCACATACTCTATATCAAACTGACTTAGGATCATTACCCATTTGGCTATTCGACCTGTTAGGGCTGCCTTTGCTAGTAAGTACTTGAGTGGGTCTACCTTAGAAATCAAACTGATCTTTCTGTTTAGGATGTGTCTCAACTTTTGTGTTGAAAACATGATTGGGAGACATGTTCTTTCAATGGGTGAGTAGTTTAGTTCATAGCCCACTGGTGTTCTACTGATATAATAGACTACCCTTTCTTTATTGTTATCATCTAGCTGGGCCAAGAGAGCTCCCGGTGTTGCTTGTGTGGTAGACATGCAAAGTATCATTTCCTTTTCTGGGATAGGCGACATGAGTATAGGTGGAGTAAGTAGGTACTCCTTGACTTGTTGGAATGCTTGGTCACATCTCCCATCCCACTTGAAGGTGATTTCCTTGTGTAGGAGATGAGTGAAAGGGTGGAATTTGTCCGCCAATTGTGCAATAAATCACCTAATGGATTGCAACTTCCTTTGTAAGCTCCTCAACTATTTTAGTGTCTTAGATAGAGGCATCTCCATTATTGCTTTTACTTTGGCTGGATCTAATTCAATCCCTCTTCTTGATACTATGTATGCCAACAACTTTCCAAATGTTACCTTGAATACACATTTCTTAGGATTGAGTCTCAGATTGTACTATTCAAGTCAATCAAATACCTTGGCTATGTTTATCAAGTGGTCTGCCCTTTTGACTGATTTTGCTAGAATGTCATCCACATAGTCCTCCATGATTGTGTGTAGCATATCATGCAATATTGTCGTCATTTCTCTTTGATATGTCACTCGTACATTCTTTAGACCAAAGGGCATTACATTCCAACAAAATGTTCCCCAAGCACAAGTAAATGTTGTTTTGTGTTGGTCATCTAGAGATATCTTTATCTGGTTGCATTCAGAGAAACCATCCATTAGGGATAGCATCTCATGTCCTACTGTTAGATCTACAATCATGTCGATACTTGGCAATGGAAAGTCATCCTTTGGATAAGATTTGTTCAAGTCTCTGAAGTTTGTGCATATCCTTATGCCTCCAGTAGGCTTGGAGATTGGTACTAGATTTGATATCCATTGTGGATAGTCAATGGGTTTGATGAAAAACACATCTAGTAGTTTCTTTAGCTCTACCTTTATCAGTAATTCTATCTGTGGATGCATTTTTCTGAGTTTTTGCTTGATAGGCTTTTCTCCAGGGATTATAGCTAGATGGTGTACCACTAATGTTGGATCTAGTCTAGGCATGTCAGCATAGGTCCATGCAAAATTTACCTTCTGGGAATTGATGAAAGTTGTGAAGATGTCCTTTTCTTCTGGGTCCAGTGATGCAACATGGTAGGTTATCTTCGGGTCCTCTGTTGTGCCAACATTTATGGGTTTTGATTCTTCTACTAGCAGTGTGGATCTTTCAAAATATTCTGATATGGGGATATTGAATCTTCCATCCTCGGGTGTCTCTGAGAGGTTTTCACCTTCAGATGCGTCCTTTATTTTTTATCTTTTCTAGATCTGATAGAGCCAAAAGGTGGTTTTCTCTAGGGGATTGTATTTTTATGTTCTTTCTTTCATTTTTGCGATTAGAAGATTCAATCTCTCTACAAAAGTATGCCTCCTTTTCAAGTTCCATGATGAATCTTGCTTTGTGCTCTCCTACTGGTATGTTCATTCAAAGTCCCATGAACTCTGCGATTACCTCATCATTCTAGAATTGATCTAGAACATGTGTATGTTCTTGTTGATCCCAATCTATGAGCTGCGGGTAATGGATTGGGAGGTTATCATCTTGATCTACAAAGCCTATGGAAGTGGATGAAAGGGTTAGTATAGCTTGGGTGTCCTTTTCCCACTGAGTGTCTAGGTCATCATTGCTAGAAGTGGGAGAATCATATACAGTGACAAATGAAGGAGAATCCCATTCGTATTCATTAGAGTCTATACCAGAATTGTAGTAGATGTTGGGAATGGTTTGAATATGTTGGAGAGGGAAATTATCAATGCTAAAGTTATCAAATAAGTCTTCAACAGGTAAGTCGTTGTCTAAGGAATGATAGGTATCTAGTGCCTTAACGCAAGCAGAAGTTTCTCAATTCTTCCAAGAGGTTCGTCCAATTTTTGGAATAACCACATCTTTTGGCTTATAGCCTAGCCCCATATTATTCTTCCTTTGTTCTACTATAATAGGATCTAACTAACCTTGTTTGTGTAGCCCAAGGCCACCCTTTCCATTATATCCCATCTATTTACCTAATTGATAACCTCTAGTAGTAGGGTCAATTAAAATGGGTTGTGGCTTTTTTGGTTCTTCTTGCTTCTCTTTGTAGATCATAGATGAAAAGTCCTTCTCAAATATTTATTTATCTTGCATGTCTCCCCATCTAGTGAAGATAGTGGGCTTGGAAATCATTTGTACTATCTTGATATCTTTTGGCACTCCATATGCTTTGGGTGTTGGTGGAAGCATGCCAATGTAGAATGCTTGGTTGAAATAGTCATTCCCATTACCCTTGTCAAGTACCTGAATCCTGGCTTCCATTTTCGATTGGTCACTTGAGGTGTTCTTGGTTGAGGTGGATGGAAGTGTTGAAGGGTCAACATAAGAAAATGAGTGGAACACTATGTCGTTGCTAGGCACACGTTGGATTTTAATGTATTTCTCCTCTAACTTGGCACAAAAATGAAAAGGCTCAGGATCGACATATAGTGTTACCTCTTTTCCTTCATGGGGAAAATTTAGGCATTGATGAAAAGTGGAAGGGACTGCTTGTAATGCATGGATCCAAGGGTGTCCTAGGAGGAGGTTGTATTGCAACTCAAGGTCTAGTACTTGACAAGTGGTTTCTGTTAGGGCCAACCCTATCTGCACTGGTAACATGACTGTTCCCTCATAATTTCTTTCTAGGTCATCATAGGCCCTTATCATGATAATCTTTCCTTTGTCAATCACATCATCATAATACCCCAACTGTTTTATAAATTTTAAGGTACAGATATTTAACCTGCACCATTATCTATCAGTACCTATTTGACCATGGTTTTATGAACACCAACCTCTATGTAGAGGGATTGGTTGTGAAATGTTCTTTGGGGTAGATCTTTCTCAAAAAAGATTAAATGGTTACTTTGTGTGATCTTACCAACCATAGCTTGGAATTGACTAGGATTGAGGTCATTAGGGATTGTTGTTTCCAATTCCTTTTCAAGTATTTCCCTATGGGTAGGTGATAGTTTTAACAACTCCAAGATTGAGATTAGGGCATGTGTTTTCTTTAATTGTTCCACAATAGTATAGTCATTTGGTGACTTGATTGCAGGTTTGGGTGAGACTCCTTGAATTGAACTCTTCCTCAGTGGGTGGTTATGTTATAGTTATTATCTCCACCTCCTAGAGTCACTACATTTTCCCTATTATCATCAACTTGTGAAAGTGTTCCTAAAACTGTATCCCCATATGTGTAATTGGCATTATGGTACTCTTGTTTCTTTCCTTTGTCATTTCCTTTGGCATGGTCTATGATTGGGTTTGAGTATATTTGCAAGTCCTTATTCCCAGGACAATGCTTGACATCTACCCCCCTTTGTCTATTAAATCTTGGATAAGGTGCTTAAGTCTCATGCAATTGTTTGTGGTGTGTCATTTGATCATATGGAAGTCACACAAGTCCTTCTCGTTATACTGCAGTGTTTTGAAACTAGGTTCCTCATAGTTTGGATGATAATTAGTTTTGAGGAGGTTTTGTTGTAGTAATTTGTGCATGACTGTTTCTAGTGAGTCACCTAGTACTGTGAATTGCCTTCTTGGTTGATCATATTTCCTTTGTTGCCCTCCCTGATTTATTTGTTGGTTCACAACCTGATTGTTACTGGGATAGGTATTTTGGTTATTTTGTGCATTGTTTGGAGCATAACTTGTCTATGCTACCTATGGTTTGTTTTTAATTGTGTTTTGTGCTTGCCAAAATATCCTAGCATCAACCACTCCATCGTTCGTGATGTTTTTATTTTTAGCCTAGACTTTAGGTTTCTCATTTGAACTAGACGAACTATATTTTAAGCTGTTTGTTTTAAGGGCACCTCTTGCAATGAGGGATCTCTCAATATTCAATCCCTTATCAATGGTTTCTTCAAAGTCTACTGGACATAAGATTGTGAGTTGATAATTGATCTCAGGTAAGACATTAGTAATGAATATGTCCACCAATTCCTTATCGGGAATGGGCCATTTACATCTACTAGCCTTGTGTCTCCATTGCTGTAGGTAGGAGATAAAAGATTCTCCTTGATTCTGTTTGATCGTGGACAAGCTTGTAATGGTGAAATCTTGCTCAATGTTGAAGGAGAAGTGACTTATGAATTTGTTAGATAGTTCATCGAAGGTTTTGACTATTGGTGTCAAATCAGTGAACCACTCCATAACATGGCTTGTAAGGCTGCGTGGAAATAGTCTCATGAGGTATGAGTCATTATGTCATACTTCCATGCATGATATAGATTGATGGAATGAGAATGGGCATATCTCTTGGATAGTATAGGTTTTCTTTTATTTTTTGGCTTGCATTCCTGCTACTTGTTGGGTGATGGCCTCTAGCCTCATTTCCATGTCCATTTTTGGCATGTTTTTTTGTGAGTTCTGTGTATAATAGAATTGTTGTCTCACCATGTTTGGGTCATATATTAGATATTGTGAAGGTATAGACCTTGGTAACTGTTTTGGGCATATAACGGGTTAGCTCCTTGTTGCTGAGACACAATGTATTGAAGGTTACCCTGTTGATGCATTATCGAGACACCTTGTTGGTAGGACAACTAAGGAGGGGTGCTCTGTGAGACACCTTGCTATTGGGAAAGACTAAACTGAAGGTTACCTTGTTGATGTGTTATCGAGACACCTTGTTGGTAGGACTATTGAGGAAGGGTGCTATGTGGCACACCTTGCTATTGGGCAGGACTAAACTAAAGGTTACCTTGTTGATGTGTTATCGGGACACCTTGTTGGTAGGAAAAATGAGGAAGGGTGCTTTGTGGCACACCTTGCTGTTGGAAAGGACTAAACTGAAGGTTACCCTATTGATGTGTTATTGGGACACCTTGTTGATGGGTTGACTGGAAAAGGGTGCTCTGTGGCATACCTTGCTGTTGGGTAGGACTAAACTGAAGGTTAGCCTATTGATGTGTTGTTGGGACACCTTGTTGATGGGTTGAATGGAAAAGGGTGCTCTATGGAGCACCTTCCTATTGGGCAGGACTAAACTAAAGGTTACCCTATTGATGTGTTATTAGGACACCTTGTTGATGGGTTGATTGAAAAAGGGTGCTCTGTGGCACACCTTGCAGCTGGTATTACTGGTTCAGAAGGGGACCATGTGGTCCACCTTGTTGGTGGTATTGATTGTTCGGAGGGGGGCCTTGTGTTCCACCCTATTGAAGGTATTGACTGTTGGAAGGGGGACCCTGTGTTCTGCCCTATTTAAGGTATTGACTGTTGGGAGGGGGACCTTGTGTTCTGCCCTATTGAAGGTATTGAATGTTTTTGGATGGGTCATTTTTTGAGGTATTATGAGGTATATACTGTTTGGGAGGAGGATTGTTGTTTGGTGGTTCATATTGTGATGGTCCTCATTGATATAGTTGTGCCACTACTGCTTGTTCAACCTGAGTTGGTTTTCTAAATAAGGGGTTCTCTTTAGATTGACCATTGTTTTGTGAGAACACAGGTGGCATGTTTGGCATCTCTAGAGGTTCAATTATCTATCTTACAACTGAGTTATCCCCTAAGGGAATAAGGTTGGAATCCTTGAGAGCTTCTATGTTGAAATCCATCGGTAATTTAGCACCACTTTGTGCTAACTTGAAGAAATAGGAGTTTGGATCCCTTCTCAACAACCTGTCCATTAGTTTAAGAACTTTGGGGTTATTAGAATGTTCGAACAATTCATCCTTGTTTATTTCTTCCTCTGTGTCTACCTCCTCTATAACCACTCTGTTTGGGTCTTGGTTGTTTTGTTCAATTACCTCCTATTTGTAATTTAGTTCCTCTTCACTAAAGGTATTTCTATACATAGGCCTCTTTTGTGGTGTTTCAAGATCACTTGGCCGATAGCCCCAAGGGATACTTTCATCATTTATGGCATTGGTTGGTGGGATGCTAGTGTTGGTTTTGTTTGCTTCCATTTTCTTTCTGTGTTGTGACCTCGTGGTTGTCATAAACAATTACCAAGTTTTTGTGATTGTTTTTCCTAACTCCTATTCTTTGGAAAAGACATGGCCTATTGGTGCAAAGTGATAATAGAAGTGATCTAGCTGGTTTTGATGATTGTGATATCTCCTTGAGAAGAAACCTTTGGAAAACCTTTTTTTAGGGCAATTATTTGAGAGCCTAAGTATAGATTTTTGCTTTAGGATCTTGCTCTTTCCAGACCTAAGGATATTTGGCTTGCCAAAAAGCATGAGGGATGTATATTTATTACCACATAGGTGGTGGTAATATAGGTCTTCTGGTTGCTAGGTCTATCTTTTCTTCCTCTTCATCTAAGATGATGGATGCGGTAAGAAATTGGTGAGGTTTTTCATTTTTCTCAAATATGAAAGTTCTCAAAATTCTTATGATGTCGGTTTGGGAACCTTCAATATGTGTGTTACCTAGTTGAAAGATTGGTGCTACAAGGTCTGGTTGTTGAACGAGAGTTGTCGGTCGCCAGATGGTCATAAGGTGTGATGGCATTGTGAGGTGGTTATGATGTTCAATGCCCTATCATAAGGTCACTTGATTTATATTTCCAAGAGGATCATACCTATTTCCATGTGGGAGGTAGTAATATGGGTCTTCTACTGCTACGTTTGCTTTTTCTTCCTCTTCTTTTAAGATGATTGATGCGGTGAGAAATTGGTGGGGTGTTTTGTGTTTTTCTCAAATATAAAGGTTCTCAAATTGCTTATGATGTCAGTTTGGGCACCTTCAATGTGTGTGAGACTAGGTTGAATAATAGGTGCTACAAGGCTTTGTTGTTGAATTGGAGGTATGGATCACCAGATGGTCATAAGGTGTGGTGGTGTTTTGGGGAGGTTTTCTATGAAACTCAAAAACCCTAAGGCTTGAGTGCTATTTTTGATTGTGGCTACTTTTCATAAATCAAAATGTTAAAGAATTAGGGTCGATATTCCACTTCCTGGTCTAGAGGTTGTGGGAAAGATACTTGAACTATCTGTGAGTTCCAAGTAATTGTTGATATCATAGATTTTTTTGAGTGGAGGAATGATCCTAATGGTTTTTTTGATTTTGATTTCAAATAAGTAGTATGGGAATAATGGGTGAGAGACTTTGTGACCAATCTGATTTTCCAAATGTTTTGTTCAAGCAATGACCTTATAAACAACTTCAGTTTGTTTTCCCCTAAGTGTTTAGCAAAAATATTGTGAGTTGGAATGGAAGTTCTTAACCTTTGCATGTTTGTTTTCTCTGCATTCTTGAGTATGGAAAATGATATAATAGCACTGGACTGACTCAAAAGCATGAAATTTATGTGACCTAAATGTCTATAGCTCAAGTTGTGAATTCACAACACCCAAGCCATAGTTTACCCAACATTTACTTTGATTAAGGTAACTTGAAATAAAAGCCAAAATGTTTAGAAACCTTTAAGGATAAATCCTTTCAAGGAGTACAAATCATAAGGCTTCTTTCAAAAGTATACACTAAATCAAAGAGTTTTTGTTTTGACCATCTTGTTCAGTATTTGTTTTGATGTGTTCTTGTTCTTTAAATCAAACACATAATTTGATGTCACAATTGTTTTTGAATGTAATTGGAAAGTTTAACATTAACAAGCACTTTACAATCCTAGCTCAAATGGGTATGTATTTCTTAGTAGGCCTACCAATCATCCCTAGGATGATTAATCTAAGAAGATGGAATGGACAAATAGGCTATGTCAAGGAAATGTACTGTCTTGACATGCCAAGCAAAAGCATCCCTTCCCTATTTGCTTTATTGCCTCAACCAAAAAATGAACATGGAAGTAACTTCTTAGAATGGTGCTATTCCAATGCACTACTTTAAAATACTCTTTTGGGTAAATGGATGGTTTCTAAAATAATTGGCTCTTAGTCATGTTCTGGGGATATTATTTTTGAGCACCTACACATGTGGCGTTTTTATCAATTAAGAACCTTCAAGCCCTTGTGGGTTTTTATGCATCATGAGGATACTGAGGAAGAATACGTCGGTATAGGACATTCGCACCTGGTGAGTGATGAACTTTCCTCACACTCACAAAAGATTTATATAGCGGTCTAGAATGAAAGTACCGCTTGGGTCACCCATGAGTCCTCTAACATGGGAGATTCCTCAAGTAGGCAGGCCCTCTAAAAAGGTATGCTTGAAAAAAGTGCAAAGTTCAAAATGTCCTCGCTCACCCAAGATCACCAAAAGGTGCGAGGGGAGAAGACAAACATTTAGCCTTTCCAATCAATGAATACACGACATACAATTCATAGAAAATTGATTCATTTTAAACACCTCAAGTGGTGTTATCCCCAAAAAATATGTGAATAACATAAACGAAATGTTCTTTTTATTTTTGCACCAATTGAAGTGTTCAAGACATCAAGCAGTTAAGATAGCAATGGTGTGAAAACAACAAAAATAGTTTGTTCATTTTAAGCCCCAAGATTGAAGTGTTTCTAAGAGAATCAGGCCTGGTCTTAACTGGTCAACAAATGTAAATCGAACATGCATCAACAAAATGGAAAACATTTGCACTCTTTTTATGCACCAAATTTAAAGGTTCCTAATTATGAAAACATGAAATGTGTTCATTTTTAGAGCCCAAAATTGAAGTTTTTTATGTTCTTTCTATGAGCACCAAATGAGAGTTCCTAATTTAGAAAGCTTAAAATTGGTTCATTTTAACAACACCAAATCAAATGTGAGTTTGTGTTGTTCATTTTAATGCACCAAAAAAAGTTCCCATCTTAGAAAAAGCTTCAAATTTTTTCAATTTTAAATAGCACTAAAATCAAATGTGAGAGTTGTTCATTTTAGAGCACGAGAAGAAAGTTCCTAACTTAAAAAAGCTTCAAATTGGTTCATTTTAAACACCAAAATCAAATATGACAGTTGTTGGTTGTTCATTTTAATGCACCAAAATAAAGTTTTTCCTAAGTTAATAAAAAAATGATTGTGGATTAGAAAATCTTAGACCAATTGTCTTCCCTATAACAAAGGTGTTAGTTGTTTTCATAAAAAAAAATGTGCCATAAATCCTACAAGATCTTCCCAAGAGATGTTAGAAACTTTCCAAATACAACACACAATCAAATGTTAGGGTTAGACAATTGATTAAGCATCAAAAACCCTACAACCTAGACCAAATTGTGACGTACGTTAACTTTAAGCACACCAATGAAAAATTTAAATGCATAAAAATTGAAAACCACCTACACCATTGCAAAGATCATGAAATTATACCCCATTTAAAAAAAAGCATTGAAAAATACTTCCGTATGACCAAGATATGGTCATTTAAAAATAGAGTAAACAAAGGTCTTGATTGCCAGTCAAAAGAGCCCCTGTCAGAATCAAATGTGAGTTTCTTACAGCAAATGCGACCTTCCCATGGTAAATGTGACCTTCTTAGAGAAAAGATGACCACCTTATAGTAAAGGCCAGTTTTTGGGCCTGGAAAGGGCGAATTTCTTCTGCACAGTGGCATGGAATGCCTTTCAGAATCCCTCTGGAGCCCTGTAGCTTAAATTCAACTCACGAAAAACATTAGTATTAAGGACCATTGGTCCCACCAAGAGTGCCAAAATGTGTGAGGGGGAAAAAGGATGTTAGATTCGAATTCAAGATGAGCAAGAATGCAATTTGACAAAGGAATCTAATCTATAGTCAAATACACAAATCTAAAATATAAAACTCCTACATATATGAGATTAAGCTATACTATTGCAAACATAATAAGGAACCTACTGATTACCAAATGAAATGAAAGAAAAAGATAGTTTCACCATCTCGTAGCAGATTGTATTCGCTTGATGTTGGATTGCTCTTATCATAACGAAGCCTCCAAAGTTTGTGTGCAAAGTGTGGATGAATGCTTGGTTGATCAAAGGAAGGAATGAAACTCTCTCAAGGATGATCTCGACAAAACTTCATTGCACAAGGTATGTTGATTCTCCGATCCCATATTTGTGAGGAGAAAGGTTTGTTATATAGGAAATGAGATTTCGAATAGACGATCATGATCATGTTGGAGAATATCCAGATCAACGGTCAACATGTGTTAAGAGGATTTAAACATGAGAAGATTGTACAAAGTTGATTGCATAATTAGGGTGATTGACGAATAGATTGGCTAGTTAGGGTTTTGATTGATCAATCAACAATTGATTGATCAGGTAGCAATTGATGGTTGAGTTAGCAAAATTAGATTGCTTAGTTAGCAATCCATGCTTTTCTCAATCAAAAAGTGGGCGGGGAATTTGAATTAATTTAATTAATTAATTAATTCCTTTTTGGAGTTGAATGTGCAAATCAACTTTGACTTTTGCAAATAGAGTTGCATTAGTTTGATTTGATTTGAATAGTTTGATTTGATTATTCAAATTTTGGAGGGAAAGTGTGATAATTAAATTATTATAAGTTAATAATTCAATTAATTTTGAGGAATAAGGTGAATTAGTAATGTAATCAAATAATTAGCGTTATTTGACTAATCGGGACAAAATAAGATAAGATTAGGACTTTATTAAATAAATGTAATTTATTTAATTGGTCGAAATGATGAAAAGTGAATTAATCAAATAACGTTGTATTATTTGATTAATAGTAGAATTAGGGTTTTCAAAACTTTATTAAATAAATGGTATTTATTTAATTTGCCGAGAATGATGAAAAAGTGAATTAATTAAATAATATTGTATTATTGAATTAATAGAGGAAATTAGGTTTCAGATGTCATTTGATGATCGTGGGATGATTTTGAGATGATTCGAGATGTTTCAGAGATGTTTCAAGTTGATTCCAAGATGTTTTGATATGTTTTGAGTTGATTCAGAGTCATTTTGAGATGTTTTGAGTTGATTCAGAGTCATTCTGAGTTGATTCGAAGTCGTTTCGAGTTGATTCACAGTTGTTCTGAGTTGATTTAGAGTTGTTCCAAGATGTTCCAAGTTGATTTGGAGTTGTTCCGAGATGTTCCAAGTTGTAATAGGTGTTAAGTCAATTTCACATGTCTAGAAATTTAATAATTTTTTTATTATTTTTATTATTTTTCATTTTTTTGGATTTTTGGATTTTTTTGTTGTTGGTATTTTTGCATTTTCTGATTTTTTTTTGTATTTTTTGAAGTTTAAAGACAAATGACGCAAAAAAGGGACAAAAATGAAGATGATGAAAACTGACAACAAGATGACCACACGACACCAAAAATTGAAAACAAACAACACCCAAAGAACGAAACAAGACAATGACAAAAAGACAGGGATCAGGATTGAGGCCGGACACAAAATGCGAACCCGAACAACCCTTGAAGGCAAAGAGAAAATTGGGATCGAGAGAAAACTTGGAACACAAACCTTTAGAAAGTGCAAGGTATCGGTTCCAATCCGAAACCCGAACTTGAAAGGCAAACACACAAATAGAAGTGGAGATCGGAATCGAGTTGGAACCAAGAATAGGAACCCTCTGAAGAGGTTCAAGGTTTCGGTTCTTGTCCAAAGTTCGAATTTGAAACAAGGTAAAGGAGAAAGAAGACCACGGGGATTAGAATCAGGAAAAAACCTGAAATGTGAACCTGAAGGAGGTTCAAAGTACAAGTTTTGGTTTGATGTCCGATTTTGAAATGAAGGAGGAAAAGGAAAACAATCGAAGATTAGATTTAGAACAACACCTGGAACCTGAACACTCTCTCGAGGACAAGTTCAAGTTTCGTTCTTAAACCTAATCTTGACAAAGGAAAAATGAAACAAGGTAAAAGGGGAAAAGATGAGAAACAAGAAAAATGAAGTACAAACATGACAAAACCAAACAACAGAATGAAAGAAAATAGAGGGGGTCCCTGAATTTTCCATAAAAAATTTTTGGGTGTATATGCAGGGCATAACAAGATGATTAGACCTGGACTACTTTAGTGACCTTGCATGAAGAATACTTTACCCTGCAGAGCTAGAAGGAAGAAGTAATCAAATAGTTTGAGAAGCTAAGAGACTTGGTGAAAATGAAGCATATACCTATCTCAAGTTCCCTTGCTACTACAAATAAGATTTCAGAGATAAATATTAATCCTAGCACTCTAGAAGAAGGAAAATAAATTTTGGTAAATCTTGAGTCACAATACAGGATACTTGTAGCAGCAAAGAAACCATGGGAAGAAGATAGATCCACTTGGCAAGTCATCCTGTAGAAGCTTCAAGGGTCAACATCTTCAGGTTGACTATTTCTATTTTTATGCATTTTCAAATTTACAAATTCTTTTTGCATATATGCAGATGGTATAGAAGTTTTTGGTTAACTCCCTGAGGGGGAGTCAACACACTCTTCCAGTTACTTTTTCTCACATATATATCTAAGGGGGAGAATACAAATTTTTTTTGTACACCCTTTTCCATAGATGTCAAAGGGGGAGAGATATTGGGAAAAAAATTTGGAGAGATACTTGGAAAGATATTGGGAAATACTTTTTGGGAAAGATTTGTGTAAGGGGGAGAGACAAGTTTTTGGAATTTTTTTTGATATGCATGTTTCCATCAATGACAAAGGGGGATATTTTTAGAAGCAAGGGGAAGACTGTTGGAAGATTGTCATTATTGATGTTGTTTGGCAACATGAGCACGAGGTGCATAGATTGTATGATCTAGTGTTTTCAATGATGTCAATATTGTTATAATCATTCTATCATGGCTTGGAAGTATTCTTGAAGACATCTGGACAAAACAAGTTTTGGCTAAGTATTCCTTTTGATAGTATTTTGGTTTAGTGCATTAGTTTTTGGGTCCGAACTCCAACACATGTAGAGATATCATTTTGTGATTCTAAATATAGTTTTGAGATCATTAGATGCATCTACATTCAATATTTGGTGACATTTTGTGAAGTATTCTGAAAGTTATGAATGACAGAGTTCAACCCTGTATATTGCAGTCATTCCTTGTACAATGTATCAGTGTGGGAGATTTTGCATTTCTTCGTAGATAATTATTTTATTTTGCAATGATGAGGATAAGCTATTAGATGTCGATTGAGTGGGAATTCAAAGAGAGATCAAGTTTTGAAGTCACACGTATGGCAAATTGTATGCACAAATGAAGGTTTTATGTTTAGGTGTTATTTTTGGGTTGACCTAACATGTTTGATGTTTTGTGGAGGAAAAATAAGTAAATTTTGTTGGAAATAGGATGCCATTTAATTGCAAATCCTAAACATTAATTATTTCATGTATCTCCTAAGTTCTTGGAATGTGTTCAACAACACTAAGATTAGGATGAGATTAATTATTTGGATGAAATAAATCATGAAATTGACATTTGTAGTTATTCCTAAATAATAGGAGCATGTGGGTGCACACATGGTAAGGTGACACTCAACTTGAGTTCAAATAACTATTGAGTAAAGATAACACTTCTGAATGCATTTAAAGATCCTAGGAGTTAGGGTTTGATGTTTGCATGCTTGAAGATCAGTTCAGTTCAGTTCAATTTAGTTCATTATGGTTCAATTATGCATGTTGGTTATTTTGAGTTGCATGTAGTTAGCTTTAGTTAACTTGGAATGCATGGCTAATAACATGAGTTGTATGAAAGATAACAGGGACTACCTCCAGTTAACAAGGGATGACCATTCTTTGGGAATGGTGTTGAGTAAATGTTTCAGTTAACAAGAAATCACTTGGAGCTATCTTGGGCGCCCAAGATGCTTTCTTGGAATTAACTCCAATGCATGATAAGATATTTCAAGGCTTTGTTAAGTGGGACCCTCTTTTGGGTGCCATCTTTGAGGAAGAGCTTAGTAATTATCACCGAAGTGAAGGATAAGTTGTAGCTTTAGTTTGGGACACCCAAATGGGTAAAGCACATGTTCTAAGCTTTGTTCTTCACAGTAGAACTCAACTTGAAGCAATATGGCATACCTTTTCTAAGGCTTGAGCTTGTGCATTGTAATTATCACCATTTGGAGATTACAAGGTTGCATATTGTCTCTATATATCATTCAAGTTGAAGAGAGTTTTTATGGTTGTTATTGTAGGTGTGAAGAAGATTGGTAAAGACAGAAGAAGCATTATCAATCAAGAATTGGAGCTATTGTAATTCAGAGATTGAATAATAGAATAATTCTTGGTGGAGTTTTTTCCCGAAAGGGTTTCTCCACGGTACATCTTGTGTGATCTTTCTAATATCCTGTCTAGTTCTTCTATCAACTTCTCTCTTCATTCTACAACAGTAAAATGAATTAATCAAGATAATCACCCACAAAGAATATATGTAACAAAGATAGAGCTTACTTAGATCAACAATATTAAAGTTTTACAGAGTATTAAGCTAAGAAAACACCTCATTATTCAACAACTTTATCTTATGTGGTATATATATTAGGTCCATTCCAAACTATCTTAAGGTGAATTGAATTTTGAGTTATGACACGAGATGTGGATAAATTTTTTTGAGGATGACATGTTTAATTTTGTGTGTAACTTCTAATTAGGCCAACCTAATTGAAGCTACACTTGATATGGATATATATAGGAGATTAACTTCAAAGTTTGAAAAGATAAGAATAAGGATGATGGAAAAATGATAAAGAGAGTAGATTGTATGTGGGTAAGGAGAGACATATGACATGTATGGTATTATACCTACATGTGTGTGATGCGAATATAATTAGAGTTGAGTAGATTGTGCAGAGTAGAGTATTGATTTAGATCTGTGTGAAGATTATTTTTGTACCTCATTGGAATTGTAATCCAACATATGATAGATGCTACTGTATCAGTTCAAATAGGATGTGCAACTAACCTTTTTTTTTTTTGATTCTTTATGAGCAGTGAGTTCACTTGGACAGTGAGTTCACCTGGTAGTAAGCCTTTCTATAACACACTATATTTGAATATAATATATTGTGAGCTAACCCTCACTATGGTTTTTCCCTTTTTGGGTTTTTGACGTAAAAATACTAGTGTTCATGTGTCATGTGATTTAGTGGTGTATTCATGTTTTCATTCATCATTGAAATTAAATATATTTTGGTAATTGGATGGTTTATGTTTAATTGGTTTAAAGGAATATTGATTCACTCCCCCTCTCAGTATTCCAGGTGTTTAATAGTTTGGACCTTAAGGAATAATGTGATGATGTTGTGGAGGTATGTTTGGAACTTGAGGGACAATGTGTTGATTTTTTGGAGGTATGTTTAGATTTTGGGGATGTTGTGGAGGTATGTTTGGATTTTGAGTATGTGAAGCGTTATATTGTACTGAAGTGTGCTTGGATCTGGGTTTTGAAATTTTAAACCTTGTTGTTGATATTGGGCATTGTATGATGGATTTTTATTTTGATGAGGAGGCTATTGTTGAATAAATTTTTGTTGCCCCATGCCTTGAGGAATGTTAAGTGAGGGGTTTAGATGAATGTTTGTTGGATAAATGGGTTGTTGTTGAGGTGGATTAGGTTGTTGTTGAGGTGGATTGGGTTGTGTGAATTCGTAGGTAGGTTTTTGTTGAGATGGATTAGGTTGTGTGTTTGATTGATTAGGAATAGTGTTAATGTATTGAGGAGTAGGTTTTTGTTGGAGTGGATTTTGAGGTGTATTGGTTGGATTAGGAATGGTGTAAATGGGTGAATATGTATATTGTTGTTGTGATGGGATATTTGCATGTAGTGATGGATTTGGTGTGAATTTGGATGGTCGATGGGGAAGATTTGACATGTTTGGAATGCTAGGGTTTTAATCTTATTGTGGTGCATTGATGAATAAAACTTGTGATAAAGAGGTTTCATATAGATTACTTGATATGTTTGGTTTCCAAGTTATGGTTGAAACATTATGAGTTGCATGTGGTGTGGTGAAATGATTGTTTGAATGTTGTGGGAGGTTTTGTGATGGGATGATCTTAGGGTTTGGTTGGTTTTGATGAGGTACATCTATTTGATATGTTTGAGATATGTTTTGATACAATGGATTGACAAATTATTTTGAATAGGGTATGGGACCCATCTCATTTGTTGGTATTGTTGGTTGGGTAAGGGTAGCTGGGATTCTTGGTTGTCGTAAAGGTTGATTAATATGTTTAACTACCACGATGTCTTCACTAAGCATGTGAGGTGTGACAAAATTGGTAAGGGGTTGTTCCTTAAGAGATTCATCATTAAAATATAGTGGTAATTTAGCACCATGTTGTGTGAGTCTAAGGAAATGAGTGTTTAGGTCTGAGGCAATTTGTACATCAAGTGATTGAGCTAATGCCAATCTTGTTGTATCTCTAAAAGTCTTTATTCAATGAATTCCTCAAATTTATCGGTTAAGTCATCTACATGCCCATCTTGTTCCTAAGAAGGTTACTTTTGTTGTGATTGTGGGGTGGTATATCTAGGAGGAACAAAGTTAGGGGAATTCCCTATGTCATTTCAACTGTGGTTGCAATAATTGTGGTGTTTGTAACATTAGAGCTACTAGGGTTTGACTTCGTGATCTTCTTATGTTGGGATCTAGTAATAGGCATAAACAATTGATCCTATGGGATGGAATATTTGAGATGATATTTTGATGATATGATTTGATTTCAAGATGAATTAAAAGGATATGTTGCTTAGCATTTTGGACAAAAAAGGGATGATGTTTGGGTTGATTGGATTATGCTAGATCTCAAAATGTTGATAAAATGTTGGATGATGTTTTCACTTGGACTAGACTAATGAGTACAAGTAAAAGGGATGATGGTGATTTTGCAAACTAGAGGGAAGACAGTTCCACTAAGTTAGCAAGCTCACAAGATAAAGGTGGATATAATCAAGAGACCTTAGAAAAGTGAGTTTGATTGATAGTTTGATGCCAAATGATTGGATTGATGCTTGACAAAGTGTAATGTCATAAAATTGCACCCCTTGCAATTTCAAATACATTACTGTATCCAATTTAGTGTCCATTTCCTTAGCATTTGTGTAGGTTCATTTTAGCCCCTGCATCAACCTTTTTCCCTCTTAGGATGCTCAGACCCCTTTTCAATAGCTATCTTTTGCACACCAGCTTTGCATCAAAATTTGTGATTTTCCTATTCTCATTTTTTTGTAGCATGATGTGTATGGAAACTAGCATGCCACGCGGATGGCCACATGCTATGCTAGCATCCTGTGATATTTTGATGTTCAAACGACCACTTTTGAGTGCCTTGCCTCTTGTCAGCTAATTTTGTTGGTGGTAACGACCTGGGATGCTTTGTAACGGCTCAAGAAGTTCCTTTTCCCTCCTCTTCTCTCTTTAAATACTATCTTTTTAATCCATTTGGTCTTCTTGGGTTCTATATTGAACTCTCTTCTCCTTTCTTGGATATTCTCTTCTCACTCTCTCAATTTTGTGTAGCTCTCTACACCTTTCTACAATAGCCTTAAGCTCTCACAACTCTCTCATATTATTACAATGCTCTACATTACTCTCTTGGCTCCCATAGCTTTGTCTCTCTCCTTGGCTTCCTTAAGCCTCACATGTGATATCTCTCTCATCTTGTATCTTTGAGCATCTTGGGATTTCTCACATCCCCTATCTATTGCATCTCTATTTCGTGATACAGGTTCTCCTCCTTGAGCGGGGATTGCTTTTATCACTCTTGTGTTCATTTCATTTTAGCTTATTATTTTTATCTATCTGGTTGTCTGTGGAAATGGGAACACCGAAATGGGGGTTTGACTGAGGCAAGAACCCAAACAACCCCAACATTTTTCCTCAATCTTATGTGTGCAGGTATTGAAGATATTTACTTGCTAGAGGCTTCATTGCTTGGGTTGTTGTAAGCATTTTCTTTCTTCCTCTTAGCTTTATCATTTATATTTCACTTAGTTTTCTTAATCTTATTTTTGTTACTTTCTATTATCTCCCACATTCTTAAGATTTCTTAGCAATTTGATTGTTAGTAGTCATTTAGTTTTTTTATGTGATAAACTCAATTTCTAGTCCATATGAGATGCCAATGCACCACATTGTTGTCCTTGTTCCGTGCTACCGTCATTTGGGTAAGAGCCCACTAGTCTGTCCAGAAAACCTTTGTGATCTACTCCTTCTGATTCTAGAACTCTCACTTTGTTCCTTAAGGTAGTTTAGGGAAATTCATTCCTTGGGACTCTCTTAAGAATAAAGAGACTCGTGAGCAGCGAATTCCCCTTCTCTACACAAAGATATTAAAGATTTGTTTGATAAGGCTGATGTTGTTTGATATTGATTGTTCAAGGATTTTAATTGATGTTATTTGTCCAAAAAGGCTAGAGTAACATTTCATAGAAAAGACAAGATGAAGGTGATATGAGATTTTGGAATGGAAAATGACTATGCAAGATTGTAAGGTCTACTGTTTCAAACATCTTTGGTTCTGGGTGAATAGGTTAAGAAAATTTAATGATAAAAAATTTGTAGGTTCTAGAAGATTTGGTTTAACAATCAAAAGTGTTTATTTAAGTAAAAGCACCACACTGCCCTCAACAAAAGCATCAAAATGCTAACAAAGTGGGGAGATGAGAGCAAAAGCATCAGATTGTGCCAATCAAAAGCAACGAGATGGACATAAGTGTCACTGTAATATTTAGGGTTATTTGAATAGAGTTTCAACTAGATACGTCAAAATGTGCAAAATTATCGATATACAAAGGCAAAGGTGTCTATATGCTATAACAAAAGCTACAAAATGAAAGTAGAAGTGGGTTGTGCAAAAGCGTTGGACTGTGACAGACAAAAGTGATTTTCTGTAACTGGTTTCAAGGAATTAGTGAAATTTTACAATTTTCAGGGGTGATTTTGAAAGGTTTGTTCTTTTGACAATTGATATAAATAGCAGATAGAAAATCAAGATTGGCCCCAAGGTGATTAGGAATATTTTGCAAGCCTTCTTCTATAAGAGCTCATTATTTGGTATCATAGGTATAAAATAATTGAAGACATGACAAACAATTACAACCTAGCTAGTAGTAAAAGGTGTGTCAATTTATATTGGGCCCACCCGCTAAAGCTATACCATCTAGTGAATGGGTGACTAGGGTATGCCAAGGTCACGTACCACCTTAAGACCCCTCAACTTGAAAGGACAAGGTCATAGCAAGGAATATCAGTCACCTCAACAAGGAACAATACATGGTGAGTAACTTCACACATGATATTGTACATTGGATAACTTTAAGAACCTCTCTTAGAAAAGGTGTAAAAACTTGGCGAATCTTGTATTATTCTTGAAAAAATATTAATTTATTGGTGATTTTTTTCTTTTTTAAGAGAAAAATATAAATTCAATTGGAAAATATTTTGTAATCACTAGAAGTTTGTAGAAAATGCTGGCAAATTATATTTTTTTTGAAAATAATAAAATATTTTCATTGGCGATTAAAATTTGTTTTCAAACTGGTAAAATATTTTCATTGGGAAATTAAACCTATTTTCAAACCAATAAAATATTTTTGTGGAATATTAAACCTTTTTCAAACCAATAATATATTTCTGCTGGCGAATTAAACCTGTATTCAAACCAATAAAATATTTATGTTGGTGAATTAAACATGTTTTGAAACCAATAAAATAATTTTGTTGGCGAATTAAACCTTTATTCAAACTAATGAATTTTTTTTGTGGTGAATAAAACTAGTATGTTAATAAAATTCATATTGTGGGTGCCAAAACTATCAAATGCTATATATCATTCTATTTCGGGACAAATTTTCCACACACTCAAATTCCTACATAAAGTCTCTTGAATGAAGACAAGTGCCAACATATTTATAAGTTTCAATAGGAAGTGAGCAAAATTTATTATGACTTGTTAGTGGCTATTGATAATGATTAAGGTACAACAAGCCATTTAATTCTCTGTCTTTTCAATGCTTCGAAGTACTTTGTGTGAAGCCAAATTTCATTCCAAACAACTTTTGCAATGTCTCTCCCATGTGCTGGAAAAGTGTGAATGCAACAATTGGCAATTTGGCTTACCTTTCAATTAAATTTAATTATTCTTTTAACAACATTAAATTTAAAACATGTAAATCAAGGTAAGATAACAAGGTGAAAATCCTTGATTGGATTATGCAATATCTTTTGTTTTAAAATTTTTTAACTATCGACTCGTGCTTCACCATAGTGGGATGCAGAACCAAGGTCCAAAATTTTCTATAAACTCACCTGGAATTACTGATGAAGTTCATCATAATCTTGATTGAAGCTCTGGTTTAGAAATCGTTATGGAATTTGATGCACCAATTTGTCTAACCAGTCCTCGATGACAATTAGTCTTCCTAGGAGCAATTACTAGCCAAAGACTTACACAAATTTCTAGGTTATGCAACAGATGGACTATAGTCTTTATCAAGATGTTGTTGGGCTTCAAATTTGTAGAAAGTTACAAATAGATATTAGGCGAACACTGATATTTCTTCACGGTTTGTGGCTTCTTTACTAGACATTGGAGTTTCACAGGTTGATGTGTTGTTCTTGGTGAGTTTGATGGTTTGACATGATTATCTAGGAGGCCTAGGGGATGTTTTGGTTGCTGCACACATTAGAGTGGGAATCCCTACACCAAGGGATATTCCACACTTCTTAAATGAAGGAGCCACTATAACCTGACATCGTTTTGTGTCAAATTTCTACAATGTCACTTTAATGGGACATCGTCAGTTGGTCACTGTGGGATATGGTTTTCTAAGGAATGAAGTTTTGATATAATTTTGATAAATGTATGTGAATATTCGATTCTACTACTAGCAAGATTCTATTACTCAACAACTTTCTTATGTACATTTTGCAAGCACCTTTATATGTGCTACTTTATCAAAGATATAAATGTTGACATGTATATTTATATTATTTCTATTAATATTACTTTATATTATTGTAACTAAGGCAAAAAGTCAGGTTAGCATGAAGTCAAATGCATAAACAAAACCTTAGCTAAACAATGAAGTACAATGGAGTAAAAATGCATAAAACAAAGAACAATCTCACCAAAAGTCTTCATGCCCTCCTTGATTGACCTTCATTGCCCTTCTCCATTTGCTGCAAAATGGTGTTTGCCCTCAAATTTTTGATGAGCAACTATGACTATGACTAAGACCTAAGCAAATATTGAAGGATTATACTATTGCTACAAGTTTACTCAAGAAATCCTAAAGTATGCAAAAATATGAAGTTATGCCAGCATGAAGTCAAGAGATATGAAGTATATGAAGTGTGACAAATGAGGTAAAAATTGCCTTTTTATAGAAAATCCAATTTTAGATGAATGGCCAAGATTGAAATTGAGAAATTCCCTAAGATCAAAGGTTGAAATTAAATGTGACAACCAAGAATTAGGGTTAGGGTAACATTAGGGTGAAATTTGAAATGAAGGGCTGATATTTGATTTTAGACATGGACAAGAATGCACGTGACAAGAAGATATTGGGCACGAAAAAAAAGACTGCTAGAAAATCAAATAATAATTTAAAATTATTTGATTTAAAAGGGTGAGGTGACCTTTTGAATTAAAAATTAATTTTAATTCATAAGTGGTGGGACCATGTGACAGTAAATAAGGATTTTAAATTATTTTCTTGGTGGGAAAAAAGAAAGTGGGAATGACAATTTAAATAAATTATTTTATTTAAATTTGGACAAAAAGACAAAAGAACAATTAAATAATTATTGGGAATTATTTAATTGTAGAGGAAAGTACAAAGTGAATAATAATTAAATAAATTGAGAAATTTATTTAATTATAGAGATACATAGGAAATTAGTGATGTATTTAAATAAATAAATGAAGTTTATTTATTTAAATAATCACGAGGAAATAGTTAGGAATTATGACATTAGTACATAATTAAATAATTTAATTATATGAGGAGGATATTTGACATAGAAAAATGTGGTTTGCGTGTCTAGGCCATTTTTATGTGTCTACAATTATTACATCTTTATTCTATGTTATTTTAATGTAACAATTCAATAATTCTCTTATGTTATTATAATTAAACTTGTATGTGAATAAAAATCAGTATGGGTGGTGAAAATTTCAAATGCTATACTTCTATTTCAGGATGAATTTTCCACACAACCAAATTCCTACATAAAGTCTTTGGATTGGAGATAAGTGTCAACATATTTATAATTTCTGATTAGAAGCAAGCAAAATTAATTTTCACTTGTTAGTGGACTTTGATTAATGCTTAAGGTACAAAATGCCATTTAATTCACATGTGTTACTACTAAGTATTGATGTCTTCCTTCTTTAATTTTTTAGCTGTATATTTCATGGTCGACCTTTTTTTTTGCTTGCTTATGTTCTAGTTCTTTTTGCCTGCTTCAAAGCTTCTATTCTTTTTGTTTGCTTTAGATCTTTTGTTCTTTTTTTCTGCTTCAGAGCTTCTGTTCTTTTTTCTTACTTCTATAATTCTATTCTTTTGGATTGAAATGGGGTCCCAATTTAGAGTGTTTACCCCTTGTTGCTACTGGAAAGTGAGAGACAATTTACCTTTCTTAGGGTTGAAGCTACATTGTGTTTTCTTATATTAATGTGATCAAGTGGAGTCGACTGTTAGAACAATGGTTGGCAAAGATTGGCTTCATAATAATTCTTTGGCTCTCCCATTTGAGGTTGCTTCTTTATTTGTTTCAAATCTAATGGATATTCTTTGGTGTGTAGAACTAGTCAACTTCCTTGCTGGGAGTTATCTCTAGCTTTCCCTCTTCTCATTTTTTACTCTGTATGAAGCTTTGGAGAGCTACAATCTTAGCTTTGGTTTATCCATGGTGGGACCAAGTGGATTTATTGATAGGGACACACTACTAAATGGTGATAATAGTGTCTCAATTCTATATGTGATGGTCAATGGACTTGTTGGCGACAACCCTTCTAATTTTATTAGAGAATTGAAGATTTGCATTCTATTGTGGGTGAAGATCATTATATTTTGAGTCATATAATATTTTTAATGTTGTTCATTTTCTCATAAAGCATGCTAAAGAGGACCCACATGCATGTCTTCTCTTTTCTCCACCTTCTAATCTTGCAAGCTCAAGTGAGAGCTGTACAAATTAGTCTTTGGTATTGATGTAATATTTTTCTTAATTGCTTCAATTTCAATATAAAGTTTATTGTGTATTAAATTATTGATCATCTGTAACAATATTTTGTCATGGTATGGAGGTCTTGGTCAATGTTTCTATAAACATGATTTTTTATTTGGATTATGTTTTCTTAAGTTGTAATAGAAAACAAAAATTAATGTACACAAATTTTTCATCATTCAATGAATGTTTGATGGATGACTACAATTGCATTACAAAATGAAATGTGTGAAGGGATAGAATTACAAACTCAAACCTCCAAAATCACCCTACAGCCATTAGATTTACAAAGATCAATGTTTAACCTTTTATTCATGTGTGTTATTAAAGATTTATAAATAGATTTCATATGCTCACTTAAAAATAATTTTTTGCATGTGCTAAAAATAAGTCACTTTAGTGAGCCAATGCTTAATATAGTTTTATCCATTTAGCAAACCTTTTTTCACTAATCCGTAAGGTAAAATTCACTAAGGAAGAGGGAAGCTGCGAAAATGGAAAAAAGTACATGTGTTTTCTTTTTATTGATTTCCACAATTTTGTGGGATTATTGTGTTGGATCTCAATTGTGATCATATGGTTTGTCCTTGATGACAAAATCCCTTTCAGTTGATTTTACTTGTTGACAGTTTCAGATTGGTTTCTCATGCTTTATCTTGGTACAGTTTTGTCTATATGGCTTACTTGTCTTGGCATTTAGTGGACAATTTACCTTCAGAATGATCTTTTGTACATTGTTTCGGTGACAAAAATAGAACATATCGGTGTGAAAATGCTAGGGTCTCCCCGATCCATTTTTCTGATAATTGTTTGTGTTGCCTATCGACAAGACATTTATGATGTCATGACGATTTGATTTTACATATAGGAAGCTTTCGGCGTGACATTCACGTGGTCTTGGCGACAGAGGAAAGGTCTATTGGAATAAGCATTTATCACCGCTGAGAGGTCTTACCGAATGAGTCAGGTCTCGCTGACTAATACATAAGGAGGTTCATCGGCATAAGAAATCCCTATCGACATGTTGTTTCATCGAGTGCTTTGTGTCTTGGCGACCAGCACAAGAAAGAAAATTTTGGCAAGTGCTACACCATTGGTATGTGGTCACAGCGAAATTAGTATGTCACATCGACTGCCGTTGAAAAATTGTATATCGGCATGAGTTTAAGGCTTCGGTGAAGGGTCACAACAAAATTGTTATGTCTCACCGACCATATGCTTGTGGACGTCTATCGGCAAGACATTCACATGGTTTTGGCGATTGAGGATGAAATTATCGGCAGGAGTTTTGTTATCGGGGTAGTGTCTCATCGAAATTGAAATGTCTCCCCGACTAGTGCATATGGAGGTTCATCGGCAGAGCTGGGCGGTATCAGAATAGGTCTCGGCGAAGTGGTTTTGTCTCACCGACATCACATCTAGGGTTTTGCTTTGGCCAAACATAATGTATTCGATATGTGGTCTCACCGAAGACATATTGTCTCACCGACCGATGCACTGAATGTCTTATCGGCATAAGATTACTGCTTCGGTGAAATGTTATAACAACTTCGTAGTGTCTCACCGACTTTATGCAAAGGGTTATTTCGCCGAGACTCTTGTAGCTTCGGTGTAATGTCATAGCGAACCTGTCATGTCTGGCCAACTAAGTCTTATGTGGGGCTTTCGGTGAGAGGTTGGTATTGTCTCAGCGACTTAGAGTGGATAAAGTTTTTCGGTATGACATAGTGTGCTCTCCAAGAGGTCTCCCCGACATTGATATGTCTTGGCGATGCATAAAACAAAAGGAACATTTCAGTATGACTCATGTGCTCGAAGAAAGGTCTTGACGAGTTTCTTTTCCTATACCGACCGACAACATAAAGGTATTCATCTCAGTAAGAGTTAGGGTTTTCGGCGTGAGGTCTCGGCGAGTGACCTCCAGTCTCGCCGATGGAACACACAAGATGGTTCCATGGTTTGTCGGCATGAAGATTTATTTGTCACAATGACACGGGATGAAAGGATGACTTTCGATATGACTCAAGCTTTCTATGAGAGGTCTCCCCGATGATGGTAAGCTATAGTGACACTCATAAGATAGAAGGCTCATCGGCAAGAAAAACCATGTGTCACGGCGACCAATGTGTATCATGTGGAATTTCGGTGAAACGTGGGGTAATCTACATAACGTCTCCCCAATAGCAAAATGTCATAGCGACAAATAAAGGGATGACTGACAGTGATAAAGTTGCTTTCGACATAGGTATTGAATTGTCACGGTGACATGTTTGATCATGGTGGCTCTCGACAAAACAAAGACTTGTCTACAAGATGTCTCTTCAATATCAAAAGGCTATCGCGATAGTGAATGAAACAAAAGGGAACGTCTTGGTGAGAAAGACTGTTATGTCTCAGCGATTGGAAAGAACATAACACATGGCTCTCACTGTGACATAATGTATTCATTATGTCTTCTTCCCGACTCTGATGGGTCATGGCGAAAGTAATAACTAAGAGGAATGTCTAGCGATGTAATTGCCTTCGGTAGAACTATATGGATGTCTCAGTGAATGGTTAACGAAGACTCAAAACATTGTGGTCGACATCATGGATTGGCATCGAATCTCAGAACCGTTACATGGAAAAATAATCATTGAGTTTCCTTTTTGATCAGTTGCATTAAATAATGGATGATTTGCAGTTCTCTGGATAAGCGTTAATATTGATTTTTACCATCATCTACAGTTTGTCATTATTCAACTTCATATTCAAAAATCAGCAAGAGAATTTCAGAATTTGGCGAAAAATGCTTTTTGAAGATTTCTTCATAACTGACATACTTGAAATGTATATAAAAACCAGTGTTTTAAACACTGTGAGAGCTGCTGGTTGTAATTCTGGAATATTGTTCCTAGGGTATTAGAAGCAGAGTGTTATGAGCTTAACTGAAAATAGAGAGATCCTTTGATATATTATTATTGTTCTAAAAATAATTTTGAGGGGTTGGTGCTCCTTGAAATTGGTGTTTCAAAATGGGGGTTGGTGCTCCTTGAAATTGGTGTTTCAAAATGAGGGGTTGGTGCTCCTTGAGTTGGTGCTTAGAAATTAGCCTATAAGGCATTGTTAACAGTGGTTTTTGAAGATTAATCCAGTAAGGCAGTTTAGGAGTGGTTTTTCTACCCCAGGAGGGTTTTCCACTCAGCGAATCTTTTGTCTCTTTGTTCTTCTGTATGCTCTCTACTTTTCTGTGTTGTTGTTTCAGTTCACTGTTGGGATTATTACTGTTCTCAATTTTGTTTATGAATGATTATATTCAACTCATGAATGCATTGATCAGAGTAATATTGAGATCAAATCTGAGCTATGTTTTGGCAAATGCAAGATATCTCACTCAAATTATATTTTCATAAGTTGTCTAATAGACTGAGTTGATGTTGTCATATGTTTGTGCTTTCAAAATTAATTACTCTACTCTATTGTTGAATGAAAAGGAAATCAAAATGAAAAATCTTGGTTGAAGTTGAAAAAGTTTAGACACTGATTCACCCCCCCCTCTCAATGTCTGTCCATAACTCCAACATATTGCTGATTGAAGAAAGTGTGGTCATGGAACCACAGATTAATGCCATATGTACTTTCATGATGTTCTTAATTTAATGTGTTAGTGGGAAATCTTTAAAAGATAAGAAATAATGTCATCTTTTGATATGAAGTTAGCAAAATGTATTCATTTGATAACTTGATATTGAAAACTGCACACCATACTGTACATGATGATGTCATGAATCTAGTTATCAATCGAAATAAGATTTGTAATAGATTTCATATCGTTTGAGTGCTTACTTCTTGTCATCTTGATGTATAGTCTGCATGTAGCCAGATGCCAATCAAAATAACATTGTAGGTGGCTCTCACATGATTAAAGTTGGTTACTTGGTTAGCACAAAAAAAGCAATTATACCTTGCACGATTCATGAGTAAATGTCATAGCCCATAAATAGGGATGGTGAGCTTAACTAAAATCATTCTTAAAAGTCCTTAAAATGGCTTTACTTTTGAGTGTAATGTTTTGAATTCTTATAAGTGTTTCCATTTTGCAAGGGTAATAAGGAATAAGATGATGTTGTGGTATTATTAGGGATACTCTAAATTCTCCTACCTCTAGTTATGTAGTTATAGAGTAAAAGAGAAAAATTTCCTTAAAGTTCAGAATGGGTGGAATTGGAAAGAAGTTGACCTAGTTCACTTGGCCCTTGAGCTAGGTTTTGAACTAGGATGAGGAGCTCTAATGGAGATAAGTGCTTTCATAGAGAGTCTAACCACATAAGTATTTTAATCTTGTTCACATTGAAAGTCATGAATTTTTCATACTCCATTTTGACAAAGACCCTCAAAGAGAAACTGTGGACTTTCAAATTCATTATGTGCTTTCTTGGTACCTTGGAGTTTCCTGAAGAGAGTGGTAGAAAATTTATTACCCCTTATCTTTTGCATAATTCTAATGGTAACCAAGATAGGTACATTTTCTATATTCGCAACTTCCCTTTTCCCAACATGGTAGGCAAGCCCTATGGATTTTTTAAGTTATTTTGGGTTGTTTTAGTGGGTCAGATTGAGCATATTATGCAATATATTTTGTATTAATTTTTTTAAATATTGGCTTGTGCTTCACCATAGTGGGATGCAGAACCAAAGTACAATTTTTTTTATAAATGCAAAACCATAGTGGTGGCTTGGAGCTATCATATGAAATTCCAAGCATGGTTGACAAGCCCCATGGTTTGAGAATATGATCTACATCCCATAACACCACTACTAGCTTGGAATCAATTATGTCTGATGTAATGATATGTGTCATTTATACAAGAGCTTGCATGCTCTACTCATCTTTAAAAAGCTATGTAACATTGTAATTTAATTGCAATAAAATTAAAATAAATGGATGTGTTATTCTTCATTATTCATTTACAGTAAAGAATTAACTTTTGTGTTCAATGTCTATTCAAGTTACAAGTAATTAGAATTAATGTTACTAGAACTTGCACCTAAAGGAGGTTCAAGGATTACATCGATAGAATACTATATGTATGTTAATATGTTACAGAGTATGTGTTTGTGCATAGATAGGCTACAAGTTGAAAGTTCTAGTTGCATGTGACTATATTAAACAATTAATAGAAGTGTTAAATAATGGAATGAAATAATCTTAGACAAATCTAGATTTTTACCTTCAAGAAATTAAGTATTATCTAATTATGAAATATTTGCATGTATATTTAAAACATAAAGAAATACAAATGAAAAGAAAAAATTACCATCAAATTGACAAGAAAACACTAAAAATTGAAATAAAATGTTCCCATCTAGTTGTCAAATCAATATTTATTTGGCTTTTATGTGATAAGTGATATTTTGGAGGCTTTTACCATTAAATGGTAGCTAGTTTACCATTAAACAACACTCTTGCTAGGGTTTGGTAAAATGTTGTCACTCTTACTAAGGTTTGCTAAAATATTTCTTTATATGTGAATTTAGGTTCAAAATCCCTAAAAAGGCCTACCTAGTTTGCTCCGCCTTGCACTTTCTTAATTATTTATAATTCATCGTTGACTTACTCCCTCAGTTCCCAGTGTTATTGGTCATTTTATTTTCCTTTACAATGTTAAGTTACTGACCCCTTGATCCTCTCCTCGTGCTCACTTAAGAAGAATATTCCACATGTGCTTAATTAAATGGCTTAAGTAAGCCCACACTTAATATATGGTTCCCATCGCTTATTATGCCTTTCTGTTAATTCACACGAAGTATTTTATTAAGGAATGAAACACCCGCAAAACTATGGAAGGTTTGACACTTGACTCCTTATTAGTGGTTTTTGTAGATTAGGAAAATTTAAGGTTAAAGGAATTAATTGATAAAATTAAAACCCTAAAGACAAAAGGGAGTGGACTTCATGTTCATTGTTAATGTCACATCCTTGCTTTTTCAAAATCCTAAAGCCTTGTCCATAAGATTGTTCTAGATCAATGTGTGTGTTTGTAACCTTATTCACATATGATGGAGGGTTGGTTGATGTGCTTTCCTTGTGATTGTTATTGATAGGTGCTTCCATATGCAATGGTTTTTATATGCTTTGTGACTCACTTTTGGGATGTAAAAGAGTGAACATTTCAAGTGGTGGTATGGTAGGATGGTGTTGATATGGGGTAGTAAGTTGATGTATTGAGGGATAAAAAGCTGCATTATTTTTGAGGTTATCCAAGGATCATTGTATGAACTCATGCATGCTCTCTTCATCTTGAACTATGACATTAAGAGGACTTGTAAGAGGAGAAGGTGTATCATTAATGTCATTATTGTTACACCCCAATTGTGTAATTACTATTTACTATTACTATGTAGGGTAAATATGAATGTAATGTGAATTTTGGAGATGAATAAATTGTGCTTGTACTTTATTATCAATGCGTTATATGTGAATGCTATCTCATTTGATGTTATCTCAAGGAAAAATATTGCATATATGTGAATGGATGGTTATTGAATTGATATTCTAACTTTGGAGATGTTTTACGTATATAGCATATGTTACAAAAAATTGACTGCTGTGCACATGTGTTAATGGTTGCAAGTATATGTTCAATTCCTCTAGGAGGAGGGGAAGTATCACTCAGGAGAAGATCTTGGTTAGGTATCTAGTAACGAAAATTGTCTGAGAATATACACACACCATAGTAGAATAATTGAGTTGATTCAGTTTATGGGAAGAGGGTAAGTCATCCTTAGTTGATGTGTTTGCATAAGTAAAAGTCTTGATTACTACTGAAATGCATTATTAGGTGATGTTAATCTATTTGAACTTTAGAGTTCTTTCTTGTACTATTATGATTATATTAATAAGAAGAATTTATGTGGAGTATGTGTATATATATGCACATATATGTCAACAGGATCTAACAACACGTATATGCACATGTATAGATGTACCACACGCAAACGTTTATCAATACAATGGTAATTGTGTATAACTATATGTGAATTGAATGTGAACATATATATATATAGTATATAGATATATCCATATGTATATATGTATCAATATAGGTATACACATGTATACGTGTACATAGAGGCATATACTTATATACATCTATATGTATACAATCAATATATTGTGTTTATTATGTGAATAATATCTTGCTTATACTTATTTGTATATCGAGTGTATACTTGCTTGATGGAGAAGGGTATATATATACATATATATACATATATAATGGTATATATATATATATATGTATATGTAGTATTATCTATTAATATATATTTAATATATTATTCATTGCTTGGGAATCAACTATCATTTACCATGATAGAAGCTGATTATTTGAGGTCAATTATAAGTTTCTTATGACTGTGTTTTGTGAAGCCAAGTTTTACTCTTGTTGCCACGCTTTATGGAACACATATATTTCATTATAGCTTGCTGCATTATGTCTACACATGGTGTATAATTAGTCAACGCCTATTGTAAGAACATCTTTGACTTGGTAAAACTTAAAGTTCCATGTATTTGAGCTTGACTCAACATCTGTTAAGTTGTGAGTAACTGGTCGATGACTTTGTCAAAGTGAATAAATATCTGAATCGACTCACACCCAAACTAAGTTGATGAAAGCTTGGTGTCACAAATTGGTTATTGACTGTTTCTAATTGAATGGAAATTGCACCAAATTTGAGAATAGTGTGGAAGATTTGGCACCACCTTTGATTCATTATACCTATAGATGTCCATTGTTGGAGATAATTCAAATTATCCATGTGCAGATTTGAATAAGTCTCTATTTGTTGTCGATCAAGCAAGGTCGATCTGTAGATGTTTTTGTTGAGTATGAGCTTACTTATTCGCCACCTTTTTGCTATGGTTTATGTGTTTCTATGCATGTTTGCTACTGTCAGAACTCATGCCTAAACTATAGGCTAAGTAGTTACCAAATAGCTGCATAAATAGTGGTGCTTGATCACTTGTTGAGCACGCATATTGTTGCAAGTTTTTACTCTACATTTTATCATTTTTATTTGAGAGAGAGAGAAGATTCTATTATATTGAGAGAGAGTTGCTAGTTAGAGAAGTATTCCATCAACTTGAGTATTAGAAATTTATTGTGACATCTCTTTAGAAGCTATAATCAGTCTAGTTGTTGTTTGGAGAAGTTGCATTGTTGTCAATTGATTGGATAAGTGATAACATGCATGAGGATATTCTATTTTGTTATTTTATTTATGAAAGATTGTTCTCTATGAATGCTTGAATTGTCTTTTATGAGAACTTGCATTTAGGGAAATTAGAATATCTTTGAAAATGAAATAGAAGCAATTATACTATTTTTATGATGTGCTTGTATGTACTCCATAATAGGAGATTGATTTTTATCATAGGTATTATATACTAGATATGATTGAACATGAGTGGCATATATGTTACACTTAGCTAAGTTATTGATTTAACTAGAATAGCTTGTGTTTACTCCTAGGATTGTTTATCTAGTATGGGAGGGAGCTTGTGTATTTACTTGTTAAGTAGGTTATTCCAAGTATGTTAAAATGGTGATAGGTTATCTTTGGGATAGATTATCCATTGAAGGAAATATCTATGTGTAGTTTAAGATGGAATTAAGTCAAATTTTCCCTGAGTAGTGTATGTGATAGATGACTTTCATTCAAAGTACTGAATGATAACACTTTGGCCAAAGTAGTGTGACTGCCTCTGGCTCCACTATCAATTCACCGTGATCTAGTATTACATGCTAGTTCTAAATTATGGGATAACATGTTCTAGTTATGTAGGACACAACACTATGCTCAGTTGGTTGTCATTATCGGTTACTCTATCAATCTCTTCGTCGAAGGGAAGGTCCATCTATCGAATGATAGATGTGCGGGGGAATGCATTAAGAGTCCATGGTTGGAAGAAAAGTGCTTGAGTAACACTTCTCCTCCACAACAGGTGACAAAAGAACCAAGATCTGAAAGGAAGGGTCTTGGACCATCTTATAGCTATTTGTTCTAAAGCTCATTGAGCTATGTATGTAAATGTATGAATTCTTGTAAGATTGTAACTTATGAAATTATTGTAATGAAATAGAATCCTTATTGTATTATGTTATGCATCTTTGTTTGTATATTCTCAATAAAGAAAGGAAAAAACAAATTATTGCAATGGCTTGTTACATAGTTTATTTACTCGCAAGGTGAAAACTTAGGAATTTTTACTTCATTGAAGGGTTAGTTTGTTACATGTGGTATCAAAGCTACTAGGTTTAGCTCTAGAACCTATGAGCTCATCATTCTTTCCATCCAATATTATCTAATGTTGTGAATTCATGTGCCAGGATGGTGCATCTCAGATTAACGACTCGAAAGTTAGTAATTAGAAATGAGCGTTGCCTCAAGGCAAGAAGGAAAGAGAAGGCATCATTAGAACAATCAAGGGTGCCAACTTCAACAATGCCATCTGGTTGAGTGTCACTGAAACCTTTAGTATTGCTCTCTCTCAGATCAGTGATGTGAAGAGAAAGATGAATATGGAGGCTATGTATACCTACTTACTGAATATCTCACCAAAGAAGTTTGAGTCATTATTGCTTTCTAGGGATATGCCCTCAAAATAAAGTGTCAGTTCAACAATTATCTTTAGGGACCCTAGAGTTTTTCCATGGGAAAAAGTAATTGTAATCTATTTGAGTAATGAGTCTAAGGGATATGTACCACAGATGCTACTAGATGAGAAATGGTCTCATGAACAAATGTCTGTGAAAAGGGCAGACTACATTGTTGATGAACACCATATTGACATTGCACATCATAACTATATGTTGGATGAAAAATCCAAATGCTATTATCCTTTTTGGGATAGGTACGAATAAATGAGGGATAAAAAAAAGATAGAGATCAAATAAAATCTCAGCCTGTAGGTTATACTCCATTAAGTTATGTGTCAGAGAGTGAATCCGAGGGATACTCTCCACTCAACTATCTGAATAGTCACTCCATGTAATCAAAGGGATATTGAAATCCTCATGAAATGAATAAAATTATGTGTTTATCAAAAAAAATGTGCTTAATCTTATGTGGAATCCTTTATGTGTGTATGAATGCCATTTTATAATGTTTTCCATAAGATAGTTGATAACATAATTTAGTCTAACATGGATAAACATTTAGGTAAAAACCAATCTCATAAAAATGGTAAGGACACAAACTAATCCTGGTGGAATCCAAGAGGTTGGGCAAGGAACTGCTGGAGTTGAGGCTAGACTTGACTAAATCTTGGCATTGGCTAACCTTGAGAAAGAAAGAGTTAAGGATAGGGTAGAGAATGAAGTTCCCATTAATGAGCATGATGAGGAAACTCTTCTCATGGACATGATGAAACCCATGATCATGAGAGAGAAAATCACCTATGCCATCTGAAGAAAGAAACAAGAAGCGTATGGCTTCCAAATTTTTTAAGGATATGAAGATTTTCCCACCCAAGTTTGAGGGAAGTACCGACAGTGATGATGCTAAGGTGTGGCTTGTTCAAATGGAAAATTATTTTGAAATATGAAACTATGATGAGGTTATTAAAGCCACTTGGGGTGCATATTAGTTAGTAGGGGAGACCTCTAACTGGTGGATGAACAAAAAGTTGGAACTTAATATTAACTCATGGAAGCTGACATGATGAGAATTCGTGGAGATTTTTCATAAGAGATGGTTGCCACAACTCTACTATGACCAAAAGCTCTCAAATTTCTAGGGTTTGAGACAAGGCAATATGATGGTCAACGAATATTGGGAAAAGTTTACCCGACTTCTACGCTATGTTCCCATATATCACAAGGATGAGTGCTTCCACATTATAAAATTTATAATGGGACTTAACAGTCAGATCAGAGGAGAAGTGGATATGCATGGTCCAACAAAAATGGATCTTATATATAAGAAAGCAATTAAACAAGAGCAAATGCTTAAGGCTAACTCCGCTTGTCAAGAAAGTAGAGAGCATAAGAAGGTTGTGGAAGTTCTTGATAAGCCAGTTCCAAAGAAGATGGAACCTGTGAAAAATGTTCCAAGGCAAAAGGGAAACAGGTTCTGCAATGATGGAAAGGAGTCTAGAAGAGAGTGTAAATAAAATAATTCTAGCATGGGTAATACCAACAGGGTTAATGAAAATGTCGACAAGACTGGAGAACCCACAGGAAGAAGAGGACCGACTACGAGATGTTTTATATGTAGAGGGGACCACTATGCAAATGAGTGCCCCAATAAAACTTCTAGATCATGACCATATGGTAATCCATTACCCACCCAACAAACGATGTTTCAACAAAAGATACATGCAACTGTGGATGATCATCAGGCAGAGTACCAAGTAACTCTAGTTGAAACGCGAATTATTTTGTTTGGCTTAATAATTTATGTTCTTATTGATATTGGTGCAATTGAGAATTTCATTTCACCTAGAGTAGCTAAGAAATTATCTAGGAATGCTAGATACATGGAAATGTCTTGGGATGTAGAGTATGCAAACCAAACAAGAGCAAAGGTGGATCAATGTCTATTCGAGGCTAGGATAGAACTACCCAATTTTTCTACAAAAGTAAACCTGTATGTCACACCTCTAGGATCATATGACATTATCCTAGGTATGAATTGGTTTTGGAGACATAGGGCTAAGGTAAATTTCCATGCTAAAATTGTAGAATGTCTAGATGATTTTGGAAATCAAGTAAAATTTCAAGGGATACCTAGAGAGGTCAGGATTTGACAAATCATGACAATGCAACTATTAATAGCTAAGAAGAAAGGGTGTAAAATATTTTCCGTAAAGATAGAAGAACTTGAAAAGGATATTGATGATTTGGAGTTCTAAGAATTTCAAGAGTTAGAAGATGGTGAAATCAATGAAACTGGAAAGTCGGATATGGGGAAGTATCCAAAATTGAGAAATTTTTTGGATGTGTTTCTAGATGAGTTATCAGGGTTGCCTCCGAAAAGAATATTTGAATTATCTATAGATATAGTTCCAGGGTCAAAATCTATTTCCAAGGTACCCTATAGGATGACAACCATTGAACTTATGGAACTTAAGGCACAATTGGATGAATTGTTGTCTAAAGGGTTGATAAGACCAAGTGTTTCACCTTGGGGAGCGCTAGTCATCTTTGTTAAAAAAAAGGATAGTACCTTGCATTTGTGCATCGACTATTGTATGCTTAACAAAGCTATGATTAAGAACAAGTATCTTTTGCCACACATAGATGATCTTTTTGACCAAATGAGGGGAGCCACCGTATTCTCTAAAATAGATCTGAGATATGGATATCACCAATTGAGGATTAAGGATGAAGATATCTTTAAAATTGCATTCATAACTAGATATGAACACTATGAGTTAACCATTTTACCCTTCGGTATAAAAAATGTACCTACAACATCTATGAACCTGATGAATAGTGTATTTAGGGATTTCCTAGACAAATTTGTATTAGTTTTTTCTAGATGATATCCTAATTTATTCTAGAAATGAGGAGGAGCATTGCAAGCATTTAGAAATGGTCCTACAACATTTAAGAGAACATAATTTGTATGGTAAACTCTCTAAGTGTACATTCTTCCAAAAAAGGGTACATTATTTGGGTCACATGATCTCCACAGATGGAATTTCTATAGATCTAGCTAAGATCAAGGCAATACTTGAGTGGCCTGTACCTAAGAATGTGTTGGAGGCAAGAAGTTTCATGGGTCTAGTGGGGTATTATAGGAGGTTTGTTGCAAACTTCTCTAAGATCTCTTTTCCAATTGATTCTTTGCAAAAGAAAGGAAATAAATTTGAGTGGACTAAAAAGTGTCAAGAAGCTTTTGACCTACTCAAAGAGAAGTTAACCACCGCACCGATCTTAAAAGTATCAGATTTTGAGGGTAACTTTATAGTTATCATAGATGTATGCGAGGAAGAGTTAGGAGGTGTGTTAATGCAAGATGGGCAAGTAATTGAATATGAATCTAGAAAGTTGAAACCTTATGAGATGAATTATGCATTGCATGTTTTGGAGTTAGCAGTTGTGGTTCATGCATCAAGCAAATGTGGAGGCATTACTTGTTAGGAAAACCCTTTGAGATGAAAAATGATCATAATGGGTTAAAGTACCTTTTCACTCAACCTAATATGAATGCTAGATAGCGAAGATGGTTAGAGTTGATAGTTGATTAAGACTTCAATATCAGTTATATAAAAAGGAAAGAAAATTGGGTTACTGATGCTTTGAGTCGAAGATGTCATATTGCTTCAATAGTGACGATTCAAACTGACTTTAAAGGGAAAATGTTGCAGAAATTCCAAGAGGATGAGTACTACTTACAAGTTAAGCAAGCACTCACTAGAAATTCATAAGATTCTAGGTATGAAGGTTTTCATTTTAAACCTAATGGATTACTTAGATATAAGGGTAGGATGTATGTACCTGCCATAGAAGAGTCAAGAAATATGGTATGGAAGGAAGTACACAAAGCACCATACTTTGGACACCTTGGAGTGACGAAAATGATGGAAGATGTAAAGCCATTGTACTTCTGGAAAGGGATGAAAGGAGATGCACTAGATTTGTGGCTAGGTGTCTTGAGTGTCAAAGGGTGAAAGTAAAGCATCATCATCCTGAAGGCTTGTTATACCCACATGATATACCAGAGAGGAAGTGGCAAGTCATAAGTATGGACTTTGTGAAAGGATTTCCTATGTCAAGAAATAAGCACAATGCCATTCTTGTGGTTGTAGATAAGCTTACCAAAGTAGAAAATTTTATACCTGGGAATCTAATTGATGGAGTGCCTATCATATCAAGGAAATTTGAGCAAAAGTGTTTAGGTTGCATGGGATTCTTGAGAAGATTATCTTAGATAGGGATGCATGAGTCACTTCTAGGTTTTGGTAAAAAAAAAATTCTGCATTGGGCACTCAGTTGAATATTAGCTCAACATATCATCCAGAAACAAATGGACAAACTGAAAGGGTGAATCAAGTATTGGAAGACCTACTGAGAATGTATTGCATGTATTAGCAGTACAAGTGGGAAGATTACTTACCCTTAGTGGAATTTGACATTCTATGATAAAGATGACTACTTTCAAAGCATTGTATGGTCAAAAGTGTCAAACTCCTATAAGTTAGGATGGACTTGAGGATAGAGTGAGTCTTGGGCCAAAGATGTTGGCTGAAATGGATGAGATAGTTAATATTGTTAAACAAAGGTTGGTTGAAGCTAACAATTGGCATAAAAGCTATGCTAATGCCAAAAGAATACCCCACAATTTTTCCATAGGTGACAAGGTGTTGTTGAGAGTGAAGCCTCACAAGAGATCCATTAAATTTGGAAAGTCTTCTAAGTTAGCACTATGTTATGTTGGACCTTTTCAGATTCTAGAGGAAGTGAATCTAGTAGTTTATCGAATCACATTTCCACTAGCTCTTGCCAAAATGCATAACGTCTTCCATGTGTCCTACCTTAAAAAGTATATACTAGGTGATAATCATGTGATTGATTGGATTGCTTTACAGGTACGAGACCCTGGGGTAGTAACTCTCGAGCCCGTCAAGGTGCTTGAAACACATAAGCTTTGCTTGCATAACAGAGAAGTCTTGCAATCCAAAGTCTAGTGGGACCAGTATGCAAAAGACTCAGCTACTTGGGAGGACTATACTGAGATTCAACAAATTTTTCCTCATATTCTTGATGCTTGTGGGAAAGCTTGAAATAATATGTTGTTTATTGTTTGTGTTTTATGTTGCTACATAAAATCATTGGGGACGATGATTCACAAGGGGGGAGTATGTTACACCCCAATTGTGTAATTACTAATTACTATTACTATGTAGGGTAAATATGAATGTAATGTGAATTTTGGAGATGAATAAATTGTGCTTGTACTTTGTTACCAATGCATTATATGTGAATGTTATCTCATTTTATGTTATCTCACTTGATGTTATCTCATGGAAAAATATTGTATATATGTGAATGGATGGCTATTGAATTGATATTTTAACTTTGGAGATGTTTTACATATACTGCATATGTTATGAACAATTGACTATCGTGCGCATGTGTCAGTGGTTGTAGGTATATGTTCAATTCCTCTAGGTGGAGGGGAAGTATCACTCAGGAGAAGGTCTTGGTTGGGTAACCGATAACAAAAATTGTCTGAGAATATACACACACCACAGTAGAATAATTGAGTTGAGTTAGTTTATGGGAAGAGGGTAAGTCATCCTTAGTTGATGTGTTTGCATAAGTAAAAGTCTTGATTACTACTAAAATGCATTATTGGGTGATGTTTATCTATTTGAGCTTTAGAGTTCTTTCTTGTACTATTACAATTATATTGATAAGAAGAACATACATGGAGTATGTGTATATATATGCACATATATGTCAACAGGATCTAACGACATGTATATGCACATCTATAGATGTACCAAACATAAACATTTATCAATACAATGATAATTTTGTATAACTGTATGTGAATTAAATGTGAAATTATATATATATGTATAGTATATACACATATCCATATGTATATATGTATTGATACATGTGTATGTCGGTGAATGGACATGCCCATACGAATGCATTGACTCACATCTAGACTAAGTCGATGAAATCTTGGTGTCACAAATTGGTTATTGACTTTTTCTAATTGAATGGAAACCACACCAACTTTGAGAATAGTGTGGAAGATTTGGCACCACCTTTGGTTCCTTATACTTTTAGATGTCCATTTTTGGAGATAATTTGAATTATCCATGTGCAGATTTGAATAAGTCTCTATTTGTTGTCGATCAAGCAAGGTCGATTTGTAGATGTTTTTGCTGAGTATGAGCTTACTTATTCACCAGCTTTTTCTGTGATTTATGTGTTGCTATGCATGTTTGATACTGCCATAACTCATGCCTAAACTATAGGCTAAGTAGTTACCAAATAGTTGTATAAATAGTGGTGCTTGATCACTTGTTGAGGACGCATATTGCAACAAGTTTTTACTCTGCATTTTATCATTTTTATTTGAGAGAGAGAGAGAGAGAGAGAGAGAGAGAATATTCTATTATATTGAGAGAGAGTTGTTGAAAGAAGTATTCCATCAACTTGAGTATTAGAAGGTTATTGTGACATCTCTTTAGAAGATATAATTAGTCTAGTTGCTGTTTGGAGAAGTTGCATTGCTATCAATTGATTGGATAAGCGATAATAGGCATGACAATATTCTATTTTGTTATTTTATTAATGAAAGATTGTTCTCTATGAATGTTTGAATTGTCTTTTATGAGAACTTGCATTTAGGTAAATTAGAATAGCTTTGAAAAGGAAATAAAAGTGGTTATACTATTTTTATGATGTGCTTGTATGTACTCCATAATAGGAGATTGATTTTTATAATAGGTATTATATACTAGATATGATTGAACATGAGTGACATATATGTTATACTTAACTAAGTTATTGATTTAACTAGAATAACTTGTGTTTACTCCTAGGATTGTTTATCCAGTATGGGAGGGAGCTTGTGTATTTACTTGTTAAGTAGGTTATTCCAGGTATGTTAAAATGGTGATAGGTTATCACTGAGATGATAGATTATCCATTTCAAAAGAAATACCTATGCGTAGTTTAAGATGGTCTTAAGTCAAATTGACCCCGAGTAGTGTATGTGATAGATGATCTTCATTTGAAGTATTGAATGAGAACACTTTGGCCAAAGTAGTGTGACTTCCTATGGCTCCACTGTCGGTTCACCATGAGCAAGTATTACATGCTAGTTCTAGATTGTGGGATTACAAGGTCTAGTTATGTAGGACACATCACTATGATCAGTTGATTGTCGTTATTTGGTTACTCTACCAATCACTTCATCGAAGGGAAGGTCCATCTATCAAATGATAGATGTGCGGGGGACCTCATTAAGAGTCCATGGTTGGTGGAAAAGTGCTTGAGTGATGCTTGTCCTCTACAACATGTGATAGAAGAACTAAGATTTGAAAGGAAGGATCCTGGACCGTCTTACAACTATTTGTTCCAAAGCTCATTGAGCTATGTATGTAAATTTATGGATTTTTGTAAGATTGTAACTTATGAAATTATTGTAATGAAATAGAATCCTTATTGTATTATGTTATGTATCTTTGTTCATATATTCTCAATAAAGAAAAGAAAAATAAAATATTGCAATGGCTTGTTACATAGTTTATTTACTCGCAAGGTGAAAACTTAGGAATTTTTACTTCATTGAAGGGCTAGTTTGTTACAATTATCAACAACATTATCATCACCAAACACTTAGCTTGAAACAACAACCAAAGTTTTCTAGGAGGTCACAAAATTACCAAAGTATTGAGCCATCATGGTGATATAATGACTTTACTAAGGCTCGGGCTATTATTCAATAGGTATCTGAAAACCATACCATGTGTAAGATCCTGATCTCTTGTTCAATAGTTGCAAAAGTTTTTAGTGACGATCATAATTGGCTTGTTCATGTCCCTAAAATTTTGTGTATTATGTGGAGAAAATGATAGGTTGTTAAATATTGGTTCTCTTTAAATGATCATTTAGGGTGTGCGTATTGTTGAGGATCAAAATTATAAATTATATTCTATTCATTTTAGATATTTTAGATCTATTGTTCCATGTCTAAGTTCATGTGCTAATAAGAAAACCAAGCTCCAAAGTGGAACCACCTTCACTTTCTCATCTTTATTGTCTTCCAATAATCTTGAACAATGTTAATATAAATAATGGATAGTAGCATAGCAATAACAAAAGTGATGCTAATCATTCTAATAGTGATGTAAGTATGATGGGTGATGTAAAAATTAATAATATAAGAAAATATAGGTGATTTTAAATTTAACTGATAAACATGATATGAAGATTAGTAATTTTCAATATATTTACATTGGCATTATATTTTTGAGATGGAAGAGGAAAAAAAATGGGAAAATAATATTGTTATTATTCTTATTGTTAACACAATAATAAGTTATTGATAAGAATGATATTAGATAGAAATTGAATGCTATTATTTGAAATAAGAATCATTAATAAGGGTGAGACTAGAAAACATGATAATACAATTACTAAAACTTCTTATAAAATTGTCATGAAAGGTAATAATATTAAGCATCCCATTAAAATTGATATGTTATAATTTTTGACAAAAGAAAATAACTGCTACTAATATTGAAACTGAGTTTAATTCTCAATGTGGTTAGATATTTAGATTTATGCATAGGTATTACATTTATACCATTATTCAAATGAATTTAGCAAAGAAAATAATATTGTTACTATTCTCACAGTGGAAAGGGGAAAAAAAAAATAATAATAACAAAAATAACAAGAGGTAGGTAAATAAAGGATAATTTCATTGAAGTGGGATACAAGTAATTATATTAACGTGAAGATTAAAAGAGAGGCAAATAATGACAAGATGTAAATGTTGGAAGTCAATAAGGTTGTTTTAAGATAAAAAGAAAAAAATTAAAAAAAATAAAGAGAAATTACAAGGGATTATTTATAATTATTTTCTTTTCAAAGCCCCTCCATCCCTAATGCTTTGATGGATTCCATATCTTGTTATAGTATGCTGAGTTGTTCTAATTAATTATTCAGATATATAGCTTATTCTTAAAATTAGCCAAATATGCACTGTAGACTAAGACCACCTAATAGTATGCTAAATGAAGTCTGGAATAAATCACTCAGTAATTTAATTTCACAAGCTGAGACTAAATGCAATGTCTTAGATAAATGGTGAATGATTATCCTGTGCACTATCTCCATATAACCAGCCTTATCAAATGTGAAAAAAAAGCTTGTTGTGAGTTCATTTGTATACCAGAAGAGTTCTCTTCATTTGGGAGTACAACCAGAGAATGAATCTGTCAATATATAGCATAAAGTGTTCACTGCATAGAAAAAATATATCTGGAATTGATTTGATATGCCTACTACTCAATGCATAAGGGAAATCCCCCCTTCTAGTGAATCCAAGCTGTCAATGTGAACAACCACTAGTTTCCTTCCTCAGCCTAGTTAGAAGAATTAATGAAGACAACAAGTATGATCTTAAATACTGAGGAATTTAGTTTTGTGTGCAGCTATTTAATGTTAAAAAGGCATTACAGTATATTAAATTTATTTATTTTATTTTATCTTTATTTATATCAATTTATTTGGATATTAAATAAATTTGAGATTGTGAATTGAATAGATAATAATAGACATTTGTTTCTTTTTTTCATCTCAAATAATTATAGTATTCTGTTAAAATGGATTAAAAGTTTCGTAAATAGTTTTATTGGAAGTTTTCAAATTACTCAAGATTTTTTTTACAAAAAACAAATTTGTATAATTTGTTCTTTTACTGAAGTTGAAAAAAAATTACTAAATTAGAAACCTTAAATCTTGTCTAAGTTTTAAAGCAATAAATCAAATATATTGATTTTGTTTACTTCATTATTTATTTATTTATTTCCCCTCATTAAATTTTGGATTAGTGGTTTCAATAAAGAATTTCCTTTAAAATTATTAGCTTCAAAATTATTTCTTTTATTTTTTCATGTCTTCACAAAACTGGACTAATAAATTTATAATTATCGAGAGATTAAAATAAAATATCTTAATTAGATTTACAAGCGATGATTAATTGAGATTTGCTTATAATTGCAAGCAAATGATTAGTGGTTATTTTCAAACTTAGTGTTCTTTTTTTTAAAAAGCGTTAATTTTTACTTTAAAATCATACATAGTTGCTAAACGCGATTAGTTTTAATTATACTTAGTTAATATTGTCTTAATTCATTTATTTTGTAAAGGTATGAACATTAGAAAAGATTTTGTTGCTCAATTAATGTTGGTTTAAATATATCTTCAAAAAAAAATTATGTTAAGATCATTTAATAAAATTTGCGATCAAGTAAAAATAATGTTAGTGTTAAACTATTTTTTGCAACAAATAATAAGTCTTAGTTTAGAATGTATTCCCAAATTAATTTATAAGGTAAATATTATTAAAGTTATACTTTTTATAGGATGTTTAGCATTAGTTTATCTTATTTCATAGTAAATAGTAGTAATTAATTCTTTTATAATCAATTTTCAAGTTAAAAAAGTATTAGCTTAGTTTCAAAAAGTAAATGAAGGGAGTGATTAGTCACTTGGAATTGACTTTATTATTATTATACTTATAATGATTAATGCCTCTAATCTTATAGACCATATTCTTAGATGGTTGTTAAATTACTATCTTTTCATATAGGAATTGAATTTTCCTATCTTGTGAATACCTATTAGAGTCACCTTAATTGTGTTTAGCATCTTGTTGTAGCTTGTCGTAGTGATTGTGTAAGCATGCATGTTTATCTATATCTCCATATTTCACTAGTATACCCTTACTAGGTCTATGTACCCCGACTTCACCTAAGTGGGTGGTAGCCGTTTGTGAAACTATCTGGGGTAATGGGCCCTAGAAAGGGTTGCATACCCACTTTTATAGTATATATTCTTGTTGGGTCATACAAAGCTTTCGAGTAGAGGATTGAGTTTAGCGTATACTAGAGTTGTGTTATGATTGCAATTGAGGTTGAGTCATCCTTTGAAAACAAGTGGAAATACCCTATATGGATGAGTCAATGAGTTGGAGTGACTCAAGTTGGAAAACTACGGTGCCTCTGTGAAATATACATGTAGGCAAGGCCATCAAGCGATGAACCCCCGAGGCATTAGGTCGGGCCCTAAGATTGTTCTTCTGAGTCTTGTATGTGACTTGTTATTTTCTCCCAAAATTGTAATCTACCATTGATTTATATAGCCTGTCTTGGTAATCATGTGCTAACTACCTTTGATCTTATGTGTGTGCCAAGTCATGTAGACCTTGCAGGTATAGGTATTGAGAGCGAGGAATTTTTGGACACAATGGAATATAAGAGGTACGTTAAGCCGACCCAAAGTAGGTAGACTCTATCACTAAAAATAGTGAATTATTTCTATCTTTTAACTAGTATGATCAATGACTATAATTGTAAGTGGTGAATTGAATTATTTTTGTCTTTTAAATAAGCAAAAAAAAAAATTGTTTGCAAAATTAGTAAAGTTGTTGATTATTAGGTTGTTTAGTGTACATAAAATGTGGGCATGACACCATGGATCTAGATAGATAATTCCGAGAAATATCTATCACATAAATCTGATCCAAAATAGTCAAAACAGGGGCACCTATGTCCTTGGTAGGCTTTTACAGAACTACAAATTTGATTGGTTGTTATGTTGTTTAAGGTTTTTGTGAGTGGTTGTAGACAGGTATAATAGTGAATTGTTTTCTAGATTTTACTGATTTTAAGATTGTGAATTGAGGAATGCAAACATGCAACAATACTAAAAGCAAATGACTATTTGAAAATACAAAAATAGAATTTAGATAGCAGAATGCAACAAAGAACACAAAGACAAATATGTGATGCAAAGGCCCATACGGTTCCTATTTCCTAGATAGGGTGTCTAAAAAATTCAAAGTTTGAGTCTGTCAACTACTGTTTAATGTTCCCAATTCTGTGTGCAATTATATTTGATAGTGAATATTTTTCCAAATTTTAGTGATTTTATGACTATATAAATGAAAAATACAAAAATACAAATATATGAATGATAAATGAAAAATTTTGAATGTAATTTTTAGATCTAGGATGAACTAATTGACTAGTATGAAGATGCAAGATTTTGAAAATGATGATTTGATGCAATTTTGAAGCAAAACTATGTATTTTTTTCACTTTTTAACAATATGCAAGACACCTAAATGGATGCAAATGACACTTTTTATTTTGTTTTCAGATTTAGATGACCTAATACAACTTATAAATACAATTTTAAATGCAAATATAGGCTAAAATTACTGAAACAAACCCTATCAATGCAATATGAATGTATTTTTTCTGGATTTTTATGACTTTTTATGACAAAAAAGATGAAAAATGCAACAAAATGGTATGCGAAACCTAGAGCTAGGATGCAATACTTCCAATTTCAGAAGATCTATAGTGTTAACATGTCGAGTTCACCAAAATGAAATGGATTCGAAAGGGAACCCTTTATGGATTTGACACCTTTCCCAAAATGTTTCATGTGTAGGGGGTTATGAGATGCAATGATCTAATTGTCCTAATGATGAAAATAATCACTTTATTTAGAAACAACAAATTTGGAATATCACATAGGAAATCAGACACCGAAAATAGAAAGGGGGGACACTGTACACTTGTGATATCAATTTCAACAAAAAATGTTGGGACGTTGGTGTTGGGGGTGCCACTGTCCTACTAGGGATTTTTTGGATCTATTTTCATAGTCCTCTTATGTTAGATTTGTACTTTCATTTCCTGCTTGCAAACTATCCAGATCGCTTCCAGATATTCTATAATTGACTTTTTTTGAGTTGTCAAGGACTAGGGTTTTGAATGCAACAATGAACAAAGTTTCTTCAAAATTCCTTTGATCCTCTTCAACCTGTAACCTACACATTCACAAAGAGGGAAAATGTTAGGCCATTTTAGGGTCTTTCCTTAGTCAAACCCCATGTTAGTGTTTCCACTTCCACAATGACAATGTCAATGATAAATAGATAGAGTAAAGGAAGGAAATGATGAATGAACCAATTTTTACAACTCACCACCCTTCAACGGCTTCCTTGAAGGACTAAAGTCACACACATCACTTCAAGGATCTTGGATCTTGCTTGATATATTTTCTTGAATGCTTGAATGCTTGGAGACTTACAACAATGTTAGCCTTCACAAAGTAACATAAACACATTAACTTGGACATGATGTTGGATCTTGAATTGATGTAATAATGCTCTAAAAATGCTACTCTTGAATACTCTTGACAATAGTATTTGCTCAATTATGTGTCTACTTTTCACTTAGTAGTCCTTAGATTGAAATGATGCAATAACTAGGTATTTATAGGCATTTATTCAATTTCCCAAAAAATAAATCCTAGCAATGAGCTTTAATTATTTGAATTTCAAATAATAAAGTGTCACAACCAACATATTTGAATTTGGAGCCAAAATAGGGGGACATGGGTGTCTTAGGCGCCTTTGTCCCAACCCTATTTTTGGAAAGATTAAAAGTTGATGACAAATTATTAAATGAGAGCATTTGTTTTATGCTTGCAAATTTTTGTAAAATATTTAAAATAAGTTGTGGAATGCATAATTTAGGAACTTGAATGCTTAGTTAGGTCCAATGCCTTAAATGGGAGCAAAACATAGTGTGAAATTGTCATGGGTAACAAAAAATTGTTGGGTGAAAACTCTGTAATCTCTTTATAGATTACAAAACTTGAATTTCAACCACAGTTGTCGTGAGATAGAATCTCTCCTCTTGGAAAGGGGAGACACTCTTCTTACTGCTTACCGAAACTAAATTAAACTATTCTAAACTTTACAATATGTACACTACACTAATCATATGGGAGTGTGTCACATTCATGATTCTCTATTCTTCCAGAGAATATGTTTACAATGTTTCACGATTTTTATTTCTTGATGCGATACAACTTTAAATAAAATCTAAGAAGTAATTCCCAATACTTCTAACTGTGTGTATGAAAATATGCCAATCATAATGAATTCAAAACACATTCAATAAAACCTTATATCAAAGAAGCTTAAAGAAAAATAAACAAACTCTCAGTGCAGCTTCTTCAAAGTCATTTTATTGCTCTTTATCTCCAGCGTTTCGTTGATTCAAGTTGCTCTCAAATTTAGTATGCCAAGCTCAACGAAATGGACTACTTGAGAATGAGATTTAAACTAAAATGCATACTATACTAAGATGCAAGATTATGCTATGCTATGATAAGATTATTGATAGAATGTTAAAGATGCAAATGTGTAAGCGTAATTGCATGTGTGTGTTTGTCTATATATGTAACCAATGCTTGGATTCGCACATGGATTTATAGATTTTTTTGAGGATTTTGATTGGCTAAGTTGATCAACGGCTGTGATAATTCCTAACAGATCGAACGGTCGAAGATGGATGAGACTAGAAAGAAAAATAGAAGAAAACGAATAAAGTAGGATTTTTCCATTTTCATGGAAGAGATAAGATGAGATGATTAGAAAAAAATCATCTTTTTTAGAAGATAATGGAAAGATATTGAGAAGATAAATAATGAATTATCAAATTCAATTATTTATTTATGGGTGCATGTAGATTTTTCTTAATTAAATAAATATTTAATTAAGATTTTGAGGAAATAAGAAGATTTCATAATTAAATGAAATATCTAATTATGATTTGAAGAAAGCAGATCTTTAATTAAATAAAATATTTAATTAATTAGAAGAAAGTTTTAAATAGAAGAAAAGAAATATTTAAATTTAATTAAAACAAAAGATTTAATTAAATTCAAAAGATGATAATTAATTTAAATAAATAAAATGTATTTATTTAATTAATCAAGTAGACATGTGAAATAATAAAATAAAATAAATTTATTCAATTATGGTGGGAGAATAAAATGAATGAACAATATAATTAAATTAATTAAATTCAATTACATGTAGAAGACTTTAGAAAAATTAATTAAATAATAAATATTTAATTAAATGTCAGGATTAATTAGACATGACCAATTTTATGCATATACATTTTGCCCCTCTTTGAAGTGATGTGTGAAACGCATTGCTTGAAAGAAAATAAAAATTTTGCCCCTGATATGTTTTTGATGTTGATGCTGGTGCTGATGATGCCCTCTCGGGAGGTAAATCACGGTAAATTGGATGATGAAAGTCTAATGGTGATTCAGTGATTTAGCTCCTGATATTTGGTGTAAAAGATGCCCTTGGTGAAAAAATAAAAATAAAGTAAATGCCACCAAAAACCCACCTTGATTGACCCATATAACGTAAAAGGGGTAAAAGTGGAAGTCATTTTCACCCTTTTACTATAGTGATTTTTATGCTCTGATAGTGACTTGGCGAGATGCAGATTCCATTTCATAGGCAAAGATTTGAGCGGGCTCGCCGATTCCAGAGACCAGCCGCGTATGGACCACCGGTGAGTCGATTGAACCCTTTATGAGTCAAAAATTTTGTGTTTTTGAGCAATTTTAAAACTTTTTTCGCACGGATTTAGGGTAAAAAATAAAGTTTTAGTGCATCCGCCTATCTGTTTTAGCGCATTCAAAAATTTCCATAGCGCATCTGGGAGGTTCTTTAGTGCATATAGGTGCAGGGAAAATTTAGGTTTTCTAGCGCATATGAGGTGTAGATTAGCGCTTATAGGAAGCAAGTCCAGCTAGAAAAATTTAGTGCATCTAGGGCACAAAGTCGCGCATTTAGGGATTGGCCGCAACAGAGGTGGATTAGCGCATATAGGGTTTTAGCGCTTATAGGAAAAACTTTAGCGCTTTTAGGGTGCAAAAGCGCGCATAATGAGTTTTAGCGCTTTCAAGGTAAACTGTAGCACTTTCGAGTTTCAGCACATTGGAGGTACAGATTAGCGCATCCAGGAAAATTTTAGCAGAATATGATTGTGATGAAAAATGATGGTGTATACATTTCTTCCTTGGTCAATAGATAGATAAATTATTTTTCCATCATACTGATATGGATATAAATGATAACTTTGCTTCCCCGGATAGAAAACAAAGAGTAGATTGATTGACTGATTGTCTGATTGTCTGATAACTTTGCTTCTCATGAATGAAAAAAAAAGAGTAAATGTCTGATAAATTTGCTTTCTATGATAGAAACCAAATAGTAGATGATGGTTTTAAAACATATTTGCATTCATGACTGAAGTACAAATGGAAAAAATGATTGGATTGTTGATAAATTTGCTTTCCTGAAAAATAAAAACAAATAGTATAATGATGATAGAGTAGATTGATTTGATATTCAGATAGATAGATGCAGCCGTGATTGCATTATATGATTGATTGCATGATATGGGTCACTGATATGATGCGTTGATATGATTCGTTGATTAATTTGATATGGGTCATTGATATAGTTCACTTGATAGATAGAGCAGATGATATGAGTCATTGGTATGAGTCTGATTAATTGTCCTTGTGATGACCAAAAAAATAGGAGGTTTTCGACAACCTCCAGATTAGAGAGCATTTCCCGATATGTTGGGATCGGGTAGGAGAGCTGACTCCAGCAGAGATATAGTGGATAGGTGACTATGGGCTGGGATCTTTGTTGACTATCCCGCGAGGGATTCAAGTCAACAGGGGACTGTTGACTGCATTGGCAGAGAGGTGGCACTCCGATCATAACACCTTTCATTTGCCGACTGGTGAGATGATCGTGACACCCGAGGATGTGTACAGGATTCTAGGGATTCCTGTGGTAGGTTCTCTTGTGGTTTATGACCACAAGGAGATAGGAGGGACCGAGGCACTGAGGAGGATATGTGATGATATGTCGATAGCAGGATATTGGGTGTCGTGGGCAGATTTCAATAGATATCCAGCCTTAGTTGTTGTGTTGGGTGCATTCATTGGAGGCTTCCTTGGACTAGACCATCGGTCGAAGGGATTTTCAGTTGGTTGGGGTAGGATGCTAGAGTGGATTGTGACTCAGCCGTGGAGGTATTCCTGGGGGAGCTGCATTTTGGCTCATTTGTATCATGATCTACATCAGGTGGTATACCGAGGATCGACTAGTTTGACCAGTGGTGTGACTCTGCTCCAAATCTGGGCATGGGAGCATATTGCGATTACGAGGCCAGAGTGTGCCAGAGCTAGGCCACCAGGCAGGCCGTATGTATATGCATATTCAGGTGCACTTGTCCAGCCCAAGTTGGGCAAGTTGGAGTACTGGCGGTGCGTGTTAGATGATGTGGATGTAGTTATATGGAGGCCGTATATAGATTGTGAGCCTTGGGACATAGATCATTTAGAGATGCCATTTGTCTATATGCCCTGATATCTGATAGGATGAACCTCATTCATTATTGAGATATTTTTGGCCTTGCGAGTTCAGAGACAGTACGGATGCACGTAGGGGATGCCACAGGGCATTGCTCACTATGGGCGGCGCAAGGATGATCTTGGATGGGGACGATGTATTACATACTAGGTGGCATATACAGAGTATTCTAGCTTACAACCTGAGGTATGGGCATACAGGACAGATGTGACAGATGCAGGTATGTCAGATGAGTACTTAGTGTATTTCCACACACATCGATTCCCATGATTTACATGCCCAGATGAGCTAGGGCCCATTGCAGTAGTACAATAGTCAGGGGTGGAGAGACAGGAGGATGTGGCTGGTAGAGAGCAGGCAGTGGGTGGAGGAGAGGAGGAGGAGAGCAGAGATGAGGAGGAGGGGGACAAAGATGAGGATAGCTCAGATGATGGGGATGATGGGGGAGATGGTGGAGGGGAGGAGGAGAGGGTAGTGAGACAGAGGTTCGATAGCCTAGTCAATGCTTAGATTGTATGGCGGCCTAGATCTGGTGGCAGACCATAGACCATTATCAGGGTTTCCTCCTCTTCACAGCAGACACAGATAGACATGTTGTAGGCCCAAGTGTAGACTGTTTAGGGTCAGCTAGGTCAGCAGCAGAGTTTGATAGTGCAGTTATAGGCACAGGCATAAGCACAGGTATCTCAGCATGCCCCAGACCCACAGATAGCCTAGTTGATTACAGAGAGGGATGCATTAAAACGGAGGGCAGTGGAGGCTGAGGGCGTTGCTCAAAGGCTTATGGGCACTGTAGAGAGTGCATCCTTGTGAGAGGCTATTGCAGAGGGCATGGAGATGGCAAGGGAGGCAGAGTACTACCGTGTTAGATATGAGGAGTTGTGTCCTCCCGAGTGCAGGGAGCCATTCCCATGGTCTCGTAGTAGGACCAGGAGCAGGTCGCGGACAACCACACAGAGCATGGGGGTTACTGGGCCTCGGCGGGATCTAGACACAGGTACTAGTGGCAAGCCACCTCCTTCCAGACCAGCTCCATCAGGGGCATCGACCATCTAGTTTATGATGCTATGATGTAGATGTATTTCACACATGTATATCATTTTTGGAGCATGTATATTGATTTTGATCATATCCCATGTATCCCTCTTTGGAATTTTTAGTTTCATTAGACATTGGACATTTGTGTCATTTATGATGAGCAATGATATGCAGTGGCGATGATTTTTGATGATGATGTGCATGCATGAGATGATGATGTGATATAAATTTATTTCTATATGTTACGGATTTTGATATGCATTTGAATGATTTGATATGATTTTTTTATGATGATGATGAAAAATAATTGATGATGCGTACTAATGATGTAATGTAGGTGGATGACCTATGATGTGATTTATGAGAATATGTCATGGGATATTTGATATGTTTTTATGAAAAAAATGTTGTTTGGAAAACGATATGAAAATGTATGTATGGAATGTTTGTTTTTTTTGGATTTTCAAATGCAAGTAAATAATGATAATATGATGGAAAATGAATGTTGTGTTTATGATATGCATCATGAATTTGTAATATGAATTGAAATGAAAAATGATAGGATGATTAAAAGTATGATATGAATGTAATGTGACAAATGATAAATGATATGAATAACGATATGAAGTGAAATAATTAATAATAATGAGATGTATGATAAGATGATAAATAATATGTGATGAAATGTAATGATTTGTAATGATGAAAAAAATGAAATAATAAAATGAAATAAAATGATAACGAGCGGAAATGAGATGTTTAGAAATGACAATGTAATGATATGTTAATGAAATGATAATAATAATGATAAAAAGATAATAAATGATAGATGATAATGCTATAATGATAAAATGATGGTAAATGATGATACGAAAAATGAGAATGATAAAATGAAGTAGATGAAAAGATAATGAAATGATAACGAGAAAATGAAATGAAATGAGATGATAGATGATAAAATGAAATGATAGACGATAATGAAATGAAATGATAGATGATAATGAAATGAAATGATAGATGATAATGAAATGAAAATATGAAAATGAAAGTGATATGATAATGAAATGATGAAGAATTTGAATGATATGAAAATGAAAGTGATATGATAATGACATGAATGATAATGAAATGATAAATGATATGATAACGAAATGATGAGTGATAAGTGAAATGAAATGAAATGATAAAGGATAATGAAATGATGAATAATTTGAATGATATGAAATGATAATGATAATGAAATGATAATATGAAAATGAAAGTGATATGATAATGAAATGATAATATGAAAGTGATATGATATACCTAAGAGATGAATGATATGAAATGATAAAGGATCTAGATGATATGCAAATGAATGATAAATAATAAATGATAGGACCTAGATGAAATGATAATGAAATGATGAAGAATTTGTCCAAATGTCCTCCACAAATAGTCCAAAGAGATATGACAGTCGTTGATATTTTTGTTAGCCCTTCAAAACTCTGATGCAAATCCAGTATGCAGATATGTACAATGAGTGAGATGAAATGAACCTAGATGAAACCAACCATTTGTTGAGCCTTTTGTTAGCTTTCTTGAATCATCATAGAGTGTTTTAAAATGTTGGAAGTATGTACAAGCATCAGAGGGGAAATTAGCACCAATGATGACCTGAGTACAACTTTCATATTTTTGATATAGCAAGCAAACACAAGCATCAAGGTATAATTAAACCGAGATGACCTGAGCATTTCTTGTATAAACAGACAAAGACTAACCACTTTTTGATGCAAATGTGGAACTGTCATCAATGATAAACTTTGGAAATCATGTCTCATAACGTATTTGCAACAGATGGATAGTTAACCTCAAGACAGTAGACAAAGAAAAATCATCCTCTTTTCCTTGCTACTCTAGTTCAGTACATCATCAAGTGTGCTCCAGAGAGATGATATCAAAAATTAAACAACCATAGTTCAAAATTTAGTACTGCTATGCCAAACATTATTCAGATTTTAGATCATCCAGATATGAACCATGATATGGTACTTAGCTGAAAACTGTTGTGCTTTGGATAAATGATTGGATAGTTGTTCATAGGATTCGATTGTTTGTTCGCATGATTGGATTTGATGTCATTGTCTAGCCGTTTTGGTAAAACCTAAAAGTTGGTTGCCCCCAGTAAGTCAACATTTTCCCCCAGTATTAACATAACTCGCTGAAATGAATATGTACAGTAATCAAGCCATGGTAAGATGTTATCGTTCTAGGCAAATGATGGCAGCATGATGCTGGTATGGCCCTAAGATGGTGGAAAGATGCATGAAATGAAGGCTAAGAAGCCAAGTGCAGAACATGAATGAATAGATGGAGAGCTACAAATAGCGTATGTTTGCCATATTTTCACTATTTGTTTTTATTGCATTTTTCTTGTCAATAGATTGCTTGTTGCCAGGTTTTCACCCTATGACGATTTTTATTTTATTTTTTAATTTTTTTTTGGTTGTTACCGAGATGCCTGTCTGCCAGGTTTTCACCAGGGTAACCATTTTTTCAGGATATTTTATGCTATTTTTGTGATTTCTTCTGGACTTTTTCTAATGTTTTTGTATTTTTTTTAGGACTTTTTTTGCTATTTTTGATTTTTTTCAGGACTTTTTTTGATGTTTTTGATGACTGCTTCAGACATAATACTTCTTCAGGTGCATGTTGTTAATGGGTTCATCAAACAGGTCCCCTTCTAGCGTTGACAACTTGTATGCTCCTGAACCGTATACTGCTATGACCACATACGGACCCAGCCAATTCGGTTCAAACTTTCCTTTCTTCTCTTTGTCTTGTTGATTGTGTGGGTTCTCTTTCAGAACAAGATCACCAACCTGAAAGGTACGCGGCTTGACTCTGTGATTATAGTTGCGAGACATCATTTGTTGATATGCTTTCAAATGATCAGTTGCTCATTGTCTCTTGTCATCAAGGAGTTCTAGCTCTTGTAGTTGAGAAACTGTATATTCATCATTTGTTATGAGACCTTTCAGTGATACTCTAAGTCAGGGAATCTCAACTTCTAGAGGAAGTATAGCCTCTGCTCCATAGACAAGAGCAAATGGTGTGGCTCCTGTTGGCATGCAGACACTGGTTCTGTAGGCCCATAAGGTGGAATTGAGTTGAACATGTCAATCTTTCCCTAAATCATTCACAGTCTTCTTTAAAAAATTTAGTATAGTCTTATTTGAGGCCTCTGCTTGGCCATTCCTTTGTGGATAGTAAGGTGTTGAATATCTGTGTTGAATATGAAATCTCTCACAAAGTTCATCAACATCCTAATTCTTGAAAGGTCGTCCATTATCTGTAATAATGGAGTTGGGAATGCCATACTGACAAATAATATAGTTGAGTATGAACGATGATATTTGTTTGCTGGTAACTTTAGTAGGAGGTACTGCCTCAATCCACTTGGTAAAGTACTTTGTGGCTGTGATGATGAACTTATGCCCGTTTGATGATGAAGGATAAATATTGCCTACTAGATATAACCCCCATTGGGAGAATGGCCATTTTGGCATAAATGGTTGAAGTTCTTGTGCAGGAGCATGAATGAGATTCCCATGAAACTGGCATTTTGAGCACGTTTTCACAAAAGTGAATGGTTCCCTTTCCATTGTAGGCCAGTAGTAACCCATTCTAATCAATTTCTTGGATAAGGTCAGTCCACTTGAATGAGTACCACAAATGCCACTGTGAACTTCTTGTAGAGCTTTGTCAGATTCATCACGTTCAAGACATCGAAGTAGAGTACCATCAAAACCACGGCGATAAAGGGTGTCGGCGATAAGAGTGTAGCGAGAGGATTGGCGGATAAAATTTTGCTTTTGGTTACGGGATAAATCTGGTGGTAAGCTATCATCTTTTAGGTAGGCATAAATCTTTCCATACCAAGGTGAATCGGATCCCACCAAGTGGAAAATAATTTGGCTTTTAGGGGTGTCGTAAGCAGGTGTAACTGATTATTCCACCAAAAATTCATAGCGAGCCTGATTTTCTGGGAGTTGTAACAATGATGCAATCGTAGCCATGGCATCGGCTACTTTGTTATCAAGTCTTGGAATTTGTGTGAATTTGATGTCCACAAAGTACTTCTTGAAGTTGTCAACCATCTTTTTATATGGCAACAGTTTGTCATCTTTGGTCTGATAATCGTCATTGATCTGATTAATGACTAACTGTGAGTCGCCATACACTTGTAGTTCTGTAATCCTCCATTCCAATACTATTTTAAGTCCAGTGATTAATGCTTCATATTCGGCTATGTTGTTGGTGCATGGAAACATCAGCCTATATGATCAAGGAATGGTGTGTCCTTGGGGGGTGACGAAAAGTATGCCTGCCCCCGATCCATGCTGAGTGAAGGAACCATCGAAATATAAGGACCATGGTTGTTTGGATTATGCAGTAAAGACATCAGCATCTAGAAATTCAATGTGTAGGGGATGGTCTGTTTATAGTGGTGCTTCAGCTAGTTGGTCAGCGATAACTTGTCCTTTGATTGCCTTGCGATCAACATAATGGATGTGAAACTCACTCATAATCATTACCCATTTTGCTAACCTTCCTGTCAATGACGCTTTTCTTAATAGATACTTGAGTGGATCAATCTTTGAAACAAGATTGATTGTATGAGTTAACATGTAATGCCAAAATTTCTGTGAAGCAAAGACTATTGCTAGACAAGCCTTCTCGATGGTAGTGTAGTTGATCTCATGACTTGTTAGTGTTTTTCTGATGTAATAAATTGCACATTCTTTCCCTGTACGGTCTTCTTGCGCTAGCAATGCACCCAAGGATGTCTCCGTTGCGGCAATATACAAGATCAATGGTTTGTCTGGATCTGGTGGTACTAGAACTGGTGGAGTCATTAAGTATTGTTTGATTTGTTGAAAAGCCACTTCACACTCGTCATCCCACTTGAAAGGAACATTCTTATGCAGTAGATGTGTGAAAGGTAGACTTTTGTTGGCCAGTTGTGTAATGAACCTTCGTATAGATTGAAGTCGTCCCTGTAATGATCTCAATTGACTGATGTTCCTTGGGGGAGGCATTTCCATGATTTCCTGTACTTTGGCAGGATCTACTTCAATTCCTTTTCCTAATACTATGTATCCTAAGATTTTTCTAGATGTGACCCCAAAAACACATTTCTTGGGATTGAGGCAAACTTTGAATTTCTCCAATCTTGCAAATATTTTGGACAATATTTCCAGATGTCCTTCTCTAGTGTATGACTTTGCCAAGATGTCATCTACATAATCTTCCATGAATGTGTGCATCATGTCATGAAAAATTGTAGTCATGGCTCTTTGGTAAGTAGCACCAGCATTCTTTAGACCGAACGGCATGACGTTCCAACAGTAAGTTCCCCATGGACATGTGAAAGTTGTTTTCTCCTAGTCTTCGGGTGCAATCTTGATTTGGTTGTAACCAGAAAAACCATCCATTAATGAATACATGGCATGGCCAGCTGTCAGATCAACTATAGTGTCGATGTTTGGAAGTGGGAAGTCATCCTTAGGACATGCTTTATTAAGATCTCTAAAATTTGTGCACACTCTAACACTTTTATCTGGCTTGGATATAGGAACAATGTTGGAGATCCATTCTGCGTAGTTGATTGATCTTATGAAGCCTACATCAAGGAGTTTTCTCAGTTCTTCCTTAACCAATATTGCAACATGGGGGTGCATATTTCTGAGTTTTTGTTTCACAGGCTTAACCCCTGGTTTGATAGACAAGTGATGCATGGTAAGATTAGGATCAAGACCTGGCATGTCCGCATAAGACCAAGCAAAGTTGACTTGATTTGCTCTTAGAAATTCCATTAACTCTGGTATTTCTTTCTCTGTCATTGATGCAGCTAACTGTAAAATCCTTGGTTTGTCTGAAGTTTCAAGATTGACAGCATTTGTAGGTTCAATCAAAATAGGCGATCGCTCATGGTAGTGCTCCGGGAGAGTGTCAAGATTCCCATCGTCTAGTGCCTTAAAAAGTTTTTCACCATCTGATACGCTCTTTATTTTATCTTTTGTTTGATCTAACACTGCCAGATTCTGGTTTTCACCATTAGATCTTTCTTTTTTATTTTTATTTTTGCAGCTAGGAGAATTGACACTCTCTTGATTAAAGACTCTATGCTGAAAAATCGCTAGTGGAACAATCATTTGCGTCATCTGTAGAAAGGAAGTTGATGATAGATTCATCACTTGGAAACATAAGTATATCGATAGGTTTGGATGAATCCCAATCAATGAGATCAGGATGGATCAAAGATAGCGGGTCGTCGGGTTGCGTGAAATCGACTATGGTTATGGTCAAAACGGAGTTGACCGTAGGATCCGAGGTATGAGGTGGATCAATGATGATATTGTTCTCATGATAATCTTGTTCGTTTAAATCTGACTCAGTATTACTAGAATCATAGTCACCTTGTAGTTCAGATTCTCGTGTTTGGGTCCCTGAACCTTCACCTTTGATTAGAGTTGGGGTATTACATCAACCTCTTTGTCCCTCCAGAACTCATCATTGTAAATGGTGTCCCATTCATATTCAGCAGAGTCTGTGTCAGAGTTATCATCCACAAAATTCTGAATTGTTGCCAAACATGCTTCTCTTGAATCTGAACCTTTTTGCAATGTGAAGATAGTGTCATGCAGTTGTTTGGGTGTTCTTTCTTTTGAGTTAGTATCATAGCCTAATCCGGTTTTCTCTTTCGTAGCAAGTCCTCGAAGGTGAATAGGCTCGACTACTCCTTTTCTTTTTCTAATAGGACCCTTATCATAGCCCATCTTTTGCATGATTGAATACCCTTTTCCATATCTATCTGTTGGTAATTTGACATTAAAAATTGCTTCATCTTCATCTTTATAAAGCCAGTTTAGCATTTCTCTATCCTCGAGATCTTCCATGGGGAATTTTTCTTTGATGAATCATCCATTAAACTTTGTGCTTGGCTCTGTTGGTGGTTGCGTTGATGTTGATGTTGCTGATATTTGATGTTGTGTGATAGAAGGTTGTCCATGTGACCGAGGTGATGTAGGTAAATTAGCAAGATAGAGAGAGTACTCCCCGACTCCATGGTCCTTGAATTTCAATTTCTTGTCAAAACTATTGGTTAACTGACTGATTTGTGTGTCAATCTTGAGAGAAGTACTAACACAAGCTTCTCGATTGTTAGGAACCAAAGTATCTTGATTGGCTTTGATATTGGCACAAGTTTGAATTTTTGAATTATCAACTGGTATCGTGATTTCTTGTCCATCATAAGGAAACTTAAGACATTGATGATATGTGGATGGGATAGCTTGCATTTTGTGGATCCAAGGATGACCCAACAAGATGTTGTATGCAATATCACGGTCTAATACTTGACAGAAAATATTTTTGATAACAGGCCCCACTCTGATTGGTAGCATTATTAGACCCTTGGATGCTCTTTCCTCATCATCGTATGCTTTAATAGTAATCTTTCTTCTGAGATCAATGGAGTCCTCAGAAAATCCTAAAGCCTTAACCAACTTCATGGTACATATGTTCAAACCAGCACCTCCATCTATTAGAACTCATCTGACATGAAACTTGTGAACCATGACTTCTAAGTGTAATGATGAATTATGGGGATGAGTTATGGAAACGTCATCTTTTTTGGAGAATGAGAGGCATGTGGGTGAGGACAAGTGTCCTACCATGGCTTGAAATTGGTACACATCCAAATCAGTGGATACAGTTGTTTCAACGAGGGCCTTTTCGAGAATTTCCTTATGTGCTGGGGAAATCTTCAAGAGTTCTAAGATAGAAATTTGAGTAGGAGTTTTTTGAAGTTGGTTGACTAAGTCATATTGATGCTAAGGTGGAGGCCCAGTTGATTTTGAAGAGGCACCATTTAAGACAACTTTAGCTTGTACCCTTGTTGCATTGACTTCTCTATATTCCACCTTCTCATTGACTTTAATAACATTGACCCATTCATCGTCAGCGTAGATATGATTGATTATCAGATCATCAATGTGATTCACACTTTTTCCAAAAGACTCACCTTTTTGATAGTTGGGCAAAGGATTGCGAAATGCTTGGTGGTCTTCATTTTATTGTTGATGTCCTTATATTGTGATGGTGCCATTTTTGATTAAGTCTTGAATGGTATTCTTCAAGGCTTGATAGTTATTTGTGCGATGACCTTTGCACTGATGATAGTCACAATAGTATGCCTCATTCCATGATGGAGGCTTCACACTGGGTTCATAGTTTCGTTGAGGTGGCAAGGTAATGAAATTTTTAGCCATCAACTCTTTGAATGCAGATTCCAAAGATTGACCCAGTGGAGTGTAAGTTCTTCTACTAGAGAAGAATGAAAATCGTTGTGGATTTGTATTCAAGGTATTCCCTAAGGAGTTGTTATTGTTATTGGTTCCTCGGTAACCTTGATTATTGGTAGTCCCTTGATTGGGAGTAGAATGTTGATTCACATTGTTCCTCGGAGGAGGAGGATTGTTTCCTTGATTTGTGACCGAGTTGACATTGTTATAATTGTTGTTGTGAGGAGCACTTGGAGTACTAAGAACAAATGGCTTAGTCGAGACATGATTTGCATCAACAACAACATCATTCACCACGTTCTTGTTGCGAGTCCAAAATTTAGACTTGTCCTGATTGTTATGATGATTGAATGAGCTAGGATTATCCTTGTCAAGTTTTATTATCCCTCTTTTGACCAAAGCACTTTCAATGGTTATAGCATCTTCAATCAATTTCTCAAAAGAGGGAGGACAATGTAAATTTAAATGATTGCTCATTTCTGAATTCAAGTTGTTAATGAGGGTGACCATCTTTTCCTTTTCAGGAACAGGACGTGGATATCTGGCAAAAATTCTTCTCCATCTCTAAAGAAAAGTAATAAAAGGTTCACCAGGTTTTTGTGTAACTTTACAGAGATCTATCATAGTGTTTTGGTGTTGGAGGTTGTAGGAATATTGTAATATAAACAAATTGATTAATTCCTCAAATGTTTTGCTAGGAGGTGTGATTTTTGATAGCCATTCCATAGAGTGAGCTCCAAGACTCCTAGGAAACAAACACATCAAGTAAGTGTCCTCATGAGCGAACTCTAAAGTCATGTTTCAGAAGTCTCTAACATGGTCAATTGGATCCGATTTCCCATTATAATGATCAAATTTTGGAATTTCACAATGTTTGGGAAATGGAATCATGTTGAGACTTCGATCGAAAGGATAAGGACAAATGTCCTCAAGAGTATAGTTCTTTGTTGTGTTTCCCCCTTGTAACTCTTTAATTTTACCTTGAAGTGCCTTAATTTGTTGAGTCAAAGCACTAAGATTAGATAGGGGTGTTTCTTCAAGTTTGCTCTTCAAATTCTCGGTATCAAAGTCATGAGGCAATTTAGCGCCTTGGTCAACTAGATAGAGGAAATATTTTTCTTTACCGCGTTGCAAGATCTTTTCTATGGCTTTGTGAAATTTAGGATCTTGCTCAGCCTCTCTAAGACATTCTTCATCTCGCTCATCACCACTATCTAGATGGGTTTTTCTCGTCTCTGTAGTTGTGGAATGGATTTTCTTCTCTATTATCCATGTCATTGTTGAAAAGTGGATTACGACTTATACTGTAAAGAGAATTACTGCTTTCACCTTCTTCTTGAGTGTTTTGGGTATGACCTTCTTATTGGATTTTGTCCTTCAATTTATTGTATTGAGATCTTGTAGAGATAGGCATATGATTTTGAAGAGTTCTTCTAAACTTAGATCACAATTATGATAAGTGCGACAATGATGATATCTTGATCTGATAAGATGGGAATCTTATGATATGATCAAAGATGTTCCTAATTTTTTATTGTGGCTTCCAATGATGAAGGATGTTAGAATCCTGTTGGGGAAATTGAATCAATAATCAGAAATTTGTTTGGAAAGTGCACTCTTAAAGATTTGATCTTTATTTTCGAAGAAAGGTTTTAAGATTACTGAAGGATTTGACTGGGATGTGATGGATATTCAATAGAAGGTTGTGGTATATTATCAAACTCAAGAGGTTGGTTAAGATTATGTCATTGAGATAGAGCTAATCTCTGATAATAAGCTCAAGAATCCAAAGGCTCTACAGCGTACTCGTCAGTGAATCCCCTAACAAAGTCTTGGTATCTATGAAGAAATCTACGATAATGAAGCAAGACGTGTCCACTTTTGTACATAAATTTTCTTCTTTGCAATGTTTTTTTGTACCCTAAATGTTTCTTGGGTTCTTTGATCCTATTGGAAACTGATTTCTTGACAAATTTTGTTGATTTCCACTCTCTAATCATGGGAGAAATATCAGAATGTTACTGGACCAAAGATGCAAACAATTTTTGAATGATTTTAGTTGTTGTTTTTCATGTTCATTTCAGATGATCTTTTAACTGAATTAATGTGAATGAAAACACATCAAACACTCTAAATTAAATGGAATGTAACCAAACACAGATAAAGCAAGCACATCCTATGGTAAAGCCAGGACAATATCTACTAGATTCCACGCAGGTTTCCCCAACCGCATATCAGTAGCATGTGAATTCAGAAGCTTGGCTGCACGGGCTCCCCCTTACAATGCACTCTCTTCTTAGGCCAACCAAGCTTCCAACCCCCATGAAACTCCCATGGCAGATTGATCACCTCTACTACAGACTATGAAAGTGTGGATGCCTTCACACCGACTGGTGTTGCGCTAGCAAATAGAAGGTTTTTGGTTTACTAAACAATGGTGTTTAATTCGGGACCCCCGTTCAAGTGGCCATACATGGGGCACAAGATTAAGCTCTGTTTAGGAGGCACTCCAGCTTGAAGAGGTTAAGCTCAATAGGGTTTTGGGGAGTACAACTTGGTCCGTATGACACATCCGCACTCGTAATCTTAGGTTTTCCCTTAAGATTCACATTTGTATACCAGTCGGGGGTAGCTTGGCTTTAGCTCCATTTCTGGTTTGAGTCACGTTGGGGTGATGAAATCCCCAAGCAGGCCCAATTTCTAGAGGCAATAATCGTTTCTCTTACACCCAGGATCGCATTAGTGCGCAAGGGTAGAGGATACTTCGGTTATTGCATCAGGGTTACACAAGGATAAAGTGGATCTGGCTTTCTGATCACCTAGTTTGCACAAGGTGAGAGCATAGTCACCTACCACTTTCAAGCACAATCAAGCAGAGTAAACAGATTCATTTTAATGCACCAAATCACAATGATTTAAGCTAAGTGAAGATATTGCTTCACAACCGACATGGGGTTCATTTTAACTGCATGATCAAAGTGTGGTGACTATCCTAGATTGATTCATTTTAAACCAGAAAAGATCATGTCTGCGGAATGTGTCAGACTCAAAATCTTGTTTTTGTGTTACAACCCAGATGCGCAGAAACAAACAGTATATGCGCAGAAAGAGATTCTAGATGCGCAAAAACAGACAGTGTATGCGCAGAAACAGACCCCAGATGCGTAGAAACAAACCCTAAATGCGCTACAAAAAATCCTAAATGCGTTAAAACAGTTCTTAAATGCGCTACTTTAATTAAATGTAGATTTAAATCTATAAATGACATCAGTTAATGCTCTGAAATCTACTTTAAATGCGCTAATTTAACTCTCAAATGCGCTACTTTAATTTAATGCAGATTTAACTCTAGATGTAAGGAGACTATATGCGTTATTCTATCTATCGGATGAGCTAAATTAACTCTCAGAAGCGCCGAAACAGTCCCTAGATGCATTAAAATACCTGCAAAATAGAAGCATTAAATTCCTAGATGCGCTGCAGAAAGTATCAGATGCGCTAAAACGCCAATTTTTTCTGAAAGCCGAACTCCAAAACGCGGAAACCTATCAGAATGCTCTACAAGAAAATTTCAAAATCGGGGCATAGGCCCCACGGTGGGCACCATTTTATGTGTGTATGAAAATATGCCAATCATAATGAATTCAAAACACATTCAATAAAACCTTATATCAAAGAAGCTTAAAGAAAAATAAACAAACTCTCAGTGCAGCTTCTTCAAAGTTGTTTTATTGCTCTCTATCTCCAGTGTTTCATTGATTCAAGTTGCTCTCAAATTTAGTATGCCAAGCTCAACGAAATGGACTACTTGAGAATGAGATTTAAACTAAAATGCATACTATACTAAGATGCAAGATTATGCTATGCTATGATAAGATTATTGATAGAATGCTAAAGATGCAAATGTGTAAGCATAATTGCATGTGTGTGTCTGTCTATATATGTAACCAATGCTTGGATTCACACATGTATTTATAGATTTTTTCGAGGATTTTGATTGGCTAAGTTGATCAACGGCTGTGATAATTCTTGACAGATCAAACGATAGAAGATGGATGAGACTGGAAAGAAAAATAGAAGAAAACGAATAAAGCGGGATTTTTCCATTTTCATGGAAGAGATAAGATGAGATGATTAGAAAAAATCATCTTTTTTAGAAGATAATGGAAAGATATTGAGAAGATAAATAATGAATTATCAAATTCAATTATTTATTTATGGGTGCATGTAGATTTTTCTTAATTAAATAAATATTTAATTAAGATTTTGAGGAAATAAGAAGATTTCATAATTAAATGAAATATCTAATTATGATTTGAAGAAAGCAGAAGAAGATCTTTAATTAAATAAAATATTTAATTAAATTTGAAGAAATGACATGTGTTATGAAATTAATTAAATAAAATATTTAATTAATTAGAAGAAAGTTTTAAATAGAAGAAAATAAATATTTAAATTTAATTAAAACAAAAGATTTAATTAAGTTCAAAAGATGATAATTAATTTAAATAAATAAAATGTATTTATTTAATTAATCAAGTAGACATGTGAAATAATTAAATAAAATAAATTTATTCAATTATGGTGGGAGAATAAAATGAATGAACAATATAATTAAATTAATTAAATTTAATTACATGTAGAAGACTTTAGAGAAATTAATTAAATAATAAATATTTAATTAAATGTCAGGATTAATTAGACATGACCAATTTTATGCACATACACTAACTTGTCAAAGCATAGTCTAGGAGTACCAATGTATTAGAGATATGTAACAAGAAGGTTCATAGAGGCACAAAGTTGTTCTTTAGTCTTCAATGATGAGTTCCACAATAAACTAACCAACAACGTAAATGAGGCACAAAGTCTTCAATATACTTCACAAACAAATTCATGAACAACATGAACAATTATAAGCACAAAGTCTTATAGATGATTCACCAATATTATCAGCAATTTCACAATTCCAAGCAAAAGGTGTAGCACAAATTCTACACAAATCAACTCAAAAGCCCTTCAATCTCAATTAATAAAACATTGATAATTCAATCTAATAATAAGATAAACTCATATGAGAGACATGAGAACATTCACATTCGTTGAAATTGATCCAACACAAAGTTTGGTATGCAGTTTAGCCTTCTTTATTTATTGAAAAATACTTTCACAATAAGAACTCAAAGTTTCATAAATTGCTTCACAAATGAGTAGCACTTCATTGCATAAGACAAAAGGTCCATAATACAATAGAACCCTCACATATTTATAGATGAGAGAAGAAAGCCAATCTAGGAAAAACCCTAACTATTGACTTATTCAAAGGTGATGTCCATGAAAGTAGGAGAACATCTCTATTTTTACATGTAATTACATTTTGCAAAATGACATGTAAAAATGTCAAGACGTATTTGCATAAAGCATAGAGAAAGCATAAAAACTATCTATCTCTAAATATGTAAGAATATTTACAATTCCTTACTCTTGGCTCGGAAGTCTTCATACTTCTTCACGATCTCCTGCATTGTTGTCTCATCTGGTCCAGCGGTATAGTTAATGATTGTGTGAACCTTTGTAATAGACTTCTTCATAACAGAACAAATCTTCTTACACCTATCTAGATGTGTCTTGAGATTGTCCAAAGTTAACTATACATCACACAGAGTGTCCATTGAAGTCACTGAAAAGGCTTCATCTTCCACTTGCTTTTGAATAGCTTCTTTGAATATTTGGAAAATCTCACTTGCCTGGAGGAATGTATGATTGTCATTAAGAAGTTTCCTCGGAAAATCATCAATTCTGTTCACCATGACAATACGATGTTCTTCAAAATCCTCTTGTACTTGTTGTACATCATTGATAAGAGTCTTGATGACGTGTATGCGGTGCTTGATGTAATCTTTAATCTCCACATATTTTTCTTTGTTGGGAATAACCCCAAATTCCACTAACTTGCTCAATTTTATCTCCTTCAATTTCAACCAAGACTCAAGACTCTGCTCCATTTCCCTCTACTTAGCAGAAAGTGTGTACCCTATTTTTTCTAGCTCCAGCTTCATCTTGGATATTTGAGAAATTCTATCTATTGCAACAATCATGAGTTGTGAACCTTTCTCCATTATTCTATCAACCATTTTATATACAATTTTACCCTTAAAATAATACGTTTCAACCTTTTGTACCACAGGTTCTTCAATACTCATGATTGCCATTGGTTGCATGTTCTTTTAAGCCCCTGTGATTTTCCTCAATACCAAAGTAGTTCTTAGCCTTTTCCTTGTACATGTTCTTAGTTTCCTCTAATTTATCTACCCTTTCCATTAAAGCATTTAGAGTTACTTGAGCATCTTCTTTGGTGCTTGCATTGGTGATTTTCCCAAGTTCGATCCTTGTGATAGTATAATCTTCCATGTTGACTTCACTCTTACCTTGTGGGGGTGCAACAATATCCACATACTTATGTCCAACCTAAAGCGAGTTTTTGGCTTTTTCTTCCCCTTCGGTTTTGGAAGAGCTATCTCCTCAAGATCTAATTCATTAGGAGAAACCACTCGCTTCTTCCATTCAGATACTTGTGATGCTAACCATGGAGGAAAGGAGAAAACATCACCTTTAGATCCCATTGCCAATTCTTGTGTTGCAGTTGTATCTATAGAAAAAACTATTGCAGTCACAATTGGTGTTGTCTCAGTCATCACTACCCCAAGAGTTGGAAAACTTGATGCATTTGGCAATGATTATCTCATGAACCAATAAAACTTAGTTTGTGAGGAAATTCCAAATGATGGTGAAGACAAAATTGGAATTGATGATGGAGAACTAGAGGAAACATCAATACTTTTCAAAATTGACCCTACAGAAGGAGTAGAAAAAATTGAATGCACTGATGGGGGAATTGTTACTTTTAGTGCATGCAAACCTATTAAGGTGGAGGTGAAGTAGGAAGATGTGGTAGAGGAGAAGTGGGAATAGGAGGAGTGTGAGGTGTTGTAGAAATGACAGGTGATGATGTATGAGGGGGATTTTCAATGATGTTCTCATGTGGAGACAACCACATTTCTTCATCATGCCTTTCATCTTTCTCATTACCTTCCTCCTCTTCTTGATATTCCTTTGATTGTTCATCTTCTCCAAATTCTTCACCTTCACCTTCTTCTTCTCCTTCAAAATTATTTGATTCAGGTTCTTGTTCTTTTCCATATGGTTGTTCTTCTTCATTATCTTGTTCCTCTTCAATAGCTTGTGCGGTACTCTTCCCATAGGTAAATATAATTTTTGGCCCTCTACATCAGGAAGAGGGAGCAACACCTACTTTGTGCTTGGTTTGGAGCTCTTGCTATCGACTGGATTCTCCTTATGATAATTCACCCTCAGACTCTGTCCTAAAAGCCTTCAACTGAAATCCTCGCCTTTGCAACCATTCACTTGTGTTGTGCAAAATGGGAGCAAGCCTTTGCCAAATGGAAGTATTCTCTTTTTTGGACGATTGGATAAGTTGAAAGGGATTACTTGCTATCTATTTTTCATCATAAGTAGAATCTAGGATATCTCCAAGATCTTTAAAGTCTTTTGGAAGATCCACCAAGCCTAGATCATTGATTCGTTCAACAGTAAGTCTAAAAAAATCCATTTTCCTGATATATTCCTGACCTTTGCACTCTTCCCATATGTCTTCAAAGTGGTAAATATGATTGACTCTTTTTTATTTTTCTCTTCACGCCTCTATAGTCAAAATCATGTCTATATTTGTAAGTCTTGATAGTCATAGTTTGAATCTATAAGGAAACTAATTTTTCTTTCTATACACTTTGAATTGAATACCTTCCAATAGCAATTAGAAATCTAATGCCTGGTTTATGAATAGCCTAGCGTTCTTTGTGCACTATGATAATTTGTTTGCATAACTTCATTAAAACCCACATGTCAAAAGGATATCTTTTTCAACATGTAGGGGCATCTTGTGTAGCATCCTACCCTTAGGTATGTAAAGGTGGGAAATTGCAAGAAAATACATCCATATTTGTTTACGACATTCCATGCCTCATTAGATACTCTTTTATTTTCCAAGGATGGATCAAACATGAAAAACAAAGGTGCGAAGAAAGAATTGTTCGATCTTCTAAAATGTTTGATGTTGCATCTCAAAGTGATATGAGAATAGAACTTATACACTGGCACAAGAATCATATTTCCATCCATTGATAGACCTGGATATTGTCTCATAGCAGCAATAACATACACTAGATATGAGGTCATATAGAACTTCAGGGTAGAAGGCACATTGATAAGTTTTTCATGAATTTCATCACTGATCTATTCACCCCAATAAATGTGAATCTTCCTTCTCTTGATGATCCTAATGTACTTGTACATCCATTCTTGTAAATTTGATCAAATTGGTAATCCTTTCACTCTACTTAACAAAGTGATCATATCACAAACATCTTCTTTGAAGTCACTGCATGGAAGACTTTTAGGCCATCTGGAAATGGTGGGCCTTGGAGTTTTCAACCATTTTGTGTTCATCAACTACTTGGCTTCATTTTGATCCCTGTCATAAGCCTCTTGGGCACATTGAATAGACATGTTTGTATACTTATCCATGGTTGGGACCTTGAAAACTACATCGAAGAAATCTGTATCCAACCTCATCATAATCTTACTTGAAGAATCTCTAACACTTTTTTCATATCTGACATAGTGCGAGGCAACTTGTAGAATGAATTCTGGATAGTGAGCCACTACTGGAAATGAGGCTACCCGATGTAGATTGTTGTGGACAATTGCCTCTAGATCCTTCTCCAAGGGCTGATTTTTTGTTCTATCCACAAAGTCTTGCATGTTAAGGTGTGTGATCTTAGTATCCTTGATCTCATCGATCTTGGATGTGACAACTATGGGCGAGTAAACGCCCTGGTATTTATACTTCATTTTTTCTTTCTTGCTTGAAGAAGGAGACTCCTTTATTGTCATTAAACACACCAAGAGCTCACTTGAAAACCTTCAATGAATGCTTTTGATGAACACCTAATAGGAGATTGAGGATAACTGCAAGGAAACATGGATTTATTCAATGTTAGGGGAATATGCATTTATGGAAGCAAGGGAATGCAAAAAACCAAGTGAACACATTGGAGTAGGTAGGTACGAGCAATGGAGCATGAAAATTTGAGCAGATGCGAAAGAAATAGAGCTCAAAATGCATTTTTGGAGTTTTCTGAGTGTTAGTGAAATTTTTGGTTTTTATGTAGGGGTGCTAAAAATTAGCGCCCTTACACATTGAGGAAGTTCACTTTGTGTAACAATGCTAAAAATTAGCGCTCCTGCATCTTTGGAATTTCTTCGTGACTCTATGCATGAGTGGGTGTTTTTAGCACTCTGACATTTTTTGGAGGTGATCATTTTTGTGCACCGATGCTAAAAATTACCGCCCTTCATATCTAGGGAAATACTCATACTTGCGAAAGCAGAGAAAAAGACCGCTCCTTTATATTATGAGTCAAGGTTAGGCAGGTTATATGTAGAAGTGGTAATTTTTACTGCCCTTGCATATTGGGGGAAGGCCTAATCTTTGTAAAAGTGGTTAAAAAAAACACCATGCCTACATCATGGCAGTCTAGGGAAGGATAACTGTAACAACGTCAATTTTTGAAGCCTCAACATCTAGAGTATATTTTTCTAATGCCAAGGTGGTGAATTAGCCCGACACTACATCATGGTGTTTGGAATAAAAAACTTCAAAATGATTTGTTGTCAACAATGAAAGTCACTGACATGGTGATGGGTGACGAAGGAAAAGCTACCTCAATAGTCGAAACTTTTGAAGTTTCGAGGAAACTGAGGGTGCAAGATCATTAAGAAACATCAATGCCCTACAAAAGAACCATAGGGAAAGCAATAATTTGAAAAAGCTCATCTTTTAAGCATGCGGGCCAAAAGGCATGGGCGGACGGTGGGTCACAGCTGTTTGGAATGGCGAAGGCCAAACAAAGGTCTAGCAGAGGAGACCCGCATCATCAGGTCCACAAAGAGCTTAAGCATTCACTTTGTTTATCATTGGTCAGGAGGCAACGAAAGGGTCGGGCTCTGCATAGTAGGCTGATGGAAGTCCATGGACGTTTCAAAATAGCGGGAGCGAGAGAAAAGTATTCTAACGGTGACCTGCAAGAGGTGGTCCGCCTGAGGTTTAGTACTTGATTGTTTTTCCCTTTTGGGATCAAACATACAAGGTGGGTTCGGAACCCACAGTGCGGAAGGTCAGCATGTAAAGGCCATTTTGATGCGACGGATAGACTATGACGGCCCGCAGACGGAAGTCCGCAGGGTGAGGCCAACAATGAAACTCAAAATTAATCATTTAGGGCGCAAAGGAGAATGGCCAGTAGAGGTGAGTTCGGGACCCGCTAGTCGGGCGGATGCTAAGGTTTTGTCATTTTCAGGAGTCGTTCGTGCATTGGTGAAATGCCAATGGAGGTCCTCGTTGAATGATTTGCATCACCTAGATTGTTGCTCTTTGATTTGGACGGCGGGCCGGAGGGAAAAATATGATAGGCAGGAAGACTAGCCACGAAAGTCATTTGAAACTATGAGGCCAGGACAGAAACCGACAAGCGAAAGTCCGCAGGGTGCAGCCTATAATGGATTGAGATTTGGAGATTTCGGCAATGTTGAGTTCATTCGGCAGTCAACAGGGCAGGGTGCGCATGTCGGGAGGTTGTGATTAGATAGTTGTTTGGAATGGTGAAGTTTAAAAGGCACTCCATAGGTGGAAGCCCACATTTGCAAACCTGGGTAGGTCCAAAGATCCCTTCGTTTAGGCTTCACGAATTTGAGCCAAGTTAAAGGCGGCCAAGTGGAGAGGGCCTTCTGCGAGGGCGGGCCTGATGTGAGTGTTTGTCGCCTTAAGTTTTAAACATGCTTTTGAAGGACGGTGATGGCGGCGGCATGGGTGTGAGCTCGCAGAGCATAGATGCTCTGGTCAAAGAATGACTGTAGAGAGCTCCAGTTTCGCAAGCAGCCTATGGGGCAATTTTTGAAGTTTCCCAAAATTTCAAGCTATGGGTTTTGTTTGCCTAGGTGTGTGCTAGCTGGTTCTGAGTTTTCTTGGTTGAGATCTTAACAAATTTTATAAAAATCAAAGAAAACTTAAAATTTAGATGGCGACGGCGGACCAACCTGGAAAACCCAATGAAAATGATGGAGAGACTGCAAGCGAAGACTCTGAATGGGCGACATAACTTGGTGGGCACGACGACAGCGTGGGTGGGTGCTCTCTGACTCATTTCTGAACTCCTAACAAGTGGAAATGACAGCTCAATGTGGTCTATTTATAGAAAATGGTGCATTTAATTCCCCTCATAAATGTTGGTATGACAGTGCTCAAGGTTGGTGAACGAGCTACCAGTTTGAAAATGGCGGAGGGAGCGATAGAGTTCATTGAGCGGACGGCAGCCAAGGTTTGGCCACTCAATTGGTTGGAAATGGAAACGACACTGGAGGGTGTTGGGCGAAGGCCATTCAGAAAGGCCACGGAGCCAAGGAAACCAGCATGGGGCGGCCTGTAGGGGCAGAATCGTATTGGTCCAAGGACGTCAATTCTGAGTGAAGGTAAACAGCTAAGGAAGTTCTGCAAAGGCCTAAAGCCTTAAAAATTTGAGGGTGGCGAAACATGGTCACCTCAAGATGATTCCTCTAAGATTCTCTAACCACTTAGGACACAAAACGAGGCAGCGACAAAAGTGTCCTGACGAAGCGAAGAGAGAGAGGGTCCTCGTTCCAAATGAGGTGTGTGTGTGCTATAGGCACAACATAATTTTCTATTGAGGTGAATATTTTTGGGAAGCTGGAGTTGTTTTTGGGTACTTCTATTGCCTTTTTTATTTTCCCTTTCATGTCTCCTATTGAGGTGGGGTTTGTGATTGGTCATGGGATCTCTACAGCAACTTGTGATTCTTACCCCTCTTTTGGTAAGAAACTGGTAGGCTCATTTTTTTCTATATTGAGTGGAAGGTCTGTTGTAGTCCAATTGTTGCAGGTGATTTGTGGCCTGGTTGTTTCAAGCAGTCCTTTGGGCTTGTAGTATTGTGGGTTGTTTCATGGCTCAAGGCCTTTGTTGTTTCTTTTTCCTTGACTTAAGACTGGTTCTTGTCCTAATTGTGGTGCCAAGTTTGGGTTGTTGTCTTTGACTCAAGGCTTTTGTTGGTCATGAGTGTTCTATCACTCCTGGTTTTTGGTGACCAGGTGTTGTTTGTGTTATTGCTGCACTACTACGGTGTCTCCGTTGGTCCTGTTTCTCTATTTTTTTGGAAAAGTTTGAGACTTTTGTGTTTGGAAGTTTCCTTCTCTTAGCTCTTACAAAGGTTCTTGGTCCTTTCAAAACCTTGCTTACCTTATAAAAAACATCTAGGAGTTTTTGTAATTCCACCTTGACTAGTAGTGCAATCTAGGGTTGCTTTTTTTGGAGTTTCTATTTTACTAGTTAGCCTTTGGGTACACCATCAAATAATTGACTACCAAAGTTATATCTAGACCTAGCATGTTTTCATATGACAGAAAATTTGACTTTATGTATCTTGAAGAATGATGTAAAATCCTTATTCCCCTTAGTGTCAATCATGTAGCAATAAATGTGATTTTACTATTGTCGATTGTTCCAACATTTATTTTCTTTGATGCTTCTACTAAAACTAAGGATTTTTCTTGATATTTAGCAATACTTAGGAGGTAAAATACTTCATATATAGTACCTCAAAGAGGTTTTCACCCTTGAATACATCCTTTTATTTTTACTTTTTCTTGATTTAGAAGTGCCACACGTTGGTTTTCATTAGGTGACTACTTTATTATTTTTTATTTTTTATTTTATGACTAAAGGATTTTGTCGTGCCCTTGGCACACACGCCCCGTTCAGAATGGGGACCCTCTTTTCTTTCGCCTAGTTGGGTCATTTTTGTCACTGCCTTATTTTGCATGCCCCATTTTTGGTGTCCCGGATGGTCAATGTTTCTTCAAAGTCTCACCATAAGTTGACCGTTCCTTCCCCTTTTAATTTTGTCATGTTTTGATGCCTTCCGGGGTCTCCCTGGCAATTTGCTTCTACCAGCGGCCCTGAACCTGGCCAGGCCCGCCCCTCGGGTTTCCCTTGCCGGGTTTCCCTGTCGTGTCCGCCGTCCCTGACGGCGAATGGGCTGCATCTTCCCGGACTCTGGACCCCAGCTCCGTAATTGGGCCCCAGCTCCGTAATTTCCTTCTAAAGTGTTGGTGGGAAATCTTGGCTGCTGTCGGGCACCCCGGACCCGAACCTTTGGACTTCCGAGTCTGGAGTTATGTGTAGGTTTCGTTGTCTCTGATGGCGGACCTCTGGCAGCACTCCGCCCTTTGGGCCCCAACTCTCTCTTTGCCGCCGTTGACCCCTCCGCGTTGAAATCTCCAAACACCCAACGCCGGTGCTGGGCCCTGTCCGCACCTTGACAGTCGGCGAGACACTTGAGTGTCGGCGAGACCTCTCTCCGAGGAGGATTTTCACAACGACTGAAACTTCTAGTTGCCGAGACAAAAGAAGACTCTCATCGAGATGCATAATCCGCTTTACCCACTTCGCTATAGCTTTCAGATGTCGAGGAGACCCTATGTCCATTATACAATGTTTTACCTAGGGCACCCACTTATTCACATGTCGCTGTAACAACCCCATTATCATGTCGACAGGGCGACTTCATCATTCCATTCGGTGAAACCCCGAGCACCTCGCCAAGACTATATACCAAAACAAATAAGCTACACCAAGCAGTTATGCTTTGTTTATTCACTTTCGTGAAGACATTTTGGCTTTCTTACCGACAGAGACCTCATCGTGATATCGGCGAGACAAAATGATGTCAGGGAAACCTCATGTAGAGTGCTCTTGTTTCACCGAAAGCTACCCCGAGCTAGCCCTTTGTTCACTAAGAAAAAGAAGATCTCAAACCGAAAGCCATCGTTACCTGTCGGCAAGACCTGACCTTTTCGTTATGACCTCCTGCTGCAAGCTCATGCTTGGCTGAAACAAAACTCGAATGTCATTCGGCGAGACACAACAAACCTTATGCCGATATAATCTGGCATAGTCTCACTGTAATTATATTCAAAGGGGAATCCATGCGTAAGGTCGGCGAGATCGAAGGTCTCTCGCCAAGACCTTACAACGATAGCAATGACTCCCCCCGATATGCATCCCTTACATGTCGATCAGCGTGACAAAACGAAATCGCCATGACACAGCCCTGACAATGAAACCTCTGCCGATAGGTGAATGCACAAGGCTTGTGATCGTCGAGACATCAAAGGGAGTTATGCCGATAAAACTAGTGGCATGCAAATGTTAGAATAAAACAACATGGGTGTCAGGAAGACAGTCATGGACCTATGCCGATATGGACCCGGACATGAAAATGCATAACTCAATTGATTCAATGGGGCAATATAGCAAACTACAGATGAAATATGCATACGGTAGAACCAGGTCATCCATGCTCAGCGTCCATCTGACTTCCGAGCTTTGCCCTTCGAGAGTCCTTTCCACATCCATCGTTCCGAGGGGAAAATATCACCCGCCCCTCTGGGCTCTGGGCTCTGCCCTTTCGACCGCCACAGGACTAAAAACGAAATCAAACGGTGGACCCTCGTGCTGGGTCTAGTCTTGCTCTTGATTGTCAGCGAGACATTCATCTCTCGCCAAGATCTCACCCTACCGTGGAGACCTTATGCCGACTTGCCTTCCCCTATGACAACCAACACTGATGCTGGGACCGGTTCACCTCTTGGCGGTCGGCCAGACATTAGGTTGTTGCCTAGACCTTTCTCCAAGGTGGACACTCACATAGATTGAAAGCTGAAATGAAGTGGTGGCTTCCCCCCTGCCAGGCCCAAGGCTCTGGACTTCCGTCTGGCGATTGTCGTCCCAAATGATGAATGCACCTGGCCACCCTTTGATTTTCCAGACTCCGGACCTTGTACCTCCGAGTGCTCCTAAACCGATCTAAGTAGGCCCAATTCAAAATCTGAGCTCGACCCACATGCTTAATCTTGGTCTTCTTCATTGCGAAACTTTTAGATTATCAAAATTCAACCAAAGAGAATTTGCGGGAGCCCTCCACCCTATTTGCCTTTCCAAAACAACATTCATGCCAGGGAAGTCTGGCCTTCTGGTCCCGGACTGTCCCAAAGCCCTAAACCCAGAGACCAGCGATATTGGGAGACAAAGTATCATGTTATGCTTGATGGATTATTTGAAATCAATTTCATCTTTAGGATTACTGCTAACATGGATGTTTTCGTGATCAATTGCACTCACTATGCTTTTGCTTGCAGAATATATGGAATTAGGTGCAGGACCTTTGGGAGCAGCCGTCGAAAAGGACAAGGGAAAGAAGTCAAGCAAGATCCCTCGAGGGAAAGAGGACACGGACCAAATGAAATACCAATTCTAGGGTGAGCCACTCCACTCAAAAGTTACCACAGATTGGAAGGAGATCACAAATACCAATATCGGCCATGTTGATATTGACGAATTCACGCAAAGGGTCAGGGTCAATCCAACGACCAAGAATGCAAGGCTGATAAGGCAGAGCGAAATAGCAAAGGTAGCTGGCTTCCCTCCATCTCTTGTAGCCTTGAAGCTCGTCATGGCCTCTCGGCAGGCATATCAATTGGATACAAGAACAATTGTCGACTGGGATGGTAACGTTCTCGCCGACATGTCGGCTGAAGGAATCACAGAGACCTTCCATATCCCTACTTTTCAAGCAATGGAAACGCCCACCATTGAAGAGTGTCAGGCAACATGGGATGATAATCCGACAGGGTGTAAAAGGTCAATAAATCAGCATTGGCTTAAGGAAAAGCGGGGCAGTGCTGCGAAGGTTCCTCACAAACTCTTCCGCAATGACTTCCATGAAGATTACCACGACTTGGTCATGATGCTAAGTAGGGTGATGGGCCTCCTTACAACCTTCTTCTTTCAGGAATGGATGGTGTACTTCATCGAGTAGATCCTTCGGGGGAATGATGATGTTACAACAAGGACCTCATTCGATTGGGGAGGTATAATTAGCAACTGCTTTCATGAGCAGTTCCTCAACGTGAAGAAAAGCTCCAAATTCTATATGACTTCATACCTCGTGTACTCCTTGGCGAACCGGAGGCAATACAACGGTTTATTTGTGGCACCCGATCAGGAGCAGGGTCAGAAACTCAAGGTCTATGACAGATACCCCCAGCTCCAGTACAAAAACTTCAATGGGGAGTATTGCAGAGTAAATGACACCTTCATTAGCCATATTGTCAGAATGATTGTTGGGGATTTCGAAAGGAGGGTTTCTCACAGTGCTCAGGCATTATTGAAGCAATATGCCTTTCTCTTCATCTAGTACCCAAAGTTCACATACATCCATGCCCAGGGCTTCACCAAAAGACCAAATAGGCTGCCTCAATACCCCAATGACCGAATCATCTTACTGGAGCTTTCTCGGAAGCTCCAGCACATACAGGCGATCTTCAGCAACAAACACATAGCAGGGATCTCTTATCCCATGACTCTTGGCCAGGGCATTTATAAGTTACAAACTTCCCAGTGTGCTAGTAACTCCGATAAATAACTAAAAGATTACCATTTCTACCTACACACTGCTTGCCCACAGATAGACCCACATAGTCACGTAAGAAAGACACTGGGGCCGGGATTCGCTCATCTCCACCACATTGAAGACTTTTGGGGAGATTTCCAAGATGATAAAGAAGTACGTGCAAGGCACTATATGCGAATGACTGTGCAGTTTGTAAGGAAGGTGCAGCCATTCCCCATACCAGACCAGGTCGAGGAAGACGAGGCCACATAATGCACCCCAAGTACCCTGCAGTCGCCAATCTGCCAATACCAACAATAGACTAGGATGAGGAAGAGGTCGATGACCTCGACACCATAACCAAGCCAATCTTGGCCCGTACCAAGGAGTGGGTTGATGAACGAGTGGCCCAATTAAAACAACAAGGGGTGGTCCTAACATACGAAGGGCTCAAGAGTGAGCCAAGTGCCACAGACGACGCTACCACCACCATTTCAACAAGCGGGACATCCAAGTCTTCCCCAGTTACCAGGTCTAAGAAAAGGAAGGAGATAGAAATGGAGCAGTCTCCTGACCCCAAGGTTTATACAAGGAAGGATTCGGGGGCCTCACCCTCCAAAAGACGTAAGCAAATAGGGGGTACGACAGAATAGCTCTTGACGCAAGAAGAAGTAGAATGTATTGATCAAATAGAGCCTGTCTTGGCTCTTCCTGCCCCGACTGTTGCACCACCTACCTCCCTGGCTATGGTCGTCGCTTCCCCACCTACGGTGGACATCTCTGTCCATCTTGCCTCTTCGCCCCTGACCAACCCTGTGATTGTAATGGACTCTTCTTCCGCCTTGGAAATGCCACCTTCCTCTGCTGCCATGTCACCCACTACGTCACTCCCACTACCTACGGTGGTTGCACCAATGCCCGCTCCCACCTTGCCTAAGGCCTTCTCAAAGCACATGAAGAATATCCCTTCTGAGCTCTCCCAGATCCTCATGGATCCTAGGCTTCAGGCAGCCTTGGCTCAGGTCCTCGCCACTGCCCAACCTTCACAGCCTCCGACAGGGCCACCTGCCATGGAAGCCACTATGCTAATTTCCAAGGATTGGGAAGAGTGAGAACAAGAGGCCTCAAAGCCCTTTGAGGAGGAGGTCGATGAATATCATGACAACCCAGAGTATGAACATTGCATTATTGACAGGGTTGTCTATGAGGAGGAGGGAACTGGTTCCTCGGAGAGCGGGGACGAGGAAGATAGCACTAGTGGCAAAGTAATTGTGCAAGCCTTTGACAATGATCTTTAAGAAGAACTGGCCCGGCAGCCAAAGGACACCAAATTAGAGGTAGAAAGGTTGCTCCGTGAAGAAGAAGAACAGCAGCAAGAAGATAAAACTAAGGGAGAAGCCCAAGCTGTTAAGAGCCTCGAGATCGAGCAATTCAAAGAACATGTGCACAAGGTTAAACTAGTTGAGGGAAAGAGAAGGGAGGAAGTGGAAAAGAAAGAAAGTCCCCTACAGCAGTCATTGGCCAAGCCTCCTATTAAGCGCATTGTGTTCATCCAAGACTCCGATGAAGAAGAAGGAGATGCTGCCGAGAAAAAAGAAAAGTCCCCAGAAGATAAGAGAGCGGAAACCTTGGCCTTGACCAAGACGGGTGAGGGTGATCATGATTAACCTAAGGGAAAATTTGTCGTACTAGAATGGTTGGAAAAGCAGCTCGAAAGAAAGACCCCTATACTAAAAGACCCAAGGGCGAGGCTGGAGGCTATCTTAGCCCGATCTCAAATCACAACAAAGAAGGAAAAGAAGCTTAAGATCCAATCCAAGGTAACAATGGATGCTTCTGGGTCTCGAGCTGTGCAAGTAGCCACCCCTGTGGTTGGTCAGGAAGGGATAACTTACAGCATCTCCACCATCGAATTGGGGACCACCACCAGAGAACAGAAGGTGGGGCATCTTGAGGAGTCAGTGGCCATGGTGGTACATTTGATAAGGCAGGATAAGATTGCAAAGGATGAGCTCAAAGCACAGGTGGTTGCTTTAACAGATTACATACAACAGTGGTCATCGATGGATGACCTACCTACCACGTCCACAACTGTGCCCTAGCTACTGTCTAAGGAATAGATCAACAAGATGGAAAGAAGAAAGAACTTGGAGAAGATGACAGAGGACTGGTTCCGATAAATCTTATACATTGGAAACATGGGAATTGGTCGGGCTATTCGGACAGCCAACAAGTTCTTGGACCTACAGCAATCCTTGGAAGGCACCAAGAGGCTATGCACTGACTTCCCCACAGCATACAACTCCACCTTTCCAAAGATCGAGGCCATCCTTCAATTGCCAGAAGCCACGTGGGAAAAGGAGCTTGCATTTAAGAAGGATGATCATTGGTTGATGGATGTATGGCGGCGGGACTTTGGCAATAAAAAGGAAAGGTTGGAACAGATAATGAGCAAGGTGGATCTGGATATAGAATGGATAAAGGAAATCAAGGTAGAATGCACTCGTTATCTCAAGATGATGACAAAATATGATATGCCTGTAGTGCAGATGGATCCAGAAAAGGTGAAGCCCTACTTCCAAAAGAAAATGGAGGACGGGATGTCTAGTGAAATCACGATGGAATTTATGAGTTTTGCTGCCCGTGCATTCGACCAATCAGAGCTATTCAGAGACCAGGGCACAAAGTATGATGAAGACTGGAAGAGGCTAGAGGATAACGCAAAGGAATGGAGCTACCAAGTGCTAAGGTATGAGATTATTAAAGTGGAAAAGCTCCAGGAGGTCATCCTCAAGTTCATGGAATATGCAGCATCCAAGAAGCAGGAGGATAGCCCTGTTGATGATAAAGAGCTCCCTAAAGAGTAGCCACAGTGAAAAGAAAAATCAGCTAAAAGACGAAGTGCTACAGTGCCGTCACTAGAGGACAAAATAGGGAAAATGACAAAATGTAATTTTAAATTGTGATATATTGGGGGTAAGTGAAACCCTATTTTGTAATGAATCTTGGCCACAAAATGAGAATTAATCTTGGCCATTCATTTGACTTTTTAGTCACTATAAATAGGGCTCTCCTCTCATTTGCAAAGGGGGTTGAGTTGTTGTAAATACATGCTGCAGAAATTTAGAAGGAAAAGACATTGACTTGGTGCATTTTCTGAGTTTCTCACATGTTGCTTGATTCAATCTCCATTGTTAGATGTTTAACTTAGGTTTTATTGTTGTTCTAGTTAACTATTTTCTTGCTTTGGTAGATTCTTAGGAATGTTGTCCTGTGATCATGAAAATTCCTGCTGTGTAGATGACTTCTTAGTCCATACTTTTTGCTGTCTGCAGATGGTAGATAGTTGTGCAAATTTAGTTTGGGCTTGAATTCAAAGCTACTCCAAAACTTTTATCTTTGTTCATGCATGTACATGGTGAATGAAAGACGAAACATTTGCAGACCTTAGAAGATAGCACAAATTCCATGAGACTGTGAGATCTCTGGTTAAGTGGAATATTGTTTCCAAGAAGTTGTCCATTGCAGGAACTCCATTATCACTGTTCACAATTAGTTGTAGATCTAGGAACCTCCTCTCTTCCCTGCCCCTTTTCATTTTATTTAATGAGTAACCTATGCTAAGGTTCATTGCACATTGTAAAGCTAAATCCAATAGTAAAATGGAGTTCAAGACTGTTGTTTGAACCTACAACAAATTTATAACAACTCTCCCATCTTAAGAACTCCATTTCAAGATCCAACTTCCCCACTTTGTGACCCATCTGTAAGTCCACCTGGTGATTCCAGCAAATCACATCAAACAACTGAGATATTCCAAGCACTGTCAAGACTTGACATTAGAGACCTTGGGATAATGTTCTGCAATCTAATTGTGGAAGATTGTCTTTCAAGAGAGGTAGTGCATCTATGCACTACCTGTGTTGAGAGGTGCATAAAAAACACATCAAAAAAACTAGCGCTAGAAGGAGGGCAACATGTTGGGAATACAAATTTGAAGGTTAAAGGTGAAGCTGGATCGAATCGGGTCGTTCTCCCCAGAAAGATTTCAAAGAGTTCTACGGTCAATACCAAACAAGGGAGAATTTGAGGAATTGCAACCTCCTATAAGGGCAAAACGCGTCAAAGGGAGTAGTGTGGTTTCTCCCTCCCCTTCCATTCCACTCACTTCCATTCCACCTTCATCCTCATTCAGCTAGCCTTCCTCTTCCATCCGACCATCTACAACTGCATTTGCACCTCCTATCTCCTGCAGCCAGGAGATAGCTTCTCTCCCGGCCCTTCCAGCTCAAGGCACAGTCCGAACAGTTGCAACTCAGGTGCAGTCCCAAACTATTGTTCTAGTGCAGGCGCAAGTCCAACATGCTACTTTTCAATAGCAAATACCACCTCCACCTGTCGTCATGGCTTGGTTGGCGCATAACCCTTCGCCGATTCATTTCGCTGCTTACCATGATATGCCCAAGAATCTGGAGGGCTTTTGTTTGAAGTTCCATCCTCGCGACATACAGAGAATGGTTGAAGAACATATCAAGATATTTTAGACAACCATCACTGAAATGTAAGTCGACCATGAGGACGTTGCATGCCACCTTTTTCCGCATTTGTTGAGAGAAGAAGCCTTTTATTGGTACATCAACCTACTGAGGGGATCCATTACCTCATGGAACCTAATGAAGGATGTCTTCCTACAGAAATACAAGATCCCCATCAGGCCTTCAGAATTTTATCAGCAGTTTATGTCTGTCTGGAGAGAAATAAATGAACCTATTGGATCCTTCAATGACCGCTTTCATCGTGCCTTTACATGGCTCCAGGACCCGTACCTCCATAAAGATGTTGCAGCTCTCCCGGTCTATTACGCAGCATTGGAAAACCTTACATCAGTGTTGGTGAAAAGGATGCGCCCACCACTCACCACCTTGGTGACCGCCTATACAAAGGCTGTTATCACCAGTGTAGATTTTGGGTAGAATATCTCTAGCCCACTGCCTTCCTTGGGGCCCGTAGCTCACCCGATGTAGATTCAAGGACTGAATCATGCATTCGCTCATCAGACCCCTCTTATGAACCAGATGCCTCAGCTACCTATTGTCCCACATCCGGGGAAGCCACTGAATTATTCGCCTTCCGTGCCTTCATATTTGCAGCCTCAGCCACAGCACAACCATGCTCAAGCCACCCAACAACAACAGGTGTATTCCCAGCAGCCCCAAGTGCCATTATATCTATCAGGGCTAGAATTTCCTCTACCGTATCAGAATCAGCCGACAGCCCTGCCCGCTTTTCTCCAAAATCCAGCACCGCCACCTAGGAACGTGACTGAGAGAGACAAGTTAGAGGAACTGACGAAGATGATAAGGAAAATGTCCACAAAAATGACACACCTAAAAAATTAGAATAATCAGTTACAAGCCTCCCAGCATAATTTCCAGGCCAATCTCAACCGGGATAACTGAGACAATAGGGACAGTAGGGATAATCGAGAAACAAGCACTTCCTCCGGGCAGAATTATGATAAGGGACCAAATGTTAATCAAAATTCTGATAGAAGACCTTCTCAGAGGCAGAATCGCATGTGGAACACTAGGCCCAATAACAGACGTGTCCCAACACCTTTTGACCAACTGGCCAACAATGAAAAGACAACTAGTGGAGAATACCTTGCCGAGGCAGCCTTGTCCGGATGGTGTCGGATTCACAAAACCAGCAGACATTCTAAGTTGGATTGCCCCGAATTCCAGACAGCTACTGAAATATTCTAGGTAGAAGTGTAGAATGTCGTCGATAATGCTGGTTGTAGGGACATCATCCCATCTAAGCCGTATGATTCCTCCTATCTCATGGTGAACCAAGCACCGTTTCCGCGGAGTGATCGCAACGAGCCTGAGATTGAGCCTGCTCCTGTTGAGGGTGAAGAAGTGTAAGAGGTAAGTAACGAGCAAACTTTAGCTCAACTCTTTGATTCAGTAGATAATGGTCCAATAGACGAAGAGGAGTCATTTGTAGATGAGGTCCACATGTTCCATCAAAGGTCAACTCCCTACTTCCTTAGGAATAGGCAGGCAGGGGGACCCTTTACAACCTCTACTCCACCAAACAATTTCGCCACCCCACCCAATCCTAATGCTAGTAACAACCCTAGACATCCCTATATACCTACCCAATACCTCAACAAGAATGGGTCTCAAAACCGGTCACAAAATCAAACTCAATGACAATCCCAAAATTAGCCTAGTCAAATGAAAGTCCAACCCCCTAACTCTGCAATAGGTCAGACTTTTAGTTTAGAGATTGAACAAATAGGTGAATACATGGCAGAAGAGTTCAAAAGGGTGAAAATCAGCTTATCTGCCTTTGAGTTACTCAAAGTCCCTACTGTAAGGCATGCCTTCTTTAGGGTCCTCAATGGGACCCCATCTTCCAGTATAACCCAGGAAACATCAGTTAAGAGGGTTACCTTTGAAAAGCCTAGGGAAGAACCAAAGATGCAGGATAATACCAGGAAAAGGAAGGATGTCCCTGTAAATCAATCTACGAGTAAACAAATTGAAAAGGAACCAGAGTAGAGTAATAGGCAGTTTTCCAAGGACCAACCTTTTAGGCAGACTAGGGATAAAGGTAGTGATAAGAACAAGGGTCAAGTCGCTCACGTGGATACGCCTACGGGCATCTTCCAAGGGAGATTAGAAACTCCCCCTTTCCTAACCACCATTAGGATCTTTGGGAAGAACCTGCATAACTGCTTGCTCGACTCAGTCCAGTGTCTGCCAATGTCATGCCCTTGGCAGTATGCAAGGCTCTTGGCATCACCCCCATGCCTTCAAGAAGAAAAGTGACTTAGCTAGACAAAACAGAGATTATCATCGTAGGAGAAATAAATTGGATCCCGATGCAAATTGCTATAGACCCAAGGATACAACAAGTCATTGATATTCAAGTGGCAGACATTCTCGATGCATATGGAATCATCTTGGGAAAGGAATTCACCAAGGCACTGAATGGATATACCTCCATAGACCTTTCTCACATGTGGCTACCATGGAAGGGGCTACCAAATCAAATCCGTATCGACCGTGAACCCCGTATGAAATATATGATCACGGAGTACAATAATATTAATGAGGTGTTGTTTGTCGAGACCGACCTGGGGAATTACCATCCTTTCGCCTACCAAAACAAGGTCGAGCTCCAGGAAGAATGTGCTGATGAAGTACTCCTAGTGTTGTGCAGTCCTCCGACAGATTCCACTCATATATCTCTGAGTACAAAAGGGCTGGTAGAACCAGATGATAGGCCTGATGAAGACGACAACTAGGGATTACTCAATGATTTCCAGGGGTTCATGGAAAAGTGTGTTAGCGACCAACTCAACTTGGGCGCCTAGATAAATTTTTAGGATCTCTTGTTGCCAAATTGGTGCAGGATTCACAATGCTGCCCATTCCGAGTTTGACTATTGCTTATGTCAAACAGTAGTCAAACACGTCAAAGAATCAGCTGCTCCTCGGATTGAAACACCAAAGGAGGCACCAATAGAACCACTCGCTGATCAGTGCACCGAGCTAGAAAACTCCCCTAAGATTACAGAAACAGTCACCCAGCTGAAAGGGAGCAAAAACTTAGTTGGACCCGAAGTTAAAAAACTTTCCACATGCTAGATGCTCTGATTTGATGGATCCAAGTCCAAGCAAAGAGCTGGAGCTGGGTTCGAACTCATCAGTCCAACGGGTAAGATCTTTCTTGTTGCCCACAGATTGCAGTTTTACCACACCAATAATGTAGCGGAATATGAGGCTTTGGTCCACGGCCTTCTCATAGCCTTGAAGAAAAATGTCAAAATGCTGCAAATTTTTGGGGATTCTGAGCTCGTAGTCAAACAAGTTAGAAAATTATATTCCTGTCATGATAGAAGGCTTGCCAACTATAGGCACAGGGTTTGAGATCTCTTGGAAGGCTTAGATGCATTCAATATACAATTGATTCCCCGAGCTCAGAATCGTACAGCTGATGCCTTGGCTCAAGCGGCCAACACTTTGCAACCCCTCTCTTTATCTAGGCTCAAAAAATTTACAGTTGAGCTGACATCTATGCCATCGGTCCCAGATAATGTTACCCACTTGTAGGTCTTCAATGATGACAAACATATTCTCAAATTCATCACAAGTTCTGATGTCTTCGCAGCCCAAATAATTGATGAAGCTGATCTGCAAGAAACCGAACTGGACATAGAGGGAGTTATTAATCTCAAAACCAATACAATCCCCAGAGGCATGGTTCAGTTAAAACATATATTCGATTTGGATCAAATTAGAGATTAAGATCGACAAACAAAGGAGGCGATAAGCAACCAGTGCGATACTTATAACCTTGGGACAGCTGAGGAAATCAAGAATGTTTTCATTGGCAAGGTGTGCATGCCAGAGGAAAAGAAGGGAATTACGGATGCGTTGCGGAAGTAATATGACGTGGTGGCATGGAGCTATGAAGATCTAAAGACATATAACACTTCTGTCATTACGCACACCATCCCTCTCAAGACAGAAGTGAGACCATTCCGTCAGCGGCAGTGTCTTATCAATGCCTTGTTGGAACCCGTCATTTCCAAAGAAGTACAAAAGTTGCTCTCGGCAAGGATTATTTTCCCAGTCAAACATTCCACATGGGTCGCCAACCTAGTTTCGGTCAGGAAAAAGAATGGGGAAATTAGATTGTGTGTGGACTTCCGCAATTTGAATCGAGCTTCGGAGAAAGATAATTATTTAGTGCCTTCATTAGATGAGGTATTGCAGATCGTTAACGGCTCCCAGATGATGTCTTTCCTCGATGGATACTCTAGGTATAACCAGGTGATGGTACAGTATGAAGATCATCATAAAACAGTTTTCACTACTAAGTGGGGGACGTTTGCGTACAGGAGAATGCCTTTTGGGCTCATCAACACCGGCGCCACCTTCCAACGCGCCATAGACATCGCCTTCAAGGAATTGATCGGCAAGTGCATAATCATCTACATGGATGATTTAACTATGTTTTCCAAAAGGCGGAGTGATCACATCTCCGATTTGTGCAAAGTATTTCAGAGGTGTAGAGAGTTTGGGGTTTCCCTTAACCCCAAGAAGTGCATTTTTGGAGTGACTGAAGGCAGATTGCTCGGACACATCATTTCAGAACAGGGGATCTCCATAGACCCTGAATGTATCCAGTCATTGCTGAAAATCCCACCGCCAGGCAGTAAAAAAGAGTTAAAATCCTTCTTTGGAAAGATCAATTTCGTCAGGAAATTCATCACAGGTTTCGTGGAGATTGTTAAACCTCTCAATGCTATGTTGAAACAAGATGCTAAAATTGAGTGGACTCCTGACGCCAAACAAGCTTTCGAAGAAATCAAACGAGCCATCGCCGAGGCACCTGTGTTAGTCAGTCTGGATTATCTGAAGCCTTTCTACATCTACTCGTTTGCCTCAAAACATTCATGTGCTAGTATGTTGACCCAGAAAGACGATGAAGGAAATGAGCATCCGATCACCTTCATGAGTGCTCCCCTGAAGGATGCTGAATTGCAATATCACAACATTGAAAAATAGGCATATGCTCTCGTCAAAGGGGTGAAGAAATTTAGACACTACATCTTGCGCAATAAGGTGTTTGTCATTGTCCCCGACCCAGCAGTAAAAATGTTGCTCATGCAAAATAAATTGGGTGAACGAAGAGCTAAATGGGTCACCCTGCTCCAAGAATATGACATGGAGATCCAACCAATGAAGCTGGTGAGAGGACAGGCGCTCACCTGCACGATTGCTGAAACAGCAGCAAAGGCTGGACCCGAACTCGCTGTGCAGCAGTACCAACTTGAGGATGTCTCTCCGGGAGAATGGTATAAAAATGTTGTTTATTATCTGTTGAACCACAAGTGTCTGCCGCACTTGCAGGGAGTCCAAAAGCACGCCCTTAGATTGAAAAGAAATGGTTACATGCTACAAGGGTCTATTCTCTACAAGAAGAATCATGAAGGCATTTACTTAAGATGCCTTGGTAAGGAGGAGGTGGATTGAGTCTTAAAAGAGTTCCATGACAAATTTGGCACGGGCCATGGTTCTAGATCTTCCACAACACACCAGATATTGAGAGTAGGGTATTATTGGCCAACTATCTTCAAGGATTCCCATTGCCATGTTCGCTTATGTCACACATGCCAAACCGCTGCCACCAGAAAAAAGAATGTTGTTGTCCCATTGCAACCCGTGCTGAAGGTAAAGCCGTTTGCACAATGGGGTCTCAATTTCATCAGTCCGGTAAGCCCTCCATCATTCACGGGACACAGGTACATTCTTACCGTGACTGATTATTGCATTAGATGGACAGAAGCAATTGTATGTAAGCAATACACAACTGAAGTAGTTACTAACTTTCTAGAAAGTTTCATTTTAAATTGCTTTGGTTGTCCTTATGTTTTGGTAGGTGACAATGGACCTGCTTTCGCCTCATTAAAATTTGCTAGTTGGGCATTCGACTACGGGATTGCCCTTAAGTTCTCATCTAATTACTACCCTCAAGGCAATGGCCTTGCCGAATCTACAAATAAGAACCTGATTACCATGATCAAGAAATTGCTAAATAGGAATCCTAAAGATTGGCATACCCAGCTCCGTTTCGCCCTTTGGGCTGATCACACTCGCCATAAGGCTGCCCTTGGCAATTCCCCATTCCACCTCATTTATAGCCTAGAACCTATATTTCCTATCCATCTAAAGATTCCTACTCTTCAGTTTATCAACGACTTTTATGAGGGAGGGGATCGTAGGGAAGCTCGGTTAGCTGAGCTCTTGCATTTAGAGGAAGTCTGAGACCATGCAATAGAAAATTTCGCCAAACATCAGGGCGTAGTTAAGAGATGGTTTGACCATCGAGCCAAGATTAAGGCCTTTAGGATTGTCGATCTGGTCCTATATTGGGACAAGGCCCATGAAAAGAAAGGGGGACATAACAAATTCGACAAGCTCTGGCTTGGCCCCTTTCAAATAGTTGAGATTTTGGGAGACAATGCCTTCTGCCTAAAGACACTAACTGGTGAGAATGTCCCGTTGTCGATCAATGGGTAGCACTTGAAGCATTATTTCTAGGCTTAAGCTCTTTTCAGCTCTTCTTTGTAAAATATGTGTACATAGGGTAGGGTAGATTGCTTTTTTGGTCGCTCTTTTTGCTTTGTTCCCCGACTGTTTGTTCTCGAAAGATGTTCCCCGCCCCTTAGCGGTGGCCGTGCTCGCTCGATGAACGGTTTGCTTTGTTGTCTGCCCTTGGTGTTCTTTGGCTAAACATTCACTCTCGACCCTCCTTCTCTAAAGAACACCCATGAATGATTTCCTTGTCTAAACTCTACTTAGAACTCGACCCTTGGTTGGATCTATTTATGCACATCTCAGATCTCGCACAAAACATATTATAATTATTTCTAAACGACTGTACTATGGATGCTGTGACACCCTAGTGAGTGAAAAATCTTAAGTCTGCTCTAGTGACCACTGCAGTCCCAAACCCATTGTAAGTTTCAGTGCTTACCCGGTCAAGCAAAATGATAAATGAGAAAAGGTACATTCAAAGGAATATCAAAACAAAAGAGAAAAGGAATTTTGAAAAATAAATGACCTTATGGGTGTGCGGATAACTCTATCGGGGTTATAGACGCTCGGCTGGCAATAGAGCAATATCTGTGGGATTGCAGTGACAACTCCGTCGGGGCTATGGACGCCTGACTGGCAGCAGAGCAATGTCCAAGTTACTTTTGGTGTTAGACGATTTATGTAACTTACTCGGTTGGATCAACAACCCTTGGTTAGTAGCCCGCAGGAAGGAATGAATTCACTACACACACTTCTGAGATGTCTTGTAAACTAACCCAATGAAGGATCTCGTTCTCTTAGATTCACCTTTGGGAGCCACTCTTGGTCTGCAAAACCAAAGATTCTGGGTCCTAAATGAATAATTATCCTTAGAATGCTCGGAAGCGTTCCCTAGCGGAGTCGCCATTTGTTGTGCCCTTGGCACACACGCCCCGTTCAAAATGGGGACCCTCTTTTCTTTAGCCTAGTCGGGTCATTTTTGTCGCTGCCTCATTTTGCGTGCCCCATTTTTGGTGTCCCAGATGGTCAATGTTGCTTCAAAGTCTCACCATAAGTTGATTGTTCCTTCCCCTTTTAATTTTGTCATGTTTTGATGCCTTCCGGGGTCTCCCTGGCAGTTTGCTTCTGCCAGCAGCCTTGAACCCGGTCGGGCCCGCCCCTCAAGTTTCCCTTGTCAGCTTTCCCTATCGTGTCCGCCATCCCTAATGGCGAATGGGCTGTGTCTTCCCAGACTCCGGGCCCTGGCTCCGTAATTGCCATCTAAAGTGTTGGCAAGAAATCTTGGCTGCCGTTGGGCGCCCCGGACTCGGACCTCCGGACTTCCGAGTCCGGAGTTTCGTGTAGGTTTCACCGTCTCTGACAGCGGACCTCTGGTGGCACTCCGCCCTTTGGGCCCTGACTCTCTCTTTGCCACCGTCAACCCCTCCGCGTTGAAAACTCCAAACACCCAACACCAGCGCCGAGTCCGGTCTGCACCTTGACAGTCGACGGGACATTTGAGTGTCGCCAAGACCTCTCTCTGAGGAGGATTTTCACAATGACTGAAACTTCTGGTCACCGAGACAAAAGAAGACTCTCACCGAGATGCATAATCTACTTTACCCACTTCGCTATAGCTTTCAGATGTCGGGGAGGCCCTATGTCAATCATACAATGTTTTACCGAGGGCACCCACTTATTCACATGTTGCTGTAACAACCCCATTATCATGCCGACAGGGCGACTTCATCATTCCATTTGGTGAAACCCCAAGCACCTCACCAAGACTATATACCAAAACAAATAAGCTACACCGAGCAATTATGCTTTGTTTATTCACTTTCGCCGAGACATTTTGGCTTTCTTACCAACAGAGACCTCATCGTGATATCGGCGAGACAAAATGATGTCGGGGAAACCTCATGTAGAGTGCTCTTGTTTCACCGAAAGCTACCCCGAGTTAGCCCTTTGTTCGCTAAGAAAAAGTAGATCTCACACCGAAAGCCATCGTTACCTGTCGGCAAGACCTGACCTTTTCATTATGACCTCCTGCTGCAAGCTCATGCTTGGCCGAAACAAAACCCGAATGTCATTCGGCGGGACACAACAAACCATATGCTGATAGAATCTGGCATAGTCTCACCATAAGTATATTCAAAGGAGAATCCATTCATAAGGTCGGCGAGACTGAAGGTCTCTCACCAAGACCTTACAACAATAGCAATGACTCCCCCCGATATGCATCCCTTACATGTCGGTCGGCGTGACAAAACGAAATTGCCATGGCACAGCCCCGACAAGGAAACCTCTGCCGATAGGTGAATGCACAAGGCTTGTGATCATCGAGACATCAAAGGGAGTTATGCCGATAAAACTAGTGGCATGCAAATGTTAGAATAAAACAACATGGGTGTCAGGAAGACAGTCGTGGACCTATGCCGATATGGACCCAGACATGAAAATGCATAACTCGATTGATTCAATGGGGCAATATAGCAAACTACAGATGAAATATGCATACGGTAGAACCAGGTCATCCATGCTCGGCGTCCATCTAACTTCTGGGCTCTACCATCCAGGAGTCCTTTCCGCATCCATTGTTCCGAGGGGAAAATCTCGCCCGCCCCTCCGGGCTCTGGGCTCCGCCCTTCCGACCGCCGCAGGATTGAAAACGAAATCGAACGGCGAACCCTCGTGCTAGGTCTGGTCTTGCTCTCGGCTGTTGGCGAGACATTCATCTCTCGCCAAGACCTCACCCCACCGCAGAGACCTTATGCCAACTTTCCTTCCCCTGTGACAGCCAACACTGACATCGGGCCTGGTTTTGTCTCTTGGCGGTCGGCTAGACATTAGCTTGTCGCCTAGACCTTTCTCCGAGGCAGACGCTCACATCGATTGAAAGCTGAAATGAAGTGGTGGCTTCCCCCCCTGTCGGGCCCAAGGCTCCGGACTTCCGTTCGGCGATTGCCGTCCCAAATGATGAATGCACCTAGCCACCCTTTGATTTTCTGGACTCCGGACTTTCTACCTCTGAGTGCTCCTAAATTGATGTAAGTAGGCCCAATTCAAAATCTGAGCTCGACCCACATGCTTAATCTTGGACTTCTTCATTGCAAAACTTTTAAATTATCGAAATTCGACTAAAGAGAATCTGCGGGAGCCCTCCGCCATATTTGTCTTTCCAAAACAGCATTCATGCCAGGGAAGTCCAGCCTTCCAGTCCCGGACTGTCCCAAAGCCCTCAACCCAGAGACCAACGATATCGGGAGACAAAGTATCATGTTATGTTTGATGGATTATTTGAAATCAATTTCATCTTTAGGATTACTGCTAACATGGATGTTTTCGTGATCAATTGCACTCACTACGCTTTTGCTTGTAGAACATATGGAATTAGGTGCGAGACCTTCGAGAGCAACCGTCGAAAAGGACAAGGGAAAGAAGTTAGGAAAGATCCCTCGAGGGAAAGAGGACAAGAATCAAATAAAATACCAATTTCTGGGTGAGCCACTCCACTCAAAGGTTACCACAGATTGAAAGGAGATCACAGATACCAATATCGGCCATGTTGATATTGACGAATTCATGCAAAGGGTCAAGGTCAATCCAACGACCAAGAATACAAGGCTGATAAGGCAGAGTGGAATAGCAAAGGCAACTGGCTTCCCTCTATCTATTGTAGCCTCGGACCTCGTCATGGCCTCTCGGCAGGCATAACAATCGGATACAAGAACAATTGTCGACCGGGATGGTAACATTCTCGCTGACATGTCGGCTGAAGGAATCACAGAGACCTTCCATATCCCTACTTTTCAAGAAATGGAAACACCCACCATTGAAGAATGTCAAGCAGCATGGGATGATAATTCGGCAAGGTGTAAAAGGTCAATAAATCAACATTGGCTTAAGGAAAAGCGGGGCAGTGCTACAAAGGTTCCTCACGAACTCTTTCGTAGTGACTTCCATGAAGATTACCACAACTTGGTCATGATGCTAAGTAGGGTGATGGGCCTCCCTATGGCCGCCTTCTTTCAAGAATGGATGGTGTACTTCGTCAAGTAGATCCTTCGGGGGAATGATGATGTTACAACAAGGACCTCATTTGATTGAGGAGGTATAATTAGCAACTGCTTTCATGAGCAGTTCCTCAATGTGAAGAAAAGCTCCAAATTCTATATGACTTCATACCTCGTGTACTCCTTGGTGAACCGGAGGCAATACAACGGTTTATTTGTGGCACCTAATCAGGAGTAGGGTCAGAAACTCAAGGTCAATGACAGATACCCCCAGCTCCAGTACAGAAACTTCAAGGGGGAGTATTACAGAGTAAATGATGCCTTCATCGACCATATTGTCAGAATGATTGCTGGGGATTTCGAATGGAGGGTTTCTCACAATGCTCGGGCATTATTGAAGCAATATGCCTTTCTCTTCATCCAGTACCCAAAGTTTACATACATCCGTGCCCAGGGCTTCACCGAAAGACCAAATAGGCTGCCTCGATACCCCAATGACCGAATCATCTTACTGGAGCTTTCTCGGCAGCTCCAGCACATATAGGTGATCTTCAGCAACAAACACATAGTAGGGATCTCTTATCCCATGACTCTCGGCCAGGACATGTATAAGCTACAAACTTCTCAGTGTGTTGGTAACTCTAAGAAAGAACTAAAAGATTACCATTTCTACCTACACACTGCTCGCCCATGGATAGACCCACATGGTCACATAAGAAAGGCGTTGGGGCCGGGACTCGCTCATCTCCACCACATTGAAGACTTTTGGGGAGATTGCCAAGATGATAAAGAAGTACATGTAAGGCACCATATGTGAATGACTACGTAGTTTGTAAGGAAGGTGCAGCCATTCCCCATACCAAACCAGGTCGAGAAACACGAGGCCACCATAATGCACCCCAGGTACCCTGTAGTCGCCAATCTGCCAATACCAACAATAGACTTGGATGAGGAAGAGGTCGATGACCTCGACACCATAACCAAGCCAATCTTGGCCCATACCAAGGAGTGGGTTGATGAATGAGTGGCCCAATTAAAACAATAAGGGGTGGTCCTAACGTACGAAGGGCTCAAGAGTGAGCCAAGTGCTATAGATGATGCTACCACCACCATTTCAACGGGCGGGACATCCAAGTCTTCCCTAGTTACCAGGTCTAAGAAGAGGAAGAAGACGGAAACGGAGCAGTCTCCTGACCCCAAGGTTTATACAAGGAAGGATTCGCGGGGCTCACCCTCCAAAATACTTAAACAAATAGGGGGTATGACAGAACAACTCTTGATGCAAGAAGAAGTAGAAGGTATTGATCAAATCAAGCCTGTCTTGGCTCTTCCTGCCTCGACTGTCGCACCACCTACCTCCCTGGCTATGGTCACCGCTTCCCCACCTGCGGTGGACATCTCTATCCATCTTGCCTCTTCGCCCCCGACCGACCCTATGATTGTAATGGACTCTTCTTCCGCCTTGGCAATGCCACCTTCCTCTGCTGCCATGTCACCCACTACGTCACTCCCACTACCTACGGTGCTTGCACCAATGCCCGCTCCCACCTTGCCCGAGGCCTTCTTGAAGCACATGCAGAATATCCCTTCTGAGCTCTCCCAGATCCTCATGGATCCTACGCTTCAGGCAGCCTTGGCTCAGGTCCTCGCCACTGCCCAACCTTCACAGCCTCCGACAGGGCCACCTGCCATGGAAGCCACTATGCTAATTTCCAAGGAGTGGGAAGAGCGAGAACAAGAGGCCTCAAAGTCCTTTGAGGAGGAGGCCGATGAATATCACGAGCACCCGGAGTATGAACATTGCATTATTGACAGGGTTGCCTATGAGGAGGAGGGAACTAGTTCGTCGGAGAGCGGGGATGAGGAAGATAGCACTGGTGGCAAAGTAATCATGCAAGCCCTTGATGATGATCTTGAAGAAGAACTGGCCCGGTAGCCAAAGGACACCAAATTAGAGGTAGAAAGGCCGCTCCGTGAAGAAGAAGAACAGCAGCAAGAAGACAAAACTGAGGGAGAAGCCCAAGCTGTCAAGGGCCTCGAGATCGAGCAATTCAAAGAACATGCGCACGAGGTTAAACCAGTTGAGGGAAATAGAAGTGAGGAAGTGGAAAAGAAAGAAATTCCCCTACAGTAGTTGTTGGCCAAGGCTCTTATTAAGCGCATTGTGTTCATCCAAGACTCCGATGAAGAAGAAGGAGATGCTGCCGAGAAAAAAGAAAAGTCCCCAGAAGATAAGAGAGCGGAAACCTTGGCCTTGACCGAGAGGGGCGAGGGTGATCATGATTCACCTAAGGGAAAATCTACCATACCAGAATGGTTGGAAAAGCAGCTCGAAAGAAAGATCCCTATACTAAAAGACTCAAGGGCAAGGCTGGAGGCTATCTTAGCCCGATCTTGAATCACAACAAAGAAGGAAAAGAAGCTTAAGATCCGATCCAAGGTAACGATGGATGCTTCTGGGTCTCGAGCTGTGTAAGTAGCCATGCCTATGGTCGGTCAGGAAGGGATAACTTACAACATCTCCACCATCAACTTGGGGACCCCCACCAGAGAACAGAAGGTGGGGCATCTTGAGGAGTCAGTGGCCACGGTGGTACATTTGATAAGGCAGGACAAGATTTCAAAGGATGAGCTCAAAGCACAGGTGGCTCCTTTGATAGATTACATACAACAGTGGTCATCGATGGATGACCTACCTACCACATCCACAACTGTGCCCCAGCTGCTATCCAAGGAATAGATTGACAAGATGGAAAGAAGAAAGAACTTGGAGAAGATGACAGAGGACTGGTTCCGACGAGTCTTATACGTTGGAAACATGGGAATTGGCTAGGCTATTCGGACAGCCAACAAGTTCTTGGACCTGTAGCAGTCCTTGGAAGGCACCAAGAGGCTATGCACTGACTTCCCCGCAGCATACGACTCCACCTTTCCAAAGATCGAGGCCATCCTTCAATTTCCAGAAACCACGTGGGAAAAGGAGCTTGCGTTTAAGAAGGATGATCACTGGCTGATGGATGTATGGCGGCGGGACTTTGGCAATAGGAAGGAAAGGTTGGAGCAGATAATGAGTAAGGTGGATCCGGATATAGAATGGATAAAGGAAATCAGGTCAGAATGCGCTCATTATCTCAAGATGATGACAGAATATGATATGCCCGTAGTGCAGATGGATCCAAAAAAGGTGAAGCCCTACTTCCAAAAGAAAATGGAGGATGAGATATCTAGTGAAATCATGGTGGAATTTATGAGTTTTGTTGCCCGTGCATTCAACCAATCAGAGCTATTCAGAGACCAAGGCACAAAGTATTATGAAGACTAGAAGAGGCTAGAGGATAACGCAAAGGAATGGAGCTACCAAGTGCTAAGGTATGAGATTATTGAAGTGGACAAGCTCCGGGCGGTCATCCTCAAGTTCATGGAATATGCAGCATCCAAAAAGCAGGAGGACAACCTTGTTGATGATAAAGAGCTCCCTAAAGAGTAGCTACAATGAAAAGAGAAATCAGCTAAAAGACGAAGTGCTACAGTGCCGTCACTAGAGGACAAAATAGGGAAAATGACAAAATGTAATTTTAAATTGTGATATATTGGGGGTAGGTGAAACCCTATTTTGTAATGAATCTTAGCCACACAATGAGAATTAATATTGGCCATTCATTTGACTTTTTAGTCACTATAAATAGGGCTCTCCTCTCATTTGCAAAGGGGGTTGAGTTGTTGTAAATACATGTTGCAGAAATTTATAAGGAAAAGACATTGACTTGGTGCATTTTCTGAGTTTCTCACATGTTGCTTGATTCAATCTCCATTGTTAGATGTTTAACTTAGGTTTTATTGTTGTTTAATGTAGATTTTAGGAATGTTGTCTTGTGATCATGAAAATTCTTGCTGTGTAGATGACTTCTTAGTCCATACTTTTTGTTGTCTGCAGATGGTAGATAGCTGTGCAAAGTTAGTCTGGGCTTGAATTCAAAGCTGCTCCAAAACTTTTATCTTTGTTCATGCATGTACATGGTGAATGAAAGATGAAACATTTGCAGACCTTAGAAGATAGCACAAATTCCATGAGACTGTGAGATCTCTGGTTAAGTGGAATATTGTTTCCAAGAAGTTGTCCATTGCAGGAACTCCATCATCACTGTTCACAATTACTTGCAGATCCAGGAACCTCCTCTCTTCCCTGCCCCTTTTCATTTTATTTAATGAGTAACCTATGCTAAGGTTCATTGCACATTGTAAAGCTAAATCCAATGGCAAAATGGAGTTCAAGACTGCTGTTTGAACCTACAGCAAATGCATAACAACTCTCCCATCTTAAGAACTCCATTTCAAGATCCAACTTCCCCACTTTGTAACCCATCCGTAAGTCCGCCTGGTGATTCCAGCAAATCACATCAAACAACTGAGATATTCCAAGCACTATCAAGACCTGACATTAGAGACCTTGGGATAGTGTTCTGCAATCTGATTGTGGAAGATTGTCTTTCAAGAGAGGTAGTGCATCTACGCACTACCTTTGTTGAGAGGTGCATAAAAACACATCAACAGATTTTATTTTCCCCCAAAGCATGCTTGTGTATCAAGATCTATTCCAAATCCCACTTTATGATCTCCAATTGGTATGTCATCTCTAAGCCCCATAAACTTGAAAAGAACATCTTTATTTTGAAATATGTTTAGAATTGATGGTTGTTATTGGTCTCAATCGATAAGTTGAGATAAATAAGTGGAAGGCCATTGGTTTGTGAGGGAGATGTAAATGATATGGATGTTAGGGTTTTAATGGATGTGTTTTTTAATAGGTCAACAATTTTCATGGAATAACATCAATGGTATTATCATTAGAGGTTTCAACCACTGGAAAAGCTTCAGCTACCTTCTTAAGGACACACTCAATGTTAGGAGTAACATTACTTAATGACCCATACCCAAAACTTTGATATTTTTGTCTCTTTTTTAGAATTATGGGTTCTCTTATTCCTTGATAATTAAGTCCAAGGCCACCTTGACCTGCAAATCCCATGTTCTTAATAATATGAAAACCCTTACTATAATACATGATCGGTAGGGTTGGTTGTTCCTTATCTTCTTAGTGTAACCATTTTGATATATCTTATATGACCTCCTCATTTATCTCTCTCAATTTTGAGAATGCCATGGGTTCATACTTGATAATTGAAGTGGTCTCATCTATGTGTTGAGGTTTACCATATGTCTTAGGAGAAGATAGAAGTTGTCCTACTTAGAAGGACCCTTTTAGATCATATTCTCCATAACTTTTGTCATGTATTTGGACCTTGATTTTGGGAAGGGGCTCATGTGTCTTGGATGTTGATACCAATTTAGATGGGTTGATATCATATGATGGTGATGAGGCAATTTCATTATTGGTATATGGTGGATTTTCCAATATTTTTCCACTATATTTTTGTAATACTAGAAATGGCGAGGGTCCCCATAAATGATTACCTTAGTTTTGTTATAGGGAACCTTTATGCATTGGTGGTAAGTGGATGAGATGGCTCGCATGTCATGTATCCATGGGCATCCTAGGATATCTTTGTTTGGGAGAACAAGGTCCAATACCTGACATGTGGTTTATGTGATTGTAAGACCAACTTAGATAGGTAGTTTTATTATTCCTTCTAACTCACACTTGGCATCATCATATGCTCTAATAGTAACTCTCTTCTATTTTTTATTACCCCATCAAAGTATCCCAATTGTTTTACCAATTTTAGTGTGCAAATATTTAAGCTTGCTCCACTCTCAATCAAGACTCTTTTGATTTTATGCTTATGGACATAAACTTCTAGGGATAATTCTTGGTTATGATATGAGGTAGTAGGAATGTTTTTTTCTATGAATACGAGGTGGTGGATGGATGCAATATGTCCTACCATGGCTTGGAATTATTTAGTATCTATATTGGTAAGTACAAATGATGCTTGAAGTGCCTTGTCTAAGGCCTCTTTATGTGTAGGATATATGTGAAGGATTTCTAATATGGAAATATGGGCTAATGTTTTCTTCAAATTTCACAATTCCCTAATCATTTAATCTTTATTTGTCAACCTAGGGGTGTCTAAAGCTATCTGTGGTAAGATTTGGATCGGTTTTGGGGGGGTATGTTGTGGTTCCACCTTGTCAGGAGTGGTTCTAAGTTGTTCCTTCCTTATCAAAAGTGGCTCTACACTATCTTATGTTATTCTTCTAACTTTCTCTTAACTTATTCTAAAGCTTGAATTAGAATTACTTTAAAATAGAAAATGTACAGAGATAGGTCATATTCCAAGCTAAATCGAATGGTGAGGACTAGATGATTAACTTAATCTAATTGTAGGAAAACAAGAATCTAACATTTACTCAAATCAAGATCTAGAATTTAAATCTAACTTTAAAAAAAAACTACCCCAATCCTCATCCGTTCAATTTTACAAGTAATAATTTCCACTCTACTTATATTCCATTAAAGACATAATCATTCATCAATGCTAAACTAGCTATCTAATCTGCAATCTAGTTAATTGGGAAGTTAACTAAAAGGACTCTATTTATTTAATTAACACGGTAATTGATCTAAGATTTAATTAACACAGTAATTGATCTAAGATTTAATTAACACAGTAATCGATCTAAGATTTAATTAACACAATAATCGATCTAATATTGCAATGAAAAATTTGAGATCTATTCTAACATTCAATTTGTAAAACCATTCCAAGAACAAAAATTAAGTTTTAAATGAATGACGATCAACTATAAACTTAACATAATCAGCTTCCTTCAGTAGAGCAGGCCCTCCTCTACCTCTAGAGGGATTCAACATAGAATTTGGATCAAGTTCCTTTTATTTTCATCAAATTTTCCCGAGGGGTGAATTACAAATTGTTTCAACTGGGAATTGAAAAGCAAAGAAAAACTTGAAATCAAAAACTAAGATAATCTAGTGATGAACTAACTTGAGACTAGACACATATATCCATCTCTTATTTGAAAATAGGGAAAAGAAAGAAATTAAACTAGCTCCAGTCTATTAAAGATATTTTGGAGCGCAAGGGAAACAATCGTGAATATCTTAAACTATCTTCAATTGACGTTGAATAGAACTTCAAAATTGGACATGTGCATAGCTGGAACTGTTACTCAATTGACAAGTAACTTGGTCGAGGATGTTGAGCTATAAAAGGTTAGCGGCCAATCTCATTTTGTATGGGAAACGGTTAGCACTTGATTTCAATAAATAAATGCTTCTTCCAGTTATGCATTAAATACACACCATCATGAAACAATCACACATTAAATATCATTTTAATCATGCATTTAACATAATTAAGTATTCATACAAAATATTTATATTTTAAGTTCTTGTGCATAATTAAGTTCATATTTGAAGTATATAAAAGGTAATACCATAAGTTATTAATCCAAACATAAAGTATTAAGTGTTAATATTGAAAAATATATGAAGTCCTTAGAAGGCTTCATCACTGTTCATTATTTTGAGGTAAAAGAGCACCTAAGACATGCTAGCTATATAACCAAGATGTATAACAGTAAAGGCCTATCTAGAGTAGGTGTCACTAAAACTAGAGGATTAGAGAGATATTCCTTGATTTGGTCAAATATTATTTAACATGACTCATCCCACTCAAAGCTAACATTCTTTTAGAGTTGATGTGAAAATGGATGGCATTTATCTGCTAATTAAGCAATTAATTGTATGATGACTTGGATTTTCCCTTGTAGATTGTGTAACTATGTGACATTCTTAGGAGGTGGAATTTATGTTATTGATTTTACCTTATTTGGATATACCTCTATGCCATGTCTAGAAATATCAAGCCCAAGGATCTATCCTAATGTGACTCCAAAGAGACATTTCTTGGGATTTAATCTGACTTTATATTCTCTAAGCCTTTGAAAGATTTGATGTAAGATGACAGGGTGATTTTCTTTGAATTTTGACTTTCCTAGGATGTCATCCATATAATCTTCAACAATATCATGTATCATATCATGGAATATGACTATCGTAGCCCTTTGTATGTGACAATTGCATTTTTGAGGCCAAATAGCATGACTTTATAACAAAATATACCCCATGGGGTAATAAAAGTTGTCTTATGTTGGTCATCGAGCACTATCTAAATTTGATTATACCTTGAAAATCCATCCATAAGGGACAACATCTCATAACCAGTTGTCAAATTCACAATCATATCAATACTTGGTAATGGAAAATCATCTTTGGGGCAAGCCTTGTTGATATCTCTAAAGTTTGTGCATACTCTAATTCATTTGGTTGGCTTATTGACACGTACTATATTAGGAACCCACTTTGGATAATCAATAGGTCAAATGAATCCCACATCTAGTAGTTTTTGAAGTTCATATTTGACTAAAAGAGACAATTTAGGATCCATTTTTCTTAGCTTTTGTCGAACTAGTTTAGCATTTGGGTTCACCATAAGGTGATGGAAAACCAATAAAGGGTCTAATCTAGGCATGTTAGCATAGGACCAAGAAAATATATCTAGATATTCCCTAAGAAACATAGATATGTTTATGTTTAACTCAAAATCAAAAGCAACTGCAATCTGTGTCAACTCAAGTGCCTCTTTTGTACCCAAATTTATATCTATCACTTCCTCTATAAGGAGTCATGATCCATATTGAAGTGGAGTAAGATTCAATGGACGGTGAAGATCACTATCAAAGGATATATTTCTATGTTCTAATGGTTCCTCTAAAATACCTTCTTGTTCTCCAAAAAATGTTGATGGACTCAATAAGATTTAGAAACCTTTCTTATGATCTCTTGATGGAAGATGGCTACATGATTCTATAAGTTCTAGAATAGCCTCATAATTTTGGAATGTGTCCAAATTAGGAGGATCATGTTGGTCCCATTTTAATGAGTTTGGGGTATTTTAGGTTGAGATGGATGGTAAGGATGGTATTATTATCAAATAGGCTCATGGCGTAGGCTCTTAGAAAGAACTAGGAATGACACTTACTTCTCTATCATCAAGATTAGAAGAGGTGTGCCTAGAATCATCAAGAAAATATATAATAGAATCAAGATGTTCATTGTAAGCACCATATCCTAAAGTGGTGGCTCCATCATTGGTAGTTATATCAATAGGATAAAGAGTTCCTTGCGTATGTAAACCAAGACCTTTGCCTTTATAGTTCATGTTATTGCAAATACACAAGGGAATATGATATGTGTGTTCTTTGAAGAAAGTAGCATATCACTCATCTTTGTAAAGCCATGTGGTATCAAAACCTTCTATGTCCTCATCATCAAGATATCCACTAAAAATGAAAGTAGTAGGGGCCCATTGCAACATAAAAAGGGAATTTTGAACTCTTGGGAGAGGACAACCATAAGATCATGGTCAAAGGGATAATTTTGCAATATAAAGGGATTCATGGATTTGGTATTTTCCACTCCTTTATCAAGGATTTTGAATGTGGAGTTTAAGGATGATTTTTTAGTGGATAGAGTAGAGGATGTGGAAGGTAAATTACTAGGGTCAATGTATGATGTGGATTTGGTGGAAGATGATTGGGGGGAAAATGTCAGAAGAAGGATAATGGTTGTAATATTTCCCTTAAAACATTTGGAAAAATTCATAAGGTTGGAGATAACTAGGAATAGTAATTTCCACACCATTGTATGGGAACTTAAGACATTGATGGTAGGAAGAGGGTATGGTTTTCATGGCATGGATCTATGATGGACCAAGCAAGATATTGTATGGAAGGTCTAGGTCTAAGATGTAGCATAGGATATGTTGTAATGAGGGTCCTACTTCAATAGAAAGGCAAATAGTACCAATTGTCTCTCTCTTTGCATTATCATACACTCTAATGGTAATAGTATGTGACCACAAGGATTCTACTGAATAACCCAAATATTGCACCAATCTAAGAGAAAATATTTAGGCTTGACCCATTATCTATGAGCACATGCTTTATCTTATGTTTGGAAATAAGAGCTTCTATGTGGAGGGGGAAATTATGGGATGGATCAAATGAAGGAAAATCACTTGGAGTGAAAGTGAGGAAATGGTCAGAAAAAAGGTGGCCAAAAAGGGCCTGGAAATATGAAGGGTGAATATCATTAGAGACTTATGATTCTTGTAGGATATAGTTTAAGATGTCTCTTTGACTAGGGGATGTGTATAGAATCCCAAGAGTAAAAATTTGGGCTGGATTTCACTCAAGATGATCAAGAAGGTCATATTTTTTTTGGTTGTTTGAAGTGGAGGAAGTAGGACTAGGGATGGTTATTTTTCCACATTGAGTGGTAACAACACAATCAAGTGATTTAACTTTTATGGTATGAACTCATTCACTAGAATGCATAATATAACCAACAATGGATTCATAGTTACAATAGGTCTTGTGATAATTGATGTTGTTTGTATTAGAGTCTTGACCTTAGATGTATTGTTGACTATGCTTAGTGAAAGGATTTTGAAATATACCTAGGTCTTGATTAGGTGAGTTATTTGATGGTCCCTCAATTTTAATCTCACCTTTATCTATAAGGTCTTAGATATAATTCTTTAGTTGCATATACTTTTTTATGGAATGACCTTTGATATGATGATAATCACAATATTCATCTTCTTTATGCCATGAAGACTTTGGTTGAGAATCATCAAAAGGTTTTGTGAGTGGAAAGGCCACCTTGTTAGCCTTGACATGTTGATGGAGAATTGATTCAATGGATTCCCCTAAAGGTGTAAATTGTTTCATTATGGTTTAGGGGGTGCAGATGGAATGACAATAGATGAGGTTTGCTAGAAATTTTGGACATGTTTTGAATCAATAACCCCATATCCCAATGCATTCTTTTTTTGCTAAGGAAATTGGGTTTATTATTAGAAAATTTAGATTTATCATTCTAATCCTTTTAATAAAGTTTTATAGCCCCTTTAGCAATGAGGGATTTTTCAATTTGAATACCCCTTCAATGATTTCATCAAAAAAGAAGAGACATATTGGACTTGAAGGTGGAATTCCAAAGCCGGATTAAGATTAGTGACAAAGATATGTAATAGTTTTTTTTTGGTATTGGCCATGAGAACCTACTAGCTAAAGCTCTCCAATATTGAAGGAATGATGAGAAGCTTTCCTTAAATTTTTGTTTAGTGTTGCACAGTTCCATCATAGTAAGCTCATGTTCTATGCTATAGGATAAATGTTTGAAAAAAAATTTGATTAAATCTATAAAGGATGTGATGGACCCCTTAGGTAGGTGTGAGAACCCCTCAAGTTCTTGACCACCTAAGCTACGAGGGAATATGCATAGCAAGTATGTGTCTTCATGTGCTACTTCTTAACTAGCAATGAAAAATTATTTGACATGTTCCCTAGGATCTGCCTTCCCCTTGTTCTTGTCATATTTATGAATTTCAAAAGATGTAGGGAAGGGTATTTGTGATATTAACCTATTGAAAGGATAGTGGCACAATTCCTCAAGAGCATAATATTTCTTGTAAGGTCCTTTAAGATCATCCTTCATGTCTTTCCATTCTTGATCAAAGGTTGAACTAAGTGGTGGTGGAGAGGCATATGTATGATGCTTTGTGTTATTCTACCTTAGGTGAGATAGGATTTTGATTTTGGTTAAGATGACTCTTAGAATTTATGTTAACCTTGGGTGAACTTGGTATGTTCATGGTGGAAGTGGTGATAGTGGAGATTTTTGGGTTAGGAATGGAGATGGAGATGGGGTCTATATGGGTAGTTATGGTTTGTGTTCCAAGTGGGATGTTTATTGTGGATGTGGTGTGACTAGTGGACATGGGATTTTGAATATCATTAGGAATGGAAGTGGATACTTTAGGTGGTACCGACCCTTCATATAAGGGATTACATCTAATGACTAGGGGTTGTTTCCATTTAGTAGGAGTGATAGGGTCTTCATGAGGATCAATATGGTCATGTGTGGGATGAATGAATTCATGGGTAGGATCAAGATGTACTATGTGATCAAGATTGGATAGGGCATAACCATGAGATAGTTTTTCCCCAAATTTTATGAATTTTCTAAGAATGTCATCTTTATTTATCTTAATGTATTTCACCATAAGATATCGTAGTTGTTTTGAATCTAGGATTTTATTGGGATTGATAGTATACTCAGGTTGGCAAGGAATATCATCATCAATATCAATATCATCATGTAGAACTTGGGAATTTTATCCAAATAAAGGAATCCTTTCTATGATGGGTTGATTATCAAATGGATTTTCTTCCATGGTCTCATGTTTAGTGTTTCATCTTGTGTGTGGGAGGCATTGGTATTGTTTTCAAAATTGATGTGGGAAAAAGGTGGATATGGAAGGAATTAGTGACCTTGTTGGGTTTGTGATGACTAATAAAAAGATTCAAATCCTAATAGATAAGGATAACCTTAGTGTTGTGCAATTTTCCTACACACACCCCGCTCAAAGTAGGGACCCTCTTTTTCTTGCTTTGCTTTCTTGTTTTCTCTTTGTAGGGTCATGACTTCATCCCCTTAAGGAATGAATCTCTTGGTATTGGTCTTGTATCACCCAGGTGCTTAATGAAAAAATTACATTTGAGATGACCTCTTGCAACTTCAAGTGATGGTCTAGCTCTTAGGAGTTGGCCCATGATCAAAATTTCAAATTTGGGCAAAATTGACTAAGTTGTGAGCATGTTCGGTAATTCTAAGGTACCTTAGATTACTCAAACCTTAATCTGATCAGATAATCCGAGCTACCTCGAACTACCCAAATCTGGCCTCCCCTCATATTTCTGAGCTCCCCAAGATGTATGTTATGGGCATTAATTGCTCATGCTGGAATGATTTAATGACCAATTTGGGAATAAAATGCAATGTAAAGGGTCATTTTGTTATTTTACAATTGTGTGAGTTTGAAATTTGTGAGGTTGTCTCCATTCTTTTGCACTTGGCCTTTGCTCCAATGTTGGGTTCGCATTCTTCTCTTAATCGTTCTGGGGTTTGGAGGTTATCATTTCAACTCGACCATTCTTTTCTTCCTTGTGGTACACTTTGCAAGGTATGTTTTGGGTATTTCTCAAGTTGGATCGTTTCATTTTGGCCTCTAAGGTTAATCTCCTATATGGTGGGTCATCTTTCAAGCTAAGGATTTTGATTCGGTATCGTCTCTTATTCCGCCATTTAGGGATTTTCTTTTTTTGAATGCTTCGCTAAAAAGATAAATGAGGGTTTTGTTTCAAGTGTTTAGAGCCTGTGAAATGAACGAAATGCTCTCCAAATTCACTATGCATGATCGGATTTAAAGTTTGAATCCTCTCCTTGTTGTGTGTGGTTGAGTAAACCCTAGCTTTGGATATTCATGTGGCTGGTGAGAATGAGTGAGATCGACGATTGTGAGGCCAATTGTTTGATTTAAATTCACCAAGTGATGCCGATAATTTGATCTTGAGGAGACTTGGTGTTTATCTTTTATCAATCTGAGCAACTTAAAGTTTAACACTTAGTGAATTTTGCAAGCTCAGGCTCATTTCAAAAAATTTGAGGTATCTCAGATTTTTCGAGCTCTAATTCGCTCAAATAATCCGAGCACCCTCAGATTATCCAAGTCTCGTAACGAACCCAATACCCAAACTTTAATGATAAATGCTTAGTCAAATTTTGAGCTTAACGTTTCATCGGCAGATCCAATCAGGCTCGGATTACCCAAACGATTAGTTCACCTGGGTAATCTGAGGCCCCTAGAAGTACTTGAACCTTGTGAATGACCGATCCCAAATGCATAAAATCACTTGATCTTTGGATAGGAGAAATTCGTGAAGTGTCTTCGAGGAGTGCAATCCTTGTACATGATCAATTGAGTCGATGAGTTTTTCCCATGCTTGATTTCACTTGAGTAATGGTAAAATGTGGTTAATTGGCTGAGATTTGGAAAATCTGAGATAGCTCAGATTATCCAAACCTTAGTCTAGCCAGAAAATCTGAGCTAGCTCGGATTATCTGAACTTTCTTCTCTAGTCTTAGATTTCAAGTGCTACTGGTAAATGAATAACATATTACGATTTCTTAGCATTTATTAGTGGATATTAATTTATTTGAGTGGGATTTACTTGCTTATCATTGTGGATTTTGATGAAGTGAAGTTGCTTGCATTTATCACCATTAGAATTTGAATTGTTACTAACTTAAGTTAATGGCATTATTATCTTATGTTGGTGCTTCATTAAATAGATATATTATTGCCTTGCATTTTGGTGATTATGGTCTTTTCTCTAACAAATATAGGCTGAGGATAGTCCTGAAAAAACCACCAAGACAAAAGTAGCTCTAGTGCAAGAAGAGGTCAGGAGAAGACAAGAAAGGATGAAGTACGACTTCAAGGGCATATGGCTAGAGACAAAGATTGCCTCTTCATGGTCAAAGATTGTAGATACAAACATGGGCCATGTGGATTATGATGACTTTCAGCAGAGGATGTTTGGGAATGCACCAACTGAGCTAGCTTGAAAGATCAGTCACATTGGATTGGCACAGGCAACAAGATTCCCACCAACACAATTACATTCGGAGCTAGTCTTGGAATGTGCAAAGCATTATGACTCAAGAACAAGGATCATAATTGGGCCTCAAGGAAGGGTCATGGCAAGCCTAACTAAAGATTCTATTGTAGAGGTCTTCAACATTGCCTCGCATCACAAGCTCATTGAAGAAATTAACATTGGGGAAGCTATCAAGTTCTATGAGCAAGACCCCAATAGAGCTTTGGAGATCATGAATAATGCATGGATATTGAAGCCCAAGCCACATTACTCAAAGGTACCCAAGCAACTACACAAAAGTGACTTCAAGAAAGAATATCATGACATCATAACTCTTTTGGGCAGAGTCATGGGAGTGGAAGAGGCCCACATATTTCAAATTTGGATGTTCCATCCCATTATGCAGATTGTAGCAAAAAAACATTATCACTAGGCAAGGATTATAAGCAACAATCTGGATTATCAATTGAGTGTACAAGAAACCAATAGGTTCACTATGACCTCATATCTAGTGTACATGTTGGCACACAATACCAAGTAGAAGGGGCTTAGCTGCAAGGGAACCTTAGAACAAGATAAGATATGGGATGTTTATCCATAGCTACAACATAAAACATCCAATTACAAAAGAGCTAATGATGCTTTCTTCATGTATATTATGAGGTTGTTGTAGGATGCTCTTCATATCAGGATTTTTTAGATACTATGGACTTGATCAAACAATATGGTCAATGGTTCATCCAATTCCAAAGGTTCACATACATCTGGGTGCAAGGATCTCCAGTCATTCGTCTCAGGCTACCCAGGTATCCCACCAACAAACTTTTGATGCTAGAGTTGACAAGACAAATGGTAGGCTTCAAAGAAATCCTACAACAAGGAAATATAAAAAAGAAAGGATTGGGATCATAATTCCCATTGAGAATAGGGGTTTTGGAGGCATGCCCTTCTATTCAAAGTGCCCAACACTCTGAGAAGGAAATGGCCCAATTTGAGTTATACTCCCACACCAATAGAAATAATTTTGATCCATATGGAAAGGCCGTGAAGCAGGCCAATAGGACTTTCAGGCATAAGGATCACATTGAGGACTATTGGGAAAATTGTCGGGATGAATTTGAAGCTATAAGGAGAAGGTTCTTAAGGCTACCTTTGAAATCAATTAGACTATACAGAGTTGTAGAGGTGACTAATCAGATGCAAGATGATGATGCAAACCTACTTCAGCACCATGATTTTGAACCATATAGAAACTGACCCTTGCCTCCTATTAATTGGTCCGAAGAAGTACTCCAGGCTATGGGTCAAACACAAAGTGTTGGAATTGGAAGTAGAAGGTGTGAAATTCACCTACGACTTAATGGGAGACTTGGAGTCTCACGATGAAGAGGAAGTTGAAGTAAATAAAGAAGATGAGGCTACTCACCCTCATGAGGAGGAAGTTCATGAAGAATCAAATGAACCAGTATCTATCAAGAGGAGAACAAGGAGCTAGGTACAGGTAAAACAAGGAGAGAATCCATCCCCTAAGAATAAGAGAGCTCCTCAAGTTGGCACTAATGTTGAAAAGGGTGAAACCTCACAACCAGTGAGGAAAAGAAGAATACTCACAGAAAGGCAGAAGGCTGCAAAGGAAAGGAAAGATGAGACTGCCATAGATGCTCCTTCTGCAGAAAAATTTGTGGATTTAGAAAGTTCAGGGGAAAATCCCTAGGTATATGTTAGGAGGAATTCTTCTAAGCAAAAGGTTGCTCTGATGGAAGAAGTAAATGTTAAAGTAGAGGAGGTCCAAGATGAAGAGGCACCTACCGATGGTGCAGAAGGGAGAGCAGCTCCAAGAAGTAATTCTCCCATTCTTTCTCCACACCAGAATGTGCAAGTTTCTAAGGAAGTACTTCCAGAGGAGGGGAACATATCTAATAATCCTAAACAACTAAATAAATAATATGGTGAAATTTCCACTCCTGATAGTGGAGAATGGAGGAAATTTTTGCAAGAAATAAGGCAATCTACTTATGGGGTAGAAAGTAAGAACATAGAATCAGAAGTTGTTCAAGGAAAAGTATAAAAGTCCCTTGAAAAGGTGATAATTGATGAACAAGTGATAATTGATGAACAGGAAGATCACCCTGAGGAAGGAGAAAACACAGAATTTTTTGATAGTCCTCATCAAGACAAGGTTGAATAGGAAAATCAATCAGAGACAGAGCAAGATGCTAAAGTAAATATGGTTGATAGTTTTGATAAGGAAGTGATAACTGAGCCATCTGCAGCTCTAGAATGGTTAGAAAAGAGACTTAGTAAGAAGCCAATCATTGTACAAGAGGAAACCCCAAGTTGGGATAGTTTTCTTGAGCAATGGGGACATCCTAAGCAAAGGAAAAGGGCCAGGACAGTTTCTAAGATGTCCAGGGATGAATTTAATAATAGGGTAATACATGTGGTTGTTCTTGCAGCAGATAAGTTCAAGGATGAAGTAAGGCCATCAAACTACAAGGTACAAACAATCAACCTAGGGCCTACTACCAAGGAACAAGAAAAAGAAGAGTTCCAAGAATCTTCTCAAGCAATCCTGAGGAGATTGGATAGGGAGACAGAGGAGAAAGAAAAATTGCAAAAACAATTGAATGATGTTTATAAATATGTACAACACTTGATGAAACCTTTGCAAACTATGGGAAGTGAGGGGATTGTGCCAGAAGGATTGTTGCCTGAGGAGGCAGTTACAGAAATTGAAAGATTAAAATCATCTATGCATTGTACACATAGTTGGGTTTAGGATGTTAGCAGCAGAGGAGATGAAGAAAATGAACAAATTTTGAAGATATATACTAATGCCTCTGACTTTCTTGAACATACTTCACAGTTTGCTGCAGACTGCAACAAAATTGATGAGTCAACTATAGATGATCTGAAGATCCTGTAGGTGTCAAGGGAAGACATGGCTAGGTTAGATATTCTTTCTCGAGATGAGTTTGGTAAGGTGAAGGAATGGGTTGAAGTTTGGAATTACAGGAAGGAGCTCCTCACAAAGACCTTAAAGAAAGTAATGAAGTTGCAGGGAAAAATGAAAGAAATATACAATGTTTGCATTATTTTTCTGGAAATGGTAACTGGAAGGAGGAAATTTGGTTAGAAGAATATGAACATTGGTAGATTGCAGGGATGGTGGCACGAGATCTATGCTCCTTCTGATGGTGCTCCAATTACTAATGAAAATCTCAAGGATGCAGCAATTTAAATTTCTAAATTGGATAAATATCATGAACTGCAAATTGAGTGGAATAAAGTAATGCCACAATATTTGGAATAATTTAAAAATCATAAAACTAGAGTTAAGTTTATTCCAGTCCCAGACCCAGAAGATGTGAAAGAAATAGTGGAGAAGGCAAAAAAATTATTTAATAAATTAGAGGCCAATCAAGAGGGAGAAAAGGACAGTAGTCAGCAAGCGGTTGCCTAAATTTTTGTGCCAGACATGTGACTTCCAGCCAACTAGATGGGCGACCTCAATTTTTTTGCCATCAAGGAATATTATTGGAAGAGCCAAGCTGACCTGGATGAAGCCCCAAGCATTAAACGCAAATTTTATTTTTATTTAGAACTTTCTAGGCCGACTTGTCGAGCTGACCTTTTGATGTAAACCCTAAATTGGGCTGACCTAGTGGGAATTTTCTATAAATTAAGGATCATGCCTCATTTATAAGGGTTAGAAAAAGTTAAGTGATAGTTGCAAGAGCTAGAATTGAGCTAGGAGTTTGTATTTTATGAGAGCAAGTGTTGCTACATTGAGTACTAGAATTGTTGCAATTTTGGGTGATTCAATATAAGCAAAGTCATTGTGCTTTGGTGTTATTTCTTGTGTTGTTTCATTCTACATGGTTCTTGTTATTCTATATTTTCAAGATTGCTTTGAGATTATTAGTTACATGTTAGATTTTAGATTTAGACATGATGCAATGGTGTTGATGATTAGATATTTGAAGTTTTTGAGCAAGCCTTGGTCCATAGTTTTAGTAGCTTACTGATTGTAAGTTGATGTGTAAAGTTATCATGGGCCTTGAATCTGTGTGTTGAGTTAAATTGTGGGTATTTATTCATTTCAATTGTTAAATAGGGTTGATTTGAGTGAATGCATCATGATCTGAAAATATTGAATTTCCTTGGAAGATTGCATTGTTTATGTGAGATTGCAGGTTTGATCTGGGTTAAGCAAGAATTAGTTTTAAAGGATTGGTCCATTTTGAGTGTTTTATCATTTGAATTGTTGGTCTTAAGAATTATTTTAGTTTTAGGATCTCTCTAAACCCTTTATCTTTTGTTATTTCTTTGAGAATTTGAATTAGATTTAGGATTAAAAGTATCATTACATTGCAAAATCTGATAAGTTTGAAAGTTCTAGTATTTTTTTTGTAAGGTCCCTTGTGATTACCAGCATTTTCACATTTATCACTGAGTTTTTTTGCATTGTCAAGACCTGACATTAGAGACCTTGGGCTTATCTCTTGAGGCTTGTTGATAGAGATTTACCTTTCAAGAGAGATAGGATACTTGTATTTTGTCTAAGTTGTTGTGCAGAAAACACCATCAACACTTAGATAATGAAATAATTGAATTGGATTAAATGGAGTGGATTTACTAAAATTTGGTTAAAGTGTAAGTTGCACACTAAGATCCTAAGATTGTTTGGATTATGACTTTGATTTTTGGAAGATCTACAAATTGGTGTAAAGTTTCCAAGGATTAAATAATGGCCTTATGATTATTAAAGGTCCCTATTAGCAAGTCAAGGGCAGAAGTGGATCTTATTGTAGGCTACTACAAAATGTTCATAGAGGATAGAAAAGGCATTAGTTTTAACTAGGAGGCATGTCCCTTCATGGGAATGCACATATATATGAAATGTAAATAATATGTGGAAGATATAGATGGATAGATATAGAGATTTGTATGAGTAAGATATAAGTAGAGACTAAGACCTACCTTTTGTATACAATATAATATAATATAAGGAGATATAAGGAGTTGTCTATATATGTGTTATGAATGAATTAATTTTTCTTTTGTTTTTTATTAGAGGTAAAAAATGGGTTTTGAAGGGGCTCAAAACCCTTTACAAAAAAGAGTAGCTAAAACTAAAGAAAACTACATAAATTATATATCATCCCAAACGCAACACACCATCAGCGAGACAATATCCAAAAAGGAGGACCACAACTAGCAGCACTACATATTCTTCAGGATATCAGTAGCCTCCACATCACTTGCCACAGCCTTTTGACCATCATCCAATACATTAGACAGTTCTTTAACAGGAGCCCCAGCCTAAACCTTGGTCTTGTTATGTGTTCTAACCCCAAGCCCACCCACATTCACCTCTCTAATTAAAACATTATTCTTATAACCACCCTTATCCACAGAAACTTCTTCCCCCATCAACTTACCATCAACACCCTTATGCATACCTTACCCTTATTTTTTATTAGTACACATAAATTTTAATAGGAGCCTACCCTTATTTCTTTAACAATAGCCCCAACTTGAACCTTGGTCTTGTTATGCATTCTAGCCCCAAGCCCACCCACATTCACCTCACTAATCAAAACAGTATTCTTATCACCACCCTTATCCACAGAAAATTCTTCCCCCATCAGCTTACCACCAGCACCCTTATGAATTTTTCTTTTATTGTTAGTACAATAAAGCTTTATTTGTTATTTTGAATTCCTTACCCTTATGCATACTCTTACCTGCACTACTGCATGCTAGTATAACACACATAAATGCACTCTTATTAAATGTTGGACTAAAATGATGATTTTTATTAAAGGATCCAAAAGTGTTAGCTTTCAACTATGACCAAGGATTTGATTTGGATGATGATCAAATTTGGATTATAAGGATGTTAGGTAAAATATGAATGAATGGAATGAATGTTCTCAAAGTTTAAGATGTGACTTGAAGGATGACTAGGGTTATGATCAAGTAGACAATGAACAAGGTATTTGTGTGATGATTGAACAATTTGGACAAGTCAAAAGGTGGATAATGTATGAAGAAATAAGGGTATGGTCAAAATGGATAAATGGGAAATGGACAAGGTATTTGTGTGGTGTGGGGGATGTTGGATTGATTTATAATTAGATGGTTATCCTATGTTTTGCTTCAACATTTTGTAATTCAAAAGGATACCAATTTGGAAAATGTTTTTAAACAACAAAAGGATTGCAAACTTGACTTGAATCAACTTGTTAGTAAAGGTTTAAAAACAAGAAATTTTGGTATATACAATGCTTAAACAATAAGATACAATAACAAGCCTATATTTATTCAAAAAAGGGTGTGTTAACTTAATATGAGCCCACATAATAAAATACCTTCAAGTGAGTAGATAAATAGGGTATGCAAAGGTCATGTACCACCTCTACACCCCTTACCTTGAAAGGACAAGGCCCAATCAAGAAATATTTTCTATCTCAATCAAGAAATATTTTCTATCTCAACATAAGAAGGTACATGGTGAGTACCTTTAGGCATGATATTGTACCTTGCACCCTAATTAAGCAACAAGTGAAAGGTCTTAAACTAGGTTATACAAGGCTTATCTAGGGGTATTCTCTAAATACCTCAATGGTATGTGAAGCCTAATCCATGAATTTGAAAGTTCAAGAAAGTCAAACATTCGGGAGAAGAGGGTAGCCACCCTTCTCCTTCACTTCTCAAAGGTATAAAGTTCTTGGGGGCTTAGCCTAAATGACAAAAAATAACTTCTAAGAGACATGTATTTCAATTCACTCCCACTATTTATGTTCCAGTAGAACACGTGAGATGAGGTCATCCCTTGGGGTGATGAAATCCCCAAGAAACCCTCCTAAAAATAAAACAAGACAACACTTATTTCTAATCCTCAAGATTACCCTAAGCTGTGAGAGGAGAGCATACGTAAGTGTGCTTGGGTTTTAAAATACACTTGTAGATTGTTATCTAAATCAAAATGTGAATTAAATTTTTACCCAATTTCAAGTGCATGAGAAAACAAAATGTATATAAAACACCTAGAAAAATAAAAAAAATTATAAACAATGTCTTTAACAAATTATCCTGCAAAACCACTTGAGTTAGTAGTTTGCAAGATTAATGTCTTGAAATCATGAAAAGACTTGCACATAAAAGTTTGTTAAAAACAAAAAACCAATAATTCCTATAGATAAATAAACTATTTTTTTCTGATAAGTTAAAAAACCACTAAAAAAGGACAAAAAATGTGAAAAGTTATGCTCAATTAAATATTCAAAATGAAAAGTTGAGTTCAAATGATTTAACCTAAAGGTTGAATTAAAATTTTGAAATTTACCTACACCATAGTGTCCTTGGTGGAACTAGCTTTCCAATGCCTTCAAAATTTTGAAAATTCAATAACAAACAAAACATTTATTAGCTTTTGAGTGACAAGTGGTTTTTATGAAATTTCTATGGTGTGGGGGAAAGTTTTTAGCCCCTGTTGGCTAGTTCCTAGTTGCCTAAGTGACTAGTCACTAGAAATTTTGGGGGATAAAATTAAGCTCTTGGCACTTGAATATGAATGAGAGCCTAAATGTGTATGTGACCAAGGGCTTGAAATTTAAGTGCAACCCTTGGTTTCCAATATGGCTCTAGGCGCATATAAGTCCAAACTAAAGCCACCAATGCAGAATTTAAATTACAATACAACACAGTTAAATCATAACTAAAATTCCTATTATGGATGTAAATCTAGATAAAATATGGTTTAAAATGTTAACAAAAATAATCTTAATTACATATTCAAAACAAATTTTAAACTCGGTTTAAACATTCCAAATTTCAGTGAAAATGTTCTCAAACTCCAAGCAAGGTTTAAATGTAGTTTAAGGGTGGATTTCAAAGTGGATTTAAAAAGAAAATGCATAATACTTGTTGTATTTCCCTCCACCCGGACATGGACCTCAAACAATATTTTAAAACAATTTAATTATGCATGTTTGATGGATTTCTAACAAGTATAAAAAATATTAAATATTGCCAGGTTAAATGGTGGAATATAAAAAACTTTTAAATGACTTTTAAAGTGGATCCCAAAGACAATCTAAAGATGCTTCAAAGATCTATGAGTGTATATATCCAAATTAAAAAATAGTTAAAAAAATATTAAGCACCAACACGTCATACGTACAAATATTAAATAATATTAAACACAAGTTTAAAACAAGATTAAAAATATCTAATTTGATATATTTCTCCTCTTGTATGTGTATATACCTCTTGTGCTTTGAAGTTGTGTTAATCTTATCTATGTGTATGGATATCTAACCATGTATACTTTTGTGTGGAGTTGTGTATCCCTCCCCTGAGTATCTATCACTATGTATACACTTGAGCTAATTATATTCTAAAAATGTTATATATATGCTTCAAAAAACATGAAAATATCAACAACAAAAAACACAATGTATATATATTAAAAAGAAACTGTATTACTATATATATCTTCCTTTTGTAATTTTTTAAACATGCATAAGACCACATGAAATTTGTATGGTCATATGAAATTCCATAAAGGTTGCCCCTTAACCACAATTATAAACACTTGAAAAAAACCATCAATAAAACAACAAGTGTTTATGTCATATTTTATCTCTCAACTATCTTGATCACAAAGGTGTAGTTTGTTTTACTCTCAGAGACACTTGTAAAAACTTGATACCTAAAAGTCACTGAAAGGCTTGCACAAATAGTTGGTCAGAGATCACCAAAAAACATGAACATACAAAATGGAGTAAAATGTGAGGGTAATGTCCCACTATGATCATCAAAATGTAAATACAAAATATTGAAACTCAAGCAGAAATAAACGAATAATGCAAGCTTTTATTCCAAACTAAGAAAAACCTCTAGATAAAGCTCAATAATGAAAGAAAAATAAGATAATAACATCAAAAATTAAATTTAGATGTTACCAAAGCCTCCATTGTTGAATGATTTGCTCCTTAAATGATTGGGATGTGGATGCTCCTTACTTGAATGACCAATTTTGACAGCATATACTTAGCATGAATGATAATGGATGAGAATGAGGGATGGAGTGCTTGAATTTATAAATTTTGGCAATAGGGAATGTATAACCAAGATTTGATTGTGAGATCAAGGGTGGAGAATGGTTGAGAGAAATTCCCTAGGATTTAGGACAAGATGAAGGGTGGAGATGAAGGTAGTTAGAATGTGTGACTAGGATTAACTTACCAAATTTAGTAAGTAGTTGTGAGGATGAGAGAAATTAGGAACATGTGCACCTAAAAGGGCTATAACTTTGGGAAGTGTTGAGTGTAATGTCTCTTTTGGAGGCAAGCAAGAAAAATAAGGTGAAAAATAATATTTTATTATTTTTTATTTTGGTACTCAAGGAGGAGCTTAAATAATATTTATTATGATTTTTGGTGAAGGAAAAATATTTTTATAATTTTTCTATGAGGTTGGGTGACCTTTTTTGGGGGTTAAAAAAATTTAAAAAAATCAAAATTTGGGGCCCAAATTAGGTCAGAAAAATTAGATGGAAAAGAGGAAGTTTGATATAACTACAAGTTCATAGGAAGGCATTTCATCATCAAGCATATTATCTTATTTCTTTTTGGCCTGAAATTTAGTTGCATCATATTCCAAGGACGAAAACCCTTGTGGATATAATGTGAATTGGACGAAAACCTAATTCATCTTGGGAAGGCTTCATAACGAAGGTCTACTTGCACTTAATTAGAAATATTTGTGGAATGAAAGAGAAAATTGTAAATCAGATTTTAGATCAAACTTGGGATAGCATATTTGTGGTGTTTGTGTTGTTGGAAAATTAAGGAGATTTTATTGATGCATTTGTTGGCAACATGAGCATGTGGTACATACAGTTATGCATTCCAATGTTGTCATTAATGTCAACATTATATCTTGCTTTGGAAATCATAGTGCAAATCATTTTGGTTGGATCTAGCATGTTTTAGGACATTGTTGCAAGACAATTTTGCAAGAAGGGTTTATCTGGTGAAGGCATCTATAATGAAAATTGACTAAGTGTTAGTACTAGTGATTCTGTGTATAGAGCATCCAATTTTTGGGTTCGCATTGGTTCGTTGTTGAAGATTTTACTCTGCGGTTCTAACATAATTTTGTTGGTTGATAGAAGAACTTAATTCCAAAATTTTAGCTTGTTTTGACTTTTAGTGTGAAAGTTATGAGTATTAGAAGTTCAGGTTAACAATTACAAGTGTTTTCCAGTTATGTGCATATGATTTGGAGAGCCTGCACTTCTCCACATATTAGATTTTGGCTTTGTGTATTTGAGGAGATGTTGACAGACGTTAGATGAGTGTGCATTCCAATTGGTATGATTTATTGAGGTATGCATGTCCAAATATGGGTATATAGTTGGAGAATTTTTGTATTAGGTCTCTTGCAATGCTAACCTAATTGATTTGAACGTATACGAAGCTTAAATAAGTATTGAGTTATGTGGGATCTATTTTGGGTACATGCTGACCTATTTCAAAGTGTTTTGAGATTTGAGTCTTGGTGCAAAGCGTGTGAATAAATTTTGAGCCGACGAGTTATATTTTGTATATTTTGAATGTTACATCTAATTAGGCTAACCTAATTGATGTTATGAGTGAAGTGGATATATAAGTTAGATGTTTTTTGGTATTTTGTGAAGGATTATATGTAAGATGAGTTAGTGAATGTGAATTGTGTGAAATTAGTATGAATGCAAAGTAGAGCAGAGTGTTGATACAAATCAGTATGAAGAGTTTTGAGTCTATATTCTCAGCTTCAATGGAATAGTTCTCCAACATATGGTAGATGCATTTTGTAACGGTTCAACACTTGGTTGTGTGTCACAATATTTTCTATCTCATTTCTTCTTTTAGTGGGCAATGAGTCCACTTGGATAGTGAGTCCACCTACAATGAGAACTTTTATAATATACTATAACTGACTATAATATATTGTGAGCTTATACTCACAGTGGTTTTTCCCATCTTGGGTTTTCCATGTAAAAATATTTGTGTTCATATGTTATGAATGTTTTATGATTTCTTTCATTACTACAACTAATATGCTATATGAATTGGATGTTTAAATGTTTGAATGGTTTAAAAGAATACTAATTCACCCCCCTCTCAGTATTCTAGGTGTTCAACAATTGGTATTAGAGCTTGGTTCCTTGGAAGGAGGTTAACCACTTAGGGAAGATCTTGGAGGTTGAACACATGGTTGTTAGAAGATTACCTACTCCTCCAGAAGAGATTCCTATTGTTGGATCTACAAAAGAAGATTGCATATTTGATATGAATGGAGAAGTCAAAGTTTCTCTTGAATATCTTAAAATAACTAAAGGTGAAAATAAAGATCTAAAAGAAATTTTCAAAGAAGTGAATGAATGCATCAGAAAATTGAGGGAGTAAATCAAGAAATTCAAAGAAAGCCATAAGGAGGTCAGTGAGTAGTTGAAGCAAGCAAATGAAACCATTACTTGTTTGAAAGTGCAAGTTGAAGAAAGAAAGAGAGTTGAAGAATTCTTGAATACAATGGTGAAAAGAAAATCTAAATAATGCACAAGGCTTGAACAAGAAGTTGTGAATATAAGATAAGATCTGGAAAAAGAAAGGATTCATGAAGACAAATGCAAGATGAGTTTTATAAAGCTTGATGAAATGATTGCAAATCAGAAAGGCTCTAAAGATAACAAAGGTTTAGGATTTGAAAAGGGTGAAAGCTCAAAATCATATCATACATCAAATGTTGAGAAGAATACTGAAGAAAAGAAGAACAATGGAAAGCATATCCAAAATCAAAGGAATGTAGGTAGAAGACCACTGGTTAGACAACTAAATGCACAAAGGTACCCATATTTTAATGTTTATATTATTCTTGCAATAAATTTGGACATAAGGCCATGGAATGTAGAAGTAGAATGAATCAGAATGTTCCACCTTTTTCTAGTCAATGTTTTACATGCAAGAAATTTGATCATAGAGCTAGTGAATGCAAAAGTCAAATGATGAATGGCTATAATAATGGTAGAATTTCCCAATATTTCAATGGCTACTGTTATACATGCTATGGATTTGGCCATAGAGCTAACAAATGTAGATATAGAATGAATGGAAATAAGATTGGTCAGAAAAATGTCATATGCTACAATTGCAATAGGCCTAGACACATTTATAAGTTTTGCAGAAGCAAAAGTATGAAGAAGGATAATCTGGTAAAGAAGAATGATCCAGTATAAAATATTGACTTGGAAAAAATAAAGAAGAAGATGGATAAGATTTAGAGAAAGAAGGAAGAGACTGAGGTTAAGAATGAATCTATACTAGTATCTGATGCATATGTTTCCTCTGAAAACTAAGTTGAGAGATTTGGCTCAAGGGGAGCTTTAATGAAAATCATTTATCCCCTACCAAAAAAATGGTTTTGATGCTTCAACATGAGGATAAGTGGTGTGGGTCAACATGCTTGATTTTTTGGAGAAAATTCTACTAGAAAATTTTGAAATGTAGAAGATTGCAGAGCAATTGAAGGCAACTGTGCACACATTGAAGGGTTTGCTAGCTTTATTATTTGAAGAATTTAATGTGAAATTAGGCTAGTTTCAAGGGTTATAAAGTGACTTTACTTAGCCAAATTCATTCAAAATGAGCATTGAGAAAGAGTAGAGCAGTGAAGAAAATATTTGGAGTGATCAAGGTGATTTGTGATTTGGTGTGTTTAAACCCTAATCAGAAAAACTAAGGAAAGGGTATTTACAATCTTTTTTTGCCCTAGTTTCATAGATAACTTTGTCGAAAGGAATTTGAATTTATTTTGAAATGGCTACACCAAGGGTTATTGAAGTTACTGATAGGCCACAACCTAAGTTTAAGAAAAATATAGTTAAATCCATGGAGGTCAACCCCTTAGGTGCATTTTCTAAGGTTACATATGGTGTGTTACATATAGAAGACATAAGGATTTACATCCATTGCAAATTTGAAGAACATAATCATTCTAAGCTAGGATAAGTATGGTTGAATGAACTTACCAGAGATAACTTTACCCTAAAACAAGAATATCATAACCTAGTTGCGAAGAAACTGGATGTGTGGGAAGGGTTTCAAATATTTTGCTTTGATGATAAATGGGTTAGAATTTCATTGATCAGAATTCATGATAGATTTTTCTGGACTGACATGACTGGGTTAATCACAAAGGATGTGATTAGAGAAGTTATAGGTCTATACTCCATCAGACCTATTCTGGTACTTAAATTAGTGGAAAATAAAGTGGTCACAAAATTAATCGGTGCCACAAAAGGGATTTGATAGTAAATAACATAAGAAATCCAGTTATGAAGTATGAAACTATGATGATAGGTTACAGTCTTTACTTCACAAACAAAGATAACTATGTATCTACGACCACAATAAACACTGCTTATGAGATGGTCGAAAAAGGAATCGACTATGATCTTTGTGATTTGTTGATACAATAACTAATGGACAACAATTTGGATAATACCAAGGAAAAAAAACACTCATTTAAGTATGGTACGCTGATTGTTTGTCTACTTTTCTACTTCTTGAGGGAACTCCCCAATAATAAAAGTGTGACATGGTTGAAAGGAAGGCCCATTGCACATAATATTAGAGATTTTCTGAGAGGTCTTGGTGATGCAGAGACACAAGATGAAGCTCTTGAAACTTTATTTGTAGTGTTCTAGAATAGGATGCAATAAAGAGAAAGAATCCCTAAGAAAATGGTAGAAAAATACATGGATGAAATTAATTTTCATGGTATCAACAGATGAATGCATCATCCAAGCAGTTGAACCAAGGGTAGTGTGGATCCCAACAATGGGATATAGATTAATGAACAATAAATTATTGCCTTAGTTGTTTTTATGCTTAGCAAGCCTAAGGACACCACAGAAGGAAGATATGGCACCTATGAAGAAAAATCAATGGAGGTGTATATGGAGCAGAAGAAACCAGTAATAAAGAAGAAGGTTGAAAAGATGGTTACACAATTTTTAGAGGATATGGGTTTCACAAAGGAGCAAGTGGAGCAAGCAAGAGAAAGGGTTGGAGATTTAGAGAACTCATTAGGCACAAGAAGATTTGATACAATAGCTACGACCCCTCTTATTCAGAAGTCCTTCGAGACTAATCCCCCTACTAGTGAAAAGAGAAAATCAACTGAAAATCCTCTAGTGAAGGAGAAGTCCCCTCTAGTTCTACAAAGTACAAAGACTGAGAAGAAGAAGAAGAAGAAGAAGGCTACTTCAAAAACACCACCTACAACCCCTGCAAAGAAGAGAACAAAATAAAAGCAATAAGAGAAAAGATTACAAGTGTAAATGTTGAAGAGGATGATGAAGAAGAAGAAGAGGAGGAGGAAGAAGGACCATAGTTGGTCCACAAAAGGAAAAGTGAAGCTTCACAGGGTGAAGCAAGTGTTAATAGAAATAAATTTCATATTATTGATACAAATAGTGAAGAAGAAATGGAGAAGGAAAAGGAAGCTTTTGTAGTTCACGTGCGAGAGAAGAAGAAAGGAGCCACCAAGAAGGTATCACCAAAAAATAAGAAACAAGAAACAAGACAGAAGAAGAAGACACTGGAAAAGACATAGAAGAATAAAGATCTGGTAAGAACTCACACTCCCATGAAGTTAGAAGCACCTTTCAATGGTATAGTACAAAATGAGATGTTAGCAAAAACTGCAACCCTATATAATGGAGAAAATGAGGTGGATAAGGCCACCATTGTAGAAGTTATCATTAAGTATATTGTTGTTCTTGAGGTTGACATGCGAAACATAAAGAAACAAATACCTACAAATTTATGGAATTTTTTGATAGAAAGAAGGAAAGAAGTTATAGATGAAGAGGCAAGGTTAAGAGACTATTCATTGAAAAACTTACTAAGCATGCAGCTCAATTTCCAGCTCGTTGTATCAACCCAACTACTACAATTACCTATGCAACTGGGAAATGTGGATCTTGATAAGATTTTCCCACTCCACAAGCTTCAGTTGGGAGATGTATTTCATGCATTTTCCTAAAAGGAGATTATAGATAGCCATCAAAGAGTGGAGAGCTTATGGATGAAGTGTAAAGGCTCTTCAAGAGGCCATACCTGGTGCAAACATTAATGCTTCACTTTCTCGTATGGATAATTTGAAATTATTAATTGATTTGTTTAAAGAATATGTTGTTGATCTTAAGGGTAAAGTTGAAAATAAGGTTGAAGAGAAGATAAATGACAAGAAGATGTTGAAGATTATTAAGAAGTTGTGCACTTGTACATAATAAGTTTCAAGAAAACCTCAAAGGTGCACAAGATTTTGTGAATGAAGTGAAGGCCCTGTTTTAGTTTTGTATGAAGTGGCCTGAAGCCACAAAAAGTATCAAAGATGAAATGGACTCAATTGAGTCCTAGACAAAGAGAGATTATAGTGCATATGATCTTGCACAAGACTTATATGGAAGCATAAGATTAGAAATCAAGGAATTGAATGAGAAATATTTCTAACTTCAAGGACAAAAGGAAAATGTTATCATGCAATTTGGGAACATCAGAGACTTAGTGAACTCAAAGTTCACATCAGTTGACAGTGCTCTAATGTGTGTTGAGAAGGCTATCAAGATCAATTTGGTACCCAACACTTTGAAAGAAGGAGAAGACACAATGATGGAGCTAGTGACTCAGTGTAGGATACTTGGCATAGCCAAGAAGATATGGGAGGAAGGAAAAAAAGAATGGAAACTTCATGTTGAAAAGCTTCAAGAGTTAACCTCCTCCAATTAACAATATTTCTATTTCTTTATGCATTTTTTAGTTTCAGATTATGTGTACATGTGTTGATTATATAGAGTGGTTTCCAGTACAATTTTTTGGTTTTTCTCTAGTACGTAACTTAGAAGAAGACAACTTGATTTTTTCAGTCTCTACGTATGCATATATTTCTCATGGGGAGATCCAGTATGTGTTACAAAATTGTTGTATGCACCCTTTTCCCTTGATGTTAAAGGGGGAGAATATTTTGGAGATGTTTTGGCATGTTTCCATCAATGACAAAGGGGGATATTGTTGGAAGATCAAGGAGATGTCATTGATGTATTTTTTGGCAACATGAGCATGTGGTACATATTGTTATGCATTGTAGTGTTGCCATTGATGGAAACATTATATCTTACTTTGGAAATCATGGTGAAAATAATTTTGGTTGAATTTAACATGTTTTAGGACGTTGGTGTAAGAAAATTTTGCAAGAAGGGTTGATCTGGTGAAGGCAACAATAATAAAAAATGGATTAAGTGTCAGTACTAGTGATTTTGTGTATAGAGCATCCGATTTTTGGGTCTGCATTCGTTCATTGTTGAAGATTTTTCTCTATGTTTCTAGCATAATTTTTTTGGTTGATAGAAGAACTTAATTCCATAATTTTATCTTGTTTTGACTTTTGGTGTGAAATTTATGAGTATCAGAAGTTTGGCTTAACAGTTACAAGTGTTTTCCAGTTTTGCGCATATGAGTTGCAAAGCCTGCACTTCTCCACAGATTGGATTTTGGATTTGCAAATTTGAGGGGATTTTGATAGATTTTAGATGAGTTTTCATTCTAGTTGGCATGATGTTTTAAGGTACACGTGTCTAAATATGGGTATATAGTTGGATAATTTTTGTGTTAGGTCTCCTATGGTGCTAACCTAGTAGGTTTTAAGGTATGTGAAGCTTAAATAAGTATTGAGGAGTTATGTGGGATCTATTTTGGGTCCATGTCAACCTATTTCAAATTATTTTGAGATTTGATTCTTAGTGTGAAGCGTGTGTGAAAAAAATTTGAGCCGACAAGTTATATTTTGTATATTTTGAATGTTACATCTAATCAGGTCGACCTAATTGATGTTATGAGTGAAGCACATATGTAAGTTAGATCTTTTTCGGTATTTTTTGAAGGATTATATGTGAGATGAGTTAGTGAATATGAATTGTGTGAAATGACTACAAATATAGAGCATAGCAGAGTGTTAATACAAATCAGTATGAAGAGTTTTGAGTCTATATTCTAAGCTTCAATGGAACTATACTCTAGCATATGGTAGATGCATTTTGTAAAAGTTCAACACTTGGTTGTGTGCCACAGTCTCTTCTATCTCTTTTCTTCTTTCAGTGGGCAGTGAGTCCATCTGCAATGAGAACTTTTGTAATATACTATAACTAGTTATAATATATTGTGAGCTAATCCTCACCGTGGTTTTTCCCATTTTGGGTTTTCCACATTAAAATCCTAGTGTTCATGTGCTATGAATGTTTTATGCTTTCTTTCATTACTGCAACTGAATATTCTATGTGAATTGGATGTTTAAATATTTGAATGGTTTAAAAGAATACTAATTCACCCCCCCTCTCAGTAATTTGGGTGTTCAACATGTGCTACATTGAAGCCAGGGTTTTGGCTCAAGATTGGAGTGTCACATTGTAGGAGAAGGGCTACTTGCATTGGAGGATGAATTTGGGAATTTTTGTTCTAAGGTTTGATTTTTGCATTAGATTGGAGCAGACCTATTTTCCATCTTAGAGCAGCCTTAGATCATCACCATTGAGTAAAATTTAACATCTTTTCAAGCAACATTCTAAGAAAACTTGTGCACACCCTTTTTGGCAAGGTTTTGAGGCATTATTATTCATATTTTTGCATCTTAATATAGCTCAAATAGTTCACCCAGCTAGGGAACATTTGGAGCAACATTTTATATGCATTTGGTATGTGTTTGGGACTAATTTGTAGCAACAAACTTATAGAATAATTATGGGAATGTTTGATCCCATTCTGTGATGTAATTGCATGGACAATAATTCTAATTTTGTAGTAGCAGTTTGGAAAATTTGGAAATTGACTTCTATCATGTTTTGATGATCATTCTATTGTTGTTGATTGTTGGTTATATTGATGAATGATAAGATAGATATATTTTCTCATTTGTTGAAGTATTTGGAAGCATACTTGTTCGTTGTTCATGCTTGTTTAAATTAGAAAATTTATATCAAAACCTAGGGTTATTAGTAAAAAATTAAAGTGCAGAAAATTAGGGAAAAATCTAAGTTTGTAAATCAGATTTTTAGGGAAAATCCTATGTTGGGATATTTCAGTGGTATCAAAGCCTTGATCTTGTCATCATGTTGGGTATATGATTTAGAATTTTTGGAGTCATGGCAACATGTGTTATTGATGATATAATGGTTGCCTATGGTGGGTACACTACACTTCCACAAAATGTTAAAAATGATCTTTCCTTTGGTTGCTATATGGCATAGTGGAAAGATGAGAAGGAAAGAAAGCAAGAGAGAAAACCAAAGAAGAATGATCAAACATGGGAAGGATTTTCATAGCCGCTGCAAAATTTTCAACAACAAACAGTGGCTGCACTTAGAAAATTGAAGGATGAGTTATAAAAATTAAAAGTTATCAATGAAGAAAGTTTAGAGAAGAAAGAAGAAGTATTTGTATATGAGTTGCAACTTGCAAGTAATTATGAAGAGGAAAAAAATTAGTCACTATGCAGCCCTAAAGAATACATTTTCAAAAGTTCTTTTCAGTACTATGAGGACAAGGAAAAATGGTATTCACCTATTGAAGCTACAAATGAAGATCACATGAAGATTGAAGAAGATACCACCTTGGAGATTGTAAAACCTGCCATGTTAGATCAGCTACATGAAGGTATGTGTTCTTGTGATGTTTTATTAATTGAGTCTAGAATTGCTTCATCACCTTTACATCATTTTAGCAAGGAACCAAATTATGGTTTTGGTGTCTTTGAGATGGATGTTGTCCATACATTTGATGGCAATTCAAAAATTTGAGTATGTATAGAATAAAGTGAATTGGATAAGATTGATTTAACTTTGAAAGATATGGAAGATCACTTGGTGGTTAAGGAGGTTATAGTTGTACATACACTTTCTAGATCAGTCCTTGAGGAAAAGCATTATGTAGAAGGTTCTCCTCACTATTTTGATGGTGACCCTTTGATTAAGCATCATGATAACCTAGTTTTTACACATGGATGTATTGAAGAAGAGTCCATGAAGGAAGCTAATTTGAAGGAGAATGATCATAAGGACCAATCAAAAATCTTGCATGGAGGTGTTGGGTCTTATAAGTCGCATCACCTAGAAGGACAATTGAAGGTAAACAAAGATAGGATTGTGGCATCCCCAACTCATGATTTTGATCATGTTCATAAGATGATGGTAGGTTTGGGTTGGAAGGCTCTAGCGAATCATGTAGATTTTGAAGGAGGTATATCTCTTCATGACATGCATGAATTCAAGGAGACTTTGGTGGTAGTAAATTCAAACTACCTACACTTATTTGTGGATAGAGATCATCTCCTCACACTTGGTGATATATACTCATATGTTATGAGAAGAAAAGAAGATTAGATGGACAATATCACCCTTGAGCTTGCAGATGTAGTGGATTCCTTAAGGAGCACTCAAAGGGCTCTTCAAGAATCAGAAGATCATGAGGATAAGAATTGTTGGAAGATGAAAAGGGTGGAGACATGGAGGAAGGACATAGAGTATCCCATGATGAATCCATGAAGATAGAGGAGATCTATACACATGAAGATTTAGCTTGCATCCATGGGACAAAAATTATGGCAGATGGCACACTTGATTTTCCATTGAATACATCCCTTGGACATGCATTGATGAATGATCACCCATTCATTGAAGGAGAGACGATTGAGATTGAGGAAGACGTCACACTAAAGCATGAGGTAAGGACTGATTTTTGGATGTACAACAACATACCCTTATCTTCAAATTATCATGTTATGATAGCCAAGAGGATCTATCTTAAGGCCTATGATTTTCATGGAGAAACTCATGTTGGGCCAACACTTGTTGGAGAACATGCAACAATGAGGAAGGATAAGTTTGAGGTGATTGAAGGCACTATAAAGAGGTATGATAAAATTTCTGATTTTATGTTTTATGACATTAGTCATATTTATGTGCATAACCATGAGATGGTAGCCATGTCACATGAGGGAAATGGTATTGAGTTATCTCCCAATGTTGGCACTCAAGATGTGAGTAGAAAATATGAGGAATGTATTATGGATTTAAGCCACAAAATTTTTGGTTTGCATATATCATACTATGAAAGATGTGGATAAGACACTATATATGTAATGGGTAGTTGTAAAGAGCTAGAAGGGGAAAGATGTTGGATTCCCAAACAAAAAAAAAACTTGCAATAGCTCAAGGAACAATGTAATTAGTTAGATCAATCCAAGAGGCAAAGGGAGTCACACACTAGATCTCTATTTCTTCCAAGGGAAGGATGCATAACGATGGTGCAAGCAAAGGAAAGGTCTTGTGAAGAAAGAAAGCAAGGAGAGTATGCAAATTTGGGTGAGTTAGAAAATTTTATTCTTGTGCCTAATTTGCATCATGAGTTTCTTTTGTTTAAGGGCCTCTTGAAGGCCAAAATCCTAGAGGATGCTAGAGTAATTGAGAATACACTTAATGGATCAGCCACTAATGTAAAATTTTCACATAAAGAGGGAGTCATAAGTGATTTAGTTTATGGTGATTCATTGGTCTTCCTTGAAGATGTAGATTTGTTCTGTAACAAACTACAATCCTATCGTCATATTGATTCTTTGGTAGCATTGGAGTCTGCCCTATTTCAAAGATTTATGATGCATGCCATGGAGGAACTTTCCTTTGTTGGGCATACTTGGGAAGTGAAATTAAATCTTAACACAATGTATGGAGGTATTGCTATAATGTTTGGTTTTGAGTTACTAATGCTTGTGTTCCAGTTGGATTATGTCATAGGGATTAAAAGAAAGCATGAAGATCTTGGCCTTCTTACCCTAGTTCATGAGGATCCACTCCATACTTTGTTAGGGGATGGATGCTCTACCTTATTGCACATGGATATCCTATAGGCTACTTGGAGGACAACAATTGTTTGAATATTTTGGAGAGGTTGGGATCATCATTTCACCATTGGGGAATGGTGTATGGATGCTACTCTATCATCATATGACAATGGCGATGATACTTGCATTCACTTGGGTCTGATTTTTAGTTGGGAGGTTGTTGTTCTAATTTATATCGGCAACATAGGAGGAGCTGACATTTGCTTCTATGCACTTACAAGGGGCATCTTGCATATTCATGAGGAATCCTTCAAAGTTGGAGAGTTGGTTGGTATTGATTGTTCCTTGAGGTACATCTATCTCCTCAATTTTGATGAGCATTGTAGTGTGATGATATGGGATCCAGGTGGTGGTATACTTGTCATTTCTTGAGGACAAGAAATTTTGCAAAGGGAGGATTATAATGTCCCTTTTGGAAGCGAGCAATAAAAATAAGGTGAAAAAAATATTTTATTCTTATTTATTTTGGTGCTCAAGAGGAGGTTAAATAATATTTGTTATGATTTTTTGTGAAGGAAAAATATTTTTATAATTTTTATATGAGGTTGGGCGACCTTTTTTGGGGGTTAAAAAATCAACAAAAAAAATTAATTAATTAAATTCAAATTTTGGGGCCCAAATTAGGTCAACCAAATTAGAGGGAAAAGGGGAAGTTTGATATAAATACAAGTTCATTGGAAGGCATTTCATCATCAAGCATATTATCTTATTCCTTTTTGGTCTGCAATTTATTTGCATCATATTCCAAGGACGAAAACCCTTGTGGATATAAGGTAAATTGGATGAAAACCTAATTCATCTTGGGAAGGCTTCATAACAAAGGTCTACTTGCACTTCATTAGAGATCTTCGAGGAATGAAAGAGTAGATTTTAAATTAGATTTTAGATCATACTTGGGACAACAAATTTATTGTGTTTTTGCTACATTGAAGCTAGGGTTTTGGCTCTAGATAGGAGCGCCACATTGTAGAAGAAGGGCTACTTGCATTGGAGAGAAAATTTAGGCATTTTATGGAGTTTTATGGTTTGATTTTTGCATCAGATTGGAGCAGATGTGTTTTTCATCTTGGAGCAACCTTAGATCATCACCATTAAGCATAATTTAACATCTTTTGGAGCAACATTTAGAGCAGACTTGAGCACACCCTTTTTGGTAGGGTTTTAAGGCATTATCATTCATATTTTTGCCTCTTAACATAGCTGGAATAGTTCACCTAGCTAGGGCACATTTGGAGTAGTATTTCTATGCACTTGGTATGTGTTAGGACTGATTTGTAGTAGCAAACTGTTAGAATAATTTTGGGCATGTTTGAGCCCATTTTCATGATGTAATTGCATGGACAATGTTGATGCCAAAAATTGGCAAGGTGACAACCCTTTGTGGGAAACTCAGTTTATGGGGGACCTATTGCACTAAACTGAGTGACCTCAAGGTTTTTAAAGAAGTCGGCTTCTTCTATAATTGGGGTTTGGAAAGCAAAAAGGAAGTAGATATAAAAATAAAGGATCTAACTAAGGCGATGCACTAGAATTTAGATAAAAGGCACGATAAATCTATCTTTTGGATACGATCTAAGGGCCTGTTCAGCAATTTGCTATGTCCTAGAATGACAAAAATTAAAGACTAAAGCATGAACAGTATAGTCAATCACATAAAATAATTTTCACACTTATTCACTAAAAAGAGGAGTCAAAAGACATGATCTAAACCAGCAAACTTGCATTAAAATTATAGAAGTTCTGCAAATGAACCATTCAAGCAATAATGGCATAGTATAAAGTTAATCAAATAGCTTTAAGAAAACAAAAAGGCCAAACAATGGCACAGTCCATGAGTCTTTCTGCAATAATCTAATAACAATAAAAAGGCCTAGTGTCTCTAAAATTCTATATTTTCTACAATTCTCAAACTCTTGGAACTCGTGGAAATTTTTTCTTCTAACCCCTCTTCAAAAGTGAAGAGCAATATATATAGTGAGAATTCCCACCACCTAGTGAGCAGTAACTGAAAAGATCTGGTATCCTGAGCAACGATGTAGCAGCAATGATTCCCCTTGGCTGTTGTAATAGAAAAATATTTGGGCCATAGCATGTGTTTGCTCCCTTTCCAAGTGCATCCCCTATGAATGATGGCAGTGGTCCCGATATAGTCCTGTGCAAACAAGTGTCACCACCCAGTATAGGCAGTTAGAACACACGACATCATATCGCAGCCCATAGTTCTCTCCATCCTTTGCTTTGAAAAAGTACTTGCCGAAGAGACATGTGGCGGTATTTCACAGCCTATGGTTCATTCCTCCCCCTTGCCATTGAAGTATTGCGCTAGGAAGACATGTGGAAGCGTGATTTTTTATTGGCGCTGACTATGGGGTCTGCCAAAGCATATGCGTATGAAGGCTACGTGGCACACGGTCGGGGCCCAACTCAAAATTGAAGGGAAGCAACCATTAAGCGTGCGCAGCGATGACACATGGAAACATAGCGGGAGCCGGTAGAAGAGCAAAGGAAAGAATCCCTTCAGAGAGTGCTAAGTGGACACGTGGTGGAGGCCGGCGGTCATTTCTCAAAAAGGGTTGATGAAGCTTACTTGAGGCATGGGCCAGTACTTAGCAAAAAACAAAACCCAAAGGGAGCTTGATGAATTTTATATTCACAGCTTTTGGCGACTACCAAGGGCATTTCGTTTGAGGAACGAGGAACCCAAAATTTTCTCTAGCTCACAAACCAGAGTGCCATCCATAGGATGATGAATTCAAATGTTATAAAGGGTGGCCTGCAGAGGTAGCTAGTCAACCTCGGATGGTCTTGATATATCACGCAAATTCTCCTACGCTCCACTCAGATCAAGCATTTCTTTATAAGATAGCACCTTAGGCAAACTAGCCCCTACCTCACATTGGAAAAGTAGTCGTGCAATCAGATGAATGACACCTTCAATGTCTGTTGTAGTAGGAGGCTGGTTGAAACTCTAGAAAGCGGTTGGGTCCTACTCCTTCTCTTCAATTTTTTCCTCAATTTGCTCAGCTGTGGTGACTAACCCATCTTCAAGAAACGAGGATGGCATTCCCATCTCAATTAGCCAAGAGAAATTTTCCTACATGCTATCCATAGTCCGATTCAAGGTAGCTACGTAGGCGTTAGTATGCAGGATGGCCGAGTGGTAGTGGATGAATTTGTTTGTCGTCTTGGCAGCAACATTTTGATCCTCAATCTATGCCTTTGCTAAATTTTCATCAAAGACGATGTATAGCTTATTTAGAAAAAAAATTGCTTGAGGGACCCTTTTCGTGATGAACTGCAGAAACTGCTCAATGGCTTCACGAACCTCTCGGCTCAAGCTTGTTTCCTCCAACATATATCAGAGAGTTGCTTGTAGTGTTAGGCAGAAGGCCTTAACCTTTTCCCAGTATGAAATATATAGTTGTTGAGCTACTGGGATGAGGTCCGGCTGAGCAGCAGGGGCCTAGGGAGCATTCCTTAGAAGGGATACATTTGCATCCCTCAAGGTGACATCCTCTATCAATTCTACAATTCTACTATTTGTGGATACAAGTCTACCCTCGATGTTGCTTAGCTCTTTGGACCAGTTTTCCTCGACTCAGATGTAGTTTGCTAACTCTATGTCAAGAGAAAACTTCATCTCTTGAAGCTCCTTTTCCAATTGGGCCTTTCGAGCCTCAAAATTTTCCTCTTTCTCTTGCATCTTTTGCTCATGTTGAGTGCACTAAAATGCTAGCTCTTCATCCTTTTGTTGCAAACTCTGCTCTGCTAGGGCCAATTGGCTCTGATATTCTTGGTTTTTCATCCATATCTCGTTGATTAGGGTGGGATCAATGGATTGGGACTTTGTGAGTTCCTCCTAGAGTTTATTTCACTCCAACTCTATTGCCTACACTTTCTCTGATAAGTGCACAACTTCTGCTTCCAGTGATTTTTCCCTCGTCTCTAGGAAACTGACCCTTTCCTTCACAAGCTTCAACTGCTCCTCCCTTTTCTTTAGTTGGTGGTCGGACCGAAGGAAGTCTTTCGTCACCACCTGTTGCATTTACTCCATGAGCTCTACCTTGTCCTATGGTCTGGCTTCCCTCAGATTAAGTCCCATGGCATACATGTTGTAATCATCTGACAACATCTCCCCTTGTGGTTTGACCAACTTTAGATACATGGTTACAAAATTCGGTGTTTCTTGTGCCTCATTATACATAGTATATACCTTTGGCTCCGCCTCCCTTTTGTCATCTTTTGCTTTTCACTTATGGATCCTGAGAACTCTTTTCATTTGTGGCTTCTCCTTGGGCTATGAATTGGCCTGGCGATTGAACTAGCTCGCCTGCAATAGGTGCACCGGGAGGTAGGAAAAAGGGAACGTAAGTGTAGCAGGCCCTTGCGTTTTCTTCGGTGGGAGATTGACAGTGTTCGGGGAGAAATAAGGAACATGCCAAAGTTTGGTTTGTGAACCGGCAGAAGGGCTCATTGGTAGTTGTGGTGATGGGGTAGTCATTGTAGACTCTGTTTGTTGGGCATAGTGGGTCAGACCCGAGGCATCAGTATAAATAGGGGTATCAATGGTGACTGGGCTTGCAAAAAGAGAGGTGAGGAGAGATTGGGCAATGGCGGCTGGTGTCAGGATTTGTGAAGGCGTTAAGATAAATGGCCCTATCTGGGAAAATTGGGAGAAATCCTCTGCTACCATTATAGTAGAGGCAGAGAAGGTAAGATTGACACTTGCAGTGAGGGGCGTCATAGAAATAGTAGAGGATACTAAAGATTGAGAAGTAAGAAAAGGAGCGAACATTACCTGCTGACTAGATGATGGTGGTGCTCCACTTGTTGTTGGCTCCTCACTTACTTCGAACTCCTAGCTCACTGCAAGCATGTGGCTTGTAGTAGGTTCTTGTGAACCTTCTCCCATAATAGTTTTCGTGCGCTATTGTTTAGTGGGCGAGGAGTACCCTATCTTTACAGTCTCTAGTTATTGTTGCCGAGATGCTTTTGTTGTTTTCAAGGTCCAAGTGAGTGTTGCAAGGCTCTTGATATATTCAGTCGTACATTTGAAGCTACATAGGTAGGCTGCCCTATGGAAATTTTCCTTTGTTGAGTGGAGGATTTCGATGTCTTGGCTTCTTCTTTTGCCTGCTCTTCCTCTTCCTCATTGGAGTCATTTTCCCCGCTAGCACTTGAGTTGGAAGCAGGATGCTCATCATCCCACAACTTATCAAACTTCTCACCATCCTTTACGCTACCATAACCGGCATCAAGTTGTTTTGTCTCTTGGCGATACACCCAAAAGGCTCTGATCCTTTCCACACTCCACTCTTGTTCTTTTCTTAAATTATTGAACAGGGTGATTCCCATTTTGTGATTCTCATCATAATCTGCCGCAACAAAGTAGAACTTATTCCATGGCAATCTACTGTCATCTGTAGGAATGTGGATCAGGTCAACCAATAATTCATCTTCATCCTCCAGTGAGCTACACCTCTTTTCCCAATAAGGTTGAGAACTGTAAGTTACTTTGATATGCTCATATGGTAGATCATTGAAAGGGTTGTAACTCCATTTTTCATAGATCATTACCAACCCTAGATGAGCTAGCTTATCTTGCAAAAACGGGCGTGCCTTCTTCTTTTTCACGGCCACTATTTTGAAGCTTATCAGACAAATGAACAATCCCTTCCTCTTGGATTTTCCTTCACAAAAGGTAACATCAATAATGCATGCATTTCAGAACATTTCAAGGGAAAGCACTCAATTTGTAACGCATGTCGAAAGGTGGAATGGTTCCTTGGTGAAGCCTCGCATCCGGATGAATGTGAAGTATGCTCTGAAAAACTAGTCACATATGGGAATGTACTCATATACCTTGCCTATGTCTTAGTGAGTCGGTTAATACCATCCTCTCCTTGCAAGTCTTGCAAAATTGAAGTCAAGAAATAATCCAAAAATGCATAATAGTCGAAAGTGGAAGAGGAGAGGATTCTAGACAGAAACCGGCTTCCTTCTATTTCTTTCGTCAAAAATAGACAACTTCACACGCTTATCAAAGAAATTAGGGTTCTGATGTAAAATCATATGGGCAAGAAAGGAAGGAAACTTGAACTTTCACTCAACTTGGTAATTCTTTATTTGCTCTATCATCTTCTCAACGAGGTATTCTACAAAATCATACCAAAAGAAAGAGAGTTGCCTACGAAACTAGAATCCCTAGCCCAACTAAAACGCGTGCACTTCCTTGTCGGTGTCCAGAACACAAACAAATTCCAACATTGAAAAGGCCTCTTGCAAGTCTGCGTCGAAAGCATCATGTTGCACTGGGATCTTTAGTGGCTTCAAGTGGTCTACCTCAATCCTTTTGGTTTCTTTGTTATAAAAGTCCAGAGCCTTTTCCCTTCCTTTCCATATATTTTTCCCCTTTGCAGGAGTGAATCTCTATTTTTTCCTTTCTACAGGTATGATCAGGGATGCACAACATATTCCAGATAGCTCCCAGGCTGATATTCACACTTAGAGTTTGGCCCTCGATAGTGTTACTACTTGGGTTGAAATGTTTGATGGCCACATTGACTAATTTTGGGCAATAGTGCACAGATGGGACCATATATTGTGGGAACCCGCTGAGCCATATCTTCTCTATCATTGACAATGACTATTTGGATACCTTCATTCTTTCACAGGTTGCTTCCCTCAAAGACTTAGAGTTCTTTGCAAGATTGGGATCATGAATATTATCCTAGTCCTCCTGGATTAAGGCTTGGTTTCTATAGCTTTTGGGCTTCTCCAGTTCTTGTTTGTTCGCCCACTTTAGATTTTCTCGAATACCAAGCATGACATAAGAAATTTCATCGAAGATGTTGATAGTTGGTGTTGCTCACATAGCTTTAAATAAGTTTCGCATTTCCTCCCCGTGTGCCTCTTTTTGTGAACTTTCTTCCATTTTACTTTGCAGGAAGCTTCTGCTTAGCTTAAACTCTGCAATTTTACCTCGACTCTGGTTGTGCACTAGAAATTTCTTTCGCTCTGAGTAGCATATTTGAAAAAGCTTTTTAAGTGCTTAAACATTTTGCATGCAACTTTTAGCTATTTTTCCTCAAGGCGGTAGACGGGAGTTACCTTTTTTGCATTTAATTCAGCATGTACCACCAACCTTTTGGCTTGTGCAAAATGAATCACTTGCCATTTTTAAATAACAAGAATTCATAATTACAATTAACAACTGTGTTGTACAACGTGATTTCCTTGGAACTTGAGTCGATGATTTTCTAGCAGCTTAAGAGTTCATTGGAAATTAATATCCCAAAAGGAATGATTAAGCCAAAGATGTGATCAATGTTTGAAAAGATATGAGCTTGGCCTTGGATTTTGCAAAACACCTAGAGAATGACACCTCAGCGTTTGGTTGTGCATAACACTGCCGATTACTACCACTAGCTTAGGCTAATTAATTAGCCCTTATTAGTTTTGCACGCAGCAAGACTTACTCAGCAGACACAACTGGGTGGGAAATTTGAGCAAGCCCTGGCACAACTTTCAAGTTTGTACTTGATTAGTGTCACATTTATGGTAAGAAAATTACCACGCATTTCCTCACTTTTTCTATAAATAGGCACCTAGGTAGTAGCGAAATCACACTTAGCAATTTGAGCATAGTTGGTAATAGGTAATTGGCTTAGCAATTTGGCATTAGCAGTTGTGTAGTATTGTCATAGGCTAGACTTAGGAAATTTGTAGAAATAGTTCTAAGATAGTTGCAGAGAACCTGCCAGCATGAATACCCCAATTAGGCTAGTTTGTCATAAGTCTCAGACGACATTTTTAGGTGAGATTTCAACTAGGCACCTAAAAAGGATGACAAAGAATAAGCACTCACTGGCTCTCATAGCCATGAAATGGGTTTTGGGACATGATTTCCTAGAATACAAGGATAAATACCGAGTTAACATTGATGTGTGCTCACACTTTGTTTCCTCTATGTTTGATGTTGGAATTCCCAAGCCACTGATTTTGTGTCTGGTTAAGGAAATTTTTCCAAAGAAGTACCTGAATGGCCTCGAAGAGGTAGTGGAAAATGCTAAATTTGGTGGAGGCATTCCAACCGTAAGCGACCCCAAAAGGTTCATTGAAGAGGACGCAGTCATACCGTGGTTGTTGTTCCTGAGTGGCTTTCACCTCTAGTCGCAGGATGAGCACTAACAAAGTGTCACTCGTTCCTGTCACTTCCTCTTTCGCATATACAATGTTGTGCCATTCTATGATATCGATTGGTACATAGATTTTAGGAACCTGGTGTTCCCTCTACCATTAGCCATTGCACCCATGAATGATGTTGTTGGTGATGATGCCCCTGTTGACGAGGACATTGTGGATATTGTTGTTGATGCGTCCATTGCTGCCACTCATGTCGTGGATTGAAGACCTCCCCGTTTTTTTCTTTTTGTATAAAAACTCATATCAATCAGTTCATTTTTTGTATATATGCCTGAAAAAAGACTTTACTGTAGAATATATGAAAAGGAAGCAGAATATAGCTATATACTTTAGAAGTGTGGCCCTTGATCCATTTGGGCAATGTAAATACTAAAGCATATATATATATTGAAAATATAGCTTTATATAATCATCTTGTTTTATTTGCTTCTAGATTCTATAATGTGGGTTATCTTTTTCCTTTTCAGCATATATGTGTTCAATTCAATTGTACATGTGGTTGTTTGATTATTTTTTTCCTTTGAGCTGTGAATTTATTTTCCCGCTCTCTACAATAATGGGTTACTTGTTTTCCTCTGCCTCGAACCATAGAATAAAAAAGAAAGACCAACCAACAAAAACAAAAGAGAAAGAAAGGAAAAATAATTATAAACATATTTACATCGGTAGGATATGCAATCTCAATTAAATAATTTAAGGTGAATTTCGTTGACCAGAATTCCTAACGCTTCTCTTTCCATGGTTTCTAACTCAAATTCATTATGTTCCTTGCATTAAATTATTTTGAACAAGCCTTCCTAAAGGCTGTCAAACTTCTCGTGTTGACCCGACTTTGCAGCCCTTTCATTAAACTTTAGCACTAAGTCTCTGCACTTTAGACCTTGGTCGGACGATTTCTTGTCAAACCACCGTTTAACCACCTGTTGGTAGTTAGTCATAGCTATTAGAGATTTTTCACTTTTCTCCTACACTTCAAGCAATTCAGCTAGCCACACTTCCATTACGCCATTTTGTTCCACCTTGAGAGATTTTAGCAATTGCAGCACTGGAATCTCCATGGAGATAGGCAATAGCACCTCTTTTCCATAAACTAGCTCATACGGCGAAGTCTTGAGGACTTGCTTAGGAGTTATGTGATCTGCCCAGAGTACTGCCCAAAGGTTTTTATGCCATTCCCTTTGGTGCTCTGACCCAATCCTTTTGAGGAGTCAGACCAGATTCTTGTTCATCAACTCGGCTAAGCCATTCCTCTGTGGGTAGTAGTTTGATGATGTTTTAAGGAATATGCCATGCGTAAGTGCGAATTGACATACCTTAGAGCCTAGGAAAGCTTTGGCATCGAAGATGATGGTTTTGGGTGGGTCAAATCTTGTCACTAGTTCCTCAAGGAAATACACTATCTCTGCCTTTGTCGCATTCTTCAAGGGAATAGCTTCAGACCACCTTTTGAAGTAGTCAATGATCATCAAGATCCACTTGTGTCCTGCACTGGAGGTTAGGTTGATCATTCCGATGAAGTTCAGGCCCTACTACGCTAATGGTTCGTCAACCACTAACGGATTGAGAGGCATTATATAATTCTTTCTTCTTCCTACAAAGAACTAACATTCCATGCAAGCTTTTACCAAGGAGTAGGAGTCATTGAATAGTGTCGACCAGAAGTATCCTGCGCACATGATTTTGATGGCGGTGGTCTTTGCGGAGAGATGCCCACCTGTGGGACTACTATGGAAAGTGTTGAGGATCCTTTTTGCTTGCTCTGTGGTAACACAGTGTAATAGAATGTCATTAAAATTTATTTTGAATAGGATCCCTTTGATGAGCGCATATCCATTGTTTTGTAGGCGATAAAATCTTCTCTTCTGAGCGGGAAGGCTCAGCAGATATTTTCCTGTGTGCATAAACCTTACTCTATCTGCCAGCCAACAACCTTCGAACTCTGACTCATTTGGTAGGACTAGCTCCGGTTTCCCTTTTTTGGAAGCCATTTCTTCATCATGTGCAAGATATTCGCTCAGTCCTCTTCCTCAAACAATCTTTGTAGGCTTGACCTCAACGTTGTATTTGAGGATTTTGGTGATCCAATTGGCCCTTTTCTCAGTGATTTCTCCTTCCATGATGTACTCATGTACACTGGAATGCACAACATAAACAATCACCTTATTGCAAGATATTAGGTGGAAAACTTCTTGAGTCCATTTACTATTGCAAATGCTTACCTCTCTACAAAGTCATAGATTTTCTCATATTCCTTTAGGTCCGGGAGTGAAATGCTATTAGGTGTTCTCCCTTGCCCTCATCATCTTTCTAAGTTAAGACAATAGCAATACTTGACTTGCAACTAAATACATACATTATGAAGTCCTTTGATAAGTCTGAGTTGACCAACACAGGAGCGAAGGAAATAGCATCCTTGACTTTCTCAAAGGCTTCTCTGGCTTATTGTGTCCATTTAAATGTTTGATCCTTTTTCAGCATTAGGGTGATTGGCCTAATTATTCCTGTAAAGCTAGAAATAAATTTGCTTACAAAGTTTACCTTTCCCAAGAAAGACTAGATGCCTTTCTTGTTGACCAAAAGAGGAAGTTCTTTGATTGCTTTCACCCACTCAGGATCAATTGAAATTCCTTCTTTAGACACTACGTGTCCCAATAGCTTGCCTTGCGATACTCTGAAAACACATTTTTTTGGGTTTAGGGAGATCCCAAACTCTTGGAATTTCTTAAACACCATCTCAAGGTGATCAAAATGATCATACTTGGACTTGGAGAACACCGTTAAATCATCTAAATAGATTAGGATAATCTTATTAATCAGTTTGATGAAAGCGATATCCATTGCCTGCTGAAAGGTCACTCCTGCATTTGAGAGGTCGAATGACATCTTAGTGTATGTGAGCGTTCCCCACTTGGTAGTGAATGTTGTTTTATGTTGATCCTTCTCTTTGACTTGGATCTGATTGTAACCGGAGAAGCCATCTAATAGGGAAAACATCTCTGATCCTGCCACTGTCTGCAAGATTCACTCCATTGAAGGTAGTGAGTAATGATCTTTCAGGGATGCTTTGTTTAGGTCTCGAAAGTCCACACATAGATGGATATCTCCATTCTTCTTTCAGACTAGGACTAGATTGGATACCCACGTGTTATGCTTGATTGAGAAGACAATCTATGACTGGATTAGCTTTGTTAATTCTTGCACCATTAGCGCTTCAATCTTGGGATTCACTAGCCTCTATTTTTGGCAAACTAGTTTTGCACCTTCTGCCAACTCTATTGTATGTTGGATAATATCAAGATCATATCCCTTGAGGTCATCATATGACCAGGCCACCACTCCTTCATATTTTTTACAAAAGTCGATGAGCCTTTATTTATCATGATGCGGGATGTCTTTCCCGACTTTGAGTTTTCTCTCATCTTTAACCTGAAGATCCACATAGTCACTTTTGTCGGCTAAAAACTTCCTCTTGTCATTTCTTGCATCGTCACAATCAAAAATATTTTCAAAAGTGACCAATCCCTTTAGAAGCTTATTGGATTTCAGCTGAATGATTTGTACTTCATAAGCTTTGGTGATCTTCGGTTGGAGCTGGTCAAAAAATTCTTCTGACTATTGGATGAATGAGGCATTGTGTTCATCACTGTCAAACACTTGCCAGCTTTGGTCATTGTCTAGAATGGTTGATTGGACTATCACTCGTACGGAGTGTGTTATGAATGAGGTCGAAGGTAGGGTCAAATTGGGATCCGATTGCTGCCATGCGATCTGCATCTGTATTTTGTTCTCTGGGCACCATTTGAATGTTGAAGGCTTCAAAGCCCTCAATCAAGTCCCAAAATTGATGTCTATAGGATCACATGCGAACATTCTTGGCTGCAGAAATTCCTCGGACTTGGTTGACTACTAGTTTGGAATATCCAAACACCATTAGATGCCTAATGCCCATTCGATCTGTAAGGCTTAAACCTTGCACCAGTCCTTCGTATTCAGCTTCATTGTTCGAGCAAGAAAACTGAAAGTGGAAAGACCTCAATATCTTTTCATTGTGTGGGGATATTAAACATATCCTGGTTCCTGTTCGTATCTTGCACCTTGCTCCGTCGAAGTGCAGTGTCCATAGCTCTGGGGGTTGACCGATCTCAAGTTCTTTGACAACCTTCGGGAGTGCTTGATCTTCATCGTAGATGACATAGGTTCCCAATCCAGTAGCATGGTAGTTGTCGAAAGGATCAATATCTATATGTTCACTGAAGAGAACATCTTCTTGATCAGTCTAATCTCCAATCACTTTTTCATTTTCTAGTAGCTCAGCGCAATACATTTCTTACTTGGTGATAGAAGTATGAGCGGCCTCAAAGTTGATCATGACTTTGTCAGCCACATGTTATGAATGTAGAGCTTTAGATTATATCATTATTTTTGCACTGCGCTTGGTCTTGAGGATCATGTGTGACCAATCTAGGGAAAAGTATCCACCTACCTTCAAAGTGAATTCTTGGGATAGACAAAGTCCGAACATAGGGGGAATATCAATGATCACAGTATCTTGCAGTATATTAACGCTAGGGCAGGAGAATAGAGTTAAGGAAAGGTCCTTGATAAGACTGACAATTTTGACTTTATTTCCATCGAGTTGCATCACTCCTCTTTTTAAAGGTTCATAGTTGATCCCTAAAGCCTCAGCTATTTGTTTCGGCATAACTGTGGTGTTAGCACCAAAGTCAATCATGGCATTGTGTAATAATTTATCCCCTATAATGAGAGTTAAGAAGAAGGGTTTAGGCTTCGACTTATCTCTTACTTCAGCAGGGGCTTTTGTTGTGCTATTTGTGAGAACTTTGGTAGGAGATGATTGATCAACGGCCTTTCCTTTGAGTGATTGCTCCTTCGGTTCAATGATTGGATCCTCCCAGAGAGCCTTTTGTAGTAATGTCTTATATTCCAGAATGGCTAAGATATCCCACAGAGACACATTAGCAAATGATTTTTTACATTGTTCCACCACATTGAACAGTGGAGGATTTGGAGGCTTTTGCTCCTTAACTCTTGTTATAACAATTTCCTTTCATGACGGACATTGTGGCACCACTATGGAGGTACTAGGCATCTGGTGGAAAGCACCTTTGGGCTACAGACTGACTAGTTGCAGGATGACTGGTTCGACCGTGAATCTCCTCTTTGAGTGAGTGTTGTAATCAGATTGCACTTGTGGTGTTTTTGATGGGGATGCATCATTCGCAAACAATGCATCTTCCTCTTCCATCCATGAGAAGAGTGTGTGATCGAGAGTTATGTTTGCTTCTAGCTCAATTGACATCCCTTGCATTTGTGTGGTGAGCACCGTGTTATCCATTTGCAAAGAGGTATACACATAACCTTGTTGGTCTGATGTCGCGCTTTGGTTGCACTACTCCACCACTTTTTGTTGTAGGTTGTCGCAGAGGCAGTTTTGGGGCATATGTGAATCGCTACAAGGGAAGCACCAGGGATTGGTGTCATCAATTAAATTGTTTTGCCCCGTAATTAGCTCTCTATTCAATCTTAGGTTAGCACTCTGCAGGGGAGAAGGCACCAGTACTATTTGATTTATTTTTTGTGCCTACGGATTCATGCGAGCACCTCCTTGGAACTGGTTTTGTTGGTAAGAAAACATTCTACCTTGATAACTTTGATAAGTTGGTTTCAGAGGCGCTGCCTAGTTTTGTTTCATGACAGTTATTTCATTGGCAATAGTCTGCAATATTTCTTTGAACTCGCTCATCTCTTCCTTCAAAGAGTCGGATGTAGAAGCAACGTTTTGTGGCGCATTTAGATATGTGTACATAGATTGAGGAGGAGTCGGTGCACTGGTAGAAGCATCTCCTGAGTAGGAACTGATATTTCTAGAAATATAGGAATGATGGGTCGAGGTGGCAACTTCTCGGCGTCTATCAAATTGTTCTTCGCCTTGACAGTGACATTGTAGGCACCCAGTAGTGTGGTTCCGCCCAAAGACTGGATCATCATGGAGATGTCAAGGTTGATATATTTCAAGTAGAACATGAATGCCAAATCAAGCGGCAGGTAGATATCAACTTGGATTATCTGCCAACTTGTATGGAACCGGGCATTGAAGTCAGCCATGGCTTCGTGCGGGGCCCACTTTATGCCTGACAACTGATAATATAGTGAGGACCGGTCTCCATCATTCAAATATATTTGATAGAAAGGATCTTCGAGCTCATCCCAAGTACTGATAGTGTTTTCTTGCAGCGTCTAGTACCAATCTAGTTCCTTGCCTCTATAAGAGGCAGCGAGCAACCTTAGTGCTATGTTTTGGTCTATAACATCGCATACCAGACATACGTCTACAACATCTTGTAGATGTTCAAATGGTGTTCTTGAGCCATCTCCGATGAACGTAGGTATAGCTTTTAAGGCCGAGATTGTGATAGTGGCCCAAACGACAGGTGCTACTAGTGCAACAAGAGGACTTTCGGCATCCCATGCCATGTATTTTTTGTTAGCAGTGGGCAACATGGCTAGCAAAAGGGGCAGAGGAAGCGGAGCGTTCACTAATTGGGTCACGAGTTGTACTATCCCTAATGGAAGCACTAATAAACCAAGGTTATTTATTATTTGGAATCTAGTTACAAGCCGATGGCTCATACACTCTCCTTAAAATCAAGCTAATTTAAGCTCATTCCCATCGGGATGCCAGAAAAAAGAAAAAACTGTTGATGCCAAAAATTAGCAAGGTAATAGCCCTTTGTGGGAAACTCAGTTTATGGGGGACCTATTGCACTAAACTGAGTAACCTTTGGGTTTTTAAAGAAGTCGGCTTCTTCTATAATTGGGGTTTGGAAAGCGAAAAGGAATTAGATATAAAAATAAAGGATCTAACTAAGGCGATGCGCCATAATTTAGATAAAAGGCACGATAAATCTATCTTTTGGATACGATCTAAGGGCCTGTTCAACAATTTGTTATGTCCTAGAATGACAAAAATTAAAGATTGAAGCATGAATAGTATAGCCAATCACATAAAATAATTTTCACACTTATTCATTGAAAAGAGGAGTCAAAAGACATGATCTAAACTAGCAAACTTGCATTAAAATTATAGAAGTTCTACAAATGAACCATTCAAGCAATAATGGCATAGTATAAAGTTAATCTAATAGCTTTAATAAAATAGAAAGGTCGAACAATGGCATAGTCTGTGCGTCTTTCTGCAATAATTTAATAACAATAAAAAGGCCTAGTGTCTCTAAAATTCTATATTTTATGTATTTCTCAAACTCTTGGAACTTGTGGAACTTTTTTCTTCCAACCCCTCTTCAGAAGCGAAGAGCAATATATATAGTGAGCATTCCCACTGCCTGGAGAGCAGTAACTAAAAAGATCTTGTATCCTGAGCAATCATGTAGCAACAATGATTTCCCTTGGCCGTTGTAACGGAAAAATATTCAGGCCATAGCATGTGGTCGCTCCCTTTCCAAATGCATCCCCTATGAATGATGGCAGTGGTCCTGGCATAGTCCTGTGCAAACAAGTGTCACCACCCAATATAGGCAGTTAGAACACGTAGCATCATATCGCAGCCCATAGTTCGCTTCATCCTTTGCTTTGAATTACTCGCCAAAGAGATGCATGGTGGTATTTCACAGCCCATGGTTCATTCCTTCCCCTCGCCATTAAAGGATTACGCTAGGAAGACAGGTGGAAGCATGCTTTTTTATTGGAACTGACTATGGGGTCTGCCAAAGCATATGTGGATGAAGGCTATGTGGCACACAGTCGGGGCCTGACTTAAAAGTGAAGGGAAGTAGCCTTTAAACATGTGCATCGATGACACATGGAAACATAGCGAGAGCCAATAGAAGAGAAAAGGAAAGAACCCCTTCGGAGAGCACTAAGTGGACATGTGGCGGAGGTCGGCGGTCATTTATCAAAAAGGGTCAATGATTTTTACTTGAGGCATGGGTCGGTACTTAGCAAAAAAAAAAACCCGAAGGGAGCTTGATGAATTTTATATTCACAAACAATAATTTTGATTTTTTACCAGCAGTTTAGACAATTTGGAAATCAAACTTTTATCATGTTTTGATGACCATTTTGTTGTTGTTCATTAATGATTATATTCGTGGTTGATAAGATACATATATTTTATCATTTTTTGAAGTATTTCAAAGCATACTTGTTTGTTGTTCATGCTTGTTGAAATCAGAAAATCCATATCATAACCTAGGGTTATGAGCAAAAAATAAAAGTTCAGAAAATTAGTGTAAAATTCTAAGCTTGCAAATCAAATTTTTAGGGAAAATCCTATGTTATGATATTTCATTAAGAGAATAAGGGGACCATAGGGGCAAGTATTCCTAGGTGCCCAATATTCTTGAAATGTGTTGAGAGAATAATGCGAGCACAAGGACAAGTGTTGTTAGGTCCCCATTATTCTTGGAAAGTGTTGAGGGAAAATAGGATTTATTATTTAATTATTTTAGCCACATGGGTGAGATGGATAATAGGCGGAATATGTAATTAATTAATTATTTATTACGATGAGATCAAAAAGGACCTGGTTAATTTTTTATTTAATTAAGTTATGGACTATAGGTGAAAGGGACATTTCTTAGGTTAATTAGGACTAGGTGATAGGACATAGGCCTAGGTGAAGGATTTTGGTCAATTGGGGATTAGGTGATAGGTTTAGTGATGATGAATACACCTAGGAATATTTTAGGTGTCTACAATATGAATGGTTGACCTTGTTATCATCCTTACCTTTACCCGAGTCATTTCTCTTTTCATAGTTGGATTTTTGTAAATACCAAGATCGTTATTAGTAGAATTTCCAAGATATTGCTCAATTTTTACATCCCCTTGATCAATAATATCTTGGATGATATTTTTTAAATTCATGCACTAGGGTGTTTTGTGACCTTTTATTCTATGGTATTCATAATCATCATTACCATTGTACCATGAGTGTTTGAATTGTGGTTCATCATACTATCTTTTCTTTGGAAGCTTAGTAAGGTTGGTTCAAATTAGTTTATTCAATGCAGTTTCAATTGATTCCCCTAGGGGAGTGTATTTTTTCTATTATTTTTGTTTTATCTTGGTGTTCCCTTTGGAAGATTCACATTTTGGATATGTTATTGTGTGTTATGTGGTGGTTGTATATTTTATACAAATTTAGCATCCACTACACCATGTTGGTAACATTCTTATTCTTGGCCCATAGATAAGGTTTTTCATTGGAGTGTGATGGTCTTTTCTTTGTAAAATTTCACAAGTCCTTTTGTGATGAGATATTTTTCAATGGTGATTAATTTCTCTATAATCTTATCAAATATGTTAGTGCATTGCACTTGTAGTTCGAAACCTATTTCTTGATTAGGGTTATGAGCAAAAATGCTCATGAGTTGTTTTTTTGGTATAGGCCATGGGAATTTTCTAGCCATGTTTCTCCATTATTGTAGCAATAAAGCGAATGATTCTCCATTTTACTGTTAAGTGTTACATAAACAGTCATTTATATCTCGTGTTCAATATTGTAAGAGACATGACTAATGAAATTTTCAAATAGTTCGTGAAAGGTCTTGATATCATGTTGTAAATGAGAGAACAATTATATTGATTTTCCTCCTAAAACTCAAGAAAAAAGGCACATCAAATATATGTCATTATAAGCTACTTCTAGGAATGTTATGTATAATTCTCATATATGATCTCGTGGATCACCTATGCCCTTATATTTGTAAAACTTTGGTATTTCAAGTTATGGGGGAAGGGAAGCATAGGTATAGTCTGATCAAATGGATAAGAACATGTATCCTCTCAAGTGTGTAGCTTTTCTTTGTATGTCATAATTTCATGTCAGTTATCTTCTTATGCAAGATTTGTATTTGTGATGCCAGGTCATGTGTTGTGTCAATTGGTGGTTGATTTTAGAGAATATATGTTTGATGTTGTGGGATGGTTGATGAATTGAATGATTGATTTTGATTTTGTGGAATGGTTTGTTGTTGTGTGACATTATATGAGTAATTATGGGTTTGAAGTATATGCATATTTGTGGTAATGGTGATTGGAACATATTAAGAATAAAATTGTGATAGATTTGGAATGTTTGTATTCATAGGTATGTTAGATGTGGAAGAGTGATTTGGGATGTTGAATGAGGAACTTTGTGGATGATTTGGAATAGAAGATTGGTGTGAACGAGTTAGGTTGTATGTGCTCATGGATATATTTGACATTTGTGAAGTGTATGGAATATTTGTAGGAAAGTGAGATGTGATAGGTTGTGAAGAAAATGGTTATTTGTATAATTTGATGTGATGGGTTGTGAAGCAAGGGAAATATTGGTGCTATGAGGTATGGATGAAGAAATTTGGGGATTTGGGATATATATGTGTTGAATACACTGAATACTGAGAGGGGGTGAATCAGTATTTTTCTATCACAATTAATTGCTAACCATCCAATTATTAATGTAATCTAACTACAACAATAAACCGAAGAATGAAAGGAATCATAACATCTCATAACACATTGACACCAAGATTTTTATGTGGAAAACCCAAAATGGGAAAAACCATAGTGAGGATTAACTCACAATATATTATAATTGGTTTCAACATATTACAAGGCTCACTACCAGGACTCACTATCCTTGAAAGGCTCATAGCCTGAATACAAAATGGCTTACTACCAAGATACAAAAAGTATGGCTCACTGCCAAAAGATGAACTAAAGAAGTGCACCTTCAAAGTGTTGAGATCAGTTTCGATTAAGCTCTAGAAAACCAAAATCCTACTTTGGGTGTAGGTATACAACAATTATCAACAACTTCGCACTATAACACTTGTCGCATAGCTCACATCATTTACTACACTTCACCTATCCATCACACACACACACACACACTTCTTTTATACATATATACAACTATATATTCCTTCATCAATTAGGTCAACCTAATTGAATGTGAACACACAAAATTCAAAGTGACTTGTCAGCCCAATTCAAAAATCTTTTTGGCGCACAAAAAAAAATGTATCATCCACAAATTAGGTCGGCCCGGACCTAATAAGGAACACTTTGAACATTCATAAGACAATTAATTCTTAACCCTGTCGACCAAAAGAATGTCAAACTCATGTCATTTAGATATCTCAGTCAGGTCAACCAAAATTGTTGAAAGCTCATTCATAGCTATAAATGACACTCCTGAGCAACATATCAAAAAATCATAGAATTATCTTTTACTGAGAAAATTTTTGGATCAGAATATCAGATCAGTATAGACACATAGTTTACTTAGCCAATTACCAAACAATGTTGGCATCAATGACAACAAACCCGAAGATCACCTTTTCCATTCTTCCAACAATCTCCCCCTTTGTCATTGATGGAAACATGTGCCAAAAATGAAGCTTGCTTCAAAACCAAAATCATCATAAATCCCCCTTTCATATGTACAAAAACACAAAATTGAACTCTAACATACCCTTCTCTATACAGAATCTTCTCCCCCTTTGACATCAAGGACAAAGAATGGGAAAAAGTAAAATAAACTTTCAACTAAGTGTTGGGGGCATCTTGTAACTCCTTGAGAATTGCTTCCCAAGCTAGCTTTCCATCATCCCAAATTCCTTTTGCTCTGGTAATAGTTTTGTGCAATGATTCAAGCTTCGCTAGGAATTATTCTCCTTCTTTTGGAGTGGAAGGAACAATGTTCATCTTCTCAAGTCTTTCCACATCTATCAATGCACTTGATACAAAGAAATGTTTGGAGACAACCAGGTCTCCAAGCTAGCCAAACCGTCTTATCACATCTTCCTTTTTCCTCTACAAGATGAAGAATTTCTTTTGAAGATCTACAATAGAAGCCCACCCAATATAGCTTTTATCATCTACAACATTGTAATCACCAGAGGCATTGGCAAGTTGAGACTCTATTGAGTCCATTAAGTCCTTGATACCTCGAGTGACATCAGGCCACTTCGTGTAGTAGAAAAATAGCAACTAAGCTTCTTCATCACAATCTCTCACTTCTTTCAAACTTTGTAAAGCTCTACCATGTGAATTGCACACTTATCTTGCAGAAACAACAATGTTATCTCTAGAAGACTTGAATCCACTTCTTTTGCAGTCTGAACCTTGAGATTAGATGTGTATTCCTTGATTGAATCAACTACAAGCTTTAAATTATCAATTGGTGCTAAAGAATTATCAGTTGTGACATTGAGGGCTATCTCCTGTAAAGCTTTAATAGATTCATTTATTAGCTCATTTCCTTTTTGATATGATTTGACAACTTCATGTGTGATAGAGTTGAGAAAAAGTAAAACTTAGTTTTATTCTGTCACTCGGTGTAATCTTGGTCAAACCCACATAACCCGGATGTGATGGTAGCTTAACTAGCTAGGGTGGGAGCACAGGCTGAAGTACTATTTACCTTGATAGAAGACCCTTAAGAGTGCTTCCAGATGATTCTCTAGTTTTCTTTGACAATTTAGAAACTTTGTGGTTTTCTACTTTACTCTTCTCAACCAACATAGCTTTCTTGTCTTCCTCTTTCTTCTTTTCTTCTTCTTCTTCTCTTTTTTCTTTTTCTTCTTCTTCCTTTTCTTTTTTGGGGGATTTATCTTTGTTTTCTTTTTCCATTTTATCCTCATCATCTTTTTCACCATTATTCTTGTTTCCTTCACTTTCATCTTTGTCTTTCTCATCCCTATTTTTGATAGACTCGTGATGTTCTTTTTGCTTATCACTGGTTTGATCTTTATGATGATCATCAAACCTTTTTCTAGTCATCTCTTTTGTATCAGTCGGAGGGGTAGGGGTCTCCGATACACCACATGTCTCATCAACATTTTTGTGGACTGGATTGTCCAACACTTTTGTGACATCAACATCCATTTGTACTTGAGCTATATGGGACGAAGAGTTGGTTCTTTCCCCATAACTCCTTGTTAATTATCTGATTACATCTTGGGTTTCTTGTCTTACCTTTTCTATGCTCTTTTGCTCCTTATTCATTAGCATATAAACTCTTTGCTTGACTCTAAATATAGTAGAGCATTCTTTTGGTAGATTGGCAGCTTCTATCTGTTGTGCACTTTTGCACACACACCCCACCAGGAGGTAGGGACCCCCCTCTTCACTTGATTTCATTCCTTCTTTTTAATAGGTTTAACATTTTCCCCTTAAGGGATAGGTTCCTCTAAATTCTGGCTTTGGGCTTCACCTGGAGAGATTAGTAATTTATCTACACTGTGGGTGCACTATTTGCAACTTCTAGATCTCTGGATATTACTAGGGTATCTTTCCTTCACATGGGGTTAATCTTACAGGAAAAATTGGCCAAGTTTGGGAGGCCTTCGGGGATTTCATCCTAATTTGGATTCCCTGATTGATGAGACATCTTGGGAAATCCAAGGTGTCTCAAAATTCTTGAAGTCAAGTTTTGTGGAGAATCTGGCCTTGTCCGGATTCCTCAAATCCACCCTCAATCTGTTTTCCCAAGGTCCTTGAACATTGTGCCCTACATTTATGAGGGGTTGTTTGGCACAATAAATGTAACTTTGCTCAGTTATTTTAGGGTATTTGAAGTTCATTTCTCTTCATTTAAGCTCCTTGAACTTGCAACATCGAGTGTGCTTAATCCTCTTCAAATAGGTTATTTTGTTTGGAGACTAAATTTTTTTGTGGACTTAGGTTCCTATTCATCATGCTGCTTGTTTCTTTGTCAACGCGTATCAGAGGTAAGGGCTTCTCTTATTGCTTTGTGATTTTATGGTAATGCCCTAGCTTAACTTTATATGGCTATTTGTTGATAGTTCCTACAATTTGTTTGGATTTACGGGAGAGAATATTGAGTGAATGATCCTTTTCTTTGATTATGAGCGCTCAATGTTCCTTGTGGGAAGGATTACACCAACCCTATGTGATCTAGCAGTCATCTCATGCATTGGGGAAACTTTCATCTCCATTGTCCTTTATCATTTGCTAGGGTTTACTCTCTATGTGATTTAGCCTAGGAATTGATGTTTATTGAAACCCCATTAAAACTATGACCTTGATCGATGATCCAATGTGCACAAGTGATGATTCATTACTAAGTGGACTCACATAAACCCTGTATCATTATCCCATGCCCTAACTAGATTCAATGTCAAAGTCACCGAGGGGAATGAGGTGTTGAGTGGCGGTCCTTTAGTCTTAAGGGTGAAAGGTGGAAATTGGTGTTAAGTCTCGTGTATGAGTGTAAGGTTATGGCCTCTCCCAAATCATAGAATGAAGAAAGATCACATTAAAATTGTGTGAGAGGAAGAAGTAGGGCGAAAAGTGAAAATTTTAACCACCTCGGGAAATCCTAGGCACCTCAAAATTTCTGAGGGTTAATCCCTTGGGGATTCCAGTGCCTCTCGAAATCTTTGAGTCCGCCCTTTGCTAGAATCCTTGAAGCCTAATCTTGTTATCCATGTTTAAGCCATAGTCCAGATCGTGAGAAGGGGATGGCTTAGGTTCTAGGCAAAAGACGAAATCGTGAAGGAAATTTCTAAGGCATAACAACCACGGGAAATCTGAGTCCCCTCAAAATTTCTGAAGGTTAATCCTTCAAAGATACCAAAGTGTTGTGGATTCCTCGAATCCTCCCATCGATTCAGCTCCCAAAATGAATCCTCTATCCATCGCATCCAAGTCAATTTCAAAGCAGAGCTAAAAGGATATAATAGAGATTAAGGGACAATTTGAGAGATATCTAAACCCTTAGATATTTCTCCCCACTGCGAAATCTCTAAAGGAATTTCCTTCAAAGAACTCATTGACCTTCGGATTCTCTGAATCCATTAGGGTGGGGGAACTCTGGAAGTGATTCAAAGAATGACGAAGATCTCAATGTAGTGTCATGAAGTCACCCTGCATCGAGATGAGTAAATGTCAAAGACTTGAAAGCACACCTAAGCTAACTTTTCAGAGAATCCGCCTGGCCAGGAAATCCCTAAACCTTATTCCCCCCAAAATTCTGCCCTATGCCGGATTTCTCAAAAATCCTTCAGGGTCATGAAATTTTGAAATGCCTCTCTTTGTGAATGATCATCTTGGATTTTGAAATTCCAGCTTATGTTAGAAGTCTTATTTATATGCTTTAATGATGAATTTATTCATGACTAGCATCACAGTAATTATCATGTTTTATAATAGATACATGCAGACGTGAGTCCTAGAAAGACTTCTAAGTCAAAGGCTATACACGAGCAGGAGGAAGGTAAAAGAAGAATAGACATAATGAAGTATGACTTCAAAGGAGTATGGACTAAGTCAAGAATCTCCTTTGAATGCTTGAGGATAGCTGACACCAATATGGGGCATGTAGATTATGATGATTTTCATCAGAGGATGTTTGGTAATGGAGCTACCCAATTAGCACAAGTCATTACACACATGGGTTTAGCTCAGGTAGTAGGGTTCCCACCTACATTATTGTGCCTGGAATTGGTGTTAGAATGTGCAAAGCACTATGATGCTGACAAGAGAATAATAGTGAGTCCGTAGGGGAGAGTTATGGCAAACCTGACCGAGGAGTCCATTGTTGAAGTCTTCAGCATTGCTTCCCACCGCAAGCTGATCAAAGAAATCAACCTCCAAGAAGCTAAGAAATTTTATGCCAAAGATGTTTGCAGGGCTCTGGATATGATCAATAGCTCATGGATAGCCAAACAAGGACCTCACTATTCCAAACTCCCAAAGTAGTTACATAGGAGTGATTTCAGGCTGGAATACCATGATATCATCATGCTCCTAGGCAGGGTTATGGGATTGGAGGAGGCCTTCACTTTCAAGACTTGGATGTTTTATCTGATCACTCAAATTGTGGGAGGAAAGCATTACAATTGGGTAGGCATCCTGAGTGACAATTTGGATAAATAACTCATAAATTTTCAAGATAATCATATTTTCACAATGGCATCCTACCTTGTCTACATGTTGGCCCAAGCAAATATAAATACAAGGGGCCTAAGCTATAGAGGGACTCCCAGAAAAGATAGGATCTAGGATGTTTACCCTCAACTCCTATACAACACATCAAATTACAAGAGATCCAATGATGCCTTCTTCATGTACATAACCAGGTTACTACAAGGTGCCCTCGATATAAGAAATTATGCAGAAGCAATGGAGTTAATCAGAAAGTATGGACAATGGTTCATACAATTTCAGAGATTTTCTTACATCCGAATACAAGGGTCTCCTGTGGTTCCAATCAGATTGCCGAGGTACCCCACAAATAAACTCGTCTTGTTGGAATTGATGAGGAAAATGGTTGCATTTGAGACAGTGTTGTAGGACATGCACAGAAAAGGGCTCATAGATGAATTCCCATTGAAGATTAGCGCTCTTGAATCCTACCCCAATCTCTAAAGTGCACAGTATTCAGAGAATGAGACGACACAGTATGAATTATATTCACATATCAACCAGGACAACTTTGACCCTTATGGGAAGGCACAGAAACATGCCAGCAAAGAGTATAGGCACCGAGACAACATTGAAGATTATTGGGAAAACTGCAGAGATGAATTTGAGGTGATAAAGAGGAAGTATTCCAGGCTGCCCTTGAAATTTATCAAGCTTTACAAGGTAGACCAGGTGCCAAATCAAGTTGATGAGGATGAAGGGGGTTTAATACAATACCATGATTATGAGCCTTACAGAAATCAACCCCTACCATTGATAAATTAGTCAGAAGAAGAAGTAGTGGACCTTGATCAAGTGATTGAACCCGTGAAAAGATACTCCAGAATGTGGGTCAAGCACAAGGTTGCAGAGTTGCAAGAAAATGGGGCCCAAATCACCTATCACCTAATGGGGAACCTTGAATCCCATTCCAAAGATGACACCGAGGCTACAAAAGATGACACTGTAGAACCTTCACACGAGATTAACAAGAAGGACAAAAGCCCCTCACTATGAAGAGGAGAACGTAGAGTCAGGTCCAAGCAAAGAAAACTAAGAGGCAGCCTACACCTAAGGCAAAGAAGACTTCTGAGGGAGTTACTGAGGAAGGGAAAAAGACTCCACAACCTACCAAGAAAAGGAAGTTGGTGACTAAGGGATAGAGGTTGGCTAAGAAAGCAAAGACTTTTGAGGCTTCAATTACCCCTCCCAAGGTTTTCGAGATTGAAATCTTTGGGGAGAAGCCCCAAGTGTATGTGAGAAGAAATTCACCCAAGCATAAGGTGTCCCCTGTAGGAGATCAAGAGTTGGGAGTGAGAAGGTACTTGCTAAAGAGACCCATGTAGAGGATCCCACAAAAGAAACTGAAAAGGCAAGGGATAATTCACCTTCTTTGTCCCCAGTACAGAATATACAAGAGGGAAAGACTCCAAAGGAATGTGAGCAACTAAGCAAAGAAGAGGGCCCATTTGACAATCCTGATGAAGATACACAAAGTGAGGAGGTATCCACACCCAGGGATGGGAAATTAAGTGATTTAGCTAAGGAATTGGGATAGAGGAAAGAAATCAGCAAGGAGACCACTTCAAAGGTCACTGTAGAAATGTTTTCCCAACCTCAAATGAGTAAGCATGTTGATGTGCTACATTCAGAGAAGGAGCCTGAAGATAAAGATGGTAAAGAAAGGGAGTAGTAGAATCAAGAAGGGGAGAAAGAGAACATAGAGGTTGTGGATGAAAGTACTCCTCATGATCAATCTGAACATGACACTCCTCCATGCAATACAGAGATAAAATAGCCCACTAACCAAGACTAGTTGGAGAAAAGACTAAAATAGAAATCAATTATTATGGAAGATGAGACTCCGAGTTAGGACAAGCTATTGGAAAATGGGGATATCCAAGGGAAAGAAAGAGAGCCCGAACTGTCTCTAAATTTTCCAAGGATGAGTTCAACAGCAGGATTGTCCATGTGGTTGTTCCTCCCAAGAATAAGTATGAGGATGAATTGAGTCCTACGGATTACAAGGTGTAGATTGTGAATTTTGGCCCAACCATGAAGGAACAAGAGAAAGAAGACTTCCAAGAATCCTCTCAAGCAATTTTGAGAAGATTAGATAAGGCAACTAAGGAAAAGGAGGAATTGTAGAGGCAATTGAGAGAAGTGCATCAATATATTCAACATTTAATTAAGCTTCTACAGTCTCAAAGTAGTAAAAGTTCCTCATTACTAGAGAGATTTTTGTCAAAGGAAGCAGTCTCAGAGAGAGAAAGATTGAAGTCTTTTGCAAAGGATACAAAGGAGTGGTTGCAAAATGTTAGGAATAGAGAGGAAGAAATGATTGAGAAGGTGTTGCAATATTATGAGAATTCATCTTTCCTCTCTAACAACATAGCATACTTCATGCAAGATTGTAAGCAACCACTAAATGATATAGTTGTCAAAGAATTGGAGAGGATTCTTGCAATTCTAGCCAAGACTTTGGTTCAGGAGGGTGTCTTTACTATACAGGATACTCATAGTGCCATGGAATGGATAGAAGTGATTAATTTCAAAAATGAACTCAAAATGAAGGCACCCAAGAAGTTATCCAAGGCACAAGCAAAGGTAAAAGAGGTTTTTGATAGCTGCAACACTTTTTTGGAAACAATTATAGGGAGGAAGAAATTCAAACAAAGGGACTTGAATGTGGAGCAATTGCAACAATGGTGGCATGAGGTGTATTCTCCAAATGTTCAGGGCCCTGTGGTTAAGGATCAGTTGGAGGATGCTACTATTTATATATCTTGTCTGGATAAATATCAGGGTTTATATGTTGACTAGGAGAAAACCTTAGCCAAGTATGAGGCAGAATTGAAATCAGCTAGGGCCAAAATTAATGTTAGATCTACCCCAACCCAGGTCGATCTAGATCCAATTCTTTCAAAATTAAAAGGGATTAATGGAAAAATGGAGTAGGTGGAGGGGAGATGGGCGACCCAACTTGATGACCTAGGATAATGTGCCATTAAATGTCAGTTTTGCTTGAGAGACAAGTTGGCGATGCCTTGGATTTCATGTCTAACATGTATTCAATGTTGAAAGTTGGCTTTGGAGGCTAACCTCCATTATTTTAATGTGTATTTTAAACTTGAAATTTGGGAGGGAATGTTTGGCCGACCTACTTAGCTGACCTAATTTATGATACCCTAATTTGGGATGCCCTTGATGTAAATTGTTATAAATAGGGGTTTCTCCCTCATTTTTTAGGGTTAGACATTTGGAGAAAGTGCTAGAAGTTTAGCTAAGGCATTATAGAGCCCTGTAATACTAGAGATACTAGAAAAACTTTAATTGTTACAAATCCTTGACGAAGTAAATACAAAGAAGACATTGTTATTTGGTGTTCTTCATTGTGCTTATTCATATTTGCATGGTTCTGGTGATTCTAGTATCTCATATTTTAGAAGTTTGGTTTAAGTAAGTTACTTTCTAGGTAATTTTAGATATACTCATGTTTCAGTTGTGTTTATGGTAGAAAATCTGAAGGGTTTGAGCAACCCTTGGTCCATACTTTTAGCTACTTATTGAATGTGGGTAGTTGTTCAAAGCTAGCCTGGGCCTATATCTTATGTGCTTAGTTCAATTGTGAAGTGTTTGTTCATTTTAATGTTACATCTGGGTCAATGTGTGATTGCTTTATAATCTAAAAATCTCAACTACCTTAGGAGATAGCACTATTTCTTTAATACTATAGGGTAATCTGGGTTTAGCAAAAATTGGTTTGAAGGGGTTGATCCACTTTGGATGTTCTATTGTTTTCACAGCTAATTCTAGTAATTAGATTTAAATTTCTTTGAAACCCCTATCTCTTTCATCTTTTCTTTTAAATTTGGGTTAGTTTAAGATTTACGAGCATCAATATCTTGTTGCATCTGATGCACTTAAGAAGCTCCAGTATTTGTGTGTAAGGCCCTTTGTGGAAAACCATCATTTTAACATTATCTCTGAGTTGTTTCACTGCATTGTCAAGACCTAACATTAGAGACCTTGGGATTATCTCTTGAGGCTTGCTGATAGAGATTTACCTTTCAAGAGAGATGGGATATTATATTTTGTCTAAGTTGTTGTGCAGAAAAAACCATCAAAAGATTGGCGCTAGAAGGAGGGCTAATTCAACAAGTTGGAGCAATTTCTATCATCAATATCTCCTCAGATATTCAGGAGAAAAACTAGGTCTACATCACAAAGAGATTTCTAGGAGTTAGAACCTCCTACCAGGTCAAGGAGGACCAAGAAAGGAGGAGCTTCATCATCTTCACCCATCTAGCCTTCATCATCCTCTTCATCTTCAGATTCTAAATCCTCACCAAACCCACCCTTGCTGAAACTCATCCTTCACCCATTCAATGGCCTCAAACATAGGCAAATCAGCCTCAAACATAGGTCAACCAACCTCTCCCACCACCTCAACCACCAATGGCCTTTTTGGAAAATAACCCTTTACCTTTTCTCTTCAACAACTATAATGCCATGCCTAAGAACCCAAAGCACTTCTGCTCCAAGTTTAATGTAGGTGATCCCAATAGAATAGTTGAAGAGCACATTAGAATTTTTCATAATACCTTGAGAGATAGGGGAATTGTCCATGAAGATGTTGCCTGCAGACTCTTTCCATACTCCCTGGGTGAAGAATATTTTTATTGGTATAATCACTTGCCAAATGGTTTTGTAACCAGTTGGGTAGATCTGGAGAATGATTTCTTACTTAAGTTTAAAATTATCATTAGTGCCAATGAATTATATCTGCAATTCACTAGGGTTAAAAGGGAAGTCAATGAACCAATAGGGTCTTGTAATAATAGGTTCCATCATGCCTATACCAGATTGCAAGCAACCTATGTTGTGGATGATTCCATAGCAAGAGGAGTCTACTATAATGCATTGGATAGCTTGACTTCTACTTTCCTCAAGTGGAAGCATACCCCCCTAATAGTCTATTGAATGCATACACAGGGGTAGTTAAGGCAAGCACAAATTTAAGACAACACTTTTTAGGACCTTTTCCATCATTACGGCCTATTGCTTTCCTAGGACAAGTCTAAGCCATAAATCAAGCAATAAGCAACTAGACTCCCATTATGAACCCAATTCCACAACTGCCTATAGTTCCCTATCCAGGACCCCCTCTGAATCAAGCTTTTGTTGTACCAAATTATTCACATAATGTGAGTCAAACATCCTTTTTCCTAGTAGCAAGCCAACATCCCAAGTTATCTATAGAACTCTGAAGTGTTAAATCAATCTTTGAACCAAGGTTCACATGCAATCTATTTGCAGAATTCTGCAAATTTTGGGTCTACATCAAGCAATCCAGATAAGGAAAGATTGGATGAACTAACGAAGCAAGTAAAGAAAGTATCCATTGAAGTAACCTACTTGAGGAACTAGAATAACCAATTACAAGCTACTCAATGAAGTATCCAATCTAACTATAATAGAGATAATAGGGACAATAGAGAGTCTAGTTATAATAGAGATAATAGAGATTTTGTACAAGGATATAATCAAGGTTATGATAGAGGTAAGTCATCAAGACAAAACTTTCAAAGGGGACAATCGCCAAGGAAAAATAGGGCATGGAACACAAGGCCTAACAACGGGGGGGGTTCCAACACCATTGGACCAACTCAACAATTCAGAAAAGACTACTAGCACAGTCCTCTTAGTAGAATTTTCTCTTAGGGGATACTGTCGACTTCACAAAGCAACCCAACATTTAGAGTTCAATTGTCCTGAGTTCCAAACTACTGCAGCAATATTCCAGATGGAGGTGCAGGATGTCACAAGAGGTCCCTCATATGGTCAAAAAATAATACCTTCAAATCCTTACAACTCTCCAGTGTTGGTGTTGAACCATTCTCCTTTTCCCAGTGGAGAAGAGAATGGGCCCAAAGAGGAATCCTCAAGGGAAAGCAAAGAATTAGAATAAGTGTATAATGGGGAGTCAATACTAGAGCTATTTGAAACTAATGGGGTTATTGATAATGGACCTTTGGATGAAGAAGAATAAATAATTGATGAAGTACAAATGTTCCACCAAAGGACTAGGCCATAAGAGTTGAGAAATAGGCAAGCCAATGGACCATTCACCACTTCTACTCCTAACAATTCCAGCACTCCTCTTGATCCTAATGCCAACAACAACCCTTTGTACCCTCATGTACCAAGGAAATATTTCTCTAGAGGAGGATCCTTTGATGCTTTGAAGGGAGAAGCTACCAAGGATCAACAAGGGACATCAACGAGGAGCAACCCGTCCGATATGATTGTGTTTCAGATGGGAGAATATGTGGAAAAAGAGCTCAAGAAGGTGAAAATTAGTCTCTCAGCCTTCAAGTTGTTGAGAATCCCAGCTATTCAAAGTGTTTTTTTGAGTTCATTGAGTGACCATGCATTCACGAAGTCCACACAGGGTTATGTTGCCAAAAGGGTCAGATTCACCGAACCCTTAGTGAAAGATACAACTGAAAGAAACACAAAATTCCTAGTTAGCCTCAAGTCAAAATACTCAGCAAACAAATGAGCAATCATAAGAACAGACCAAGGATAGGAGTAAGGAAAAGGACAAGAGCCAAGTGGCTAATGTTGATTCATCAAAAAATTTGTTCCAAACCAAATAGGACACTCCTCCTTTCCTGATTTCCATTTGAATCTTTGGCAAAAATATGCACAATTGTCTGTTGGATTCGGGTGCATCAACAAATGTGATGCCATTCTCTATCTGTAAATCCCTAGGCATTACTCCTGCTCCATCTCAACGAAAAGTGGCTCA
>VDFB02271358.1:1021071669-1021145177 GCA_007258455.2 Sequoia sempervirens
GAGGTAAGGGCTTCTTTTCTTGCTTTATGATTTTATGGCGATGCCCTAGCTTAAATCTATATGGCGATTTGCTGAAAGTTCCAGTGGTTTGTTTGGATTTACGGGTGAGAATGTTGAGTGAGTGAGCCTTTGCTTTGATTGTGAGCACTCAATGTTCCTTGTGGGAAGGATTACACCCATTTGTTGAACCCTGTGTGATCTAGCAGTCATCTCATGTGTTGGGACAACTTTCGTCTCCATTGTCCTTTATCATTTGCTAGGGTTTGCTCTCTACGTGATTTAACATAAGAAATAACATTTATTGAAACCCCATTTAGACTGTGACCTTGACCAATGATCCAATGTGCTCAAGTGATGATTCATTACTAAGTGGACTCACATCAACCCTATATCATTATCCCATGCCCTAGCTAGTTTCAATGTTGAAATCGCTGGGGGGAACGAGGTGTTGAGTGGTAGTCCTTTATCTCATAGGTGAAAGGTGGAAGTTGGTGTTAAGTCTCATGTATGAGTGTAAGGTTATGGCCTCTCCCAAATCGCAGAAAGAAGAAAGATCACATGAAAACTACGTGAGAGGAAGAAGTAGGGAAAAAAGTGAAAGTTTTAACCACCTCAGGAAATCCTGGGCACCTCAGAATTTATGAGGGTTAATCCCTTGGGGATTATGGTGCCTCTCAAAATATCTGAGTCCATGCTCCACTAGAATCCTCAAAGCCTAATCTTGCTATCCAATTTCAACCCATATTCAAGGTCGTGAGAAGGGGATGGCTTAGGTTCTATGTGAAAGACAAAATCGTGAAGGAAATTTCTAAGGCATAACCATCGTGGGAAATCCGAGTCCCCTCGGAATTTCTGATGGTTAATCCTTCAAATATTTCAGAGTGTTGTGGATTCCCCGAATCCTCCCATTGAGCCAGCTCCCAAAATGAATCCTCTATTCATCGCATCCAAGTCGATTTCGAAGCAGAGCTAAAGGGACTTAATATAGATTAAGGGACAATTTCAAAGATATTTGAACCCTTAGAAATTTCTCCCCACTGCGAAATCTCAAAAGGAATTTCCTTCAGATAAATCACTAAGCTTAAGATTCTCTGAATCTAATAGGATGGGGGAACTCCGTAAGAGACTTTAAGAATGATGAAGAGCTCAACGTAGTGTCATGAAGTCACCCTGCATCGAGATGAGTAAATGTCAAAGACTTGAAAGCACGCGTAAGCTGACTTTTCAAAGAATTCGCCTAGCCAGGAAATCCCCGAACCTTATTCCCCCGAAAATTCTACCCTATGCCGGATTTCCCAAAAATCCTTTAGGGTCTTGAAATTCTGAAATGCCTCTATTTTTGAACGATCATCTTGGATTCTTAAAATGAGTGAAAAACATTTGATTTTAGTTAGAATCTCTTATCTATCTACTTTAATGATGAATTTATTCATGACTAGAATCATGATAATTATCATGTTTTCTAACATACGCAAGAAGACGTGAGTCCTAGAAAGACTTCTAAGTCAAATGCTATACATGAGCAAGAGGAAGGCAAAAGAAGAATAGACATAATGAAGTATGACTTTAAAGGAGTATGGCCTAAGTCAAGAATCTCCTCTGAATGGTCGAGGATAGTTGACACCAATATGGGGCATGTAGATTACGACGACTTTCATCAAAGGATGTTTGGTAATGGAGCTACCCAATTGGCGCAAGTCATTACACACATAGGTTTAGCTCAAGCAGCGAGGATCCCACCTACATTATTGTGCCCAAAATTGGTGTTAGAATGTGCAAAGCACTATGATGTTGACAAGAGAATAATAGTGGGTTCGGAGGGGAGAGTTATGGAAAACCTAACTGAGGAGTCCATTGCTGAAGTCTTCAACATTACTTCCCACTACAAGTTGATCAAAGAAATCAACCTCCAAGAAGCAGGGGAATTTTATTCCAAAGATGTTTCTAGGGCTTTGGATATGATGAACAACTCATGGATAGCCAAACCAAAACCTCACTATTCCAAACTACCAAAACAGTTACATAGGAGTGATTTCAGGATGGAATACCATGATATCATCACACTCCTAGGCAAGGTTATGGGATTGGAGGAGGCCTTCACTTTCAAGACTTGGATGTTTTATATAATCACTCAGATTGTGGGAGGAAAAAATTACAATTTGGTAGGCATTCTGAGTGTCAATTTGGATAAACAACTCAGAAATGTACAAGATACTTAGGTTTTCACAATGACATCCTACCTTGTCTACATGTTGGCAAGTAAATATAAATACAGGGGCCTAAGCTACAAAGGGACTCCTGACAAATAGAGGATCTGGGATGTTTACCCTCAACTTCGGTACAACACAATAAATTATAGGAGATCCAATGATGCCTTCTTCATGTACATCCCCCGGTTACTACAAGGTACCCTCCATATAAGAATTTTTGCAGAAGCAATGGAGTTAATCAAAGGGTATGGACAATGGTTCATACAATTTCAGATATTTTCTTACATTCGAATAAAGGGTCTCTTGCGGTTCCAATCATATTGCCGAGGTACCCCACAAAAAAACTCATCTTGTTGGAATTAACAAGGCAAATGGTTGCATTTGAGACAGTTTTGTAGGACATGCACAAGAAAGGGCTCACAAATGAATTCCCATTAAAGATTGGCACTCTTGAATCCTGCCCCAATCTCCAAAGTGCATAGTATTTGGAGAAGGAGATGGCACAATATGAATTATATTCACATACCAACCAAGATGACTTTGACCCTTATGGGAAGGAACAAAAATAGGACAATAGAAAGTATAGGCACTGAGACCACATTAAATATTACTGGGAAAACTACAAAGATGAATTTGAGGTGATAAAGAGGAATTATTCTAGGATGCCCTTGAAACTTATCAGGCTTTACAAGGTGGACTAGGTGTTAGATCAAGTTGATGAAGATGAAGGGGATCTAATACAATACCATGATTATAAGCCTTATAGAAATCAACCCCAGCCATTGGTAAATTGGTCAGAAGAAGTAGTGGACCTTGATCAGGTGATTGAACCAGTGAAAAGATACTCCAGAATATGGGTTAAGCACAAGGTTGCAGAGTTGCAAGCAGATGGGGCCCAGTTCACCTATGACCTAATGGGGAACCTTGAATCCCATTCTGAAGATGACACTGAGGCTACAAAAGATGACATTGCAGAACCTTCACACGAGGATGAACAAGGAAAAAGGCCCCTCACTGTGAAGAGGAGAATGAGGAGTCAGGGCAAAGAAAAATGAGAGGTAGTCTACACCCAAGGCAAAGAAGACTTCTGAGGGAGCTACTGAGGAAGGGGAAAATACTCCCCAACCTTCCAAGAAAAGGAAGTTGGTGACTGAGGGACATAGGTTTGCTAAGAAAGAAAAGACTTCTTAGGCTTCAATTACCCCTCCCAAGGTTGTTGAGATTGAAAGCTCTAGGGAGAAGCCCCAAGTGTATGTGAGAAGAAATTCACCCAAGCATAAGGTTTCCCCTGTAGAAGAATAAAGAGTTGGGACTGAGAAAGTACCTGCTAAAGAGACTCGTGTAGAGGATCCCACAAAAGAAACTAAAAAGGAAAGGAATAATTCACCTTCATTATCCCCAATACAGAATATACAAGAGGGAGAGGCTCCAAAGGAATGTGAGCAACTAAGCAAAGAAGAGGACCCATTTGACAATCTTGATGAAGATACACAAAGTGAGGAGGTATCCACACCCAGGGATGGGCAATTAAGTTATTTAGCTAAGGAATTGGGACAGACGAAAGAAATCAGTAGGGAGACCACTTCAAAGGTCACTGTAGAAATGTCATCCCAATCTCAAATGAGTGAGCATGTTGATGTTTCGTATTCGGAGAAGAAGCCTGAAGATAAAGATGGTAGAGAAAGGGAGCAACAGAATCAAGAAAGGGAGGAAGAGAATATAGAGGTTGTGAATGAAAGTCCTCCTCATGATCAATCTAAACATGGCGCTCCTCTAGGAAATATAGAGATAGAACAACTCATTGCCCCAGACTAGTTGGAGAAAAGACTAAAACAAAAATTGATTATTGTAGAAGATGAGACTGCGAGTTGGGACAAGCTATTGGAAAAATGGGGACAGTCAAGGGAAAGAAAGAGAGCCCGGACTGTCTCTAAATTTTCTAGGGATGAGTTCATCAACATGATTGTCCACGTGGTTGTTCCTCCCAAGAATAAGTATAAGGATGAATTGAGGCCTACAAATTACAAGGTGAAAACTGTGAATTTTGGCCCAACCACGAAGGAACAAGAGAAAGAAGACTTCCAGGAATCCTCTTACGCAATTATGAGGAGATTAGATAAGGAAACTGAGGAAAAGAAGGAATTGCAGAGGAAATTGAGAGAAGTGCACCGATATATTCAACATTTAATTAAGCCTCTACAATCTCAAAGCAGTGAAAGTTCCTCATTTCTAGAGGGCTTGTTGTCAAAGGAAGCAGTCTCAGAGAGAAATATTGAAGTATTTCGCAAAGGATACCCCTGAGTTGTTGCAAAATATTAGCAACAAAGGGGACGAAATGATTGAGAAGGTGTTGCCATATTATGAGAAGTCATCTTTCCTCTCTAACGACATAACATACTTCATGCAAGATTGTAAGCAACCACCGAATGATACAGTTATCAAAGAATTGGAGAGGATTCTTGCAATTACAATTGAGACTCTAGTTCAAGAGGGTGTCTTTACTATACAGGATACTCATAATGCCATGGAATGGATAGAAGCGATTAATTTCAAAATGAACTCATAATGAAGGTGCCTAAGAAGCCGTCCAAGGCACAGGCAAAGGTAAAAGAGGTTTTTAATAGCTGCAACACTTTTCTGGAAACGATTACAGGGAGGAAGAAATTCAGACAAAGGGACTTAAATGTGGAGCAATTGCAACAATGGTGGCATGAGGTGTATTCTCCAAACGTTGAGGGCCTTGTGGTTAAGGATCAGTTGGAGGATGTTGCTATTTATATATCTTGTCTAGATAAATATCAGGGTTTATATGTTGATAGGGAGAAAACCTTAGCCAAGTATGAGATAGAATTGAAATCAACTAGGGCTAGAATTAATGTTATATCTACCCCAACCCAAGCCGACCTAGATCCAATTCTTTCAAAATTAAAAGGGATTAATAGAAAAAATGGAGTAGGTAGAGGGGAGATGGGTGACCCAATTTGATGGCCTAGGATAATGTGCCATTAAATGCCAATTTTTCTTGAGAGACACGTTGGTGGTGCCTTGGATTTCGTGTCTAACATGTATTTAATGCTGAAAGTTGACTTTGGAGGTCGACCTCCATTATTTTAATGTATATTTTGAACTTGAAATTTGGGAGGGAATGTTTGGCCGACCTAATTTATGATACCCTAATTTGGGCTTCCCTTGATGTAGATTGTTATAAATAGGGTTTTCTCCCTCATTTGTTAGGGTTAGACATTTGGAGAAAGTGCTAGAAGTTTAGCTAAGGCATTATAGAGCCCTGTAATACTGGAGATATGGGAAAATCTTAAATTGTTGCAAATTCTTGATGAAGTAAATACAAAAAATACATTGTTATTTTGTGTTCCTCATTGTGCTTATTCATCTGTGCATGGTTCTGGTGATTCTTGTATCTCATATTTTAGAAGTTTATTTTAAGTAAGTTACTTTCTAGGCAATTTTAGATATACTCATGCTTCAATTGTGTTTATGGTGGAAAATTTGAAGTGTTTGAGCAACCCTTGGTCCATACTTTTAGTTGCTTACTAAATGTGGGTAGTTGTGAAAAGCTAGCCTTGGCCTATATCTTATGTGCTTAGTTCAATTGTGAAGTGTTTGTTCATTTTAATGCTACATCTAGGTTAATGTGTGAATGCTTTACAATCTGAAAATCTCAACTATCTTAGGAGATAACACTATTTTTGTAATATTGCAGGGTAATATGGGTTTAGCAGAAATTGGTTTGAAGGGGTTGGTCCACTTTGGATTTTCTATTGTTTTCACAGCTGATTCTAGTAATTAGATTTAAATTCCTTTGAAACCCCTATCTCTTTAATATTTTCTTTTAAATTTGGGTTAGTTTAGGATTCACAAGCATCAATATCCTATTGCATCTGATGAACTTAAGAAGCTCCATTATTTGTGTGTACGACCCTTTGTGGAAAACCAACATTTTAACATTATCTTTGAGTTGTTTCACTGCATTGTCAATACCTGACATTAGAGACCTTGGGGTTATCTCTTGAGGTTTGCTGATAGAGATTTACCTTTCAAGAGAGAGGATATTATATTATGTCTGATTTGTTGTTTTGTAGAAAACACCATCAACACTATCTCAAAAAGAGAGGAACCACAGGAAATTAAGGCATCATTTCTCATCTTATATTCAACATTTACAGCCTCTTGCCTTCTGCGTACTAATTGTTTCCAGACATTTTTAGTTACCTTGTTTTGTATAGTCTCCATACTTACATTACAAATGAATATATACTAAATAAATACATTTATGATGGTTTCCTTTCCTTCATCATTAATTTTATCATACAACTCAACATTTGGCTTAAGATCATTATCAATCATATTGTTTACTAAGGCTCCTAGATTCAAAGGTGGTTGATCACTTACCGGAGGAGAGCCAAGCATGTCCTCCAGAGGATCAAATGAGCCTTCTTCATTCTTCTTCTTATGAACATGGATTGTGTAAGTATCCTCTTCTTCCTTTGTCTCCTCATCCGTGGAGATATCAACTTTGGTTTTAGCTTCTTCTTTGGAGGTACTACTCCTTTTATTTATTTCCAACTAATGCTCTTCTTCCATGCCAAGATCTATTTCTTCCTGAATAGCTTCACTTGGATTTCCTTTCCTGTTAGCCTTTTGTTTCACCCTTCTTCTTCCTAAAGCAATAGATGGTGCAGCAAGAGGTATGTCCTTTCTTTTAGATGCTTGAGTACTGGGATTGATAGGGGTAGCAACATCAACTGATGCAAGGGAAATTTGTTCTTTCTTTTTCCCTTCTCAATAGTTGTAGTACTGGAAGCGGCAACACTGGAGGTAGGTGTAGCACTGGAAGATAATCTTCCTGGTTTCCTTGGTTCAGAGGGCAGTTTAGCTGATTTATCCTTTCTCTCATCAAGAGCCTCCTTTAACTAATCTAAATCATCCTTAATGAAAGCCTATCCTTGGAAGAATGCTTCAAGTTTCTTTCTTCTTTTGGATGTTGTAGCTTCTAGGTGCACCTCAGTGGATTTTTCCTCATAAGTTCCATATCGAGGTAGATTGGGATCCTTAGGATTGCTCAACATAATTTCAATGTACCTCTCAGCCAATTGTTCATCAAGTTCATATCCCAAGGGCTTAATCCATCACATTTTGGGTTCAACTGCCTCTATGATACATTCATCTATAGTTTCAAGAAAGGTTATTTCCTTTTCATATTTCTTTATTAAACTCCTGGGAATCTGATCTCTTTCATGCATCTCATTCTGAAATACTACAAAGAAAGTAGTCAGAGCATTGTTTTGTGCCCTAAAATCTCCAAGACTATGCAAATGATCAAAAATCTAATGAGCAACTGGCCTGTTACAATCCCAAATTATGTCTTTCCTTCTTGGTAGTTCCCTTAGGAAATAGAATAGCAAATAAACTACTAAAGTGTCAAATTTGAAGGGGTGCTTCTTTTACTTAGTCATGCTCAAGTTCTCCATAAGTTGCAACCTAAGCAACTCACATAGCTCAAAATATTTCCCATTTACTACCATTTCAAATGTGGTTTGAATTTTGGTAGCCAATAAAGAATTCCCATGGTTGGTGAAGTGAAATTTTTGTCCAATCATGATAGCAACATACTTGACATCAAGGTTTGAGATAGGCTTCATAGTTAAATCTCTTCCGTCAAATGTAGCACCAATTATCTTCATTACTACATCATTCTTCACAACCTTTAGAATTGGAATGGATCCAATATCGCAAAGACTAGTTACAGCTCGAACCACTTCCTTGTCGATTACTACAGGTACACTTGTCCGAAAAAATTTACTATGTACCCTACTGAGATCCATCCTAACAAATTTTGCCTCCATCTCACTAAATTTTTTTTGAAACCAGTTCCAAACATTCAACTTCTTTTGAACTAGGTTTTCATATTCTAGCTTTAGCAATAGATCATCTCCCATCAATTCACTATCCCATAGGTCCTTAAGCTCTTGGTGATTGAATTCCTCTAGCTTCCCATGAATATATGTCCTAGTATCTTCAGTGGGTAACACATTGTTTGAAATGTGCGAGAACGCACCCACAAGATCTACTTCATTAACTTTCCAAGAATGTCTTCTAAATTTGGGTCAAGATCTCCCAGAGATTTCCACAACAGTAGGAGTGGCCATTTCTCCTCAAACAACTTGAATATGCTTAAGAAAAATTTGCTTCATCTTAGAATCCACAAGATTCAAATAACGGATAATACTTTTTTCACGCTTTGTCAAGAACTAGGGTTTTGATGCAAAATACACTGAATTTCCTTCAACTCTCTTCCGCTCACTCTGCTTCTTCCAATTGTGTCAATGTGCTTTAGCTCAACTCAGTTTCTCGCTTTATGACTTACAAAAATTTTCCCTAATCTGCATTTAATGCATTCTAACCTTAAAAGTTGATATACACTTAATAAAGTACATTGCAAACCCAAAAATGTTCCACAATTCTCTGGATTTGCATGATTTATGTTGGAGATTTCTTCATCGTCTTTAGAATGATAACTTACATCATATATCCTTGTGTCACTAGTTGACACCTCATATATCGGGGGCTTTTTAGATTTCTTTATAACTGCTCCCCTTCAAGCCACTATTGGGTTCAGTTTTTAGAAGAGGTATTTGCACCAGATGTAGGTACAAATGCATTTGACTCATCCATTTTCTCAGGTTCTTCCTTTTTCCTCTAAATCCTTTCCATTTCTTTTCTCACCTCTGTAGGATCCACTTTGTTCACATGTTTTTTCTTTTGTTCTGGATTAGGTTTCTTCTCAATTTTACTTCTACAAAATTTTGAGATATGTCATGGTTTGTTAAAAATGTAGTACACAACTTGTTTATGATCAAATTGATTTGGATTTATCCTTGATCTACACTGATTAGCCTTATATCTGAAGACATTGCATGTATAGCAATAGCCTTAAAAATATTGAATCCTTCTACTAGCATTAAATTTGTTCAACACCATCTGGCTTCTACACTCGATAGCTCTATGTCCAAACTTATTGCAAGAAAACCATTATCCAACAAAGAATCCAACATTCTGATTCATTCTATTCTGGTTCAATCTACTTCTACATTATGTTGCTATATGACCAAATTTATTGCATGAGAAATAAAAACCATTAAAATATGGGTACCTTTGAGCATTAGGTTGTTGAATAGGAATCCTTTTGGTATTGCTCCTTTGGTTTTTGATCTATTTATTATTACCTTGAGTTTTCCTTTGATTGTCCACTTTGCTAGGAGTTGGTTGGCCTTTGAACTTTGTCCTTCTTCAAGTCCTAGACCGCTTTTGTCTTTAGAAGGTTTTTGAAATGCAATCAACTCATCAAGCCTTATAGAACTTGTTTTGAATTTTTCTTCATGGGATTTTTCTTTTTACCGATCATATATTAGAGTTACTACTTCTTGTTCAAGCTTCATGCATTCATTAATTTTATTTTGAATTTCAGCTTTCTGGAATTCTTCAATTATTTTTTTGTTCTTCCACTTGTACCTTCAGTCTGGTAATGCCTTCATTAGCCTTTTTCAATTGATCACTGACCTCTCTATGCCTTTCTTTGAACTTTTTGATTTGTTCTCTTAATTTTCTGATGTAATTCATTTGATTCTTTCAAGTTCCCTTTTAGAGTTTCTTTCTCATCTTCATTTTTGTCCAATTCTTCAAGGGCAGCATTGATTTCCTCAGATGCAGATTTTTCTTCCAAAGGAACATGATAGCTTTTGTTAGCCATGTATTCAAATTCTGGGACATTCCTCAAGTGGTAAGGCTTCTTTAGAGGAACCAAGCTCTGATACCAATTGTTGAATACACTGAATACTGAGAGGGGGGGTGAATCAGTATTCTGCTATCACAATTAATTGGTAACCATCCAATTATTAATGCATATCTAACTGCAATAGTAAACTAAAGTATGAAAGGAATCATAACATCTCATAACACATTAACAATAGGATTTTTATGTGGAAAACCTAAAATGGGAAAAATCACGGTGAGGATTAACTCACAATATATTATAACTAGTTACAAGATATTATAGGGCTCACTGCCAAGACTCACTATCCTTGAAAGGGTCATAGCTTGAATACAAAATGGCTTATTGCCAAGATGCAAAAAGTATGGCTCACTACCAAAAGATGAACTGAAGAAGTACACCTTCAAAGTGTTAAGATTAGTTCTAGTTAAGTTATGGAAAACCAAAATCCTGCTCTGGTTGCATGTATACAACAATTATCAACAACTTCGCACTGTAACACTTGTCGCATAGCTTGCATCACATACTACACTTCACCTATCCATCGCACACACACACATATTTTATACATATATGCAGCTATATCTTCCTTTATCAATTAGGTTGGCCTAATTGAATGTGAACACACAAAATTCAAAGTGACTTGCTAGCCCAATTCAAAAATCTTTTTGGTGCACAAAACAAAATGTATCATCCACAAATTAGGTTGGCCCAGACCTAATAAGGAACACTTTGAACATTCATAAGACAAGTAGTTCATAACCCTATCGACCAAAAGAATGTCAAACTTATTTCATTTAGATATCTTAGTCAAATCAACCAAAATTGTTGAAAGCTCGTTCATAGCTGTAACTGATACTCTTGAGCAACATATCAAAAAATAAAAAAATAATCTTTTACTGAGAGAATTTATGGATCAGAATACCAGATCAATATAGACACATAGTTTACTTAGCTAGTTACCAAACAATGTTGGCATCAATGAAAACAAACCTGGAGGTCACCTTCTTCATTCTTCCAAAAATATGGTTGTGTTATTAGATGTGAAAGGATTTTGATAGAGAATATTGACTTATTGTTTAGAAAATGGTATGAAACTCATGTCATTAGGAAGTATGGATAGTTGACTTGACATTATTGGTATGGAAGCTTGAAGCAAAGATGTGTTGATAGATTGAGGTATATAAACATTTGCATTAGATGTGATGTGTGATGACATGATAATTGTAAGGGCTTGTTCCCAAGTGTGGTAATGCCAAAATATGAAGGTATTTTAGCAAATATTTGTGCTAGTGTAAGAAAATATTTGTTCTAGGGTGAAAAGCAAGGAGGCTATTAATTAATTTTCTTACTTCCAGATCTTGTTGCATATCTAATAACTTCTTTTGTGTTAATTCATTAGACTCATCTATGATGTCTTCTATCATAATTTCTAGGGGTTGAGGTCATGGTGTGTGATACTCATTAGGATTGAACGTGTGAGAAGACATGCCAAACTTAGCTTGTGTACCACCCATGCTTGTGGTAAAGTTTGAATCACTTTAATTGGACTCCATGAGTTTCTTATGTTGAGACCTTGTTGTAGGAATACAAATTTGAAGAACCTATGAGATGAGGACGTGAGATGAAAGTTAGGTGATTTGATTTGTATATATTGTTTCTAATGGAATCTACTAAAGGAATGTTTGTAGTTTTGGACAAAAGGATGTGATTTTTTTGGATAAGTGGGTTTGGTGTTTTTTATTGATATAGGATAAAACCTCAACAAGTCATAGTAAATCTAGATCTTCATATGATGATAAGTCTAAGATTTGGATGGATACTTGTGCTAGACTAATGAGTCCAAGAAAAAGGATTATAGTGGGTTTACTAATTTAGAAGCAACCAAGAATCCTAAGTGAACCTTCCCACAAATGATTTGTGCTAACTCAACTATCTACTTGAAACAAGCAACTTATCAAGTAAAAGGCTAAATTGGTGATAAAAGGATGGAAGATCTAGATGAGATTATAATTATTTTGGTTATTAGATGTTGGATGATTGATTATGATGATGATAAGGATGTTTGTCCAACCCTAGAATAGTAACTCTAAAGTTTAAAAAAGGATGATATGAAATGGATATGAATTTTTATTTTTTGATGGATAATGAATGGTGACTATAGGTCAAATGTGTTATAGGTCTTCAATTTTAGGTCTGATTGGTCAAAGTATTTGAAAACTAACTTTTAGAGAATTTTGAAAATTTTAACCAAGGTCAAAAGCATCATTATATGAATTAGAAGCATAATTGTGGGTATTAGATTCATTATATTACTACCAAAAGTGCCACAATAGATCTTAAAAGTGAAAAATTAGGTTCAAAAACAACATATTAGGTTTCATATACGCAACTTTGTCAAAAAAAATGTGCAAGTTCATCATATCAAGTTTAATCAGGACTCAAATCAAAATTACCATTATGTAATCAAATACACAATTTTGCATATCAGATGCATTAAAATATAATCAAATACACCACAGGATAGTTAGATGCACTAAAAGATGATCATATGTGCCAATGGATAATCAAATGTGCAATGTTGGCTATCAAATATGCCAAAGTACAAAATCAAATGGACAATTCTACTTGAGAGATGCACAAGTAGAATATCAAGGAATCAAAAGTGCTATAAAATGTCTTAAATGCACTATTTTGGACTCAAAAGTGCAACTTTATATAAAAGTTGATAATTTTTTGCAAGTTTTGGATTAATTTTTTTAAAAATGGCAAGAGATATGAAGAAAAAATAAGAGGGTTGATGATTTCAAGGTAGTAATTTTGAATGGTGTTTTATTAGTCTTCAAGCATAGTAAAAAAGTTTGACTATTCGATAAAGGTGTGTCGCACTAGTGTGGGCCCAAGTAATAGAAAATTGCAAGATTGCACATGCACATTACACTCTCAAGAGAGAATAGGTAAGGTTCTAGTGGCTCAAGGGCTCACCTTTCCCCTTCTCTTGATGGTTTTTACACCTTCAAAGAAATCCTATCTCTCCTCAAGATGATGCAGGTTGAGTAACTTCAAGTATGATACTATACCTTTCACCATGTAGCTAGATTAATGATCGAGGGTATTAGGATTCTAAAAACAAGTTTTATAGCGATATATCTAAGAATAGTGAGCCCATTTGATAGTGCTTGATTCTAGGGGGTCTCCCCTTTTCTCCTCATGAAATAAGTCTCGACAGACCAAGGGTCTTGTGGCTTGGTTTGAATGACATTGGCCACAATTTAAGGTATAACTTTTTCTCTCCCCTCTTTATATAACCCACCAAAAAACATGGTTGAGGTCAACCTTAAGGTGATGAAATCCCCAAGTAGGCCCCCTACTAAAGAAAAGAAGATACTAGTGCTTTTGATCCCTAGGCTCACACAAAGTGCAAGGGGAGAGCATACACAACTAATACTTCTTGGGTGAAGATAACATATATGTGAATAAAAGAGTGCTTTTGATCCCCAAGCTTACACTAGATGCAAGGGGAGAGCATACACACTAAAAGTAACATACAATATTTATTTATTAAAATCCAAACGAAGTGTGCAACTACTTAATAAGAAAATAAGATAAAACCTACACCAAATTTGTTAGTAGTTTCTCTTTATCTTGTCTTCTCCCAACGATCATCAAGCTACACAACTTGATTAGTTCTAAAAGATCATCAAAATGTTAGGTTAGAAAAATCAAACTAACAAAATTAAAAGCATGATTGTAACTACCAAATGTGTTAAAGTAACTATTAAAAGCGACATTATACTTGTCAAATGCATTATTTTGCTTATTAGACATGTTGAAATATAGTAAAAAATGCCACAGTACTTTCAAAAGTGTCATTTTGGTAAATGCACCTGTAAACAAAAATTAGAAAGTCAGATGTGTCAAAAAAGAGATCAAAAGTATCACTGTGCTAATCAAATACACCATTTTGTAGTTAAAAGCACTATTACGTGACCTAAAAAATTATAAAAAATTAATGCAAACTATTAAGTTTCAAGGATGTGGGTCTCACTAGGCGTGCTAGAATGTAGAAGACAATTATGAATGATTGAAATATGAAATGAGAATAAGTCAATAATAAACCTAAATCCAATAATAAAATAACTTACTTCAATAAAACATGTGCACAAGTAAAATAAATGAAACAAATGTCAATCTTACCTCCACAAAAATATGCCTAACCTTACTCCATTATATGTCTTAATGCTAATTTGATAGTATGTGGATTGCTCAAGAAAATCTTATCATAACCTTGTTTAGCACAATGGATGCAAAATTTGTCAAAAATTGTGGCAAGATTGAATGGCTAAATAATGGGTGTTTTATAGCTTTTACTAATATCAAAACAATGGTGCAAGATGATTGGAGAGATCAACGAATGAGATTGGTTGAGAGATCATAATGAATGTGCAAGCAACATGTGTCAAGATGAAAGGCTAAGTGGTTGCATGGATCAAATGATTGGATGCATGGGTTGATGAAGTGGAAGTGAGTGAGAGTGAACTAAGGTTGATTTTTAGTCAACTCACTAAATTTAGAGATGGTCACTAAATTTAGTGATGAAATAATATAAATAGAATGATATATTTTTTTTATTCAAGGGGTAACGCTTTTGAACTAGAGCTATGAACCGGAATACAACCATTCAACAATACCACCCCAACGGGGTTTGAACCTTGGTGGCAAGAACAACAATGCCACCTTTAAACCATCACACCAAGCCAATACCGACAAATAGAATGATATATTTTGAAAATAAATAAAATATTGATTTATTTATTTATAGATGAGTGAAAATGTCAAATTAAATAATTTTATTTAATTTTAGAGGAAATATTAGCTAATTAAATAATTAAAATTATCTAATTATATTGGATGAGAGGAATGCATGATTTTAATTAAATAATTAAAAAATATTTAATTAATGTGAATGGAAGAATAATTAGAAATTATTTAATTAATATTGATGGAAGAAAATTAAAAATAATCAAACAATTAAAAATTATTTAATTAAAGTGGTTGTAGGAAAATGATTAATCAATTAAATAATTATAAATTATTTAACTAAAGAGGGAAATTTGTTAGCTTAATTAAATAATTAAAACAGTGATAAAGGGGTTGATAATAGATGATGATAAGAAGTGATGATAGTTTAGACGAAATGCATTTTTCATTTTTAGGTGTCTACAATAGTAAAGTAAACTAGTTAATTTCATCATATTAGAGTAGTTCACATAATTTTGCAAAGTAATTTGATTACAACAATATATCATTATCAAAATCGACTTATCTAGATAAATCTATTACAATATATGAGAAAATGTAAGTCCAAGAGCAAGCTCATATCTTGTAATAGATTTAAGAAGAAAATGTAAGACAATAAGCCTTAAAATAACAATCCTAAAAGAGTAATTTAGATTAGAAATCACTGCTTGAGCACTTTCCTTGATAAAAATAGCAAAAGCTTAATGTAATATGAGTAAATAATACAAACATCTTATAGACATGTAAAAATGGCCTAACACTTATCACACATCCTAAATGACGTTTTTTCATCATCGACATCATTATCACCTAATATCACTACATTTCACATCAAATACATCAAAAACCCTAATTTCCTCTATTAATTGAATAAACTTATATTATTTAATTAATTCAAATTTTCATCATTTTTTATTAATTGAATAAATTTCATTTATTTAAAAAAGTCTCAATCTAACTTTATTCTTCCTAATTAATTAAATAACATCAATTATTTAATTATGTCACTAATTCACTTTATTCCCCTAAATCAATTAAATTATTAAAACATAATAGTTTAATTAAAACACTTTCCCCAAAACTTGAATAATTAAATAAATTATTCGAAACATCATCAAAAAGGTTAAACAAACAAATATAACTTTGTTTGCAAAAGTCAAACATGATTTACACATTCAACTCAAAAAGGATTAATTAATTAAATCAATTAATTAATTACCCTTACCCACTTTTATGATTGAGTAAATTACGATCTCTCGATTGCTCACTCTGATTGGCTGACTGATTCATCTGTTCTTCAATCTCAATGAAGGCTCAACATGATTTCTTCAATTCCACATATTATTCAATCTATTTCCTCAATTCCACTGAACACTCAAAATAATTTCTTCAATCACACTAATTACGTAATCAAAATCCACTGATTCTTCCTATCTAATTCCTCTCAACAGTTTTGAACTATTGATCGAGATATTCTACTATGTGATCTCGAGCATTCATTTCAAAATGAAAATTCTATATAACAACCATATCTCTTCTAAAAATGATAAGAGAATCAACATATTTTTCACAATGAAGTAATGTTGAAATCATAATAAATCTTTTGACAAAGCTTTACACACATCTTCGATCAACACATGCACAACTTTCAAGCTTTTTCTACGTACAAATGGAGGCTTTGCATTGATATAACAACTATCCAGCAGCATTGTGAATACACTTCAACATGGGATGGGTAATGGCATTAGTTAGTTGAATTCTTTGTATGTTCTTTAATTTCTTTTGCTTTTAGTTTGTTGAATTCAGTAATTTCAATATCATTCATTTTGTGAGCAATAGGCATGAATCATGGTATTTGTGTTGAATTAGATTAGTTTCAATTCAATTCATTTATCTTATTGCACACTTGATTTTCCCCCTTACACATTTTGGCACGCCCGATGGGACCATGGTCCTTAGCACTAACTATTTTATGAATGAATTTTGAATAGTTGAAAGTTTTGGAAATGCAATTGAAAACTTTTCACACAAAAGCTACAAGAAATTCATGCAATTGATCTTTCGCTTCAGACACAGTTACCTATTTCTAGCTGCTTTTTCCATTTCAACCACTTTTTCCAAAATAACAAGGGTGCTCTTGCATTTTTTAGTCACTTCTACTTAAATAATAGAGGTCACTTTTGAGGCTTTTAGCCGCAATTGCTTCTAAAAGGGTTACTTTTGCTTAAAATATTGCTTTTGCTCTGTTGCTTTTTAATCTAAAATTTGAGAAGATATTTTTTCATTTTTTCTGACACTAACAAGTGCTTTTTGGTGATGGTTGTGTTTTCTAACTTTATGTGTGCAGCTCTTGTAGGATATGGAACACGTTACATGAAAAACAACTAACACATTTTATTACAAAGGAGGTGAACAAAATTTTTTAGAAGCTTTCTAGATTAGAAAACTTTGAAATTGGTGCTATAAAATGAACCCCACAAATCACACTCTTATCAATTTAGTGCTTAAAAATAATCTTTCAAAAACTTTATAGCTTAGGAAAACTTCTCAATTTAGTGCTTAAAAAGAATTTTCAGAAGCTTTCTAGCTTAGGAAAATTTCAATATGGTGCTTTAAAAAGAACATCTTAAAAGCTTTCATAGTTAGGAAAATTTTAATTTGGTGCTATAAAATGAACCCCACAAATTTGCATGCCTTCGGTTTGGTGCTCTAAAAGGAATTTTCCAAAGCTTTGTAAATTAGAACAAACAATTCTTTTTGGTGCTCTAAAAAATGTTTTCCTTTGACCAATGATTTCAATATGCTGACGAAACGAGTGATTTTCTTTTTGTTGACCAAATAAGACAAGGCTTTAGAAACACTTCAATTAGTGATTAAAATTGGACAAATCAATTTTCTGACTTACACATTGTTATCAACATTGCTTGATATCTCAAACACTTCAGTTTTAGTGCAACATAAAAAATGATTTGCTAGTATTTTTCACACTTTATTTGGTTGGATAACGCCACTCAAGGGGCTTAAAAAGAACATTGCAATGAATTGTACACTATGTATTCTATGTTTGGAAAGCTAGGTGTCTATCCTCTCCCCTCATGCCTTATGACGATTTTGGGTGACAAAAAGCATCTTGAGTTTCACACATTGTTTTCATTTCAAAGCATTACCTTTAGAGGGCTTTCCCCCCAATTTAGAGGGCTTTCCCCCCAATTTGTGAGAGGGAACGACCCAAGTGGTACTTTTGTTTTGGTCCACTATGCAAATAATTATGGGTGTGACGGAAGTCATCAACCACCTGATGCAGATGTTCTATATCGACGAAAGTCTCCCTCAATATCCATGAGATGCGTAAAAACCCTTTGTAAGGGTTGTGAGACCTCTCAAATGAGTGAAACACCACATGTATAGACACCAGATTATCTCAAAACATTGACTAAGAACTAATGTTGTAGAAGCCACCCCTTTTAGCCAAAAACATTCTTTGAAGTGGTGCATCAAAACTTTGATTCTGAGAAGTTACTTACCAAGTCCAACTTATAGTTGAGCTTAAAACACTTTCCATTCGTTGCATATAAAATCACCCCTTCGGGGCATGAGGTAAGCCCACCTAAGAGAACATGTCTATCCCTAGAGTGTAAATTTTCTTCACGAAATTTCCAAATCTTTTATTTACTTTGAAATATCAAACATTTTCTTGAATTAAAATGAACACATCAAGACAAGTATTAAACATGGTTATCAAACTTCAAACCCTTTTGACTTAGTGTAAATCCTTTGAAAAGAGCCCTATATTTGCACTCCTTAAGGATATCTTAAAACAATATCCCTAAAGGTTTTCGAATATTTAGGCTCACATTTCAAGTCACATTAAGGACAAAGTAAACATTGGAAACTATGGCTTTAGCATTTCAACTTTCACAAAATTTGAGCTTTTGTGAAAGGAAATGTGCTTGAAGTTGTAGAAATTTAGGATCAAATAGTTTTGATTATTGTGTTGCATGATATCACCTGCCAAAATCTCAAATTAGATCAAACGAAGTCATTCAAAATTGCAAATTTATCCAAGTTGTTGCCAACACAGAAATTGGAAAATAAATCTACACAAAATACCGCTATTACTACTATTTTTTTTTTACTTGACGTAAAATTGGTCATAGTTGACCTAAAATAGCTCACCTTTGTTCTCTACTTTATGATAGTCACTGGTAAAAACATGTTGCTTTTGTAAAATCTAAACGTAGTTGACATAAACTAGCCATAGTTGACAAATAATCTTGTCGTAGTTGGCATATTTCCTAATTGCAGTTGACTGAAAACTTGTCGCTTTTGACCAAGAAGGTCATTTTTTCCTGCACAAATTCACCTATTAACAAAATTACACATAGAGGTCAATTTTGAGAAAACTGGTCATAGTTGTTTTTTTGATTTGGTCGTAATTGATCATAATTTGACTGCTTTTGACAAAAATTGCCACTTTTGCTCCAAACCTACTGCTTTTGCTCTATTTTATGGTGAAAATCAAAAAACCAATATGAAATTGATTACAAATATTTTGAAAAATGAAACAATTAGACTCCCAAGACATGTCATAATTTACATCAGTCCATCATCCATTTGCAAAATTCAACACCTCATCCTACTTTTAGAATTCAAAATCAAAACAAACAACTTGGATCATTCCTTCACTCAAACTTCTAAGATATCAACATTTGCTTGAACCTCAAGGCTAGTTCAAGTAAATTTCTCACAACATATCCTCTAGAAAAAGAAGTGAAATATCGATCTAAGTATTTCAACATTTTGAGTTCCAAGAATAGCATCATTCCAAAACATCACTCAAACTTTAGAGTCTTGAGTATCACAAAAACTATATCAAAACACCAACACTTTCATCATTTCACTTTATGACCATTTGGCATCCAATTGCTCCAATTCAATAACCAAACCTTACAACACCTATCATACAACCAAGTCTCACACAAGTCAAAGGTGGACAAACAAATATCATCAGTAGTTTGAGGAGCTTCATATTTGAGAAAAACAAAACACCAACCCAGTGGAGAAACACAACTAACATCCTAGATAAAGAGGAACGAAAATCAGATCTTGTAGCCAGAAGGCTCATATTACCACCTTCTGCATGGCAATAAACATCATCCTTCAAAACATAAAATCCCAAAACATTCAAAAAAACAAAGAATTCCAAAAAATAAAGCATTTTTTCCATAGTTAGAATAACCAAACTTCCATAAAATCTTGGTGCTTGTTTATGACAACCACGTGATCCCAACATAGAAAAAAGACAAAAGCAAACAAAAGTAGCACTAGTATGCCCCCAACGAACACCACAAACAACATAAGTGACCCATGGGGTTATAGACCAAGTGACCTTGTAACTCCTCAAAAGGAACCCACATTTAAGGCAACATCAAACCAATCACCTAGTGAGGAAGAAGTAATCCATAGACAACAAGAAGTAATGGATAGATCAAACCAAAACCCAAAGGACATGGACATAGAAGAAGTGGATAGTGAGGAAGAAATAAATGATGAAGAATTCCTTCAACACTCCAACAATCCCAAGGTGCTTAAACTAGTGGACAAACTCCTAAGAAAGGATCCAAATACCTCCTTCAAATTAGCACAAAGTGGTGCTAAGTTACCTATAGACTTTAACATGGAAGGTCTTAAAGATCCTCACCTTATTCCCTTAGGGGATAAGTTAGTTGTGAGAGAAATACCCAAACCATTGGAGATTCCAAACATGCCACCAATCTTCTCACAAGGCAATGATCAATCAACGGACAACCCTTTGTTTAGGAAGCCATCCCAAATTGAACAAGCAGCAGTGGCCCAACAATATCAAGGAGGTCCATCTCAATACATGCTCCAAAACACTTTATACATTGACCCTTCCCAAAACATACAAAATCAACAAGGGAAATTTCCACAATAGTACCAACAACAAGGTGTGCCACAGGGTACCCTTTCCAATCAACAACAATAAGGTGGGCCACATGGTCCCCTTTCCAATCACCATCAACAACGTGTGCCATAGGGTACCCTTTCCAATCAACATCAACAACAAAGTGGGCCACATGGTCCCCTCCCAATCAATAGTACCAACAACAAGGTGTGCCATAGGGTAGCCTTTCCAATCAACATAAAAAATAAAGTGGGTCACATGGTCCCCTTCCCAATCAACAGTACCGACAACAAGGTGGGCCACAGAGTCCCCTTCCTAATCAATAGTACCAACAACAAAGTGTGCCACAGGGTACCCTTTCCAATCAACATCAACAAGGTGTGCCACATGGTACCCTTTCAAATCAATAGTACCATCAACAAGGTGTATTGCCAACACACTATTAGGCTAACCTTCAAAACAATTCATCCCAACAACAAGGTGTGCCACATGGTACCCTTTCCAATCAACAATCCCGTCAATAAGGTGTACCACCAATGCACTGTCAAGGTAACCTTCAATACAGTTCACCCCAACAACAAGGTGTACCACCAACATACTACCAGGGTAACCTTCAAAACAATTCATCCCAACAACAAGGTGTACCACCAACACACTACTAGGGTACCCTTCAATAGAATCAACCATAGCAAGGTGTACCACCAACACACTATCACGATACCCCTTTTCAACAAAATCAATAAGGAGCTAACCCTCCTTACACATAACAAGGACTCAACCCTCCTTACATTCAACAAGGACTTAACCCTCCTTCCACCCAACATGGTTACTAAGGTTCTATAACTCCACAATACCCAACCTATGACCAAACGAACATGGTGGGACAACATGGTTACTACGCACAAGATCCACAAACAAATGTACCAATCACAGAGGTAGGCATGGAACTACAAGCCATGAAGACCCAAGAAGACCTACACCCTATAGGATATATGTCCATTTCCTTTTGATCTCTCTATTACAATGCTCCCTTTCCCTAAATTTTTTGAAATACCCAAGTTTGACAAGTACAAGGGAAAAGGAGATCTAATTGAACATATGCAAGATTTCTCGGTATCTTGCATGGAAGAACAAACCAATTATTCCTACCTAATGAGACTTTTTCCACATAGTCTTACTGGTCATGCTATGGAATGGTTCTCCCATCTACCACCAGGAATCAAAAGTTTTGATGAATTGACTACCAAGTTTATAAACCACTTCTTATTCAACATAGAATAGGATGTCACCATCACTAACCTCTACAAGATTAAACAAAGTCAAGAAGAATCCCTTACATCCTACCTACAAAGATGGAGACATAAAGCTAGTAGGTGAAAGTGGCCTATTCCCAACAAAGAACTAGTGGATATCTTTGTTTCTAATGCCCAAGCGGATTATCAACTCACCATGTTGTGCCCCACTAAATTCAAGGAGACTATTGAAAAGGGACTATACATTGAAAAAGCTCCCATAGCAAGGGGAGTTATTAAACTAAACAACTCAAAAGACAACTCTTCTAATTCGAATGAGAAACCTAAGATTTGGGCCAAGAACAAAAATGTTATAAATGATGGGGTAGTTGATGCTAGAGCTGTATGGAACGTGCAAAATCCCAATGTACCACAAAAAAAACCCCAAGTTGCACTAACAAGCTATGCTTCCAACAATGTACATAAAAATCAACTCACCTATTCCCAAAACAATCAAATGGTTAACCAATAGAAAAATCAAGGAGGACAACAAAGGCGATATGATCAACCAAGGAGGAAATTTATTGCCTTAGGAGAGCCACTTGAGACAATCATATGCAAATTGGTTCAACAAAACCTCATCAAGGTCAACGACCACCCAAACTATGAAGAGTCGAGTTTCAAAACACTATGGTACAATGAAAAAGGCTTATATGAGTTCCACAAGATCAAGGGACATACAATGAATAACTGCATGAGACTTAAACACATAATACACGAATTGATTGAAAAAGGAGAAGTTGATATTGAACACCGTACTAGAAACAAAGACCTCCAAATCTACACAAATCTAATTCCAAACCATGCTAAGAAGAATGACAAAGGGAAAGAACAAGACTATCATTGCGCCAACTACACCTATGGTGACACCATCCTAGGTACCCTCTCACAAGCAAATGACACTAGGGTCAATGTGCTAACTATACAAGGAAGGGACCCCGAATGTAATGTAACTACCCATCGAGGGAAAGTCATAATACAAGGAGCCCCACCTAACGCACAACTATGCCATCCAATGACTATAGTATTGTGGAACAACTGAAGAGGACTCTTGCTTTGATCTCCATCCTAGAGCTACTAAAATTATCACCCACACATAGGGAAATACTAGAGAAAGCTTTGGAAACAGTAGTCCATAATGACCTCAATCTTGATCAATTTCAAGCCATGGTTGGCAAGATCATGACCAATCATCATTTAGTCTTTTATGAGAAAGACCTTTCACAAAAGTCGTTCCACAACCAAGCCCTCTATATAGAGGTTGGTGTCCACAAAAATATGGTCAAAAGAGTATTGATAGATAATGGTGCAGGTTTAAACATTTGTACCTTGAAATTTGTTAAACAGTTGGGGTATTCTGATGATGTAATTGACAAGGGAAAAATAATTAGTATAAGGGCTTATGACAATCTAGAAAGAAATTCAAAAGGGATAATCAAACTACCTATATAGATAGGACTGGCAACAATAGAAACCATATGTCAAGTATTGGACCTTGAGTTACCATATAGCCTTCTTCTAGGACGCCCATGGATTCATGCACTACAAGCGATTCCATCAACATTCCACCAATGTCTAAGATTTCCTGATGCAGGAAAGGAGGTTACAGTATATGTCGATCATGAACCCTTCCACTACTATGCAAAATTGAAGGAGAAATACAACAAAATCTAGCGTATTGCTAGTAATGATATATCATTTCACTCCTCATATGTCGACCCATCAACACTACCATCAACCTCAACTAAACCCATATCAAGTGAAACAAAAATCTGAGTCCAAGATTCAAGTACTTGACAAAGGTAACAGGAACTATCATTTCAATCAAGCCTTTTGTATTGGAATGCTTCCCCCAACACCAAAGGTTTATGGAGGGCCTAAGGAGATCAAGCATGTTCAAGTAGTAAAAATGGTAGCTAAACCCATGATCTTTACCAAGTGGGGAGATATGAAGGATGAGGCAATATTCAAAGAGGACCTTTCGTCAATGATCTACAAAGAAGACCAAAAAAATAGAACAACTACAACCCCTTCTAATTGATCCTAGTAGTAAAGGGTATCGACTAGCTAAAAAAATGGGATACACTAGAAAAGGTGACCTTGGGCTATACAAACAAGGCAGATGGGAACCTATTATAGTGGAACAAAGAAAAAAGAACATGGGATTAGGCTATGGTTCGATAGATGTGATGACCCCAAACACTAGATGTACCTCTTGTAAGAAAGGAGCTCCTTCTACCAACATTAAGACATCGAATATCTACCATCTTATGGATGACGATTTACCCATTGAGGACTTATTTGAAATCTTTAGCATAAGTATATTCCCTATCCAAACTAGCAAACCTACATTCAAAGACTGTACTTATGAAACAAACTAATGAATATGAATGGGATTCTCCTTCCTTTGTCACCTCTAGTGACGATGACCTAAATACCCAATGGGAGAATGATACCAGAGCCATATTGACCATTTCAACAACTTTCGTAAGCTTTAGAGATAATGATGACGACCTACTGCTTTGCTACCCACAACTAATAGATTGGGACCAACAACACCATACACCTATTTTGGTTCAATTCTAAAACGATGAAGCAATTGCAATGTTTATGGGACTTCAAACCAATATACCATTAGGAGATCATAAAGTAGGGTTTTTCATGGAACTCGAACAACAAACATATTTCAGAGGGGAGATTGTGTCCTCTAGCTGCAAAATCGAAAAAGACAATGTAAAAATGAAAGCGAGATCCCCTAGGGAAAACCACGATGTGGATCTATCAGATCCTAAAAAGAGAAACTAAAGGATGAATCTAAGGGTGGAAACCTCCCTAAGGCACCTAAAGATGGAGGATTCAATCTCCCTATTTATGAATATCAAGAGAAGTCGACACTCCTAGTTGAAGAGGCGAAACCTATAAATGTTGGCACAACGGAAACACCCAAGATCACATACCATGGAGCGTCACTGATCCTGAAGAGAAAGTGGACTTCTCAGTGTTCATCAATGAAAGGAAGATAAACTTCACATGGACATATGCATATATGCCAAGGCTAGATCTAGCATTGGTCGTACACCACCTAGTCATATTTCTTAGAGCTAAACCCATCAAGTAGAAACTACGAAAGATGCATCCTTAGATAACACTTTTGGTAAAAGTAGAACTAAAGAAACTATTAGATGTGGGTTTCATCAGACCAATTGATTATCCTGAGTGGATCTCAAATTTAGTACACGTATCAAAGCCCACTAGGGGCATAAGAATTTGCATAGATTTTTGAGATCTAAACAAAGCTTGTCCAAAAGATGACTTCCCACTTCCAAGTATAGACATGATCGTAGATCTAACAATAGGACATGAAATGTTGTCACTGATGGATGAATTTTCATGATATAATCAGGTAAAAATATCTCTTGATGATCAACATAAACCAACATTTACTTGTGCACGGGGGACCTTTTGCTGGAATGTCATGCCTTTCGGTCTAAAGAATGTGGGGGAAACCTATCAACAAGTGATGACTACAATATTTCATGATATGTTGCATAAAACTATGGAAGATTATGTGGATGACATACTAGCAAAGTCTATCAAAAGAGAAGACCACTTGACCAACCTTGCAAAAGTGCTTGACAGGCTCAAACATTATAACTTGAGGCTCAATCCAAAAAAATGTGTAATAAGAGTAACATCTGGAAAGCTACTAGGATACATAGTATTAAGAAGAGGCATTGGCGTAGATCCTGCAAAAGTAAAAGCTATACAAGAGATGTCCCCTCCAAAGATGTTAAAGCAACTCAAAAGTCTATAGGGGAAACTACAATCCATTGAGCAATTCATCGTATAATTGGCAGACAAGTGTCACCCCTTTACCCATCTCCTACACAAAGATATCACATTCAAGTGGGATGGAAGATGTGATCAAACATTCTAGCAAATTAAGGACTATCTACTCACTCCTCCAGTACTAATGCCACCTATTCTAGATAAACCAATGATACTCTAAGTATCTACAACACAAGCAACATTAGGAGCTCTCTTAGCACAACTAGATGATTCCAACAAGGAGAGAGCAGTCTACTACATTAGCCAAACACTAGTGGGCTACAAATTGAACTATTCGCCCATAGAAAGAGCATTTCTTTCTATTGTCTTTGTGGCACATAAGTTGAGACACTATATCTTGAACAGACAAGTAAAGCTAATCTCAAAAGTAGATCCACTAAAGTACCTATTAGCAAAAGTAACTCAAATAGGTAGGATTGCTAAATGGGTGATGATATTGAGCGAGTTTGACATAGAGTACATAGATAGGAGAGCTATCAAAGGAAAAATCATATCAAACCAACTAGCAAAAGCACCAATGGAAGACCACCAGCCTCTCATAACAAAATTCCTAGATGAAATCATATTTCTAACAAAATAGACAAGCCATTTGACCTTGTATTTTGATGAGTCCCACACTCAACACGACTCAGGAGTAGGAATCCTATTTATCACACCATAGGGAGATAACATACCTAACGCTTATAGAATTTCTTTCCCATGGATAAATAACATCTCAAAGTATGAAGCACTAATCATAGGAGTGCAAATGGCTATTGAATGAAGGATTAATGAACTACAGGTTTATGGAGATTCACAACTAGCAATTAGGCAAGTAAATAATGAGTATCAAACAAAAGATGACAAGATGATGCCATATAAGAGAATGGTGGTCAGTTTCAAGCAATATTTTGTCACCATCAACTTTGAACAAGTTCCCTGGATCAACAACATAGCAGTCGATGCAATGGAAATGATAGGTTCACTTCTTGATATCCCACAAAACATCTCTAAGTATGAGTTCCTTGTAGAGAAACTCCTTATACCAATGTTCGATATCCTAGAATCAAAACTAGTGTGTGTTGTTGTTGGTCCCAACTTGCCATGGTACCATGATACATTTGACTATATCCAACATGGTATCATACCACCTCACTTAACAACCACCCAAAAGAAAACCTTTTCCCGTAGGAATTCCTGATTCACAGTCCTAGGAGACACTTTATATTGTCAAAGTTTAGAGGGTACTTTACTCTGATTTCTTGACGTAGAAGAAGCACAAACTTCCCTACAAGAGGTACATGAAGGAATTTTTGGGTCCCACTCTAATGGACCTAACCTAGCACAAAAGTTACTAAGAACAAGATACTATTGGCCCTCTATGGAGCAAGAAGCTATTTCCTACAATAGAAAATGTCACCAATGTCAGCAACACATTGACCTCATTCATGCACCAATGTAGAAGCTAAGACCTATCACGACACCATGGCCTTTTTCATAGTGGAGATTAGACTTGGTAGGTAAGATCTCTCTTGCTTCCTCAAATGGACATAAGTTCATTATTACCACAATTGAATACTTCACGAAGTGAATAGAAGTAATTCCATTAACCTACATCATTGTTAAATAGATATCAAAGTTCATCTTGAATTATCTGATATGTCGATATGGAATTCCCTAAACCATCATAACGGACAATGGAACCCCCTTCAAGAATCAATATTTCAAAGAGCTTTGTTCCAAGTTCTCTATCCACCATAGATTCTCCACACCCTACTATCCCCAAGGAAATGGTAAGGTTGAAGCGTCTAACAAAACCATCCTAAAGATACACAAAAAAATTGTTAATGATGCTGGTCGTGATTGGCATCTGCAACTAAACCCAGCCTTATGGGCTTATCGAACTAGTATCCATACACCTACAGGTGTCACACCATTTTCCTTGGTCTACGAGTCTAAGGCTATCTTACCTATAAAAGTCAAAATCCCCTCACTATGAATATCACTAAAAGGCCTGATCAACAATGAACAGTATCGGGTATCCAAATTAAATGAGTTAGATCTCCTAGATGAAAGGCATTTAAGTGCTTTAAACCATTTATAAGTTTATCAGATTTAGCTCAAACAAAGCTACAATAAAAGGATCAAAATAAGAAACTTTCATATTGGTGACTTAGTACTCGAAGATAATCAAAAGGTATAGCTGAATCAAGATGGAAAAGGTAAGTTTGAACCCAGCTGGTTAGGTTCATTCATCATCACAACAAGCTATGGCTCTAGAGCTTATCAATTGGTTACTCCTAAAGGGGAACCTTTGGCCAAACCACTAAAAAACAACCACCTTAAGAAGTTTTATAATTAAACACATTAGAATACCCTAGGAAAAAGGGTAAACATCCAAAAAAATAAAAAAGATAAAAAAGCAAAAAATTCAAAAAGCAAGAAAAACAGTAAAGAGAAATAAAACGTTCTTTAAGTGAAAACCACTTTTGTGGTACTTCTAGAATATATACCATAGTGAAAATGTGGCAAACAGGCGCTATGTTTGAATAAGACTTGCATCGTTATCTATCTGTACTATCTAAAGCATCCACCCATTCATCCCATAATAAAACATGTGTCCAACCATGGCTTGATGATTGATTAAGTATTGAACCTTTCTACACCATCAACATCTATCTCCCCTAGAGAAGGTAGTCTTGTCTCAAACTAGGGGAAACTTCTCAAAACAGGTAACAAATTGGATCCTTGTGCATCCCATCATGGTCAAAAACTATCAAAATAAAAAAAAATCAGAAAACAAACAGAATCAAAACAAAGTCGTAAAACATCAAAATCCCAAAAAACATGTTATGCTTTTAATTCAAACCAATCGAACTACGTGGTCTCTACGTGGACAACGTAGGAAAGGCTTATCAACCCTGAGGCCTTAGGTTAGTCCCCTTAGGTGCATATCATGCTTTATTTCAACTTAGTCAAAAAAATAGAAAATTCAAAAACACTCAAAAAATTTAAAATCCAAAAACATTTGAAAACAAAAAAGGATCAAACACATGTTCTTATCAAACCAAGTGAACTACGAGCCTCTACATGTACAACGTAGGCAAGGCTTATCTTTGATGAGCCCCTGAGGCCCTAGGTTAGTCCCCTAAAAATAACAAAAACATCATATAAACTCAGAAAATGAAAAAGGTCCTACCTCCATCACCAAACATAATAAACTTTTTATCCATAATAAACAAATCGCCACTCACCCTTTGACAATGAAATCAACAAACAAAACAAACATCAAAATAAAAAATTCCAAAGACAAGATTGAAACGATTAGACAACTATCAAGTGAAAACAATGCCAAAGTGCCAAAGTGTTAACTACCTATCCATTGACAATTCACCAACAACATCCTGAGATGCACATCTTAATGGATCCGTTCCTACAATAGACATCATCAACTACAGATAATACCCTGAAATCTCAAAATAGATATGGCAAGTGATACTACAACATTGTTTATCTTTTTATAGTCTTATCTTTTTTATTTTCATAATACCACATTCCTGGGATCTCTTAAGGATGTCCATAAGGATTTAGAGAAGGAATGGTGGTATTAATAATCGATTTTTGCTAGTTTTGTTTGTAAGATGTTTTTGTGATACTATCACATTAAATACTTGCTTTGTTTGGTGTAAGGAAGTTGTTTTGAGACAATTCATGTAGTAGTTGCATGTTAGGTATTCCATACCTCTCTATGTAACTAGTCCAAAAAGTTTTGAAACAACACCATATATCCTAACAAGGCTTTGATATGTTTGGTATGAGCAAGAATATTCTTTGTATGCTGAGTTAAAGTCCACGCAATGGATACAAAGACACCTTGGTGCATCATATCTATTTGCTACATCAAAAAGGATTGTTAAAGATACGAAGCCTCTATGCAAAGAAAAAACAACTCATCAATAACTAACAAACATCAAATTTCTATGCATCATCCAATATTTCTTCTAAATAACATCCATCCTACATCACAATATCATTAGTACCACATCCATCCTTCATCCACAATGTCGTCAATGCATATCATGATGATAATATAACAATAAAAATATCATGTATCATGTATAGCCAACATCCATCATATACATAATAAAACATCATATATCATATAGATATATCGATCATCTATCCATCCACAAAATATGCATACATCAAGAAAAGTACAAAACATGCATAGGCATACATCATTATCACATAATACATAATGAAGCCAAATCGAAACATGTATATCTCATATATATCATCATAAAAAATGAGAATGTTAGGTACATCATCGTATAAACATGTGTGATATAATAATACAAAAAAATACATATATACGAGGCCTCAATTGGGTTGATGAATGCATATAACAAATCATGTCTACAATATGAGTCTCTAAACAATAAACCGCATAAAGATCAAGAACATATAATCCTATTTCCTGGCCAGAGGTGGGGATCTAGAATGATGCTCACTTTGATGAGGGGATGGCTAAGGCATGATGGGAGAATGTCTAACTGAGTTCCCACCTGACTCGACACCCGTAACAGTATTGGGCTCTCCAAAGCATGACCATCACTGAGCTCTAAGTATAAAGGCATCATACATGGTCTGATAATATGTAGCCTCTCTCATGAACTGATCTCACTTTGCTCGGAGGACATCACACTTTGCTCTAAGGGTATCCCTCTCAGCTGTAATCGCATGCACTTGGGCCTCCGCAACATGGCATCACCCACTCTCAGTGTCTTTCTCTACCCTAAGTCCATCCCTCTCTACTATCAAGGTGACAACCTAAGCCTCAACGACCTATCACCGCACTACCTCTACATCTCTTGTAGCTGTCATCTGAGCTAGTTGTACCACTGCATCACCAGGTGGTGGAGAAGGACTCAACATGTGCTTGATCTTGCTGCATATGATCATCCTATCCACCTTTCCCACCATCCTGTCTGGCTCTATCGAACTACTCGACAACAATCTGAATGCGCTGTTGCTCACCACGATGACCAGTAATCCCCACTCTACCTACTGCGGGTGCAACACCAGTAGGATTTGTGAACCTCAAAGGAATATGCTTGGGCCACCACTAATCATAGTCTCGGGATCCGCTTATCCAACTAGCCATCCCCACCTGAATGGGACAAGTGCTTTGAACTCTGCAACAGTTGCATCCCAATTTGCCTGCAACCCCCATACCCAGACCTCTCTGGTAGTCTTGCCAAAATGAGCCTCATAAGTATCTACAAACCAACCCTGTCTCTCGTTGAACTGATGACAAACATGATTAGGTAGATATCTCTCTAACAAAGAGCGAACATGACCAATAATCCATCGAGTCTATCTACAATATGGCAACTGCTCTTGATCATCGTGCCATCCTCGCAATCCAAATATGGTCTCCATACAAAACCAGGCATATCATCAATCACACGGTGCTAGTAAGGAAGTTGTCCATGCTAGGTGTAGTGAAGAAAATCACCACAGCGATACAAATATGGATCCTCTGGAGCTCGATCTAAAATACCATTAGGCCTAGTAATTGGGATATGCTCCCAGACCCATACATGCAACAAGGACATACTAGTAGAAATAGAGGTACCTCCACCGTAGGTGACCTCATGCATATCTCTGTATAAGTGAGCGAGGAGACACAGGCCCCACGCATATCTAGTGCCATGCTCAAACATCTACTCGATGCACAAACCCCAACTAATGGGAAACTGCCTGCCCCATTGATCAAGAATGACAAGCCACATGACCAAACCACATAGAACCAAGAAAATTGGATCTGCACTACCAACAAAATCAGATAAGTCTATCTCTACCTTGTGAACTTGAAGATGCCTCACACCAAGTACTTGGTGCATAACACGTGTACCCCGTTGCACAGAATATGTCATAAGCTCTCCATGGATCAATATGCGAAGGATCCTCCATACATCCTCCAAAGTAATAGAGGCCTCCCCAATCGGTAAGTGAAAGGATGATGTCTCAAAATGCCATCGCTCCATGAGGGTAGTCATCATAGCTCTATGACATCTAATCACATGCATGTAACATATATGTCTTAACCCCACAACGCCAAGAACATCTCGCTCCAACTCATGGAACCTAGTGATCAAATCAAATAGATCGCGTGGTCGTTGCTCCCTCAACATAAGTAGTTTGGGAACCACTTGCAACCATTCAACCCACAACGTTAACAAATCACTACAAACATGCGAAACGAACCTCAAATTGTAAACAAATTGACTCAAACATCTATGCAAAGAAAAAGTGATAATTTCTTTTCATAATCGAGCACTTTTTTGTGAAAAGCATTAAAAACAGGTTAAAGCAGTGATTGTTTTGTTGAAAGTGACAAAGAAAGGCAAAAGCGAAAAAGTCAAAAGTGCATATGTATATCAAAAGCGAACTTTTATCACAAGGGTGTACAAAATGAAACAAGAAAGTCAAAAGCAAAAATTTCAAGCATATGCGAAAACATATGTGAACATTTAGGTCAAATGCAAAAAATCATGTCAAGTGCAAACAAAAAAATCAAAAGCGGTCCATTCATAAACAAAAAGAGTGCTAAAAATGACTCAAAATAAAAAAAAATCTACTGCTTATGCCTAAAATGAATTCATGCATTAATTACACAAACATGAAAAATTGAAAACATGAAAGGAAAGGGTACATACCGGGGCACCGATGCCCGTAGGCCGTCCGAACTCGTGAACCACATCAACACGATGTGGGGCTCCTCGAATCCTCACCATAGCTCCTCGACAATTGACAAATCACGAAATCTAGGGGCAAGAATTTTCTATAGGCTCAAAGTGCAAATGAGGAGACTTAAGCTCTAATTACCTATTTTAACCCTCAAAACCCTAATTTTTTACTTAGGGAACCCTCCTAGGATGAAATTAGGACCTCTTGGGAACATTTGAACTATCGACAAGAGTCCTATATAAGCTTAATTTTTCATCCTCTACGCATTTGAATTGAAATAGAATATTGTCGTGAGCTTGACCCAAAAATTGAAATTTTCAACCAACCTCTCGAGGGGGCAGCCCAACGTTCTACCATCATTCCGTTGACCATTGAGGCACAATGGGGCATATAAATTTTTTCAAATCTTGATCTTAACATCAAATTCTTTAAAACAAAGCAACTAGTACTTTGTCTCAAAGAGGGGCAAAATGTAGACATGTAAAATGACCTAATGCTTATCATACATCCTAAATTACATTTTCTCATCATCGACATCAATATCACCTGCATTTTACATCAGATACATCAAAAACCCTAATTTCCTCTAAATACAATTACATTATTTAATTAATTCAGTTTTTCATCATTTTTTACCAATTAAATAAATTTCATTATTTAATAAAGTCCTAATCTAACTTTATTCTTCCCGATTAATTAAATAACATAAATTATTTAATTATGTCGCTAATTCACTTTATTCCCCCAAATCAATTAAATTATTAAAACATAATAGTTTAATTAAAACACTTTCCCCTAAACTTGAATAATTAAATAAATTATTCAAAACATCATCAAAAAGGTCAAACAAACAAATATAACTTTGTTTGCAAAAGTCAAACATGATTTGCACGTTCAACTCAAAAATGATTAATTAATTAATTACCCTCACCCACTTTTATGATTGAGTAAATTATGATCTCCCGACTGCTCACTCTAATTGGCTTACTGATTCATCTATTTCTGACTGATTCACCTGTTCTTCAATCCCACTGAAGGCTCAACATGATTTCTTCAATTCCATAGATTATTTAATCTATTTCCTCAATTCCATTGAACACTCAAAATGATTTCTTCAATCACATTGATTACATAATCAAAATTCATTGATTCTTCCTATCTAATTCCTCTCAATGGTTTTGAACTATTGATTAGAATATTCTACTGCAAGATTTCAAGTGTTCATTTTGAAATACAAATTCTATATAACAACCATCTTTCTTCTAAAAAACGATAAGAGAATCAACATATTTTGCACAACGAAGTAATGCTGAAATCATAATCAATCTTTCGAAATTTTTTTACACACATCTTTAATCAACACACACACAACTTTGAAGCTTTTGCTACACACAAATGGAGGCTTCACATTGATACAACAACGATCCAACATCATTGTGAATAAACTTCGACACAGGATGGGTAACGACATTAGTTAGTTGAATTCTTTGTATGGTTTTTGATTGCTTTTGCTTTTAGTTCATTAAATTCAATAATTTCAATATCGTTCATTTCATGAGTAATGGGCATGAATCATGATCTTTGTGTTGAATTAGATTAGTTTCAATTCAATTCATTTATCTTATTGCACACTCAATTTCCCCCCTTACACACATCTAAAAAAGGATTACCATTACCACACCTCTCTAGTAGTTTGCCAAAGCACACCCTCACACTACCACCACCACACCACAAGTCAACACCCTAAGTCACCATCAAACACTCCTTCGAAAAGATACTCAAACAAACATCATTACTCTCCTACAAAAGTATCTTGTTACCACATTTAAGACACTACTTCCACGCAAAGAGGGTGGTCCTCAAGGCACTCCCCCAATTCATTAGCTTCTACAATGTGAACATATGTAAAATGCATGTGTTGCACCACTTCCAACTCATACACAATACAAGTGAGTGGACTTAGAGTAAAATAATCACAAAACTTATCCAAAACATAAAGACATAAATCTTAAAAATGAAAATATATTCATAAAAATATATAAAATAATAAACATAATAAATAATTGATAATGATAAACATATAAAATATATATAGACAAAGAGAAAAAATCAGAAAAATATATTCTCAACTTTCCAAAAAAATTAAAAAATAATTTATTAATATAAAATTGTATCAAGACAATCCATCAAAATGGGCCCAAAACTAAATGGGAATTGGCATGCGTAGGCAGAAATCAGTATTGCAACATAGTTCTATTTCATAAAAGAACAAAGCAAAAATCATCTGACGACATTAGGGACGAGGTGTTTCCCCCAATTCCCATTGGGCGAGAGGAAAGCTGCAAATATCCATCAAGGAAAAGTCCAGCGCATCACTTCAATGTGTAGAGAAAACGCAGGCCTAACACACGAGAGGATAAGTACAAGACAAATTGATGCAATTGCACCACAACTTTTAACCAACCCCCACCACCACCTTCACCTTTTCTCTTTTTAAATCTATTTGCGCACCGCACCATCCCTTTCAGGTCTGCCATGTCCTCAGACATTTTTGTTTTATTCTTGCCTTTTTATAATAATTGCCCATGTTGGTTTTCATCTGTGGTAGAAAGCCGCCACAGCTTTCAACTTTCGCTCGATTAAACTTTAAAAAATGACATCCACAAGTAATGTAAACTGAATTTATGTTCCCGATTCACGCACCCACCAACTAAAAACAATCCATCTGCCTCAAAACAAACACCCAAGTGCTGTCTGCATATATACATATAATATACATTTACTGTGTACAATATATATATTTAATTCGCGGTTGGGAGATCGGATTGCCTGCGGAGAGCAATATAATCATATATTTTGTTGTGAATTTGTGATTGTGTTGCTTCGATTTTCGCTTACGCAGGCAAAACACCCGCTTTCCCACACGCTCAGCTGGTGATGCTGTCGTAGGTACAATTCTACCCCCTTTTCAGTTCCGAAGGTGCCACGTAGATTGTGCCGGCGGATTTTTGTATCAAGTTCTCGTGGACCGGAGGATTTATCTTAGAATGTGAGATTTTTTTCTCTGGAGGAAGAAAGATGGACAGAGGAGGAGGGATGGGGCTGGACATGCCCATTATGCACGATAATGATCGATATGAGCTCGTGAAGGATATAGGCTCCGGTAATTTTGGGGTCGCTAGGCTTATGCGAGACAAACAAACCAGAGAGCTCGTGGCAGTCAAGTATATTGAGAGGGGTGAGAAGGTTAGTGGATTTTTTATTTTTCATGTTGTTAAAATTTGAGCTTTTGACTTTATTTTTCCCCCTTTCCCTTGGACTAAAGTTATGGGGGTTTACTGTAGATCTGGAATTGGATTTGACAATTGAAAAACATCGGTGGGGCTTAAAGACTTGTTTTCAATAATTACTTTTCGGATTTGCGGGGAGATGAATTGAATTTCATGCCAGGAAAAAGTAGAAATGTTTAGAGTATGGAAATTTAGTGTCTTTTTTCGTTTCTATGAAGTTAAATTAAACTGGGTATGTGGGGGAAGCTAAAACTGGTTGATTTTTAGGGCTTGAGCTTGAATGGCACAATCTCCTTTTCCTTTGGTTGAGGGTGGAACTTACTTAGTGTCAATCAAGTACTCAAGGGTCTATATATGGACTTGTGTTAGAAACATTCTGGTCCGCTTAACGGAAAATTGACACAAGAAGATTTTACTCATACGACAGTGGTGTTACTGTTCAAATCCCCTGGTCCTGCAAAACAGGCCAGAAAAACCTGTTTGGTTGGCAGGGAAGGGTGGATTCCAGGAACTCGAACGTATATTTGCCTCGTTACTTTGGATATTCTGAAAAAGGCCGAATTGTACTAGAACTTTGGGCTTCTGTTATGAAGAATATTAAAGTCAATGGTAGGGATCAGGAAGCAGGTATCAGAGAATTAGGTGAAAAAGGTTGTATTTAAATTCAATAATGGTGAGATTTTCTGATGTGTATTGACAGCCTTTCTTGTGAAAATAGAAACAAAGTCTCATGGGTGACTAGAAGCAGTCAATAGTGGGACTTAAACATAGGGGGTAGAAATCATTTTCTAACTTTATATGTACGTGTGCGTTTAATATCAAAGTCTGAGATTATTTTTAAGGGATTTCCTTAGGAACCTTTGTCGAAAGAAGATGATAAAGCTTAGATAATCAGCTAATACACTTATAGACTTCTAGATTTGAAGATGAGTAGTTCTGTTGAAAACACGAGCTTTGTAAACTTCCAGATGTCACAGCAGTGCTGAAAAAGATAGATAGTAATCATGGTTACAATGTCTGACATCTGCTTATATTAATGTTTATAGATCATTCTTCCCTAGTCTGATTGAAAGTGAATCTGGAAGATAATAAATTTGATTAGGTGGCGAGCTATTTTTTAAGACTCTTATCCATGAGTTCTGAGTGCTCTGGAGAACTTACAAAGTGGAGGTGTAGGTGGATTTGGATATCCGCTTCGTCATAACAGTCTAAAGTAAATGTCGAAGAATGGTGAAGCAATTGAATGTTTATGCTGACCCTAAGAAATATCAAGCTATATAGGTAGTATGGGGGAAACTGCCCCAAAGTTGGTATAGCTGCCATTTTGTTCTTGCTGCATTTTTCTGATAGAAATGGAATTACCAGATGGTTAAACATTCACCCTTTACCTTATAGAAACATTCAAAAAAGGATGTGACTAGAGACCAACACTGTTGAGTTTTTAATTTGAAGAAACACTTGAAGAAGAACATAACAGTGCATCGGGAAAAATAAGATTTCTAGATTTTTAGTCTTCCATCTGATGTTGTATACATGGAAAATTGAAAATAATTATCTGCAAAAAAACACATTTACTCTCTACTGATAGTTGTTGAAGGGAAAAGCATATAGTAGAAATAACTAATTTTCTTTTCTAGTGTCATATGAAGTAACTGTTTATTGAAATTCTTGAAGTGGGTACAGTTCAAGATAATTGCACCTAGAGCAATGCAGAAATACATTTAAAACATGCGGAGTAGTAGACAATATTGGCATTGCTCGGCATCTAATCTGAATTTTTATGTACAGATTGATGAAAATGTGCAGCGGGAGATTATCAATCATCGTTCATTGAGGCATCCAAACATTGTCAGATTCAGAGAGGTTAGCATAAAAAAGTTTTGAAAAGCCATGGAAGATCTTGTACAGAAAACAACAAATTGAATTCTGAATAACATTCTGTAACTGGAACTGTTGATTGACTACAGGTAATATTAACACCAACACACTTAGCAATTGTTATGGAGTACGCATCTGGTGGCGAGCTCTTTGAGCGTATTTGTAATGCTGGGCGCTTTAGTGAGGATGAGGTCATCTCTCTTCTATTCTGTTGGATCAAATGTTTTTTTCTCATTCAAAAATCTCCTTTGTTTTTACTGATTTCAAGTTTTTTGCAGGCTCGTTTTTTCTTCCAGCAACTTATCTCAGGGGTCAGCTATTGCCATTCAATGGTATGTTTTAAACTGCTGGAGGAATATGTTTCTGGGTACTTTGTTTTGGTTTGGTTAAGAGCCAACACCTGGATACGTAAGAATTATTTTCAAATGGGTCTTAATTCTTAAATAATTTGCAATTGGGTTTGTGCAGCAAGTTTGTCATCGGGATCTAAAGCTGGAAAACACACTTTTGGATGGAAGTCCTGCTCCACGTCTGAAAATCTGTGATTTTGGCTATTCAAAGGTTTCATATATTCCTTTGTGTTTATTTATCTTTGATTATTGATCTCTTGAGATTATTTGCAATTAAAGAGTTCTATTAACAGAAATACATGCAAACTGCTTTAGAAGTTGCTTTACTGTCCAACATTTTGATCAAAGTTTTGACCTTTGATACAATGAATTTTTTATTTTGTTTGGTTAAACTGGTTTTGCATTTGTTTAGATGATGTTTTTCCCTTGCAGTCTTCCTTGCTTCATTCACAACCTAAGTCAACCGTTGGTACACCTGCTTACATTGCTCCTGAAGTTTTATCAAAGAAAGAATATGATGGGAAGGTATGAGGGCTAATCCAAAATATTTAGTTGCATTCAAATTTGGTGGTTGGTGTGCAAGGAAATTATCCAAGTTGGTTATAACTTATATGTTTTCTTTATTAAAATGGATAAATTGCTTAATCACATCTTTCTGAGTAAGAGTTCGATAACACAAACTTCTACGGTAGAAGATTGAGATTGGCAAAAACTTGTGGTTATTATTTTCATAGTTATTTTTTTGGCTATATATAACTTGGGTTAGGCACCCAAAAGCGGCAAAAAAAGTGTTTAAAGTGCTGGATTCTGGTAAGCAGAGGTTTACCAGACCTTCAATTTTTTAATAATCCAGCCAAATTTTATCACTAGAACCAGTTATTACTAGTTATGGTTCTCACAGTCTAGTTTCAGGGTTGGGGCAAATTACACAGGCCTTCCCCAACTGAGATTAAACAGCTGCAATTAACTGATGTCCACAGGGAACTCCTCAGATCCTTCCTCACAACAATCAATTGGCTCAATTTTTGTTGCAGAAGAAAGTTTCAGATTCAAGCAAGCAGCTAATTTTTTTAAACCATGAATCAACTTACCCTGATTATCCAAGACTGCATGGAAGTGCCCAATGCATTTCTCTGAAATATTATTGCCTTGCTCCATGGTGCCATTGATATATTCATGCTATTAAGGAGCTTGTTTCCATTGAAAGCATGGATGCACACCTGAGAGATTGAGCCAAATAAAAAACGTTCCTTATCCTTATTGCTGATTGGGATCTAATAATAAATCTTTAATGGCCTTGCAGATATTAACAGAGGGATGCCTGCCCATATCCATAGCAAGAGCCTACATCCTTAACAACCAAGTCCTGAGACAGGGATTTGAGATTTCATTCAAGATGTAATCCACAAACTGAAAAGAAACCCTAGCTGCATTGACTACCATAGTCTCTTCTCTGTCCAGGTCCACTGCCTTAATTCTCATCAAGCCCCTTGGCTGTTGTTTTACCCTTTCAGCCGCCTTTCTCTGAACTGGATGTCACTATACAGGGCTTTTCTTTCAAGCTTCAGTGCATCACCTGTTGCTTCACATGATTTGGTTAAAATTGCATTCATACCAAAAACAATGATGGTAATTATACCTGGCTGCCCATGTCTAGTTCACTTAAAGGCAGTGGGCTTTAAATCTTTCCATTTTTCTTCATAATCATACCTCCTATTCCATCATGCCTTTCAATAATGAAGCGGTCATTCTAATTAAAAAAAATATTATTGACTACCGTGCAGCCCATTTTCAGGCTATTACTTTCATAATTGATTACACATGTTTTTTAACAATTCACAAAGCATTGTACAAATTACAAAGTAACTCTTGTTTCAAATTGTTTTTTAAAGTTGATTACCTGGTTGCCCCTTGTACCTTCTCCTGAGGTCTGATAAATGGCTCAAGAAATTCTTCTGTCAACTATCTCTTATACTTTCTTGCCTGTGGCGATGCTAACTGTGCAGAAATGTTTGACCCAAAACAAGCTTGTCATACATGTCAAATTAAGTATAGTGCATCTTGAAATAAAAGCCTATATCTTTCAATCTGTGAAAGGGAAATGGTAATGGAACAGCTCTATTCCTGGTTTTATAGTTCTCCTAAGTTGTTTGAAATTGTCATATCTGTTAGTGGTTTACATATTCTTTCTATAATGCAATTACCTTAATGAAATATGTTTGTACTGCTTGATGATGGAGGCCAGTTGTGGCCATTTTAGTTTCAATGTCATTTATATCAAATGGGTGCAAGGACTTTTGTTTGCTTTTGAAACTACTACAGGTTTTGTCAGTGAATGAATATTTCTCTTGAAATTATTGCTATTGTAACATTGGTATGCTTCATTCTTCCATCACATGGTCACACATAATTGTAGATGTGTCCTGAAGTTTCAAACTATGTGACATTAGTATGAAAATATTGTTTGCTTTATTTATCCAATTTTTTTATTTTTATAGGTATCCCATTCAAATATAAATCTAAATGGTAGATGTTAAATGTTAAATTACTTTTGTAGTGATTTTCCTTGAAAATATCTTGTTGGGAGGGTTGGATGTTAGTGTTGGAGATTTGAGCAAATTATGAAAGTTCATATATACACAATATGAACACATAGATTACTTAAATGATAAAATAATAAATGCTATTTACAACATAATTTATGGTATGTAATGGCTCTTTATATATTCTTCATACATGTATAATGTTGTGTTGTAAGCATACAATTTTTTTCGTGTTGTCTCAAATTGTAAATTGTTTCTTGTTCTTGAGTCAAATCTAAGTCCTTGTTCCTTGTAGTCATCAATTTAAACTTAACACTTTTGTAGGGCTTATGAGAGGAGGGTTTCAAGTACATCGAACAAGGCTAACATACAAACTTGAATATGAATTGTATGATGAAGGCAATGGAGTGTTAAGGCAGAGAAATGAACAGTAAAGTTTCCAAGACTCATCTTGACAGAGGAACAGTTTAAAGTTAGGAAAAAGCATACTAGTGGCTTGAAATATGCCAAAGGAAATTGGAGGGCCAAAATCACTAGAAAATGTCTCCAAGAAGCTTGGGTGGGCTTCTAGGGGGCCCAATGTCATGTTGCAAGCTAAAAATCATTTAAGTGTGTAATGATCCGCTTAATTCCCTAAATTGCAGCATTATGAAATAAGGCAGCAACCATAAAAGTTAAAGTAGTCGACTCTATGAAATATGAGATCATAATGTGCAGGCCGACCATGTTTAAGGTAATGCAAATAAAGAAAAAATAAAATAAATATCTTACCTATTTGTGGCCGACCACCCCTGGCAAAGTCATAGATATTTATGTAAATAATCGCCCTTATAGTAGGCATCAGGAACAAAAGCATAAAGGGCAGCGATTATTAGAAGAGTGTACAGAAAGGCTTTGATTGATAAGAATATGCAGCAAGGGGAGTGATCTAGTTTGTGAAGGTAATACTTTAATTTGCAAAGGCTGCAGGCCGATTAAAAAGGATTACAATTAAAACAAAGGCCCCAAAAGCAGCGCTTGATCAGGAAGGGGTGTGACTCTTGCAATGCAATGTTTGTGTGAAGAGTCACCTCCATTCCTAAGGCATACGATGGGGATATATGAGGGGAGTCACATCATTTGCAAGAGGGAATCATAGAGGGAACAATAAATAAGAAATCTGGAATATACTTCTGAGTATAGCAGCAGATATAATCAGCAGATGGGATGTCATTACATATGTATATATATAAATAAGTTCACATAGAAAGATTATGGGAAGATTGAATTCAATTAGAAATATATATATATATATATGTTACTTATGATTATGCAATAATGATGCTTGCAGCAATTATTGAGCCTTATAAGTAATTATGATTCTTTAATATAAATGTGGATAATAGATTCTTAGTCGTTTGATCTACACTAAGCAATCATATGGATGAATAAGAGGATATGAATAGGAAATGCAAGGAATGGGAACAGATACGAGATCACCATCTAAGTAGACCACCACATGCAAGATGTCCAGTGTGCCTGCCACTTGTGACCAAGAGGGCGAGTGTCCGCTCTTGGGCTTAGATAGGGGAATTTCTGGCACCCTATTCCTTTCCAACCTCTACAATGGTTGATTGTTGGAGAGATCACAAGTCATAAGAGAATGAATAAGAATAATAGGAGTTGTAATTCATACTACATTATCAATCTGATCATAAATTATTAAGGCCTCTATAATTTGTTCATGGGAAGAAGACCTGGAAGTACATGATTGAGGGGGAGAGATTCCTTGCCAAGCAGGAAAGAATCCAGCCACTCTCTTGAGGTTCTAGAGCTGGAAGTACATGATTGAGGGGGAGAAATTCCTTGCTAAACAGGAAGGACGCCTAGCACTCTCTTGAGGTTCCTTCTCCAATCTTCCCCAATGAAGGATCATTGAGGGGATAATAATTCTGACTCAACATTGTGAATTACTCATCTAGATCAGTGCATATACATGTTAAATATTGTAATAGATGTAACAATACTAATAATCAATTGATTGTGTTATATTATGGATCATTGGCTAACATTATTGCGGGGTTAAACTAAACTAGAGTCTAGTAGAAGTTGTAATTTAATAAACATGTCTCTTACTTGGAAATTATGATTTTAGGGCAGAATTCTAAGTATACCAAATAGGGGACATTACAATTGGTATCAGAGCAACGTTCATGCCATCCCGAGGGTTAGGAACAATATATGCATCTAAATCAAAGGGCACAAAGAGCTTTGGAAAGGGAAAAGAGGAAACTTGTAACAAACCCCAACCCCACTCAAAACAATAACATGGGTGAGCCAATGGAAAATGAATTGAGATCATTTCATCCAAGGGTCTTCTTCTCCTAAGCTCGTTTTCTTGATTAGAGTAGCTCTACATTCATGAACTTAATACAAATCAAGCTACAACAAAAATATTACATAAGCCCATGCTGAGTTACATTGTGGGTCCATAACCTACAAATCCCAGGATCATTCTCACCTTTCAAGATATGAAGAGGAGTGATAAACCCCAATTGTTTGGAAGATGGGACAAGAATAGGATATTAGGGTAAACCTATAAATCTAATTCCTTCTATTGTTTACTAGGAATGCTAAACTATTGTATATCATTTGATTGATTTGATCAATCCCATTACTTATGGGAATGACTAATGTTTGACTAAAACACCATGAGCTCCTCATTAGAAACAAAATTTGCTTCAAACTTTGTTCGAATGTTTACACAAAATGAAACATATTTTATCTAAGGGAAGTTATCATTCAAACATCTAGGTCCTTTACATAAATGCAAAAGTGATGTGGCACAAAGGAGTGGGATCTTGATATTCACAACATTTCCCTTTTCCGCAATCCATCATGATTTTAGATCTCAACAAAGGATTACGAAGAGTTTGTATCAATGCCTAGGATCCTTGTGGTGATGAAATGAGAGAAAACTTGTCTTAAGTAACAAATCTTGTCAATTTCCAAAATCTTGGTTTTGTTGTTGAGAGATATTGGGAAATAACAAAGGATGGTATTAACCTTATCAAGGCCAAGTATACTATCAACTACTCTCCAAGGACATAACTAAAATAATCATCACTTGGTTTAGAATTTCCGATTCCTATCAAAGTATCACAACAGAAGCTAATTACATCACAAAAAGGAGCAATGTTTAAAAATTACAAATCTTGGGCAGGGTGGACTGTAATGATTTGCTTAATTCCCTAAATTGCAGCATTATGAAATAAGGCAGCAACCATAAAAGTTGAAGTAGCCAACTCTATGAAATACGAGATCATAATATGCAGGCCGACCATGTTTAAGGTAAATCAAATAAAGACAAAATAAACGACCATGTTTAAGGTAAAACAAATAAAGACAAAATAAAATAAATATCTTACCTATTTGTGGCCGACCACCCCTGGCAAAGTCATATATATTTAAGTAAATAATCACCCTTATAGTAGGCATCGGGAACAAAAGCATAAAGGGCAGCAATTATTAGAAGAGTGTACAAAAAGGCTTCGATTGATAAGAATATGCAGCAAGGGGAGCGATCTAGTTTGTGAAGGTAATGCTTTAATTTGCAAAGGCTGTAGACTGATTAAAAAGGATTACAATTAAAATAATAATAATAAATATAAAACAAAGGCCCCAAAAGCAGCGCTTGATCAGGAAGGGGTGTGACTCTTGCAAAGCAATGTTTGTATGAAGAGTCACTGCCATTCCTAAGGCATACGGTGGGGATATATGAGGAAGTCACATCATTTGCAAGAGGGAATCATAGAGGGAACAATAAATAAGAAATCTGGAATATACTTCTGTGTATAGCAGCAGATATAATCAGCAGTTGGGATGTCACTGCATATGTATATATATAAATAAGTTCACATAGAACGATTATGGGAAGATTGAAATCAATTATATATATATATATATATATATTATACACACACACACACACATATATATGTTATTTATGATTATGCAATAATGATGCTTGCAGCAATTATTGAGCCTTATAAGTAATCATGATTCTTTAGTATAAATGTGGATAATAGAGTCTTATTCGTTTGATCTACACCAAGCAATCATATGGATGAATAAGAGGATATGAATAGGAAATGCAAGGAAGGGGAATAGATATGAGATCACCATCTAAGTAGACCACCACATGCTAGATGTCCAATGTGTCTGCCACTTGTGGCCAAGAGGGTGAGTGTCCACTCTTGGGCTTAGATAGGAGAATTTCAGGGCACCCTATTGTGATTTCCTTTCCAACCTCTACAATGGTTGATTGTTGGAGAGATCACAAGCCATAATAGAATGAATGTAATGTCACCTTTTCTTGAGCAGTGGTCAGATGCAACGATTAGCCTACCAACTGGTCCCTGTAGGCTAACAAGGTGTTTAGGGGACCCTTTTGAGGGTGATTCTTGGTTCTTCAACAAACCCTTTGGTGCTTATTGCAGTATTCTTCAGCTCAGTTTTCCAATTTAGTTGTGGTGTGCCTTTCGGAGGCTATTCATGACACTTTGATGCACACTTACTATTTATAGTAAGTCACTTGGTCTTATCACCTATACTTACTATTTATAGTAAGTCATATTTGGATTAGTCGTCATTATGCCTACATCCGGAAAATATGATCGAATCATTAATTGAGCTGGTGTGGGGTGATTTATTGAGGATTAATGATTTATTATATTATTTAGAGATAGCTAGATATTGATCATTGTTGGCTAGAGGTGTTCGAGAAGGTGGTCTATACAAGCTGCAAAGAGATCTTGTGAGAGATTTAGTGCATGATAGTGACAACTGGTCTAAGCCTTGGCACAAAAGACTAGGTTGCTTGCACTATGGAGCGCTGCCAATCTTGAAGGACATGGTGGGAGTATTGCCTGACTGTAAGTTTGAGAAAAAAGGAGTATGCAAAGGATGTGCAATCAACAATCATTTAATGGCTACTTTTCCTTAGCAGCAAGCATAGATCAAGAGAGATTCTTGATTTAATCCACTTAGATGTATGTGGACCCTATGTCCTCAACTTCCTTATCAAGTGAAACTTACTATATAGTTTTTATTGATGATTCCTCAAGGAAGTCTTGAATTTACTTCATGAAGACCAAGGATGAGGTTTTCAAAAAGGTTTCAAGAGTTTAAGGTTCTTGCAGAAATTCAGATAGGAAAGAAGATTAAGGTATTAAGGTTTGACAATGGAAGGGAGTATACCTCCAAGGAGTTTGGCACATTTTGTAGGGAAGCAAGAATCAAGGAGTTGACAGTTCCCTACAACCCTCAAAAAATGGGATTGCAGAGAGGAAGAACAAGTCCATCATAGAGAACCAAATCTATGATCCATGATCTAGATACCCATGTTTCTCTAGGTAGTGTTGATGTATACAACTTTTGTCAAATTACTTCCAGGAAATTATAAATTAAATTATAGCCTAATGGCTATTTAATTTATACAATGATTTATTTTATAGAGGAGGCACCTCATTATTATAATTAATATTTAATTAATACGATTTCTCTCTAAGGCCAACTTGAAGTTAATTTAAGAGACGTCTCCTTGTCTCTTTCTGGGCCGACTTGGTGGCATGAAGAGTCACGTCTTTCTCTTGGCGTGTGTATATATACATGATGAGATTCATTCATTTGTATAAGTTTTATTCAAGATAGTTCGCACGTAGCAGAAATTCATCTCCCTATAGCAGCAAGTCGACTTCAAGGAAGTTCGCATTCTATATATACATCTCCCTATTCAAGATAGTTCGCACGTAGCAGAAATTCATCTCCCTATAGCAGCAAGTTGACTTCAAGGAAGTTCGCATTCTATTTAAGAGACGTCTCCTTGTCTCTTTCTGGGCCGATTTGGTGGCATGAAGAGTCATGTCTTTCTCTTGGTGTGTGTATATATACATGATGAGATTCATTCATTTGTATAAGTTTTATTCAAGATAGTTCGCACCTAGCAGAAATTCATCTCCTTGTAGCAGCAAGTCGACTTCAAGGAAGTTCGCATTCTATAGAGAAGTGCAAATTTGTCATCAAGTGCAGATCGATATCAAGTGCAGATTGATATCTTGTAGAAGGCTGAGTTCAGGTCTGAGCAGCAGACCATTCTTCTGTAACAGCAGATCGATTACAAGGAGAATCATATTCATTTGTATCTGCATCTAAGAGAGGTGCTCTTATTCATTGTATCAAATTGGCATTGTGTTGTGACTGAGTTGTAAGCAGATTTCTGCTCTTATTAAATCAATATATAAGAGATATATTGGCTGGGTTTTTCTCCCTCAGGTTGGAGGGTTTTCCTAGGGTATTTGCTGTGTCTTTGTGTTGAATTTTGAATTAATTTCTGTGCATTAAATCTGCTCATAAAAACTAACATGGTATCAGAGTGGGTTTGAAGAAGATCTTGATTAGATTGTTATTACAGCGATACTCTTTACTCTCTTTCTCATCGTTGTTTACTTCTATCTCTTCGTCAAGATGGTGATCGGTCTTGAGCTTGAGGATAGACTTGAGGGAGCATCTAATTTCACATCTTGGAGATTCAAAATTATGCTCACCTTGGAAGAAAGTGAATTGGTCGAGTTTGTGGAGAGCAAAGTCCTCGAACCTACTAATGAGGAAGAGAAGGTACAGTGGAAGAAGAAAGATATCAAGGCAAAGAAGATGTTAGTTGATTCCGTAAAGGATCATATTGTTCCTATTGTCTCCAAGTTGAAGACAACAAGAGAGATGTTTAAAACTTTGGAGGAGATGTACGAAATCAACAACTCAAGCCGGGCACTTGCATTAAAGCAACAACTTCATCATGTTAAGATGACGGAAGGAGAATCTGTCATCGCTTACTTCATGAAGATTTCCGAATTGAAAGATCAACTCTCTACTATTGGTCATTTTGTTGATGTCAAGGATTTGACCATGCTTGCCCTTAATGGTCTTCCTTCATCTTGGGAGTCTTACATTCAAGGAATCAGTGCAAGATCGGAACTTCCCAAGTTTGATCGTTTGAGGGTAGATCATATACAAGAAGAGTCTAGATTGGCTGCAAGAGGTATTGGTCGAAGCTCTACAAATGAAGACATTCATGTTCTTTCCGCTCAATCCTCGAAGAAGAAAGGGAAAGGTGGAAAGAAAGGATATTTCAAGAGGAATAGAGATAAAGGAGTTGATGGTGCTCCCGCATTCAAGAAGAAGTGGGACCTCTCTAAAGTCCAATGTTTTCGTTGTGACAAGTTTGGTCACTATGCAAAAGATTGCCCAACCAGGCCTAATTAGCATGCTTCATTTGCGGATGTGGATGAGATTTCTCCTCAAAAGGATTATAGGGAATTTCTATTCTAAGCCATGGGCCTGTGTTCAAGCCGTGAAGGTTGTGTGCTGATCTATGAGCAAGAGCAGCGTATCTTACTGCATCCAGTATTTGCATCTATCATAATATTTAAAGAGATAAGTATTCTTTGTTTGTTGAGTTATATCATTTAGTTGGATCTTGTAATTATTAAAGAGAGATAGTGGTTTCTCTTGAATTGTGTTCACTAGCATAAGATCCTTTGAAAATTTCACTTATTGCAAGTTATTTAATGCTGGTTGTGAAGATTTCTAAGTGTGACTCTGAAATAAAAGGAGAATTGCATTTTCGATGGTGAGTAGTTGGTCACATCGATATCATTCTCTAATGCATGAACTGTGATAGAGCCTTGAACTCTTGGAGAGAGTTGGTTCTACATGCTAATAAAAAGAGAATTGCATTTTCGATGGTGAGTAGTTGGTCACATCGATATCATTCTCTAATGGATGAATTGTGATAGAGCCTTGAATTCTTGGAGAGAGTTGGTTCTACATGCTAACTGTATAATGCTTTCAAGAAATTTGTAGTTGAGCAGATTGTCTTTCTTTTGTTGTGTTGAGTTTGGCACTCTCGAGAGGAGTAAAAGATGGAAGAAAGAGTTATATCAAAAATTAAATAAAGATAAGTTTCTTTATCCCTTCATTCTAATCCCTTGATATATTTCTCTTATAGGTTGACTTATTCATGTTTTAATATTGTTCATAAATTCTTATATATTCATGCTACAACCTAAGATAGTAAACCTTGTATGATTTTAGTCTTGATATTTCTTTGGATAGTTATAAACAATTAGTAATCTCTCTCTAAAATGCTTTGTGGACAGCTAGAAGCAAGAAGGTGATGAGAGATTGCTTAGTGATGAAAAGCTTGAGGCATCTTGTGAGGAAGTCATGCCAACCAAAGAAATGATCAAGCGTGAAGTCACAACTTGCAACCATGGGACTAAGTTGGTGGCTAGAGGGAGTTCACTTCCAGAGGTCTTCTTTGCAATCTTTGAAGCAGGGATCAAGAGGGAATTTTGTGACTCACTGAGAAGAAGTGAAGGTTGCAGTGTTGCAAGGCCAAGTGTTAAATCCTTGAAAGACCTCTTTAGCTGCTGAGATCAAAATTGTACAAGACGTTCATCTGGATTTGATATTTGTAGCTCCGCAAACCTGGATCGTTGTTGTATCTAGTCAATACTAGACTGAATATTTTCCATGCAGTGAGTGCACTTAGTCAGTTCATGTGTGAACCAAGGCAAATACATCTAGATGCAGCAAAGCATATTCTAAGACACTTGCGTGGCACAGTTGGATATAGCTGAGATATTCTTCAGGTGTGGATTTGAAGTGTCACTGCTCGGAAGAGCACCTCTGGATGTTGCTTCAGTTTGGGCTCTACTATGATTTCCTGGTGCAGCAGGAAGCAGTCATCTGTAGCATTGAGTACAACAGAGGCAGAGTATATTGCAGCTTGTGTGGCAGCTCGGGAAGCAGTGTGGCTTTGTAAGCTCCTTGCAGGATTGTTTGGACAATCAATGGAGCCTACTATCATTCATTGTGATAACTAGAGTTGTGTGAAGCTTTACGTCAATCCTATATTTCCTTGTGAGAACCAAGCATGTTGAGATCAAATACCATTATATCGAGAGATGGTATTGAGGAAAGCTATCGTTGAGGTATATAGCATGAGTGAGCGACAAACATTCTCCAAGCATCTCTCCAGGGATAAAGTTTGTGTACTTTCGAGATAAGCTTGGTATGGTGGAGAATCCAGCCTTAACTGAGAAAGAGTCTTAGTATCAATAATCCTCTATAATGAGTTCTTCTCAATGAGAGAAGTTCAAGGTGAAATCCCTTGATAACGAGTTCTTCTCTGTGAGAGAAGTTCGAGGTGAAATCCCTTGATTAATGAGTTCTTCTCAGTGAGAGAAGTTCGAGGTGAAATCCCTTGATTCCACCCTCTGGGAGAGCCATGGTGGATGTTATGTGTGTGACTCCATGACAACATCACGTGAGAGAGTCTGTGATGATTTTGTTGTACTTGTGTTTCACCCTCTGGGAGAGCCATGGTGAAAGTCATGTTGAGGTGACAACATCACGCAAGTGATGAACACTTGTACACACCATACATGGTTGTAGCCATTATGGTTGATATCACGATGAGGTGATATCTGATATCACGATGAGGTGATATCTCTCCTTTACCACATCATGGGTGTAGCCATGGTGGTTGATATCACGATGAGGTAATATCTTTCCTTTACCACTTCATGGGTGTAGCCATGTTGATTGACATCACGATGAGGTGATATGTCTCGTGACAGCTGAAAGTAATTTTCCCTAGCTGAGAGGGAGTGTTGATGTATACAGTTTTTGTCAAATTACTTCCAGGCAATTATAAATTAAATTATAGCCTAATGGCTATTTAATTTATACAACGATCTATTTTATAGAGGAGGCACCTCATTATTATATTTAATTAATACGATTTCTCTCTAAGGCCGACTTGAAGTTAATTTAAGAGACGTCTCCTTGTCTCTTTCTGGGCCGACTTGGTGGCATGAAGAGTCACGTCTTTCTCTTGGCGTGTGTATATATACATGATGAGATTCATTTATTTGTATAAGTTTTATTCAAGATAGTTCGCACCTAGCAGAAATTCATCTCCCTGTAGCAGCAAGTCGACTTCAAGGAAGTTCGCATTCTATAGAGAAGTGCAAATTTGTCATCAAGTGCAGATCGATATCAAGTGCAGATTGATACCTTGTAGAAGGCTGAGTTCAGGTCTGAGCAGCAGACCATTCTTCTGTAACAGCAGATCGATTACAAGGAGAATCATATTCATTTGTATCTGCATCTAAGAGAGGTGCTCTTATTCATTGTATCAAATTGGCATTGTGTTGTGCCTGAGTTGTAAGCAGATTTCTGCTCTTATTAAATCAATATATAAGAGATATATTGGCTGGGTTTTTCTCCCTCAGGTTGGAGGGTTTTCCCAGAGTATTTGCTGTGTCTTTGTGTTGAATTTTGAATTAATTTCTGTGCATTAAATCGGATCATAAAAACTAACAGGTAGAAGCATGTCTTACAGTTGCCTATATTCTTAACAGGTGTCCTCACGGAGTGTTGAAGAACAAGACACCAGAGGAGGTATTCACAGGCGAGAAACCTCAAGTAGCACATCTTCGTGTTTTCGGTTGTCATGTTTACATTCATATGCAACATTAAAACTCTGTCTCTGCTTTCATCTTAGAATAAATATCATTGTGTTTGCCTTTTAAGAGCAGGAGTATCTTGAATGATTGACTTGACATGGGACGTGTCTGTCATGATGTCTACTAACTGTCCTTTACTCTTACATGCCCTGTGGCTGATATAATAGCATGATTTCCCTGTGTTGACTGCCATAGGATGATGAGTAGGGATAAGGTTTTTATCCTGTGTCTTCTTCTCACAGTTCACTGCCCCTTTCACATACAATATCTACCCCATTCACCTTGGTCGCTTGTCACTGTAAAAATCCTCATCTTGTCATGTGACTGCCTTGCCTTCTCAAGTGAATATCTATGATGACAGTGCACTACAAAATGTTCTATATCTCTTATATCTTTTTCCATGAGTCATATACCTCCTGGAGCTCTTGCCAAAAAGGGACATGATCATGTATTTTCCAATAAACTGTCATCCCTAGCATTCTGATGATCATTAACCTTCAAGAGAGCACATAAACCAGTAGGGTTTCTCACAACCAAGATGGGGTTTGGGTTTTACTTGTATCGTCAGTGATATCTATGGGTTCTAACAAATATTGAAGACATTGCTCACAGTTTAACATGAGATTTATAATATGCCAGTCTGGTATAAGATTCCCTAAACTCAGAAAAACACTTCACACAAACCTCTGAGTACTCCATCAAAGACTAAATCCTTAACAATAAAAGGCATGTTTCAAGGCATACCTTGCAGAAAAACGAGGGGAAAGTCTTGCAATGTGTCTGAGAAGTAAATGACTCCTTTAAAACCTTCCAATACCATTGCAACATGGACAGATCAGAGCAGCAAGGTCCAAAATCCGTGTCAAACTGAGAGATACCTTCAATGCCAACGAACCAAAAGCCCTAGGATTTCTCCTGCAACGTGGGTGAAAGAGTAAAAGGAAAACAAACTCATTGTTTTCCCTCCCATTTCTCACTTTAGCGCTGGAAAATAGTGATAAACTTTTGACTTCTTCCTTTTTTGCATTATTGACATTTGAATGTGGCCTTTGCTTCCTATATTTCTCACTCCTTGCTTTTAAAACTTTATGAGATTTTAACATAGCTTTAATAAATGCCCCCTATTAAAACAAAAAATGTGAACACCACCCTGCATAGATGTTTCAATAGTTTTAACATGTTTATACATCAACTTCATAGGGAATGCAACACAAAAAGCAAAGGAACACACAAAAATGATTTATACACATGGTTACACTTGGAGAAACCCTAGAAGTAAACAAAAGTCTAGAAGAGTGGGCTCTTACTCCTCATGCCACTTTCTTCTAGACTTTTACAAGTGCATAGAAATCCTCTAGGGTGAAAATGGGACTTTTCATTATGTACAACTAGCTATGTTCCACCAAGTTTCCGATACGGGGGAATGGCGGGATGAGTTTCAGGGATGACATTTTTTTAGGGGATTTTTGGGGATGGGGGGTATATAGATAGATAGATAGATAGATAGAGAGAGAGAGAGAGAGAGAGAGAGAGAGAGAGATTTTAAAAATATAGGGAAATTTCAGATATTCATGAGTAATGATAATCATAACAATGAACATTCATAAAGTTGCAAATGTAATCACCAATCATATTGACATATGCATCATAGAATCGAATTATCGAACAAATTAATACTACAGCTACCTAATTGCATCCATGGACCATAATTCATGTCAAATAGTCAATGTGCATATGATATAAAATAATAAAATGCCCAAAAGGCTACAAGTTTGTACTACAAATGTCAAAATGACAAAGTCACAAGTGTCCAAAACATAGAAATAGAAAGTATGATGGTTGCCACTACTCGGCATCTGCCAACATTGCATCAAAATTAGACTCAGAGTCTGAGGTCACTGTCACTATGAGGGGTTGGCTCATCTAATGGAACTCCAACCAATCCCTCCTGTCTCTCCTCCTCATCAATTTGTGTGACGTCCTCTGGATCAACATCCCATCGTAATCTGGAGTCTGTCGATCATCAGGAGTCTGATGATCCTGGAGTCGCAGAGCACTAAGCACAACCACTAATTTCTCTGCCCGTCTAGAGGTCAGCCTATTCCTCTTGATAGAGTGAATAAAGCTGTATGTTGACCAATTCCTCTCTGTAGCAGAGGAACTAGCAACTTGTGAGAGGAGACAAAATCTAAATTAGTAATTTACTAATTAGGACATTCAATTATGATTATATAAATGTTCAATCAACACTATCATCTAAATCAAATTATGTTAATCTAAAGTATTACCTGTGAAAGGAGGCAAAACAAGCGTCCTCAATTGTGGTGCATCCTTCCCATGCCATGACCACCATCCAATAGGATCCTTTTGAGCTACTGTAGTTCTATCTACCTTGGCCTCTGGTTTGCCGAATGTTGGACCACGAAGATTAACAAAGTCAGTGAATTGTGTACGAACTAGACTCGCCTCCTCAACTAAATACGTTTTTGCAAGGGCCCTCATAAACCCATCTTTCACCTCATCATCATCACAAGGAGGCATCCTACTAGGTCTTGGTACATTCCATTTGGGATTAAGAGCAAAGGCTGCCATATGAAGCGGGGTGTTCATAGTGTTCCACTGCCGTGTCACAATGGGCTTAATCTCTTGCTCATATAATCCCGAATTAGGATCCCTATGAGAAATTGCTTTCTTCATTCTTCCAAGCATGGAGCCAAATGTTTCATAAATCTCTCCAAGACTTGGAGAGTCTGTATCAGCATATCTTATGACATCCACAACTGGTGAAATGATGGAGCAAATATATTTGCAAACAAAAATTTGAAAAAGGACAAGTTAGAATTTAGAAAATAAAAAAATATTAATAATAAAATCATATTTTTAAATTGTTTTTATAAAATCAGCAATCAATAACAAATTAACAATTTTTTTACCTCACATTGGACCACCAAGTATCATCAAGAATTTTTTGTTTGATGCTTCTCCCTTTTGTAGTGCTTGCCATAGACCATATATTCCACTCTGAATTAACCATCATCAACTGTAGAGCCTCCTGCACCTCAAGCATCCTCTCTAACAAAATAAAGTAGTTGGCATACCTTGTCTCTACAGGCTTGAGAAATTCCTTCTTCGAAAATGTCCTAAAGAGAGCAAGTGAGGTGTGATGGTTGCAAATAAACATCTGAATGTCTCTAGCCTCTACAACCACCTTGGTGCACCCAATCTATCTTCCCTATGTCTTTCAATGCATTGTTCAACGCATGAACACAAGAAGGGGTCCAAAAGATGTGCTTGTAAGCACTCTCAACCATCAAACCTGCTAATTTGCACACATGTGCTGAATCAGTAACCACCTGTACAACATTGGCTGCCCTAACCTCGTTGTAAAATCCCCCATATTCTTTTTTATTTCAATTTTTGCCACAAACACTTCACCTGTTAGCGTTAGCAAAATCCAAATAAGCCAGCTGAAAGGAACCCTTTCACTTTCTAATCACCTAGATCCCAGTGTGGTCAAGGTGAGAGCATACGGTAGAAAGGGGATCGTTAGCTTGTAAAACTAAATATGCTGGAAAGTACAAAGAGAGACGACTCGGCTGATCAGAAGTAATGTGAATGCAACTCAATTTTTTCACAAACACTTCACCCGTTAGCGTTAGCAAATCCAAATAACTAGCTGAAAGGAACCCTTTCACTTTTTGATCACCTAGATCCCAGTGTGGGCAAGGTGAGAGCATACGGTAGAAAGGGGATCGTTAGCTTGTAAAACTGAATATGCTGGAAAGTATAAAGAGAGAGACAACTCAACCGATTAGAAGTAATGCAAATGCAACTTGACCACTTATTTAGCGGGAGTATATTGACGAACCGATCAGCATGATGATGAATTACAAAGTACTGAAAAGTAAAGTATGGGTGGCTTGCCGACCCCTTCCGCTTGTTTAGCGGGCAGTACAAAAAAGTAAAATGCTGAAAATAATGGACGGCGAGGCCTATCCCTTCCACTAAAAGTGGGAATACAAGAGTAAAGTGTAGAAATATAAGTGACTGAATCAATACTACTGATTTCAGCCTTACAATGAGAAGCAATTTGCAAATTACAAGAGTATTAGCTGTCCAATCCACTCCAAAATGATATTAGATCTCCAAAACTTTCACAAGCTATTCTACTAAGGAAACAAGCCAAAAAACTGAACTTCTAATAATCTGATATGAAAAAGCAGCGTATAGAAAACTCAAACCAGCAAGCTAGAATCACACCCAAATGCTTGTATCTTCTTCTAAACTCCTCCGAATGACATGAAATCACATGCAATAGAAGCCAAGGAGAGGAGCGAACATGATCAAGCCACCAAACACCACCAAACACCACCAAACAGTCCAAACGGATGAGCATGCTTCCCAATGCACCAAGAGACAAAGTACGACCCCCAAGGAGAAGGGCGACCGACATATAAAATCAGCACCATCATAAAAAAATCTGAAACTTAGCAAAGTGAGGCGCCCAAGGGAAACTCATTCATTGGTTCAATACCCAGAATCAACAAAAAATCACTCCAAGAGCTACAAGCAGAAACGTGCTTCTGCAAGCACCAAACCAGCACACTGTAAACTGAGAAAACACACCAAAACTTCAAAACACATCAAAAGTAAACATCTCCATTATGCTCAATCTGCTCTTCAGTATAAAGAATAGTTCAAGGCTTAGCTAGGTGCTATCTTGCAAGCACAAAACTAAGTTTTGCTAGGAGGTATGCTTTCCTCGAAGCGAGTCTGTAGCAATTTCGGCAACACTTCGTTATAATTTTCAATGGATATCAAGAATGAAGCCCAACACTCTTATTTATAACTTCACTTCAATTTTCAAATTCATTTCCCTCCAATTAGGGCGCCCAAACTGAAATTCAAATTCATCTTTTTCCACTTGCATTTGCATTTCATTTAATCTCCTTCTGGAAGTCATCCATTTTCAAGAAGGCAATATACTTTATCAAAATGCACATAAAGTATAAGGTAGGCGTCCATTATATTAAGTGAAAACAAACATTATAAGCAACTTAAATATTTTCCCTTTATGAAGTCGTCCACTTTTGCAAAGGAAAACATTTTCACTTAAAAACGTTATCTCACCAAACTAGGCGTCCTCCATGCCTCAGCAAAATATTTCACTTAAAATATAAATTCAACCAAAATACTGGATTTACCAAAATGAGCTCCAAGGGTGCGGGAGACCAAATTGCTCACCTGACTTGCCTGAAATAGCTTCTGAATTGAACTGTTGAAACCCCGCTAAATATAGCACTTACTATAAATAGCATACTGCTAAAAATAGTAAGTGTCTGCAAATGCATTTTAATCACATTTTGAGTAGCCGTTGTAACTTACTAAGAATAGTAAGTCTAGAAAAGTTACCTGTTTCAGTTGTATGCCATACCACTGCGAAGCTCTCTGAAAACCCAGAAGGAATCCAGAATCCAAACTGCAAAACTCCAACATGCAAACCCCTGAATCCACAAGAGAAACCTACAAGTAGCTAGAAACCCTAATTCTGCCTTTGACTAGCCTATGGGCATCCGAGAATAGGCTAACAGTCTCTAGAAGGCATAGTGCTAAAAATGGGGACATTACACTCCTCTACAGCGTCTTTCAAAATATTAAATTGGAATTCTGCATCCTTGCGCTTCCTAGAACAATCAATGGCTTTAAGGAAATATGAACCAGCTGAACATGTGGCTATGATGTTGATAAGTGGCCGATGTCTAATATCGGTCCACCCATCCATTATAATAGAGCAGCCCGTCCTAATCCAACATTGTCTCATGTCCTCCATCACCACCCTCAGCTTAGAATATTCTTTGTCAAGGAGTGTAGTGCACAATTTATTTTCTCTAGGGGGGGAGAATGAGGTACCAATAGCTGCCACATCTTTAAACATTTGTTTGAAGTAGGGAGAACGTGCTACATGGAATCAGGAATGGGGTGGCATGGGCATAGAAAATTTTGGCAATGGAGGACTTTGCCACATCTCGTGCTTGCACGTTGAACATACTTGCAAGTGTATTTTGTTGCTCACTAGAAGTACTAGCCTTCCTCTTCCCTCTTGTGGAAATATGAACACCACCCGCACCACTACTACCACTACCAACACTAGGACTACCAAGCTTAGAGGGCATAGGTGAAGTTGAATGTGTGGATTGAGTTTGCATTGGCTGCTCCATAGGCTTTCCTTCGGCCTCCATGTGCAATCTATAACACTCTACCCTCTCAAAAATTTTTATTTTTTCACAACCCTTGACCCCATGGCCTACAAAACCCAATAGATGAGAATAGTCTCTTGTGTAGCTTCCATAAAATTTATCTTTACAAATGTGACATTGCCACAATCTACTACCCCCTGTGTTTTTCCCTTTGCCTTGGTCTATATGTAATGCTAATTGAAGAAGAGGTTTTTTAGGATTAAAAGGGCCTTTTTCATATGCTTTCAAATCTTCGCAAAGGATTTCATATGGGTTTGTTTGAGGTTGCCCCCTTTCAACTGATTGGGTTTCTTCTCCCCTCTTACCATGCCCACTACCTTCACTACTGCTGCTCATGTTGTTTTGTTTTGGTTTTTGTAAACTGAAAATAAATAAAAATTACAAAAAATCATACATTTCATCATTTAAACTTAGAAAAAAATGGAAAAAAATAGAAAAATAATGGAAGAATAACTTATCTCTTTCACTTCTCTTGCTGGTTGCTGCCGTAATGCTCTTCTTTTTGCCTTCTAAATGCTGGTTTTTCTTCTCCAACAGCTCCTTCAAACCCTCCTCTTTCTCTTCTCACTTTGCTCTTGGCTGCAATTTTTTATTTTGGCAAGTTAAAATGAAGTCAAATGAAGTTAAAATGAAGTTTTAAGTTGCCATATTAGGGTTGGGAGGGCGTGGGGTCCACATACAAAGCCATTAAATTTTTTTTTTTTAATTTTGACTTTTTTTTTTTATGTTTAAATGCTGCTGGAAAAAAGGGGATGGTCGGCTGTCCCCGGGACAATCGAGGGATGGCTGGGTGTCCCCTGACCGTCCCCTAGCTATCCCTAGTACGTTTCCTCAATTCGGGGATGTTTTTGAAAAAAAAACTTTTTGGGGATGCTTGAAAAACTTCCCCAAGGCATCCCTTGTCCTTGAGACGTCCTCGGTACTGGTACGATGGGCAAAAAGGTAGGGGACTCATCCCCGTGTACCATTGACAACTAACTCAATACAAATTCAACATGTCCTTTCATCACAAAAGTCACGCTTCTCTACTTACAATACTCATAAATGAACAAGCATGAAGATTTTTCATGAGAACCCTTAAATATATTTTTCATGCTTCTCTACTTACAATACTCATAAATGAACAAGCATGAAGGTTTTTCATGAGAACCCCTCTCAAATATCTTTTCAAAGTTATGTCTTTCCCACACACTCCTAAGGCACGATGCGGAAGATCAATTTCACTATTCTCGCTAGGAGGTGATTTCAAAATCACCATGGTTGGGGTGAATTCTTAATAGCGGTAGTTGAAATAAATTTGTTGCTTATGGAAATTAAAATATTTGTTGTTTTAGGTTTTCTTCTAAGTTTGAACGCCTACATCTTTGTTCCAAGTCATCCTTGCTATGTTGTGGATCATCACAAAAATGCATCCCACAAAATTACACTTTTCATTGACGAAACATGACAAGCATATGTTTTTTGTCTCCTATGGCTTACGACATCGACATAGACTAAAAGTGGCAACTTATAATGATCTTGTCTAAGTTCATTACAACCTTTGCTTTGTCGCAGGAAAATTCCGAGCTTTGACTTATCTCCCATCACATTAGAAGAGGCTGATCCATAATTAGATCGGATCACCAAGGTAAGGGATCCTTTGTAATATCCCCAAATAGGGATAATAGGAAAACAACAATATCTCTAAAAATATGGAATAAAAAATTCTGATATTTTATTTTCAAATAGAAAACCCATCAACAAACCTAGATCTGTGCTCAAAATATTTTTATGATTTTTTAGGAATTTCAGAAAAAGTTGCAGAAAATCCACTAAACAGCCTAGAAATTTCAGAAATGCATTACAACAATTCCTCTTAAAATTTCAGAGATTAAACAGAGATACATATACATATTTTTTAATACCCAAAATACCTCAGATTGGTTCAAAATTATTTCCAAACCCTAGCCAAGCCTCAAAATGGTGATTGGTTCAAAATTATTTCCAAACACTAGCCGAGCCTCAAAATGGTGCTAGGTATTTTATGTGCTCCTCAGTAGCCGTCCACCAAAAGCTCAAAAATTGACGATTTGCAGATGTAAATGATTCCAAATCTTAGTCTTAAGCATTGAGATTCTCCTCTAATTTGGCCTTCAAACTTGATGAATACTTGCAGCCCATAAATAATAATGTGCTAGAGTTTCGCAAACTAGAGTTCTTCCATCGAAACAAACTCTTCCCATTACGGAGAACCCGTATGTCTCATCGAAATAAGGGATACTTAAGGGTTTCAATCCTCAAGCCAAGTTGCAGCAACAATAAACAGAGAACTCCATCACATAATCTCCCAAAATGAATCCTCAAGAGTTATATAACAACTCCTAAAAGAAAGAAATAATCTACACCCTTGAAAATCCACCTCTTAATCCAATGGTCCAAGATAAAACCCTAAAGTTTGCACTTATCAGCTCCTAGAAGATGTACACCCCCTTTTGGCATTTTGTCACATGTTTTAAAAGTCACTTTAAGTACATGAAAAGGGGACAACTTAAGTCCTTTGGCTAGGAAACTCTTAAGTTGCCTAAAAAGACATTCCCATAACTTAAAATAACTTATGTTCATTTAAAATAGCGTAAGTTCACTTAAGTTGCATAAAAAGACGTGCACACAACTTAAGAATAGAATTCAGAACAATCCAAAGACTCCATATCTTACCCAATGATGCTCTACGTCCTCTTCCTCTTGGGTAATCCAAGGAAAGGACAGCCAATCTGTTGCTAATCATCTTGATTTGAGTTGGGGACATTACAGTCCTCCCCACCCAAAGAATGCTTGTCCTCAAGCATTTGAAGACTAGGATGCTTAAGAATCTTCTTTCCTTTCCATTTTGCATCCTCCAAAGGCATGTTTTGCCACTTGATAAGATATTTAGAAATTACTTTGTTTTTCAATCTTTTCTCCCTTGCAAAATTGTTTCTGGAATAAGTATCAATTTACCACCTTCATCCATGGGAGGCAATTCCGTGGTAGGGATCACATGCTGTCCAAGTGCCTTTTTGAGGCATGACACATGGAATACATTGTGAATCTTGCTTGTAGATGGCAGCTCCAATTCATATGCTACTTCCCCAATTCTCTTAGTCACCTTGAAAGGTCCATAAAACCTTGGTTTAAGCTTTTCTGCTCCACTTACCTTCAATGAAGATTGTCTATAAGGTTGAAGACGCACAAATACCATGTCTCCCACCTCCAAAGACCTCTCAACTCGATGACAATCAACATATTTCTTCTGCTGTTCCTGTGCATTTCTTTGAGTGCTTTGAGGATATCTTGATTCTCTTTAGCCTACTCAAGAGCTTTTGGAGCTCGAGAATCAGAAAAAACAAAATTCACAAATGTAGAAGCTTCATAACCATACAAAGCTTTGAAAGGAGTCATGCCTATGCTCGTGTGATATGTAGTGTTGTAATAAATTCTTCCAAATGTAACCATTTTGCCCATGCTTTTTGCTGTTCCAAAACATAGTTCCTCAAGTAGCCTTCAAGCCATTTGTTAACAATTTCAGTTTGACCATCCGTTTGAGGATGATAACTAGTGCTATGATCAAGTTCCGTTCCAGCCAACTTCATCAACTCTTGCCAAAAAGTGCTGATGAATATGCGATCTTTGTCACTTACAATCCTCTTTGGCACTCCATGAAGTAAATACTTGAGGCAATTATGATCAGTCCTCACTATAAACTTGCTGCCCACAAGATATTGGCAAAACTTTTCAAGTGCATGCATGATTGCCAACATCTCTTTATCATATGTAGAGAACCTCCTTTCAACTTCATTCAATTTTCGGCTCTCATAAAAAATGGGATGCTTTTCTTGCATCAAAACAGCCCCAATACCAATATCGGATGTATCACACTCAAGCACAAAAGGTTTAGAGAAATCCGGTAAAGCAAAAATAGGACAAGTACTCATTACCTTCTTAAGATGATCCATGATTCTTTAAGTCTCATCCGTCCACATGAAAGCATTCATCTTGGTCAAATCTGTCAAAGGAGCAGTTAATGAAGAAAACCCCTTCACAAACCGTCTATAGTATGTGCATAGACTAACGAAACCCCTCAATTGTGACATGTTCTTGGGTGTTGGCTAGTCAAGTATAGCTTGAATATTCTCCCTATGTGCCTTCACTCTATCATTCCCAATGACATCCTAAATATAATAGCTCAATCATACCGAACTCGCTTTCGCAAAAAGAGAATTAGTTGCTAAGATACTCAATACCTCATCAAGGTGGCGAAGATGCTCTTCCCACGTCTTGCTATATACTAAAATGTCATCAAAAGAAAACCAACACGAATTTCCGCAACTGCTTATTGAACACATGATTCATGCAAGACTGAAAGGTAGCCGAAACATTTGATAATCAAAAGGGCATCACCACATACTCAAAATGTCCATAGTGGCACCTGAAAGATGTTTTGTGTACATCCTATTCTCGAACTTGAATTTGATGGTATCTTGAATGAAGATCTATTTTGGAAAAATAGACCGCTCCATGTAGCTCATCCAACAACTCATCAATACACGGAATAGGATACTTGTTCTTGATGGTGTTCTTATTAAGTGCACTATAATCTATGCACATCCTCATCGTACCATCCTTCTTCACCAAAACAACAAAGGAAGTGACAGGACTAGAGCTGGGTTGTATATGTCCTGCATCCAACAATTCTCGAATAGTCTTCTCAATCTCATCCTTGAATTGTTTAGGATGATGGTAGGGATTCGTAACCATTGGTTTGTTGTCCACAAGCTCAATGACTTGCTCAAATCCATGATCCGTAGGTAGTCCATGTGGTAAATCTGAAAACACCAAACTATGCTTGTCCAACAAGCCCTATATGTCAACATGATATCTATGCTGCCCTATATCCGAAGACTTATCTGAAATAAAACACTGCACTACCACTCAACCTCTGAATGCCGAAAAATTCTCTCCATCCTTTTGGCTGAAATAACTCTAGGTGCCTCTGAAGATAAGCCCCGTAACACCACCTTCTTACCATCTGTTGTAAAACTCAATTGCATAGTTTTAAAGTCCATGACATATGGACTTATAGAATGCAACCACTGAACACCCAATACATCATTGGTGTCCTCAATGTCAGTCACATAGAAATCATTGGTAAGGGTGTAGTTACCCAAAGACATACTCAACTATGGCACAAGATTAACACAACGCAATGTGCCACTCGCTGTCTTCATACGGAAACCATCATGCTCTTCAAATTTCAAATGCCGCTTTTTCACATAGGACGCATCAATGAATTTGTGGGTAGCCCCACTATCAATCAATACATCATTCTATATGGACTTATAGAATGCAACCACTGAACACCCAATACATCATTGGTGTCCTCAATGTCAGTCACATAGAAATCATTGGTAAGGGTGCAGTTACCCAAAGACATACTCAACTATGGCACAAGATTAACACAACGCAATGTGCCACCCGCTGTCTTCATACGGAAACCATCATGCTCTTCAAATTTCAAATGCCGCTTTTTCACATAGGACGCATCAATGAATTTGTGGGTAGCCCCACTATCAATCAATACAACAACTCGCTGTCCCTGCATAACGCCCTTAACTTTGAAGGCATTATAATGAGAAGTGGTAGAGAGAGTTGCAATCGCACCCTCCATTTATGCCAAATCATCTTGATGCTCATTTGCGCTTGATTCCCTATCCATTTGCTCCTGCTGCTCATCATGAACCTGGGTCTCCTCCAACTCATCATCACTAAGCTCCTCGAAGACCTCAATCCAGTGGGCTTTGCCCCCACTCTTATACTTATGTCCAGGTATCCAAGGCTCACGACAATCAAAACAAAGCCTCTTTTGTCTCAACTTGTCCCTCAAATCACGAGATGTTCCACCATTTGGCTTAGATATCTCTCTTGCTGGTCTAGTATATTCTAGTTTCTTGTCCTTCCTCTATGGCCAATTCTACGGTGAGGATCTCTGTGGAAACTTGCTAGGAAACCTAGCCTGTGGTGTAGATAACTCCATATTCCTTGCACGCTTAATAACATCCTGCAAGGATGGTGGATCAAAAGCTTTGTCCCAACCTCTGAAAGGTTTTGACAAACCCTCTATGAACCAAGAAATCAACCTCTTCTCGGTCACATCAGAAACCATAATTGATAATTGTTGAAACTTTGAAATATATGCATCAAGTGTCCTAACCTATCTCAACTCAGCCAACTCCCTGGAGTGTGCCTCTGAATCCTTATGGTCAAACCATTCTATCAATGTAGTGCAAAACTGGTCATAATAGACTATTGCTCTATGTCCTTGTGTCACTAACCCATGATACCACCACTCATGTGCAGCCCCTTCAAGGTGAAGGGTAGCAAACTTGATGGCCTCAATCTCCTTCATCTGATTCAAAGCAAGATAAGTGTCCAATTTCTGAATCCAAGCTCTAGCCGTACACTTGGATGATCCATCAAAACTAGCTAAGGATAGATGTCCCAACCTCTTTTGCAACCCATAATTTTGCTTCCCTTGATTCTGTTTTTGCTTGGGCTTTGTGCACTTGGTGACCTCCAAGTAGTCCCTGAAAGAGATGGCTGATTGAAAATATGGTCCCAAAGCTTGATACTTAGCTAATATTTCAGCATCCTCATTACCTTCTATAGGTTCCTCTTGTGTAGGCTCATCCTCTTGTATGAAAGTAGGCATGAATGGTCTAGATTGTCACGAACCTGTGGATTTGCAGGTAAAATGTTCCTTAATTTTTTGCAGCTTTGCTACTTCTCTCTTTGTATGCACTAAAGTCCTTCCATATGCTGTGTTATGAACCATCTGACTCAAATAAAGATTGTTATCATTTAACAGTCTCAATATTTCTAAAAACATTTGTTTTGCTTCTTCATTTGATGATGGAGGCTGATCGGTATCCGCCATTAATTCCTTATGTTTTTCCAAGCTATGACCACCCTTTCCACCCATGTAGTCAACCCAAACAGGCTGCCAAGTTTTGTTGGAGTTATCGACAGACACTGAGAGGGGGGAGGTGAATCAGTGTCTAAACCTTTTTAAACTTCGACCAAGACTTTTAATTCTGATATCCCTTTTTATTGACAACATTAACTCAGTCCATTCGACAATTATGCCAATATGATAGTTATGATTGACATTGTTTAACAATCAAAACATGATGACAATACAGGTGCAACTCATAAGATACTGCAATAAAAGTGCAACAGAATGACACAAGATGGGTAATGAGACAACAAGAACCTTTAGCACATTGTAACAATTTTTGAGCTATGAATTAGATGAATGCATTTATGATTTCTATTGAATCAGAATTTTCAACAATGATAGAACACTTGTGCAAGACATTTTGATATAACCATTTTCCGAGATGAAGAAACTAACATTCAACACTGTTCAGACTAGTAAGAACAATCACTCACAAAATCATGACAATCTAGTAGCATTATGACATCAAAAACAAAGAGACCATAAGACAAAGAATTTGACGAGTGGAATACCCTCCTGGGTAGAAAAACCACTCCAAAACTGCCTCACTGGCTTAGCTTCAAAAAACCACTACTTACAATGCCTTATAGGCTAATTTTTGAGCACCAACTCAAGGAGCACCAACCCCTCATTTAGAGACACCAATCTCAAGGAGCACCAACCCCTTAATGAATTTCAGAACAATAATAATATCAGAGGATCTCTCTGTTTCCAAATGAGCTCATAGAACCCCACACTTAATCTACCTAATACCCTAAAGATTCAACACAGTGAATCCTTAAAATATTAAATAAATTAAGGTTACATTAGAGCTTTGCAACATATTTTCATCTTTGTATTACAGAGCCTTTTCAACATTTCATTTTTGATACAACAAGAAGTTATGATATCACAGAATCACCTTAGTATCCTCACAGTGATCAAAACACTGTGTTTATATATAATTTCACATATATGTCTGCCAATAAAAAAAAGTCTTCATAGAATTCGTTTTCAAAGGAATCTGAAACCCCCGTACTGTTTTTAGAAAATGAGCCAGTAGAATGATGATTAGTAGATGGTGAATAATCATGAGTAACACCTGTATAGTAGGCTGTAATAAACTCTGACAAGAATAAATCAATGCTCCCTTTTCAAACTGCAAGAGTTTTTCAAAACCCAGATCAAGTAATATCATTTCCTTAACCAAAAATAGCCATTTGAATCTATTTTCAGAAAACTTTATGCAGAAAGCGATCATTTTTGAAACGTATGAAATAAATCCACAATGAAACTGACAGATTTTTCAAAATGCATGACTACCCATCAACTGAAAGTCATAAACCCTCATTGCAAGAATAGTAATCTATCAGGGCATCATTTACTTCTTCAGTAACTGAAATGCAGAAAGCCGTTTTTGAAATCAAATACAGTGACACTAAACCTTCACTGCAAAGTCAGATTGGAAGAATATTTATTAGAGAATCGAATCCATATCTCCATCAAATACCAACAATAAACAAAGTTTTCAAAATACCCATTGCGATGACAAGAATAACCGAAATCAAAACATGCTTTTCTGACAGAGATAATAGAGTGCCCATTTTTTTTTTTCTTGATTCTTTTTCCTGATTCGAGCAAAACCAGTAACTGCCATTTGTAAAATAAATATCAAATGATGGATGTATTACCTGTTCATGCAGCATGAAAATCAAATAAATACCAGACAGATTTGAAGCCAACAACCATAGCTAACTGATTTGTAACTCCCACGAATTCCTTTCACCAATGTCGAGCTTGCATTTGCTCAGATTTCATAGATCAACCTGCCATCAAAACGCCTTTGGAGTCGCCCCATATGAGATTTACAACAGAAAGATAAATTACCATGGCGGCGGTATGGCTAGGGTTCCAAACCCATAAACAATGAAAATGCAATATCATTTTGCCCTAACCTCTCAAAAGCCAAGTCATTCGATGACTTTCCAAAATCATAATGAGATTTGAAGTCTGCAAAGATTTTGATAAAACATCATAATGAATATAAAATCTGTTGTCAAAACATTTCACCAAATAAGCCGACACAAATGATGTTACCACATGTGACTTACTGAAGTCAATTTTGATTGAGAGACATATGATCAACACAATGTCAATGTGTTCGATGAAAACAACATCGACAGCGACCACAAATGTAAGCCCGACACCTCAAACATTATCATGACAATGATAAATCAATATCATATGTAAAAAGAAAAAGGCTTCGAATAATAAAGATAAGCACTTGCCTTTGGATGCCGACTATAGAGTCAAGACTTGGGCATAGAAGACTCCAAGTAAAAATGATAAAAATGATATGCCATGTGAGCCAATAAAAACCATCAAACAAGTGAGATACCAGAACCAAGGTGAATACAATGCCTCCAAACAAAATGTGAGTTCAGGATGGCTTTAGAGGCATAAGAGCAATGATGTCACTAATCCAAGTTTCATGGAGCCATTGAAACAATAACCAAACTGCCTGAGACAGAGTAAATGCTTGATAAAGCAATATAAATAAGCAATGAACCAAAGATATGTGCCATATTTATCAACAATAAGTCATACCAACTGAAACCATATTGCCATAAACATTACCATCATCTGGATATGCCTTGAATCAATATACCTGAACATGTGAGGGTAACAATTTCATAAATCTGAAGCTGAAGAAAGCCCTGTCACAATGAACACCGTCTGAATAACCTGAACAAAGCCTTATCATCACTGTCAGTAACCATAACCATCTGAAAATATATTGCATTCATAAATCTGAACCAGAAGCCACATGAGTAATATCAACATGAAAAACTTGAATCATCATAAACATCTGCAAATGAATATCTGAAAGTGAAGTAGCCTCAAGATTCTGTAACATCTGAATCATGACCAACATACCATGAATTCCATCAATAAAGTGCATCAATTATTCAATGAAAGTATATGAGGACCATCAATTATTCATTTGTGACTTTGTCATCAAGGACAAACAACAGAGGGGTTAGAACAACAGTTTTTGCAGCTCTGATACCATTGTAATATCCCCAAATAGGGATAATAAAAAAACAATAATATCTCCAAAAATATACAATAAAAAATTCTGATATTTTATTTTCAAATAGAAAACCCTTCAACAATCTTAGATCTGTGCTTAAAATATTTTTCTGATTTTTTAGGAATTTTTGACTATGAAAAAGTTGCAGAAAATCCACTAAACAGCCCAGAAATTTCAGAAATGCATTACAACGATTCTTCTTAAAATTTCAGAGATCGAACAGAGATAAATATACAGATATTTTAATACCCGAAATACCTCAGATCGGTTCAGAATTATTTCCAAACCCTAGCCAACCATCAAAATGGTGCTATGCTCCCAAAATGGTCAGTTAGGTATATTTTATGTGCTCCTCAGTAGCCGTCCACCAAAATCTCAAGAATTGACGATTTGCAGTTGTAGATGATCCCGGATCTGAGTCTTTAGCACTAAGACTCTCCTCTAATTTGGCCTCCAAACCTGATGAATACTTGCAGCCCAGAAATAATAATGTACTAGGGTTTCACAAATTGGAGTTCTTCCACCAAAACACGCTCTTCTGATTAGGGAGAGCCTACATGTCTCACCGGAATCAGGGATACTTAAGGGTTTCAATTCTCAAGCCAAGTTGCAACAGCAATAAACAGGGAACTTCATCACATAATCCCCCAAAATGAATCCTTAAGAGTTATATAATAACTCCTAAAGGAAAGAAACAATCTCCACCCTTGAAACTCCACCTCTTAATCCAACGGTTCAAGATAAAACCCTAAGGTTTGCACTTATCAGCTCCTAGAAGATGTACGCCCCCCTTTTGGCATTTTGTCACATGTTTTAAATGTCACTTTAAGTACATGAAAAGGGGACAACTTAAGTCCTTTGGCTAGGAAACTCTTAAGTTGCCTAAAAAGACGTGCCCATAACTTAAAATAACATAAGTTCACTTAAGTTATATAAAAAGACGTGCACACAACTTAAGAATAGAATTTAGAATAAGCCAAAGACTCCATATCTTACCCAATGATGCTCTACGTCCTCTTCCTCTTGGGTAATCCAAGGAAATGACAGCTTATCTGCTGCTAATCATCTTGATTTGATTTGGGGACATTACATCCTCTCTTCACTAAGGATGACCTTGCATGGGTTGATCAAGTTGATCTTGAGGTAGAGGTAGTAGCCATGGAAGAGGAGGAGGATAAAGCTCGTGGATATTCCTTGGATTTTGATTCACTTATATATAGGTAGATATCATGGCCACATCATCATCGAGGACCTATTTTAAATGTCTTCTTAGGACTTGCCATATAGCTACAAAGGTTGAGTTGAGTGATAGAGGCTCATCTCAGCCATAGTTATACTTTGATATTTTGTTTGATGCCACAAATTTAACTATTTATGAGCTTTGTATACCTAAAACACTTGACAATAGCTATATATTTAAAAATGTTGTTTCCTGTAGCTCAAACCTGCTTTTGTACTTATTTGATTGATGTTTACTTCTGCATGTGATCAAAGTAGCTTCTATTTGATTAGTTTATTTTGTTTTTAAAGTTGATTTATTTAAGGGTGCATAATAAAAGCTTTAGATTTTTAAAAATCTCAATATTTTATTGGTTTTTTAATTTGTTGAGTCCAAATAAAAAATCAGCTTGTCGAGTCCGAGTCTTGTAACTATGATTGCTACAGAACAAATGCAAAAGATTTTATAAAATACACTGATCTCTAAGTAAACCACTTAAAAGGCAGATCAGCTGGTATAGCTCAATGTCTATCTCTAATAAATAGCATTATATGAGGATAGCATGAACATATTTCAACAGTTAAAAAGTCAACTGACTCAATAGAACATAGCACTTGGCCACTTTATGCAGAGAAATATATGATTTTATCATGCTTACTATATTGATGTTATTTAATTAATCAAAGATTTACTATCTTACTATTCTCAAGCTGTCATTAGCTATCAGTTTGCATTTAAATTTCTAGTTTCTTACAACAGAATTCATGGAGCAACTGCATAATTATAAATTTTTAAAGATTCAGATGATGATATAATATTCCATACTCGATAGAATGATTTGGTCAATAACATGTCATGTTGCATCCCCAAAGAAGTTTCTGTATTATTGTACAGCCAGAGCATAAGCCACAATATACAGCAATAATAAGACTTAAATGCAGTAGAGCAATAATGGAAATTAAGATAGCAGCACAAATGTCAACCCTCTACCAACAAGGTGTGAATAATGAAGATCCCCATAAAAATCGTTTAAAATGGTGCAATGGAAACTAGACTTGACTCATCTCATCTCATAAGCAGCCCAAATTTTTCTTTTGGGCCTGGTATTAGGACTTTGTCAAAATGCATTTGAACAAATTGCTCTTCACACCAGAAAATTTCATTACAGTATGAGTAGACAATTGCCCTTCATTGACTGCAGTTTTTGATGATCTAAAATAATAACAGTTTGAAAGCTGGTGACTCTCCATTGAAATGGACAATTATTTGTCAAGTGTTATTTTTCCAATCTATTTCTTGCAGTGATATGAACTGCAACAAGCAACATTGAAGTTACTGATGCTAATCTACTATCATGCCCTTCAACCTCCAATACCCTTTTTCAAGTTCTTATTGTCCCAAGTATAATAATTTTCATGTTTTCAGTCAATGGTGGATGTCCAGCTGCATCATTGAGAATAACAATATAGTTTCCCAAAAGAAGCAACAATGGATGGACTATTATTAACATGAATCAAGTATGATTTATCAGCAGCTTGTTGATGGTGTGTTAACACCTGAAGTAGTCATACTGCAATCTTACACATCCACCATTTGATGATTGATGAGCATGTTCATGACAGGAAACAATTTGTTTATAATGGCTGGTAAACTTTTCCATAACATCAATTTCTTTCCAAGTCTACCACAAAAAGAATTCTTCGACATCTGCTTGTCTTGGGCAATCCTAAAAATTTGATTCATTGCAAATGGCACCATATTGTAGCCAGTCAAATTAGAAATGCTTTTGACTGTTTCACGCATAAGAATTACACATAAATAATTATAATGGAAGGGGATGGCAAATTTACTGTATGAGAAAATGTAAATGTGAAGGAATGAGTCTTGGCAGGCACTAAAGGGGCTGCTAAATTGTAGTGCTAGGGCATCACTCTCCTACACAATGATTACTTGATATTCATTGTGCTTTAATCCATGCTTAGAATTAGTATATGTTTAGAAACTATCTATGCAGCCTCCTATTTATTGTATTCTAATATTCATATTTTAATTAAATCGTATGTGAAGTGATCAATACTACATGTGTATGTAGTCTTTTCATACTGCAGGTTTGATGCACTGCTTGAAGTTCACCTTGGAACTGTGCTCATCTTTGTGGGTGTTTGGGTGGTTTTTTGTGTGGATGAAAACTACAGCTTTTGTAATTTGCTGTATCTTGTTTGCATTTTTTGCAGCTTTCGTATTAAGGGACATTTTAGCTATTAGCCTACTAGGCAGTCTTGGTTATGCTGTCCAGTGGGTGCAGTGCCTATACTGCCCTGCTAAGCATTTCTTGGTTGAGTGCAATGCCTGTACTTTTCACTTTTCAGTATATAAAGAATAACATTTTGGTGTTTGGTTTCTTCTGTTGAGTGTCCTGCAAAAGAATTCTTTAAATGATTATCTCGTACCATCTCTCTTCTTGGTTTTGAGGTGCACAGTGACCCTCTTCCTCATCACATTTCTGTATGAACTAGTGTGTGCTTAGAGTTTGGTCATAGTTGTGATACCACTTTTCAATGTTTTCATCTGATTCATCACCTCCATTAGTCTAGTAAAAAATTTCTGATCATAATTGATTTAAGCCCTGGAATATACAGTCAATAGATTTAAATCTATTAAACCTACATCTATTGACCATAATTTTATTCTAAATCTATTGACCACATATTCTGGTTCATGCCACTGTGATCCCATACAGTCAACAGTCAATATGCAGCCAGTATTTCACTTATTAAGATATGGCGTGTCATAAATCTGTTGAAATATTGAAGCAACTACTTTTGTGGATCCTAATTGCTGTAGTAAAACATTTCCAAGGTTGTAAATCTTTCATTAAAAAAAACACCTGGTGGTTTTGAGCTGGTTGCAACTTTGTGAAATTTTTAATTATGATAAAAGGCCAAGAAACAATTAATAGGGCCAAGACAACAGATCCCAAGGCGTAGAGCCATTGTAGTGAATTCTAATGGGGTCATACCATTATTCAGGAACTCTTTAAGTGCAAAACAACTTTTATCTTGTTGATAAATTAGCGCCTTTTGTGTTTCAGATTGCAGATGTGTGGTCATGTGGAGTCACTCTTTATGTTATGCTAGTAGGAGCATATCCATTTGAAGATCCTGAGGAACCAAGGAATTTTAAAAAGACTATCCAGGCAAGATATGTTTTGCATTTATCTATATTTTGCTATTAAACTCCGTACAGCATTATTTTTTTAAGAGATGAGATGTTATTGCATGGTCAAGGCTGATGAGTACTGATCGTATTTTTTAATTTTGACTGCAGCGTATAATGAACGTGCAGTATTCTATTCCAGACTATGTTCATGTTTCTCCAGAATGTCGACACCTTCTCTCTAGGATTTTTGTTGCAAATCCTGCAACAGTAAGTTTTTTCTATTCTTTCAGTTTTTTCTATTCTTTCTTTATTTTTAAGTACAAGCTTAATATTTAGGATTCTACCATTCTAGAATTGTTATATCTTCAGATTTGTAATACTGATGCTTCGGTTGGCTTCTGGTTGATGGAAACAGAGAATATCAATTCCTGATATACGGAACCACGAATGGTTTTTGAAGAACTTACCTGAAGATTTGGTAGATGCAGCTGATACAAGTGACAATCAGTTTGACGATTTGGATCAGCAACAGCAAAGTGTTGACGAGATTATGCGAATAATTGCTGAAGCTAGGATACCAGCACCAGGGGTTGGTGGTATTGGGCATTACTTTGGAGGAAGCCTAGACTTTGATGAGATGGATCTGGAGAATGATGATGCAGACCTGGATGTTGATAGCAGCGGGGAGTTTGTTTGTGCCATGTAGCTCTATGGTAATGGGTATTTTTTGTGGTGTTGCAACTACATTTCCCAACTAGTGATTGTATTGCTCAAATTATATCATCCGAGTGAGACTCAAACTTTCTTTTCGGTATTGATAAATTTCCTGGAGGTTTGGAGGTGTGAACCATTATCTAGTAGCAGCTGTTTGCCACAGTAGCCTAGTAATTACTAATTATTGGAATATGTGAAGGTTTTGCTATTGTTCATCTGTAGACTGTAAGTGAATTGCTAGATGCCCTGTAAAAATAAAACCAAGGCAGCATATTGTAAAAATAAATTCCAGATGTGATGTATGGCATAAACCTATTTTGATGTCGATCTCACTTTGGTAAGGAGAGAAGGCACAGCGTATTGTTATATAGGGCATCCTGGCCCTGGAGTTTGATGGAATCTTATAACTGTAGTCATTTGTCTTGTAATATTATTTAGATAACTGGTCCTAAATATGCATCTGTTCTTCTGAATTTCTTGATACTTATAGCCTATTAATGTCTTTAGAATATACTGTAGCATTATTTTTTTCTGCCTATGGTTAGCTATCGTAGGACCATCCATCTTTGTAGAGTTGTGGATAAGTTCGTTATCCATACAGATATGTGATTCACTGTGCAATTAATCGAGGCTTGAAATCTTTGCAACATATTTTGTTAGTTACTACTGATCGACTAATGTTTCTGTGTAGATCCATTTTATCAAGCTTGTACCCACACGGATGAGTGACTGGCATTTCTATTAATAAGTATATTATTTGAGAATTAAAGCTTCTGCAATACACAATGTTTAGAGAGATTCTCGAGATTAATTTTAGCAGAGTATT